>JAGQAX010000019.1:31365406-32055406 GCA_019142605.1 Cephalopholis sonnerati
CAGTACCTGAATTTGGAGCTTCCCATCCTGGAGCAGGTCCTGCTGAAACTCAGAGAGGAGGAGAACAGAGAGATACAGAGAGTCATAAGCAAGTCAGTATTTTTTGTGAATACTTTCTTTACAGCTAACATTAGTTTGGATAACAATTGACTTCAGTATGACAGTGGCAGTTCACCACCCTCTCTTGCATGACTCCATCACTGTCTAACAAATGTATGTAGACTTTTAATTTTAAGTGTTTGAAAACAGAATCCCTGTAGTTACACTTCTATGGCAGCTGATGGCGCCATTCTTTTATATATTATATTGATTTGCTGCTCACTCATGATGTCTGTATACAATATGTTTATATATGTGTGTGTTTTATGTGTGTGTGTGTGTGTGTGTGTGTGTGTGTGTGTGTGTGTGTGTGTGTGTGTGTGTGTGTGTGTGTGTGTGTGTCAGGTACCACCAACAGCACAGAATCCTGACCCGTATGATGTCCAGTAAAGTGTCACCTCACATCGAGACCAGCGTCTGACGACTGCAGGTCTGAGTCACTGGCACAGGACGGGTCGTTCATCACAGCACAGCTTTAACAACGATAGAGCTGCACAGAACTCTGTACATTTAGTTTTACATAATCTTTATAATTTCATAAACGAGGTTAACATTGCAGTAAGTTTGGACACATACTGACAGGTTCTTTTCCAGGTCTGACAAACTGGGTCATTTATTTAGGTTTTTTTCATCATGTGTTTATTTCCCTTCATTTTTTAATCTGTAAAGTAAGGACAAGATAAGATTGTAAGATGCTGCTGTAAATAACTGTAAATCAGTGTTGTATGTTAATAAATAGAAGTTGTGGGACCAGCATGACTTCTTATGTCTTGTGCTTTCTGTCTGTGCAGTAAGCCACTGGAACTTTGAGAGATTAGTTATAATCCATGAATTAATCTGTAAGTAAAAATAAATATATTAATTGAAAATACAATTTAACATAAATTATTTAATCAAAAAGTTGTAAAAATAATCACCAACAAGGATACTTATATGTTTAGGTTGTGTGTCGCCAAGAATTTGAATTAGTTTCTTTTTTGCACCTAAATAAATGAATAGAAAATTAAATAAAATAGCTACTAGTTACAACCAAGTGTGGCTTAAAGGGACAATTCACCCTAAAATCAAAACTACATAATTTTCCCTTTTAGCTACAGTGCCATTTTTTTTGGTTGTTTTGGTGTAAGTTGCTGGTGAGTGTCGTAGATATCAGCTGTAGAAATGTCTGCCTTCTCTCCAGTATAATGACAGAGATGGCACTCAGCTTGTGGTGCTCAAAGCGCCAAAACAATACATTTCAAAAACTCAACAGCAATGTCTCTTTCCAGAAATCATGACCTCGTTACTAAAGATAATCCATAGACCTTGTTGTGAGCAGTTTTATGTAGGAACTATTTTCTTTCAGCCGAACTACACCTGTCAACCATATCACCACGCAGAGGGAAGCATGCACCTGTAGCTAACACACCTAGCATCACTGAGCTAGCTCATGTCACAGCCCAGCCAAGGAGGACGCCATTGATGTTTACATCTTGCACTGTCACAAGCTCGAGCCTCTTGTCAATGAGTAGATGCACAATTCCCTCTGAGCAGTGATACAATTGGTGGGTGTTGTTCGGTGCAAAGAAAATAGTTCCTACAGAAACTGCTCACAACAAGGTCTGTGGATTATCTTTCATGATTTCTTGAAAGAGACATTGCTGCTGAGTTTTTCTTTTTTTTCCAATTTTTTTAAATTATTTTTTTATTTTACTAATTAATTAATTTCTTTTGTCTGACGAGTTTTAAACCATAGAGAGACAATGAGTTGGTTTAATCTGTTCAGTGTTTTGTGATGACTTTGTATGGTTTTACTGACCATTTGATTGCTTTTTGCGTCTGGTGAGCCGAAGACAAATTTCGACCCCTGGTGGACAGTAAAGATATATTCTATTCAGTTCTTCTTTTTTGTGTGCTTTGAGCACCATAAGCCAATTCCCATCTTGCTCCATTACATTTAACAGACGTAGTGCTCTGATTCTCTGCCTGACATCGACTGGGCCTGACCTGACCCACTTGGGCCGGGCTGTAATTTTCTCGTTATTCCCCCTGGCTTGTGGAATAGCCTGCCAGAGGACCTGAGGGCCGCAGAGAATGTTAACATTTTTAAAAGCAGGCTCAAGACCCACTTATTTAACCTAGCTTTTAACTAATGTTTTATTTTCTTATTGCTCATTTATCTAGTTATTTATTTATTCAGTTCATTTAGGTTACTCTTAGTTTTTTAGTATAGTCTTATGCCTTTATTACCTCCTGTTCTTTTATGCTTTTATTGTCTCCAGTGCTTCCTCGGTGGAGGCTGTCTGTGCCGGGGGCCGTGCTCGGCTGTGGCTGGGATGCCTCCGACTCGTGGCGTACAGTTGCTGGGCGGGGTGGGGGGTCTATGGCAGCTCTTTGCTGCTGTGGGCCACTCACTGTCCTGTAGCTGGGTGGGCGCCCGAGCGGAGGCGTCCTGGCCTGGGCCGTGGGTGGCTCTTGGTGCAGACGGCCTCCTCATAGTGTTTCTTGACCTGGTGCCTCTGTGTTCAGCCACATGGTTTTAGCATGTTTTAAAGATCCACCCCACGTGTGTGGGTATGTGCGTGTGTGTGTGTGTATGTATGTGTGTGTGTGTGTGTATGTATGTGTGTCTGTGTGTATGTGAGGGAGCTGTGCGTGTGTCTCTATATATTGGGGTTGGGGCTTTGGGCGGGTTGGAGTGGGAGGGATGGGACGTTTTTAAACACATGTTAAGCACTTTGTGCTGCATTTTTGTATGAAAAGTGCTCTATAAATAAAGTTATTATTATTATTATTATTATTGAATCAGGTTGGGTTCTCACCAGTTTACGGGTGGATTCTCCTCTTTTTAAAAAATGAAAGTGGCGTTGATCTGAATTTACAATTAGGTCAGAGACATTCTCAAGAATACACATGGCCTGATTCAGTTCAAGGTGGTACACAGACAACATCTGTCTAAAATCAGAATCTCAAACATGTTTTCCTTGGTCAATGGTTCTTGTAATAGATGTAGACGTTCACCTGCAACACATACATTCTGGTCTTGCCCGGGTCTCTCAGTGTACTGGTTCTCCATTTTTGAAGCCCTTTCCAAAATACTAGGAAGAACAATTGATCCAAATCCTCTTACAGTGAGAAGACAATTACCTTCCAAAGGTCCAGTAAATTAGCTTATGTCACCATTTTAGCTAGAAGACTTATATCCAAAATACAGGAAATTAAGTAATATATGTTTTCTTAAATGTGAAAACTAATAAATAAAATGAACAAAAAATGAAAGTGGCAGTTCTCATGCGCAAATGGCAGCAGTTTTAGTGGAAATAAATCTTTAAAACTATTGTGTCACCCTTGACATTTGGAGATGTGTGTGATTTCGTCATTCGGACAAAGCCTCACTGTCCCTGTTTCACCTCCCCTGAACTCAAACCTGCCATGTCTTCCCAGCTTTCCACACCCACCTGCTCACCTGCTCCTCATTAGTCCCTTATATAACAGTCACTCAGCACCTACTCTCTGCCAGATCGTCTGTTGTGCCTCCACAGCCACAGCACTCAGCCTCTGCTCTTGTTTGCCTACCTGCCTGCTTAGATTTCCTGCTTGTTCCTGATATTTTGCAGCTTGCCTGGTCCCTTGTGGCCTCACTTTCCTCTCCTGAGTGACTGCCTGTTGCAGACCTCTAATAGCTCATTCACCCTGTCCCTGAGATACCTGTTGAGCCCAAACATCTGCTACTAGAGCCTCACTGTGAGGCTGGTGCTGTACCCATTACAAACTTTGTTCCAAAGATACTGTCTTGCTGAGCGTTGGGGAAATGCGTCTGAAAAGATTCACGTAACATCTATTTTATTTCCAGTTTAATCAAATGCAGCAGCCATAAAAGCACAAGCTGTGTGTGTGTAGAGCAGAAAACTGCTCACAAGTGGAAAACCCAGTCATCCTAATAGTTAAATAATGTGTAGAGTGAGCGGCGGTGCCTGGGCTGTTTAGTGGCAAAGACCTTCTAAACGCGTGCCAGCCCACCAGACAGCCTCATATTACCCAGCACTGAGTCTAATTTTCCTCTGACATGATGAATGACCCAATGAGGATAAATGGTAACTGGTTGTTTTATTAAAGGGTAGTGTTTCCATGTGATCGCCGCCAAGGAGCCCAAACTAGTTCACTTTTCAGAGATGGAAAGAGTGTAACACGGCTTTACTGTGGGAGCTGGTGTGGTTGTGGAGGAGATCCACAGATGTTGGTTGGGTGATCCCCATCTTAAAAGGCAGTTTAGCCTCTATGCTACAGTAGTACATCTATTTTCATAGAATAGAGGTATGAAATTTAAATTAAAATCATCTTCTCTGCTCACTGAGACCAATTAACATGTTAAACTCTGCTTTTTGTAGAATCAGTGTTGTAAAATTAGGTAATTTGGAAAACATTTAAACACCTTCCAACTTGCTTTGTTCCCATCTGACAGGAGCATCGGCGGATTATGACACAATGCGTCCCTGCAAAAGGCAAAGAAACACAGACTTTGTGGTGGTTTTACGTCTTTTCTGTTGTTGTTTTGTGTCCCTTCGTAGTTGTATGCATCTTTTTGTGGTTACATGTCTCTTTGTAGTCATTTTGTGTCTCTTTGTGGTTGTTTTGACACTTTTTGTATTTATTCAGTGTCTCTTTGCAGCTACCTTGCATCTTTTTGTGGTCATTTTGATCTTGATAATAAAAACAAATCTATGTTTTATTTTCGTTGAAGAGTTGTGACGAAAATGTTAGTGGTGGACAATCGGACATTGAAAGCCAAGAACAGCCGTGCTTGTAATTATCTTCAAATGCCGCATGAGCATCAGGCTAATAAACTCCAGGATGTTTCCCTAGCCAGCAAAAACACTCACACTGGAGCAGTGTCAGCTGTTGGTGTGAGTTGTGAGCTGTAATTCAGCAGTAAATAATCAGCTGTGTGTCTGACTGTGGATGGTGGAGCTGCTGAATGGCTTTGTGGAGTTTGTTAGTTGCAGCAGTGGCTGTTAGCAGTTAGCTCTGCTCGTTAGCTGCTGAATGGCAGCGGAGCAAGCAGCCACCAACGGCTGGACTTCACATTTGTCGATCCCCGCAGGACTGCACTCAAATCTGGACTGTCCCAGTGTATGGGTTGATGTGGAAGGTCCATGACTGAACGTCGATATGTGACGAGGTCAGAGTGAGAATGTGTTGTGAAAAGACATTTGAAACCTTCGGGTGTCGACAAAAGCATTGCATACTGTTTATATTTCGCCTTGTGTGTCCACAGTGGATTAGCCAGGTGTTTTTGTAACTGTGTCAACATGTCACTCAAATTACTTCAGTAAAGAAAAGCAGCATGTCCGTATAGATCGAATGCAATTCAAGCTGTTTCTCATCAAGAAATCAATCATGCACACATAGGTATGATAAACATTTATACACCCATTAAGCATACGGAGCCTGGTCTGACTGCCGCCTGAGAAGGTTCAGGTAGTTTCTGTTGGGGCTCA
The DNA here is from genome assembly GCA_019142605.1 of Cephalopholis sonnerati. NCBI lineage: Eukaryota > Metazoa > Chordata > Actinopteri > Perciformes > Serranidae > Cephalopholis > Cephalopholis sonnerati. The sequence goes on from JAGQAX010000019.1 coordinate 31,370,983, forward strand.
TCCTTTAATTAAAACGTTTGTTGAGGGGTCAGTGTGTTGCCTTTACAGTAAGTCTGTTTACAGTTCCTCCCTTTTCGGCTGTATAAAAGCAAGACTGCAACCTCTGTGGTCAAGCTTCTCCATCCAAACACCATACGACATGATGAAGATGACCCTGAGTCTTTTCTCTGCTGTCCTGGCTTTGCTGCTGGGCCTTTCAGCTCAAAATGATTCCCTGGTAAAACAGATATTTTACTTGTTTTTTAAATTCCATTATGTTAACGTGGAAACAGACAAGTGTTTTGCTTTGATTTATCATTATGAAGTAAGTGTTGACTGGACAATGTAACGGCTATGGAATGATGTCACCATCAGTGTTTGGATTGGACTCCTATTAGTCCTGCTTTTGCTGCAATTCTGTCTGGCACTGGGTGCAATCTCCTGAGGAAACAATGGCTTGATTTGCAGCACAAATCAATTGAGGCAATCAACCAATACAAGGAATGGATAGCACTTTTGTGTTCCCTGGTAGCTATCAGTAGCTATCCCAGTTACCACAGAGTATCAGTGTTAGTTCTGGGCAGCAGCAGAGATGGCAAACAATGGAACCACAAATGATGTGTGTCCTGTAGTTGCTAGGCACTGAGGAAAATGGAAAGCGGTCTGATTGTCTTCGCAACAGCTGCATCAAGTATGATACCACTTGGAAACACTATTCTTTCCACTTTAAAAGAAATAACATAACAAGTGGAACAAGTTTAAACATCTTGAGAGATAGCAGATTGTTCCAAGCATTCAGAGCTGTGAACTCGGTGAAAACAATGACCTCAACCAATTTGCACCTATTTTAAGAAAATAAAAAGGCCATTTAAGGCTTTATGGGCCAATGAACCAGCTTTAGTCACTCTAACTACCAGGAACTTACAATATGACAGACGTCATCTCCTATGACGAATGTACTTTTCAGTAAATGACCTCTATCTGTGTTGGTTTCTTTTGGTTAGATGATCTTGAAAGATTTGAGTTTTGTTTTTGAAGTGGAACCTTTTTTGGGGCTGAATCTCTTTGCCAGGCCAGGAATAGAAAGCAGTGTATTCTGTTGCTGGACTGAGTACTTAAATAAATGTACTTTGGATTGTACTGGTGTTTCGTAAACACATCAGAGTTCGGCACATCAATCAATCTCCCAAAACTCTACCTATAGCAAGGTGTGAGAGACTGATGAAAACACAACGGTTAAAAAACATGAGGTGGCAAACAAACCAATAAGCACAACATAAAGCAACACAAGAAATTATTTGTGAAACTAGACTATATAAATCAAGCTAACGAGGGGTTATTATCATAAATAAGAAGACTAAATAATGCCCAAACAGTGCACAAGGGTATTAAATGAATGTATTAAAGTCAAAATTGTATTTGAAAATGTTAATTTTTCCCGCTTACTCACTTTGTGTCTCTGCAGGTGCAAGCACAGGAGGACGGTAACTGACTTTTGTAACCACAGGTGTTTAACACGTTTATGGCACAGTAAGTTTTCATATTTGGTAACTGAATATTTTCATTTTAGGTGTGCAGACCAAGAAGCCTTACCGCTTAGACATAACCTCAAGAATTCTTGAGGCAAATAAAGGTACACGGTGTCCTCATCTGCTCACATAATGCTCATGTCTGTGCCAGTCACTATATTCTAAATATGAAGCTGTGCATCTGTTCAACATGCTGCCCACATATGTCTTACTCCAGGCATCAGCAAAAATCTGGTGGAAGGTGACGTCGCTCTGTCAAAGAAAAGAAATAGTATGAAATGCTGGAACAACTACTGCAAGTGGAGAAAATCCTACAGTGGACTTGTTGAAGTGCCCTACAGCCTCAGTGATTACTTCTGTAAGGGCTTAGAAATTCATTCAAGGGAATTTCAATCAATGGGAGAGTAATAAATTTATATTTAGGACATTTCTAGTTGTTCTTGGACACGTAGAATGTAAGTGAGCTTGACCATTTTCCATTTCCATTTGAACTTTTAACTGACGTTAATTGTTTTCAGATGACAGTGAGAAGGCCTTAATCAGGAAAGCTATGGAAACCTTCCACAGGAAAACCTGCATTCGCTTTGTTCCTCATCGTGGCCAGTCTGACTACCTCAGCATTGAGAGTGAACTCGGGTGAGTGCACAGCTGTAAAGATGATGGTCAGTGTAATGAACACACCCGCCTGTCAGGGTTTAAGCTTGCTGTCTGTCTGTCTGCAGGTGCTGGTCAACTATTGGCAGAGACGGAGGGCAGCAGGTGCTTTCTTTGTCCGTGTACGGCTGTCTTGAACATGGGATCATTCAGCATGAGCTCCTCCATGCGCTTGGCTTCCACCATGAGCATACTAGGAGTGACAGGGACCGGTATGTCAGGATCAACTGGGAGAATGTCCCTTCAGGTGAGCTCTAAAGTGAGATATATACTTGTGCGTCAGCTCTATACAGACTACGCAGATGACCTACGCTGTTGTGGACATTTCTACTTGTGCGGTGGTGTGTCAGTGTCACTCTGCAGTTACACCTCCAAAACACTAGTCTGTGGTGGGGTTTCTGTGAAGTGCTAAAGTTAGTAAAGTTTAGTTGATTCAAAACACACATTAAACATGGCACAGTACTCAAATCAGCTTCACTGTAACTCGCAGCATTCACAGACAGAACACTTGTCTTTATCTGGACACATTTTCCCCACAAATACAACATGCTAATGTTTTTAGCACAAGCCTATGGCATTTTACATTGTATAAATTAGCCTAGTGGCTAGCTTTTCCTCTACCCATATGAAGCCAGGGACAACAGCAACATTTAACAAAGGTAACATAACAAAATTCGGCTCCATTACAGCTCACAAGGTTCACCAACAAAACAACTGTCTTATACTAAACACATTTTCCAAACAAATATAACATGCTAACGTTATTAGCACAAGCCTATGGCATTTTACATTGTATAAATTAGCCTAGCAGCGGGCTTAGATTTGCTTTGCTCATATGAAGCCAGGATAAATCACACAAAAAAATGCTGATTTTATGTATAATTTATAAATGTATAATTCATAAATAAGCCCCAGTTCAGCTGCATAGTTAGCTACCAAAAATGTAATCATTCATATGGAACTGGTAACACTTAATCCATTTGGGTAAAGGGAGGACATAATCATCTCATATTAGAGCTACAAACATATGTTGATTAGTTGATCAAAAGAAGAATTATCACCAACTATTTTAATTATCATGTAATCTTCTGCTTTTCTTTGTCATTTATGATACTAAATAAAGAGTCTCTGGGTTTTGGACTGTACCGGTAATTCACTGTACTTCAAAGTAAAGTATGTTTTTTACAAACTTGACATATTTGCAAGTCACTTGTGGTCCATTCAGAATGGACCTGCAACCCGCTTTTGGACTGCGACCCAGTAGTTGAGAACCACTGAGTTACAGCCTTAACTGATATAAACATTTTGGAAGTATGTGAGGTTGTGCCAGAAATCCCTACTGTAAGATGACATAGAGGCTCATTCATGCACACCCAATTTTTTTTTATCTAAATTGTTTTATTCTACAGCAAGTGTCTTCAACTTCAACAAAAAGGACACCAACAACTTGAACACGCCATATGACTATTCTTCTGTTATGCATTACGGAAGGTAACGTCTCTGTTTGTTATTACTACTATTGTTAGCAAGATATTTTATTCAGTTTGTCTTCTGTCAGTGTCCTGCAGATCCTTTCAATCTATTGTTTTTTATTTGTTTCTTTTTTTTTTGGCCACTTGAGGGCAATTCAACAAGCTTTTAGTACAACAATAACATATCCTCCTTAAACTCGTGTCCTCATATGAGGACATCACAGTTTGGGTTTACTCAATCATATACTTTATACCTAACTTAGACCTATTGTCCTTGTTCATGGACATTTTTTGTGCCATCTAGTGGTAGTAAGAGCACAGTACACCAGTCCATGTAAAAACAAGATGGCCGCCATCTCTGCTAAGTCAGTCTGCGGCCGATTCTGCCACAAAAGTGGACAAGGTTCAAAACCTGATCACATTTTATGAAACTTGTTTATTTATGATTAATAATGTTTGTAGTTAGATATGGCAACAAATTTGACCAATTTCAGCAACAGTAACAAGCTAAGATGCTGTTAATTAGGAATTACTCGTTTGAGGACATTTCATTTCATTTAAGGACATTGGGACTTTATCGTTGTCCCATATGAGGACATTGGGACTTAAATATTGTTGAAAATGTTCTGTTTTTTATGTTTATGGGGTCCTACTGATCCCAAATAGCTAGGAGTAATTAGAAATTCATACCTCACAAAAGTTCAGGTCTCAGTAGGATATTATCACAAAGGCCTGACGCCAAATTACAGTAAATTAATTATGAAATATTTAATGTGCACAGGTGGCAATAAAAAAAAAGGAAACACTTCTTTGAAAAATATTTTAACTCTTCAGCATAACACTGAAACATTCCTGCATTTTTTAAATAGCATAAATGAGGACAATTTATCCATCAGTATATTATTTATTTTTTTGTCTCTCCAGAACTGCCTTCACATCCGCGTTTGGTGCAGACACCATTACTCCTATTCCTGATTCCTCTGTGCCAATCGGACAGAGAGTAGACATGTCTGATATTGATATCCTCAGGATCAATAGGTTATATGGATGCAGTAAGTATAGGGATCCTTAAAGATACAGTAAAGTATGATCCACTTTAAATTCTCAAAATGCATTTTTAAGGCTTTTTTGGTCACAGTGTAACAGGGCCGTAGACTGTGTTCTTTATGACTTATCTCCTCTCATTTTTTTCAGACATTTGAAAGAAAATGAAGACAACTTTCACAAGATATCTCCAGAACTTCATGTGTTGCATTGTGTGTATCATATTGTTGACTAATTTCACCAAATAAATGAATATATGATATAATAAAAATTCACATCTTCTTGCCTCTTGCCTACAACATGCTTAATCACAAATTATACATATTTTAATAAAGGACTTTATCATACACATAACTGTCCATAGTTCTTATGTTTACTTTTATTCTATTCTTGTTAATTCTATTGATGCATATATTGTAGTTAAATTTTACACTTACAGACTCAGCACAGTGATAATATATATATATGTTCTTTTATTAATAGTTTTATATCTTAAGTACTAGTTTTAAACACTGTAGCATAATGCACATTAAATTTTTAATTTTATTGTACATTTTCATTTCAATTTAATTTAATTTAATTCAATTTATTTTATTCTTTTTTTATTTTATTTTTTATATTTTATTCCATTTTATTTCATTTTATTTATTTATTTTATTGCTATATATATACATACTTCTATTCTATACTCTTTTTCTTACTTCTTATAATTCTCTATTCTTTACATCGGCGGGACTGTAAAGAATCACAATTTTCCCTTGGGGATCAATAAAGTATTTCTGATTCTGATTTAATCTCTCAAGTAAAAAAAAATATTTTATGCATACCATATCAATTGTTCTTTTTGACAAAACATAACCATAAAAAAAGTCATATCAATCAATGAAACACTAAGAATCAACATTATGGTAACAAAAGTCAGCCCTTTCCAGGCAAATTTTATTGAGATTATGATGTGTCATCATTGCAAGTTGTTCATGCTCTCTAAAAGTACACATCCAGCATTTAAAGTCAGCTGCAAAACATTATTTCAGAAAAGGAAATGTATCAAAATGTGATAAGGTAGTCAAAGCTATAGAGCCAATCTATAAAAAAAGTTGGGCCTATTAAAACGTTAAGCCGTTTCTGTAATTTTCTTGCACTTGTGTTTCTGCAGCTCATATTTGTAGTTGCGGGGGTCGTAAGTCATCACAAAGTGGCACTTCAAACGCTGTGGAGAGAGAAACAAATACCTATTACACAGGAACTGGGAAATCTCAGAAATTTAACTTTCTTTAGAAAGCAATAGGTCTATTATAGGCGTGCAATAGGAGTGCAACACATTTTCTTTTAAACTGTGAAAAATAATTATTTCTGAGTTGAACATAACTTTATAAACACATTCAAACACACATGAAGCAGATTTACCTTTTTCTCAAGATTGCAGCTGTTCAAGTCGTGGTTTTCAGACCTCTGACACTTGGTTTTTCCCAGGATTGCGTCAATCTTAAAGTTAATCAAATTGGTCGTCTAATAATATAAATGGACAGAGGACAGATGATTAGATGGTGACATAATGTGTTGCGTTTGAGTTCCTTTGTTTCCGAAAGATAAATCTAACCTGGGACTGAGCGGTGATGACGTTGACCAGTTTGAACATCTTCTTGCTCTTGGTGTGTGTGTTGAACAACGTCACAGCATGTTGAGCTGCCTCCAGAATCTCAGCGGACTCTGGATGCCTTTCAGTCCAACCACCCAGAAGAGGCACTTTTTCTATGTGGAAATTTAACACACACAAAGGGGACATTTCATGATGATGATTATTGATGGGACAATGACTAACTGACATGTACCCTATGTACTCTGTAAAATAACAGACAATTAAAGGAATACTTCATCCCTCAAATGAGCATTTGTATATCAATAACTCGCTCCATGTTACGTTGAATTAGTGAGGAAAGTTTTTATTTTTCTGACATGCCTCTGGTCAGCAAGGAATCCAAAAAATAAGAAAATTCCTGTTGAATTGAAGTCATAGGGGTCCACGTTTAACAACAGCAAACTACACTTGTGTAGTATAATCCAAGTTTTATTTATCCATTCAAATGCCAAGTATTTCCCATTCCCCAACACCTCAGCACTTAAAAGTGAATGGAAACTTATCTTTACTCTCTTCAGGGTCAGGCTCATTTGACAAAAATTTTACCTCACTGAACAGGGGAGCTGCTGGTCTACCACTGCCTAGATCAGTTTGTTTATTTGTGTTATTGTGTGACTTTGGTGTTTCAAAAGGTTAGTGCGGATTCACCAAAGTCACACAATAACACAAAGCGATCTAGGCAGTGGTAGACCAGCAGCTCCCCTGTTCAGCGCAACCCAGTCTCACTCGGAAGTCGTCGAAATCTAGCGCTTGCGGTGGCAGACACTGACGAAAAAAACGTCCTTTAACATCGGCATGATACGCGGTCGGTCACTGTTATAGTTAAAGTGCACTCGGCGGCATCAGGGGGAAACGCGGCTGGAACAAGAACAAAAGTTAACGCAGCCAACGTAGGGTTGGTGGCAGTGGCGGTGGATGGGTCCAACCAACACCGATTCTCACCCAGGAGAGTGGTGTTTGCGTCCCGTAAAATTCTAAAGCCAAACCCTGTTCTTTTTTTTTAAGTTGTTGGAGGAAAAAAAACTTTCGCAATTCACATTGTTGTACCTACATAGTGTGTTTATTTTGAAAGAGACTGTGTAAATGATAAATTTCCTGTTAAAATGCAAGTGTATTTTGAAAGAAAACAATGCATGTAACAGGCAGAACTTGACACGGCGTCCCAGAACACACACAGGTTACCTTTCACGTTGTATCTGGATGTGGAAGGTCCATGACCAAATGTTGATATGTGACGAGTTCGGAGTGGGAATGTGTTGTTCAGTAAGGTTAAATTATTGTTTTCATCAGTGGATTTTGAGAGAAAAGCTAAGTTTCACTTTCAGTTTAGTTTTAAATACTAAGGTTTTAGCAAAAATGGTACTGAGCATACTGGATTTATGAGACTTGGATTATACTGTGACTTAGATTCATCAAACATTTTCTCTGCTATTGGATGCTTCATTCAACATGGACGCATACAAGAAAGACTGATATACAAATGGTCATTTGAGGGGTGAAGTATTCCTTTAAAGTGGCCCAGCATAATGCCGTGAAATGCACTCATTCATACAGATAAAGATGTACATTAGTAAAAGCACACTCTATAATTTGTTGTTTCAGTCCAGAACATTAGTCAAGGATTTGGAAACTTTAAGACTGCCAAATATTGGATTCAGCCAGTTTTACTCTAAGACTTGTTTTACCCTGCCAAAACCATCTTCACTAGGCTGCTCTGCCAAACCAAGCCTCAGTCATCAGGCCAAGAATATAAAGTAGGTTTTCTCAGGGAAAAAGAAGGGGAATAATGGACGCAGCTCGTGTACCTCGGATGACACAAACAATCACAATTATGTTTTTTTTTTTTTTTTTAAATATACACAGTTTTTAGACACACCAATAGTGGTGTAGCTCTAGGCATGACGATGTCAGTGGGTAGAGCCACCATTTTGATCAAGACTTAAATATCCAGCCCATCTCATTCAAATAGTCGTCAAATGCTGCTGCTTTGTCAGTGAATTCGTCATCAGACACCAACGCCAAAAGCCACCTTCCTGGTGTTATGATAAGCTGATGGGTGGTTTGAGATTGTTACGCAACCAGACAGAACCCTTCACGGTGGTATGATACGCCACAGGACAGCATCAGTTTGCAACGCTGCTGGTAATGACGTAATATAAGGAGCTGGAAAGTCCCTATAGGACGGATGGGAGGGGTGGTGAATGGGTCCAACAAACCCTGGACTTTCACTAAGGAGTTCAGTGTTCTAGAACTAGCCATGTGCTTTTGCTGACATCCCGCCATTGGTAGAGGTGTCCCGGAAGGTCAGCAGCAGACACAGGACGATACCTAGAAAATAATATGTGAGCTAGAAATGAAGGTCCACTGATAAAGCAGCGATAGGTGATGACTTGGGATGAGAACATGTTGCGATATCTCAACAATTATTGGATAGATTGCCTTGAAATTCTGTGCAGAAATCAATAATCCACAGAGGATGGATCGACCAACTTTTCCTTTAGCGCCCCCCATAAGAATTTTTTTCTTAATGTCCATCCATTTTTGTAACTGCTCATCCTCTTGAGAGTCGTGGGAGGGGGCTGGAGCCTACCCCAGCTGACACTGGGCGAGAGGCAGGGTACACCCTGGACAGGTCACCAGACTATCGCAGGGCCGACACATAGAGACAGACATCCATTCACATTCAGAGTCACACCTACGGACAATTTAGAGTCACCGCTTAACCTATCCCCAACCCGCATGTCTTTGGACTGTGGGGGGAAATTCAATTTGGCACAGATTTTCGTGTCATCTTTTTCATTTCCATGCCCCATTTTATGTAACTACGTGCTACTTGGCAAAGGTTAGCATCTTAACATGCTTATACCTCCTTACTTCTGCATTATCATTGTGATCATGTCAGCATGCTGACGTCACTGTGCTCATGCAGATTAATGTTTTGACAGTTTGTTTAGCTATGTGTTTTTCAAGTAGTGACTAAGCATTGGTTGAAAATCCTGTTTTTACTGCCACCTGACAGTTACGACACGTTCAGTCCACACCCTATCAAGTTCTTTATATAATGTAATCCAACAATACTTAGAAGCTGGGGTGTGTTCAGAGGTGTAACAGACTACACCCACTGTTGCAGCTGGGCATCAGAAATCAGATATCAACACACTTGAACCTTTTAGCCAGCTGAAAGGTTTTGCAATGTAAGACTTAATGTGAGCCTTCTCTTTAAAGGCCAGTCACGTAGAATCAGCCATGACACCATCATGACAAATGAGGATGTAGATGTAAAGCAGACTTTACTCTGATTTCTGTCTAAATTTGATGATGTATCACTCTGTATCCTACACAGTAATCTGCATTTACATACTTTACCTTCAACATATATATATATATATTTATCTATATTAACGTTTTATCCTGTTGTGACACCATGTACAAATCTGAACCAAGCAGGATGTTTCTGCGCTCAGTGAAACCATTTCACTAACAGAAGCAACTGCTGGACAAATTTGGTGAATTGGTACTGAGTGGCCCTGATGGATTATTTTTCATTCCTTAACACTTCCAAACCAAACTCCATTCTGCCAAATTAAATAGCATCTGACAAATGACGACCTTCCACCGACTGCTGGCTGAGCCAAACCTTCTGACTCACTGTATCCAACCAGACAGCAGCACAGAGTCACTGTCTACAGACTGAGTACATGAGCACACAACAGGCACACACTGTGCAATTTCTTTTAGATGTTGGAAATAAGTCTTGATAGAAATCAATCACTTGAATCATTTTATTGAAAAACGTTTAATAGCTGAGGCAATCTGCTCATAATAGAGTCTAATTACTACGGTTTTCTGTAGTTGAAGTAATTGTGCTTTTCCTGTTTGGCTTGGTGGTCCAATGGGCGTTTACCAGCTAATGGAAACAAATTAGCTGACTTCCTTGTCATTTCCTTGAGTCTTTGCCTAATTTTCTTGTATTATGTCTATATTTTTTATTTAAATAGTGCATGTGCATAATAGCTTTTTTCACAGCCCCTCTGTAAAGTGCTTATTTGTTTCATCTCATTGTATCAGAAATGGCATACGAACGCACAAAGTTAAATGGGTTTACAAATGTTTTGTTCGGCTGGTTTCTAGATCGTTGGTGATGATTCTGATGCTGCTGTCATTGTTGCATAGCTGTATTGTCCTTTCAATCAACCTATATATAACCTGCCCTTTCTAGCTACACAAAAAAGTGTGCACACAGTACAAAGTAAACCTCTGCTGTATTTCTATCTACTCTTCACAAGCTGCGCCTAACTGTGAACACAATCTCGATACACGTGGCTTGGCAGTTAATGACACTCAGTTATATTTATGCGTCACTTGACCTGACTAGGGTTTAATTTAATTTACCTTTATCCGCATTAGCCCTTGTCGGGCCACTCGTCAGAATTAGAGAGATAAATCTATTTTGTTGAGGGCTGTGCCCAAAACAGATTTAAAATAAGAACAAAATAGTATCATATTAAACTACAAGGAGGTGTTAAAGATATGTGCAAGTAGAAAGCATCAAATTTTAAGGGTGCATGTTCCTGTTTTTAGCATTTTATGTCTATGGGTTGTTTGGCATCTTGACATCAATTAAGGTCATCCATATCAATATGAAGTGTAATCAGTATAGATGATGACATCAGGACAATATTATAAGTAATTGTAAAGCTTTAAAGATACCGATCCTTTGCATTTTGTGCATCTGATCATGAAATCAACCATAGCATTCGTCATGAATCTGTTTCTTGTTGTTTTACGTCTCAGTTATCATTTTGTTACCACTTATTGAAAGTGATATCAAGTCACAAAGCCTCCTTTCTCACAGAACTTATTCAGAAACATTACATTTTACATGTTATTTAATCTCACTTGCCTCTCTGTAACTCCCCATGACTACACTCGTATTTCTCATCCCTTTCACCACTTACTTGTTGTGATGACTTCTTCCACGGGCTGATCTCCCACACACAGCTGGATAGCTGACAGACATATCACCACTGCCAACGGGAGAGACATCTTTACTTGTCAACCTCCACCGAACAGTGCTGTGCTCCTTAACGAGGGGAAGACTGGTGGAAGACGGATCTCCACAAGAGGATACAGATAACTTCAGCTGAACCACTTGACAACCAACTTGTAGACGTCCCTTAGTGTTGGCAGCAAACTGTTGGTGTTTGGATCCACAGAGAAAGCACAAGAAAGGGAGACATTGCAGATTGTTATTAAAAAAGGTCAATTTAAATGACTGTAATAGAGCCACAAAGTGCATCTTGAAAGCTACAAAGACAGAAATAGAACAGCTCTTTACCTTTCTGATACTGAAAAGAAAATAGGACTTCACTCAGTGAGTGCTGAGCACCAGTGAGCCAGACTGAGGGAAATAATGTGAGTAAGGAGGAGAGAAAGAGGGAGGAGGGGGGTGTCAGTGAGTGGCAGCGGCTGTTCAGCATTTAAGCTCTGGTATGTTTAACAAGCCAGTGAAGACCACACCCACCACTGCCTGGCAATGACGTCACGCTGGGATTTAACAACCATCAGCGGCTTTGGTGTGTGTGTGTGACACAGAGTGGGTATGACACAGGGAAGGTGGGGATGGGTGTCCGATGTGTGCCATTGTGTGTGTTTGCACTGGTGCTCTTTGTGTGTTTGTATTCATGTGTGTCAGTGGGTGTGTAGTCTGCCTGTCTGTGCTGTGTGTTTACGTGAATGTGAGCATGCACATTTTGTTGGTTTCTTTACAAGAGTGAACGAGGCACTTTTGTGGTGATCGGGCTGAAACTCAGCTGGTTACTCCCGCTGGCAGGCGGTGAGTCACTGTGCAAACTATAGCACACGTTACACACCACTTCTAGGTACATCAACATCCTGTCTAGAACATTTGTTATCATGTGATGAAGGGTTTAACCATTCTGATAGCAGTGAATAAATACACAAGCATCAGCAAGTGGAGCTGAGTGGAATTAATGAAGAGCCTGAGGTCATTTTAAAGATGTGGCTGACAGACAGGAAGGAAGGGTGATTTTAGGATGCCTCTCACTCAGCTTTTTAAACAGGGTGATGGCTAATGTCAGTATGCCAGTTAATGAGAAAGGTACACCCCATACTTTTAACTCCGAATCACAGGGGGAAAAAGTATGGGCCACTAGAGGGCAGAAGACCTCCTCATCAAGCTGACAGACCGAAAGCCCTGATGCATTATTGCCTCATGAAGTTATTATGTTAGGCAACAGTTGCCTGTTTATACATGCAGCGCACAGAGCATCATTCATTCGAGATGTGTTTCTGGCTTCCTCACAAATCCAATATTAATTCTCCCTTTAGCTCTGTTTTGGTCTCCACCAACCACTTAGATCAGGGGTAGGAAACCCGCAGCTCCAGGGCCGGATGCGGCTCTTCAGCCCCTCCCAGTGACTCCCTGTGGCTCTGACAAAAAATTAAATGGAAATAAGTACCCATTATTGTTGTAGGCCTGAAGTGATTTTTACATTCTTCACCTGTAAAATTGCGTACCCTGTATAGCGCTTTAAATTATTTTCAATATATCGCAAACTAAAATGTACGTCATACATCTGGCCTGGCGCCTTTTCCTCTAAAAGCATCACTAGGGATGGCTGCAGTAGTCTTGACTAGCTGTGGACTCTCCGTCATTGCCCTCGTGAGCGTTGAAGTCCCCCAGAAGAACTATTGAGTCCCCAGCCGGCACCCCTTGCAGTACACCGCCAAGATACTCCAAGAAGGCCAGGTACAGAGACCTTCTCTTTACGACCCGTGGTCGCATTGAGGCAACCTTCTCGTTCTCTGGGGAGAACCCCAACATGGCGGCACTCAGCAAGGGGCTTGTGAGTATTCCGCACCTGCCCGGTGCCTCTCACCCTGAGCAACTCCGGAAAAAGCGAGAGTCCAGCCCCTCTCCAGGAGTTTGGTTCCAGAGCCAGTGCTGTGCGTGAAGTGAGCCAAACTACATCTAGTCGGTACCGCTCCACCTCCCGTGATTTTTTCTTGCAGCAATTTGTGCCTTTTGTGCGTCAAGATTTTGTGTAAATGTCTTTAATTTTGTCAAAGTAAAAAACGTCTCCTAATTTTGTGATTTTATACGGGGGGACAAATGCACATCTTCAAAATAATGAGGGGGCGTGTCACCCCTGAAATCTACATCTATGGTACATCTGGTTTATTAAAGCTTTTTGCTAATAACTTCCTGCTGCTGAGAGCGGTGTGAGTGAACCAAACCAAGACAATGAGCTAAAAGAGGCTAAAAAGCTCTGTAGAACTGTAGAATTAGGTGAAACTCCTGTGTGAGACTGTCACGGTGAGAAACTCCTTTACAGTCATATGACTGATAAATACAGCAGAAGAAAACAGTAGCAGTCAGTACTTTTTTTGCATATGGTAGTGGTTTGAATGAATGAAACTTTCCACTCTCTCAGCTCTCAGTTTTAAGTCCTGACTGTGGGCGTTGTTGGTAGCATGAATAATTGTGTTTTTGTCTATTAGTTGGCAGGATATACATAGTTGGCACAATCAAAACCATACCACAGAACTTAAGAAAGACTGACTGAGAAATGTGTTGTTTTCTTCTGATGGATGGCAGTCCAGATCCAGGCTGTTACTAAGCACTGCAAGATAAGGAAACTTCCATTACATTTTGTCACACTAAAGTAAGATCACCAATCTGCTCCCTCCGCCAAGGACAAGACAAGAAGAACCAAAACAGACGGGAGATAAAACTCAACACGAAGAAGAGTCAGCACAGCCCCCAGCTGAAGTGAGCTCTAATCAAGAGGAACGTCAGAGCGAACAGGAAGAGGATACTGTACCCCCAACACCAAAAAGTGCCTGCTAGGATCCACTTTCTTCAACCCCCCCGGTTTGGTTTGGGTCATCAGCCCAACACAACAGGGATTTGCATTACCATTACAACAGGGCTACCCACTTAAGGGTGTGACTTTAACTGATGATGGCTTGTCTTGGGTGATGATGTTTAGAAGCAGCAGGCTGATCCACAGATAAGGTCCCAAAACTTGTCATTGCTGCATGTGTTTTTCCACAGCAGGACAGGTAAAAGAAGTTTACCTGTTGGAGGTGAGCTGTTTGCAGAGGTGCAGTAAGAGCCTGTTGTCTGCAGCTCTTCATCAACATCTCACTGTGGCTGTTTCTGCTTTTGCTCTTATTAATCTGACCTTCTAATGAAGAAAAGCGCGGCCAAAGTTCCACTAATCCAGTGATAAACACATTCACTTCGTATAGATTCTTCACAATAAAAGCCCCCTGTTATTATTAGGTTAAAAACTGTTATTGTGAAGCAACAAAATAAGGAAATGTTGAGTTTTCGAGCAGCAACTTCACACAACTTCTAATGCGGCTGATAGCGAACATCTTTCTGTGAACACCAACCTGCCAATGGGACTAGAGACAGAAATTAGCCTTGGCTATAATCTCAAACATATTTACATGGAAATGTTCATTAATATGTGTGTCCCATTTTTAAAAATAAATAAATCTCAATCTCAATCTCAAACAGTAAAATAAAGCAGATATCTGAAGTAAAAACAGGACGTAGGAGAGAAACTTAACTCCAAACCACAGAGATTCAGTAGAGTCTCACAACACACACGGCTTGTTTGTGGGGGAGAAGCAGGGTTGTTGAGGGTTGGTGAGACATCACCACTGCCTGCTTGGGGGCAGGCGGCCTGGCTTTGGGATCAACTCTGGAGAAGGTCCATCCCTGGCGCAGCTTGGCGTGTCATGGCATGTCTTAATGGATGATAGTGCGGCATGGTTTTACTCAGCACGGCCAAAAGTGACAGTGGGAAAGGCCTAATTGTACACAACAAAAGATATGTGGTCAAATGTCCCAGACCATCTTGGCAAGTGGTTTGAGAGATCAGATCATAATGTGTCTCCGTGGTTGTTTACACTTGTATTTAGCTCTGTTCATTTGTGATTGGATTACCCAAAATGCTCTCCAACACCAGGTCTAAACAGGGCCTTAGATATGGCACACTAGTAAACATAATCACAAATGTTTCCCATAAGGTTTGGGGCAAAATCTAAATTTATATTAAACAGAACTCTCATGTGATCAGACTTAAAGGTTTTTGGTGTGCATGTACTGATATGGTGTCAGCAAACTCCACTGTTCTGCCAACAGCTTTGACTCCAGTATGTAATGAGTCACAATGCCCAGCAGAGGGGAGCAACACTGTATCACACAATGCAACAGGTGGTTAATGAGACTAAATTACTGTATTTTCACAGTCTGGGAATGCACTAACAGCTGGGTTTGAGAAGTTTGAATACAATAAATTTCAACTACAAAGGCTCACTGTGTTTTTCAGCTGCAAAAGTTCAGATTTTAAGCAGAACACTGTTTAAACTAAGATAAGCAATGTAGAAGTTAGAAGCTAAAGATGCATCAACAGAGATAGCTAAATGATATCCAAAAAAAAACTGACAGCTCTGACAGAGGAAGTTTAGATAAAGATAGGAGAGATAAAGGATAGGCAGATGGGATCATGCTGACAGGTACATTTGCTCATACAACGAGGCAGATGGACAGGCTGATAGACTCAGTGCCAGACTGAAAGAAAAGAACCCTGCAGATGGACGAGTAGTCAGAAAAACGAGGAGCAGATGCAGCCCACTCCAACAACGTCACAAACTACAGCCTCAAAATGTACTCTGACAGTTTAAAAAATGTAACACTCAAAGCTTCAAAAAAGCTGTGCTTGTTGCTGGGTTATCAAATTGCGCAACATTACAGTAATTAAGAGAATGTTTAATACACATATGTAAATAAAAACACACTGAAACACCAACATGAAGGGAGATAGGCAGTAAAATTATTTTTCTGCCTGTTTGGAGTTCATTGCTCCTAATTAGGCGCACTGTAACTCATCCAAGCTGCGTCTGTCAGGTCAGGGTCAGTAAGGGGGCGGCTGCATTTTGCTCAAATTGGAAATCCCCCTTTTCAAAGGAATAATTGATGTCAGTGTTGTATGCCTGATGAGTGGGCTGGACACCAACTGCCACACTTTTCTTTCACATTGTTTTTGTCCAGTCTATCCAGACCAAAGGTCAAAGTTACTTCACAAGTAAACAGCCTAAAACAGAGCAAACAGCATCTTCTACTGTGTGTTATTGTAACTGCTTTTTAAGTTTACTAATAAGAGGGAAAATCTAGAGTCTAAATTTAAAGTTCTATATGTTGTTAAATGCTCAGTTATCATTATCATTATGGCCATGACACACATCTCCTGTTTGGTGTTATCCCAGTTGCCAGAATGAGATGTTGGCATTGCACATCTATGCAGACCACAGATACGTTACAGTTGAACATTTCAAACAGTAGCAGACCACTGTTCCAGACCAAACAATGTAAGTGTTTTTAATGAGAATTTGGGACATTTCCAGCAGTATTTATAGCAACAAAAACAGGTGTTTTTAACAAGACTTCAGGACATGTCCAACAACGTTTGTAGCAACCAAACAGAGCCTTTTTTAATGAGAGTTTGGGACATTTCCAGACATATCTGTAGCGATCAAACAGGGTATTTTAAGCCACACATAATGTTTTCCTAACCCTATACAAGTGGTTTTTGTGCCACACATTAAAGGGATATTTCAGATTTTTTTTAAGTGGGGTTGTATGGGGAACTTATCCAAAGATAGTATGTTACAAACAGTAGATGTCAGTTGGCACGCCCCCAGTTTGGAGATGCAGACTGGAGTCTGACATGAAAGCTAAGCAATCGACTGCTGTGGAGGGGCCAGCAACAAAATATTTTAGCAGGCTAAAAATAGTCCCACTTTAAGTGTATGCTATGTTTGGAGTATTGTCTACTGCATTACCCTAAGGTCAGACAGTGATTTCCAACAGGAAAATAAAGCTGTTATATTGCTCTCTTCAAAGCCAGACTCCATTGAGAAAAACAGTGATTTAACATAATTGAAAATAGGAGTTGCTGGTCTTCCGCTGCCTCCATTAGTCAGTATGTTTGTGTTATTGTGTGACATTGGAGTTTAAATGTGGCAAGTTCAGATTCACCAGTGTTGCACCATAACACAAATAACTACCTGATCAATGCAGCAGTGGAACAGCAGCTCCTGCAATCAGTGAGCTAAAATGACTGTTTTTCTCACTGGAGTCTGGTGGCTTTGATGAGAGCATAGATGGGGAACTTAAGTTGTAACTGACTTCCATGTTGAAATGGGTCATCTGACGAAAAGGTAAAGTGGTGAAAATATAGTAAACATATAAACTGATATTGATTTCTTTTAGTTGGGACTTCTTTTGATGGCTAAAATATGTTTTGTTGCTGCCCACATCTACAGCAGTACATTGCTGAGTGTCCGTGTCAGACTGAAGCCTGCTTCTCCAAACTGGGAGTGAGCTGACCGACATCTACTGTATGTAATACACTGACTGTGTATAAGTACCCCACACAACCCCACTTCACAAAGTCCAAAGTATGCCTTTAACCACAGTAGTTGATTCTACCCTACATTAATTTTAAGGCTCTGGTGTTGCATCGGACTGTGCTGCACTGACAGATGTGTTTTTCCACCTCCATTTACATTCATGAGGATAAAAGGTCAGTGCCTCGGATAATGAGATGTTCCTGTCACCCACTTTATTGTCAGCCAAAGCAAAGAGCACTGGAACCATTAATGGATTTAATGTTTTTCTGCACTCATCATATAACAGGTAAGCTACCTAATAAATAAATCAAGTTCCTGTCACATGAAATGGGAGTAAACAGTTTAGCTATAAAAGCTTGTTGTTGTGAACACAGTGAGCTTCTTGACAGCCAACAGTGATTTGTTTGATTGTAATAAGCTGGGTGACGAAAACAGCATTTAAGTTGCTATATTCAGTGCCTTTGTGCAAATGAGTGGGAGCCAACACATTTCCGATTGAGTATCCCTCAAAATTGTCTGTACCAGTAACCCTTATTTTTACAAGTTTTATTCCTTCCTCTCCTTAAAGTATGACAAAAAATTAAAAATAAAAAAAAGTCATCATTGAAAACAAAAAGGTAAACATTGTTAGATTATTTGAAACTGAGCTTTATCCAAATTTTAAAAAAGGATTACATTCATAAATCAAAATACATTATTAATTGAATTAAAAAAAATAAAATGCACAAAAATAAGAGTCACATAATAAGTCAATCACTGTTTTTTTTTTTTTTTTTTACTGCAGGCATGATGTGGTCATATGGTACATTTATTTCAGCATAAGCTAAAACTGAATTCAACCCAAACATTAGCATTGTGTATTTCTGTAAACCATGAATGCATTACATTTGGACACTGACATGTAGCAGATACATTGAAAGTCAGTGTGGATAAAATGTGTGGTCACGTCTAGGCACGAAAACCAATTGGTTATGGTTCAGAAAATACAATGTTTTGGATTAAAATATCAGTTTTGGGGGCACAGTTTCCACTGGAAAAGCAGTGATGTCTCTGTACAAATCAACTGCTTTTCATGGCACTGTCCCCGCTGGAAAAACAGTGATGGGTCCTGAAGAAACACCCACATTTTTGGGTTAAGAAGTTGCTGGAAAAACAGCCATGTGTCGCTAAAAAACGCAAGTGCTTGGGGCCTAAAAGGCCACAGGAAACACAGCAATGACTTGTTAAATCACAACCAGTTTTGTTGTTTGTTGCTCTCAAACAATGGTCTGCAGCTTGACAGGCGTAGGTGACATATTATCCACCATGTCCTACACCTCTCAGCTGATACAGGACTATTACGTCACCCTGGAAACACTGATATGATATGTAGAAAGCATGCAAATGTAAGGTATTTATAGCTTGCACAGATGCACAATGCTAACATTTGGGCAACTGGGCTGCTGTATTACTTATTAATTTTAGCATCATTTTTAATTTAATTTAATTTTCATTTTGTTAGTTATTTAATTTGTATTTTTGAGTATTATTTAACATATGTAGAGACCAAAAAAGATAAGATAAAAAAGGGAAAAAGGGAAAAAAGAAAATACATAACATAAACAAATAAAAGCATTATCAGGAAATAATAATATAATATAATGATAATACATGAAAAAAAAATTTAAAAAAGGGGGAAAAAAGCAGATTACTTATACATGATTTCATAGGATGTAGTTAAATAATCTCATAAATTTAAATTTAGGTTAGAGGATACATTATAGAACAACTAAGCACCATAGGTACATACAGATATCAACACACATGATACCCACATGCGTTACTGTACATGCTCGCACCTATGAATGTGTGTGTACCCAAACATGGACACATAGTTACCCACATATCTATGTAACACTTCTAGGCTAGTAATCTCATTACTCCAGTGGCCATATAATTTAAGATCACTAGGGACATCGTCTTTTATATATCTCAACCATTTTCCCAATCTGTCTTCAAAAATATGCACTTGATTTTTTAACTCAAGTGGTAATTTCTTCCTTTTTGTATATCTCTTTCACAAGATGCTTCCATTTGAATGAATTTATTAATTTATTTATTTCGAACCCAAAAAAAAAAAACATACTAAAAAACAAGACAAAGATGTAAAACTTATATGTCCCTACCCCTTTCTTACACTTCTTCTTTTAACTCTTATATTATTTCAACAGATTCCCAAATTAATTTACAACTAGTCTATTTACCACCCAGTTACATAAATAAGTAATAAACCCAGTTTATTTACAGTCCAAGTACCACACAGTGTTACAAAATAAACATGCTCTCCCCTAACACAACCTTTCCTCATCTGTATATCTGCCAAAAATATCTTTTTGTATGGTTAACATCAAGTTATCTCTTAACCAGTTCCTTGTAATGTGTTTAATCATTGCTACACTGATTGTTAAAAACAAGTGAGAATCTTTCTCATTGATATCTCCTGATATTTTCCCAGTAACAGGACTGGTGGGTTTTATTTTAAAATTAAAAGTGATGCAAAAAAAAAAAAAAAAAATCCACATTAAAAGTAATACAAGTATAAATATGATCATGATCCTGCTCTCTGTTTTCCCATGCCACATTCCTCAGACCTCAGACCTGGGATCAGTGCTGATAGCTCAGCCTCCATAATCCCCTTACTGTTAGGCCCCGCCCACTACACCAGCTGATTGACAGCCGGCTCCTCCAACCACGCGGCGGCCGACTCGCCTGGCCTCCTTCCTCCCCTCCGCCTCCTCCGCCTCCCCAGACTTGCTCCGGCGCTCCGCTAGTCCGTCCGGGGGAGCCGAAGAACAACTCGACAAAGTCCCAACTATGGAAGGCGACAACATAATAATGCCTGTTTGACTCGGGGAGATTTTCCAAGGTAGGTTACGGTGTTTTTGAAGTGTTCAAGCCGGGCGGGAGGAGGGTAGTAGCGGCCGGGACGCTGCGTGTGTGGGGGGCGAAAAGTTTATCCGCCACACTACACGGGACGGGAGGGAACACAGGGCATTTTACTCCAGTGTTATTCACAGTGGGGATGTGTCATGCCGCTAGCTTACATGGTGGTGCCTCTTTAGCTTGTGTAGCACCCCCAACACACACTATGAAACATGTATTTTATATAATAAGATTCATAATTATAC
Organism: Cephalopholis sonnerati; assembly: GCA_019142605.1. NCBI lineage: Eukaryota > Metazoa > Chordata > Actinopteri > Perciformes > Serranidae > Cephalopholis > Cephalopholis sonnerati. The sequence continues at coordinate 31,391,918 of JAGQAX010000019.1, forward strand.
CTCTAAGAATGTCAGAAAAAATAATGACTTTATTCTCAGTCCTAGTGTAATTTAAGGTGTGATAACTGTCACATAAAGAGGACTATTTTCTTCACTGTTGTGTTTGGGGTTCAAAATGTAATGTAGAGTAGTAGCAGTTAAATATTAGATATTATTAAATACAATTGGCTTTCATACATGCATTATATCATTAAAATTAATTAACTATGCCTTCAATTTGATTGTGTGATAGCCCCTTGTGTTATTTTGTGGCAACTGTGGTTTGTGAGTGTGTGTTTATGTGCATGCAACACTATATATTATTGTTTTTTATAGGGACATTAACTAGAAAGCTCAATACATCAAAAGCATTGCTGTGTTGCACTGGTTTCACTTGACTTGTTTTGCGTCTAGCTCTCAGACATTAGCACAGAAACACACTTGGCAGTGTTCATATGAAGCGTTGAAATCATGAGTCACCCAAAAGCACTTGTTGATGTGATAAACAACATTACTCTTCACCCCTTGCTCTTTCTTTTTTGTATATTTATGTATACACAATTACAGTTCCGGGGGCAGCAGTAAAGGTTAATGCAGCGAGTCCACAATTAGAAACAAACACCGTACACGCATCCAGCCAGACTGGGGAGAGAGACAGAGACAGAGACAGTGGGACTGGGGGCTCGCTACAGATGTGCATTCCTCCAGCCAGTGGAGTGTTCAAGCCTTTAAATAGAGCTCGACAGGAATGCAAACAGACCAAGCAGAAAGACGAAGCCCGAGGGCATCTCGAGAGTAGGAGAGGGAAGGTTGGTGGTACAAGGAGGCAGAGGGACGAGGCTGTGAGAACATTTACTCAGAATTAACCCAATTGGTTGCTCCTTCGTAAAAGTCTCCCTATTTTAAGCAAAATGTGGGTCTAAGTTCATGCTATAAAGGGAGATGCCACTCTTCTGTAGTTTAAAGTCATGAGAAAGATTTCAATGTGGGGTCTGTGCTCTTGCATCACTGTGTAACATTGCACATTGCGCATCAATGGCAGAATTTGAACCTTACCCACAAATCCTGTGACTTGAGGTCAGTGTACGCTCATGTTAATCAGCCAGGCTGGCTTGTGATGCTTCAGAGAGATGATATAGTGAAAACATGTTGTAGAGGGCACAGGAGGAGGCTCTCATTCATGTGTTGGAACTTGTATCTCTGCTTTGAGTCATCGTTTGGTCGGTGGTTTGCTTTTTTATTTTATAGAAAATGACACATCCGATCAATGGGTTCGTGATGTATGAGTGTGCTGTATGAAAGCCAAGCTGTGGTAGTGATTATCCTGTAGTGTGTGTGTGAGTGTTTCGTGTCAAGCTGCATCCATTTATGCATAACATAATTTAGATTAAATGTACAAGCTTTTTTTTCTTTTCTTATTTATACTTGGATATTTTGTCAGGTTTATTGTGGCTGTTACACTCTTCTGCTGCTTTAAATGTTGACAACAGAGAGAATTTTGTCTGATGTATGAAGCTCAGAAGATGCTCAAGTTGTTTGCTCTAGAGGCTGACCGAAATTGGATTTGGTCGGAACAGGAAAAAGCCAATAGCAGATTAATCTGCTGATATCCGGAACTGAACATCAAACTAACCATAAAAAAATCTAAGAGGGGGTGATTTTTATTTTTTGAGCTACTGTTTTTCTTCAAAGTCAACCTCAGGGTGCTTTCACACCTGCCCTGTTTGGTTCAGTTCAATCAAACTCAAGTTTGTTTGCCCCCTAAGTGCAGTTCGTTTGGGCAGGTGTAAACACAGCAATCACACTCAGGTGCGCACCAACACAACCAAACCGAGACCTTCTTGAAGAGGTGGTCTCAGTCTGGTTACAAACAAACTCTGGTGCGGTTCGTTTGTGGTGAGAACGTGTTCTGACCTGGATCAGAACCAACTGCAGTCACATGACACATTGTTTGGGTTAAACATGAGCATGTTCCAGTCCTGGAGGATTATTAATGTGCGCCTCCTCCTGTACTGCATTCATAAAACATTAGACAAACATGACTCGGTCAAAACCTGCGCAGCCATTGGCCACTATCAGAGGCAACTTCTGCCAACAATGATAGTTTGTAAAAAGCCTCTTGGTACCTATTAATTGGCCAAACCAATAATTTGGTCGACCTCTAGTTTGTTCAGTGCAGGGGAGTCACCATAAGTGGTTGCATGGCCAGAGCGTGGTGTGTGTTGCCTTCTATTGTGCAGAGTTGTGCTCATCACATTTGGCTGTTTGACTGGGATTGGCCTATCACAAGTTACCATACTGACCAGTTTTGACTTTTTAGCTTTTGTCGGTAAGTATCTTGGTGGCTTGAGGGTTAAAAGGGAAAAGTTTACACTCCTAGTCTGTAGTTTGTTGGCTGTCTGTTGATCAATCGGTGCCAGTTCTACTCCTACCCTCCAATGTGGCAGTAAAACAGAGACAGATCTGCTTCAGCCAGTCTTGCAGCTAATATGTCCCAGATTTCCAGTGGTCCAGGGTTTGATCACTGTTTATTTCTTTGTTTTAAAACCCATTCAGCTAATTTAACTTTGTCGGCTGAGTCAAAGCAGCGAGATTGTCTAATTGTTGTTTGAGCCTAACCAGAGTCACTGTGTGCTCTGTGGAGAGGAGCCAAACACCTGGCCACTCCCTGCACCATCTCTGTCAATTACAACAGTGTTTGCTCTTAAGGGATTTCACTTCACAGAGTGGGTGGCCTGAACAGGAAGATGCTTCTTAGTTTTAATCTTTAGCTGTCAAATTCACAGTACACTAAAGAAAACAGAAAATCAGCTTTGAACCTGTGCAGCAGAGCTTCAGCACTTCCACTCTTTTGACCACTTTACCGCTGAGAAAGTAAATGTACACAGAGAAAGCAAAACGACAGACACCAGGCACCTTGCTGTTTGCCTCTGGGAAGTCAGCCTACCCATGGACTCCCACGTCTTGCGTCTCTATAAAAGGAAAACTGGGGCATATTTTTGCTTAACAAACATTATGACAGGAAAAACTGTCATAAGGTTATTTAGAAGCACACCGAGTGAACAAATGTGCTCTTTGGACTCTAGGTGGTACAGGGATATCCAAAAAAGAAAGGGAAATCCGAGGTGCTCATATTTCTGGGAGTAGTGAAATCCCTTAATTCAAACATGGCTGACATCTACACATTTTGAGGCCTTTGGAGCTTTTCACTGCATAAAATGAAGGAAATGTTCAATGTTGCTTTGTCATAAGAGCGTTAAGGAAAATCCTAAAAGTTTCAAAGTATAAAGTCAGGCTTTAAGGCAACATATGAGATACATTTAGTTAGGTTTGGCTTTGTGTTTTCATGTTAACTGTAGCATTGTCAAGAGGGAGGATCATACTTTAATTCTGAGATTAGCACTTACTGTAAAATGAAGCGGGCCAGCTTTGGAGTTACATTTATCACAAGTTTAACTTTGTCTCCAGCTAAAGGTGGAAGTCATTTTTAAGAGTAGCACTCAAGGAATCAATCAATCAATTACACGAATCCTCAGAGAGGAATAACGAATCAGAGACAGATATTTGACCCACATCTGCCTCATTGTTCCATCAAAATCCTGACATTTGGGACATCTGCAGTAAGTTTGATAAATACAGACTGACAGTGATTTACTTAGTCTATACTTAAGCGCATTTTTAGTACGTCTCACTTCAGCTTAACTCACCTCCAAACACCTCATTCTAGTCAGAGAAAGGTACTGTTATTCAGCTCGCCTTCTGCTTCGCCCGATTCCCTGCAGACAGCTCTCCCTGGCAGCCCAATCTCTGCACTCGCCCCGGCCAAAAACCACATGCGCACACACATAGACACAAGTATGCACTGGCTCCATTTAGACCTTCACACAGACTCATGCATGCATGCACACATACATGCACGCTGTAGACACAAACTCAGACGATCCAATACTTTATGTGCGTACACCCTCCCCATAATCACATGCACACAGGGCTAAACTCAGTCCAAGCCTCCATACTCTGCTCTCCACACTCATATTTCACTAGTCACACACAGAGGGCCCACGGCAATCAACTTTAAATTAGAGAGAAAGCTGCTCCAAGAACTCGAACGCTGCTTGCCAGGTCTGAGGCCATACTGTTCTTGCTGTGTGTGTGTGTGTGTGTGTGTGTGTGTGTGTGTGTGTGTGTGTGTGTGTGTCGCAGAGAGACAGAAAGAGCCAGCTCTTGATATTAAACCAACTCTGAGGGGCCTGGGCTGGGGTATTTCTTCTCCTCTGTGCTGCTGTTCATGCACTTTATCCCAGCTCATACTAACCAGGAGCTCTGCACGTTGTTCAGCACATTTTAGGAGTTTTTCTGCAACAAAGGGCTCTAAGTTATTTAATCCCAACCTGGCTTGTTCATTTCTTGTTCTGCTATGATTCTTCACATTCGCTACACCCAAAACAGCTCCAAGCCACAAGGTCAAGCCACTTAAGTAGGGCTTGACCTTGTGGCTTGGAGCTGTGGCTTCTTTTGACATGGACTGACCAGTAAGGACAGCGATAGTGAAAGCGTGCTGGATAACAAGGGCTTTTCCTTCTAAGGAAATGTGAGGTACGCTCCTTGCCCAGCTCAAACTACTGTCAGTGATAGAGTGATAGCTCTGCCTGTTATATAAAAAAACCCCTTGTTGTCTGATGGGTGAGTGATGGTTGAGTATAATGGCAGCTCTGCAAAGAAACCCAATACTCGCTCCTTGATGTATGGGAACTGGTGCCAAACATCTGAAGTTCGCTGCATCTGTTTTAGATAGAAGAACTATTTTTGCCAGCGGAATCCATTTTTTTTTTTGGACTCTGGAAAATATCTCATCATGTCACAGCGTCGTCATTTGGCCTGTTATTATGATATATAAGATCATCATGGATAACCACTGTATGGAAGACTATTAAAGACACTGGATATCCCAGGAATTCAAGAAATTACACAAAATGACTACCAAAAAAGCAAGTTATGTTATTAATATTGAAATCGAAACTGTTGCAGAGCATGACAGCGCTCTTCTGCAGGCATTACAGAACAGAAAACAGCTCTGTATGGATGTATGATTATGATTTCTATGAACTGTGGAGTCACCTTTTAACTAGACGTGGAACAAATTATTGATACTGGAATAGCTTATTTGATTTTGTTTGATTTTATGCAGACGGACTGAACCCGCATTTGTCATTTTAACACTTTCTGGAAAATTGAAAAGTAGTCTAAATTGACAACCTGTGCCAACGGCATCATGGCGTTAAATTCAACATATATTGCAGTAATAACAAGCAATATGGCAATGTGATCAACATAATATTATGCTTATTGACGGACTAACGGAGCCACTAGTGTCTGGCTGTGAGCCAAATACTGCAACATCAAGGAGATCTCACTTTAGGAGGTGGAAGAGGCAGAGCGCCTCACGCGTGTTTATTTACAACAAAGTTCATGCGTTGTTGGGTGACAAGAGGAGCCATGGCAAGGCACGACAACTGCACCAATATGGGAAAATTTTGCATTTGAAGCCAACAAAAGAGGTGTCCTAAATAACCACAAGCTACACAGTGCTTTTGTCACATGCTCTGTTTCTATTTATATCTCTTACTCGCTTTGAAAGCACTGTTGTGGACGTGGAACGGCTGAATCATGAAGTTAAGATTTGGTTTGTTATTGCACCACAAAAACCAAAATAAGGCTGCCTGGAGGGAGATCGACAGGGAGCTGAAAGTTTTTTGTGAGCTAAATAACTTGCTGTGGGCGATATTGGTTATCATTTCTAGTAAATATCACAATACAAAATATGTATTTACTGTTTAAAAAAGCAGCATAGCTAGTTACCTATGTTGTTTTTTTTTCTTTTACGTGAAGTAAAAGAAGTGCATATTTAATGGTTTCACTGTGGACAGAGAGGTCTGATGTTACGCAATGTGACACACTAGTTTGCCATTAGGACACGGTGTCATTATGTTCCACTTGAGAGTGACTGCTGATTCAAGTGCAGCACCTCGTAAAATTTGGTGTACTGTTCAGGTCTGGTGTTTGGAATAATATCTAACAGGTTTGAAAATTTTTACACACCCGTCCAACTGTACTTGTGGTACATTAGTGATACACTGGCACCAACTATTGATATTTTTCTTAAAACACGCAGACACTCTAAATGGATTCCCCTGCGCTTCCCAATTTGACTTAGCAGATTTACTACTTCATGACTCCTTGTGGTGGTGGTCATCAAATAAATGAGGGTGAAGTGAAGGGAAGTTCACTAACTTGGAGTGGAGAAGAAACCTTAAGGGGGAAAATGGCAGACAGCATGGACAGCAGGGGAAAACCAATATGATGGGCACCATCGTCTTTCAAGTCAAAACTTTAGGCTGTCCCACAGATGGGACAAACAAAGTCAGTAAAGACGACATGATATGCAAGAACCATCTCGTCAAAGTACACGGGCAACACAACAAACCTGTATAGCAACTTGTTTCGTCATCATCCTGATCTTGTAAGACTATGCACTGTTCTGTACATCGTTTTATTTCAGCCGTCAAATCCTGTGAAGCTTACACCACAATGCAGTGAATGAATAATTCCAGATTTTTGCCATTTCTTAAGTTACACAGATATTGGGATCTGTGGGATCTGTCTTCGATAAATGTCTTGCAACATTTCAAGTATGGCAGAATCGCTGTATTGTGATACCATCGTTAACGTGGGCAACTTATCATGATAGTATCATCTTGTAACATCTGTTTTCCTACCTGTAGGCTGCAGAAATATTCTCTGCATATACTGTGACTGAATGAAGGCATCGTATTTGTTATTCATTAGCCCAGGTGGAGACTATCACTGTGGGTGATGGTGTATTTTTGTTACCTCGTTTTACATTTGTGTATTTAACTTCAGGCGCCATCAAAGCAGCAGCAAGGGAAGAAGAAGCTGCACAAGTATTAAGTTTCAAACTGCACTTACGTAATTTATCCTATTTTTAAACAGGATGAGCTCAAAGTTGTCTTTAGTTTACCGTTCCAACTAATAGCCATCATCTGCTTGTTTAGTTAATCTTTATACACTGTTGTAATACATCCTACTTGATCTTTTATTGACATTATCTCTGGCACACATCTCAGTTTATAGATGTTGGCCTTTTATACCACCTGAATGGTTGCTATTAATTTACAAGAGGGAAGACATTAGATTCAGTGTAATGGTAGTGAAGGAGAGATGATTAGGGATCAGACCAGCTCAGTAATTGTATTTCAGTCAGGACCGCTCAAGTCAAAGAAAACTCTATTTCCATTTGCAGTATTATATTTGGCGGTATGGCTCTGTTCTGGGGCCTCTCTGCCTTTCCTCAGGCCTACACAGAAAGCTTCTTCCATGCTCCTACGTGGAAAGTAGGCACATGGACGGGCAGAGAGCACACCCCTCTGCCCTTCAATGTGCCTACACGGAAAGCCTAAGGCAGGAAGAGGCACTAGCTTACTTGTGTACTTCTACAGTGGCTAACAGCAGAGGACTGGTTGATGCTGACAGCTCCACTGTAAGCTTATCACTCATTGGGGTGAATAACTGCCAAGTTTGGCTATTCAGCAAAACAGCATGCATACTCAGAAAATTTCCAGGAAAGATAAATGCTAAAGAATGTGCTTCCTTTCCTTCCCATGTGCACATGTGCTTAATGATTCTCTGGATCTCTACGGACCTCCACTGCTGAAAACTGACATTTTTTTATCTATTGGTCACAGAGGAAGAACCCCAAATTCACTTATTCTACCATTTTGCTATCAAATTTCAGAGGAGAGGTTGTGTGAGGTTTGTATATTTGACTGTGATCAACATATCATTATCTCAAAAATGAATAACCATATGCGCATAAAATTTTCTGTGCACTTCTGACATATTGCTGCAATCCTGCCAGTGAAAGCAACAGCTATTAGGTTTGCCATATATTCTGTAACTGCTCTGTCCAGTGCAGTGTTGACTGTAAAAATATAGCTAACTGGGGAGATTATTAGAACTTGGCAGAATTTGAGTGTGTGCTGGAAAAACACTCTATTGATTTGCTTTGGTATAAAATTCTACCTCCAAATCTCAAGTGGTTACACGCCAAACCAGCATGAAGAATACTGTGGATTGATTTACAAGCTGCTGTGGCAAAATTGCACCAGCGTTTGGCTGCTGGATGTTGACTCCCACCCTGCAGGTGTTCATATTTACCATCACTGCCAACCTGAAAATGTTCTGTTTGTGAAGCAGATGTCTGACACGAAATTAAAGCTGTCCCCCAGCTGAGCACATAGATCCACCGTGCTGTTATTCGATGAAGTTCATTAATGCAGACTCACTTTGCCGTCTCAGTGCGGCTCATTTTCAGAAGCAGCGAAGAGATCTGTCGGTCTACATTACAAGTTAGACAGCCAGGGAGCTTTGTTACATGAAATAGAGCTGCGCTTTGTGTCCACTGTGCACACTCACTAGTGAAACAAATAGTTTAATTGTTATATTTCTCTCTCATGTGTGAATACTAGACACATTGTTTTGGAAAAAGCAGGCAGTAATCCCTGAAGTGTGGCTTGTAGGCAGCTGTTGCTAGGTTTGGATAGACTGAATCATCGTCTGTCCAGGCTTTAAAGACATTAGCAGTGCTGGCTTTGATCCAGAAAGGCAACAGCATGGTTAAACCTTAGACAGTGTGGATAATTCTGTCACTGAGGCTTTAAGAGATACTGTAAGATTAGAGGATGAACAACTGACTTTAAGGTAGGCATGTCACGGTACCAGAAATTAAGTAGTTGATACAGATACCAGTGATAGTTAATGATTCTTGATACCCAAATTGATACCTGGATAAAAACAAAAACAAAATAATAAATCCCAAGTACCTAAATATACACTCCTTTATTAAAACAATTAAATTCAATTTAAATTTTGTTATAGTGATCTGCCTGGGTTCATTAGATTTTGTGGGCAAGGAAACATATATAATTATTATATAGCATATGGTATATCAGAGTATTTCTCCAGCTGGTCTTGGTGGTAGGCTATCTGGCTGTCTGCCCCTCCTCTGCTGTGATTTGATAGCTGGGTTAAAAGGGACAGTGACAAGCGCAGCGTTTTACCCAAAGTTAAACATTTTTCAGCTCTCGGCTACAAGAAAAAAAAAAAAAAAAAAGCCAAACATGCAACATTCAGCTCAGAGCAGATGCTGAAGTGTTAATAGTCGGCAGTCCCACTACAAAGAATTTAAGAAAACACACTTTTGTTTTTTACAAGACGCAGCAGAGCTGTCTCTTCAGGTGCATTTGTCGCTGTCTTCCACATGTTGTTGTTCTTCCTGTGCCGGTAAGCATTCGTCTTCATTTGGACTTTAACAGCAGACTAGAACACTTATAGGCATACGCCGCCCTGTCAGGCCAGAAAGAATTGCATCTTCAGTATCTGGGGTACTGGAGAAAAAAAAGGGTACTATCACATTCAGAATTTTGGCATTGGCTTGGTACCAAATGATCAGTTTTCATGACATCCCTAATCCCCACTGAGAGACACTGTGTTATCACCTGCTGCTGAAACTCATGAACAGATCTCTAACTGTGGCACAAGTGGCTGAAAAGGGTCATTTCCTGGTGTGAATAATGTATGTGTGTCTTTGTGTACGGTCGTCTAAAATTACACTCCTTGATTGTGTGTGTGTGTGTAGTCATTTTGCATGATTAAATGAATCTTACAAAAGCCTTTGCCACCACTGTGCAGAAGGGGTGGAATCAGTTTTGAATATGCAGACCTGTGCAGACCGTATTATTTATTTGCATGTGGTGGAAAATGTAGTGATGCTTGTATCCTTTGTAGACTAAAGGTTGTCTCTATAATGGATCTGAAACAACTTATTGATTAGCCGATAACAGATAATTATTCAGCAACTACTTTGATTTTTAATAAACAGTTTCAGTCAAATTTTGACTGGTTCTAGTTCCTTAAATGTGACAGTTTGATGTTTTTGTTTGTCACATATGATGGTTGTAATGGCCATTTTTCTTTTTTTTTCTGACATTTTATAGACAGAAGTCCTTATTAATCAATAATTGGAATAACTGTTAGTTGCAGCCCTTCTCTAGAGGGTCTGATTTATTTGTATTCACATGTAATTAATTATATCTTTTTTTATTCCAGGTATTTTCATTAAGTGAAAGATTAAATCACATGTCATGTTGCAGTATCAGCACTTGTTTCGTTTTACATGGGAACGTTTTGAAATAATAATTCACAGATGCAGGAAAACATGAACACGAACATGGAAACAAGACAAAACATAGGTGCATTAAATGTGCTTAGAGTAAATAAAAGGTCTAGGTACAGGACTTCTTAACCCCTTCTGTTTCCCTTCTTTATTTTAAAATACATTGTCAGTGTTTATAGATTATGCCACCTCTTTTCAGGCTTGTGCTTTTAAAAACATAATTTTTCTCTTTCTTAAAGTCCTCCACTCAAAAAATGAGTTTATCTTGTTTTTACTTGACTTGGATGTTTGAGCTTCACTGTGTGCAGATTGATGCCTGTGCAGTTTGTTTTTACGTTGATCTGCTGAAGGGGGAAAGTTTCTCTGTGCTCACCTTAAATCTCAGTTTAACAGCAGGACATCACAACTACTTTGGAAGCTAATCAGGGTTCACACAGTATGCAATTTATAGAAGTGTGGTTGAAACCTTCAGTGCACACAGGCTGAGAATGGACCAAAGTAAAGTAGGAGACGTCTTGTATTGTATATCATTATTTGCATTTTCTGGCTTTTTTACTGAGTGAGAGAGGAGATTAAAATTTTGTACTAGTTAATTGGGCTTTCTTGTGGAAAAGCCATGTAATACACACCTCATTGTGCAAAGCAGAGTATTTTTTAAATGTCTTGAAACTTGTCACTTTTTTCCAGTTGTGCTGGCTGAGTGCAGACACTTAAAGAAAGAATGTTAAGCAGAGGAGAGACGAGTTTAGATGGTTGGCACAAAGCACTCCCATTAACTCTTTTATTTTGCTGTGGACAAGAGTTTGAGCTAAATGGATAAAATGTAAGAGTGGGTGGTCTAGATTTTAGAGGCCACGCTTTGTTTGAAAATGTCACCGCTCATGCACTTTGGGTAAAAGCAGCATCTAAATTCCAAAGTGTGAGATGTAAGACAGAGCAATGTGTGATGTAGCTTTGTAGCCATCTGCTATCACCACCTCGGGAGGTTGTTATATTTTGGCTCATCAGTCATCGCACACGCCCATCCCTGTCACAAACACGCTCATAAACCAATTCACTCATTCACCTTCTTCTAAAAATGGCGACGACACTAAAATCCAAGATGGCACAGAGTTAAGAGGAAGCGGTGAGGCCGTCTTGTCTGAGCAGAGATTTGGCCGTTTGGCGTCTGTCTTCTTTGTTTTCTTGGTTTTAGTCTGGGTTGTGCATAAATCTGAGTTCCTCCCCTGCTGAAACCTCTGGGCCAATAATTTATGGAGTTTTCTGAACAAAAATCATGTGGTCCTTGGAGTTCCATTGAACAGCAGCTGCAAACGAAACCCAACTGACTTAGCGGGAAAAAGCACACACTGGATTTGACTGTACTCACCAGACTTGCACGTAACTTAAGTAAAACCAGTGACCAGTTCATTTTGGTTTCTTTCTCTGTCTTTAATCCTTTTTGCAAATGTGAATTAAACTGAACCGAGTTGATGAAACCAAAAATGAATATTTGGCTTCATTCTGGGGATTTATTGGAGTGGGAAATGCGGACTGGATTCAGGGGTTTTCTGGGAAGGAGCCTCCATGTATTTTCTTTTTTTTGGTCTGCCCTTGGTACCATTAACACCTAGGGCTGGGCTACGTAATGACTATGTACAATATATTGATATATTTTCAAGCAAGATATAAATTTAGACAACCCATTTATAGTAACACTCACAAGTTCTCTAGCAACACTAAGAGAGACACAGAGCTGCTACCCTGTTTAATAATTAGTCTGCAGCAGTGGTTGTCATGGTGTGTGCCGTGGGATTTTATGATAACCACACATTATTATTGTAACATTCAACTGGGCCTATACAAAAAGTCATGAATGAATTTAAAGTGACTGTATCATCATGCTGTGCACACCCATTTCCTTATAAAGAAACAAACTCTACGTAATAAATGTAATTTAATTTAAAAAACCTTCAAAAGAGCCTATTTGTCGCTGTTTGTGCGTGGGAATTATTAGTGTGTGACACATGACATTATCTCACTTTATTTCCCATTTAAATAGATGTGTTATTGGTGCTTTGAAGTAATTTCAAAAACTTTAATAGCATTTTTTAAATCATTTTGTTAAAAAAATATTTAATGAGTAATAGTTGGTTGTCAATTGTTTTTTGATATTAGTAAATAAAAAACATTTATGCTGTGATAAAAGTGATAACACATGATATAAAAGCTGTTGCCTTGAAATTTTTGGCTTACCCTTCGGTGTGCCTTGAGCACAAAAAATTTGAGAACCACTGGTCTACAGTGTGACATAGGTCTATATGTTAAATGTGCTATGCTTAATCAGTTTCTTAGAGGAATGAAATCAGCGCAGCAGCACATGTGCAATCCAGCGCTGCACTGCTAGTTTGTGCATGAGGTAGATCATAGCGTGCCGCTGTTCTTTCTGGTAGTTGTAGATATTGTTGTGGTAGTCGTTGTAGTTGTAGACAAGACGTACACAACATGGACAAAGTGTCTATCCTTCCTTCCCTTCCTCGGCCTCTCTGTTGATGCTATGTGCATAAATAAGATTAATAGCCTACATAAATAAAAAGATTTAAATCATTTTCCAGCACTAGATTCATTTGAAAGGCCAACAGATGGAAAACGACTTTTTACTCCCCCCACAAAGATTTTTATTTGTCCAGACTACAGTGGATTTTGACCTACTTAATACTTTTATACTCATGTTATATGTTTGTGTCCTGTGCTGCAAACCTTTAAACCTCTGTAGCTCCGGCGCTATGTGCAAAAACCTTAATGAACAGCCCTGCTATTTATTTTATATAATTTTTCATTTGCATGTTCTGCAGCTGTTTATTTTCCAACAGGGTATAAATTCCTGTCTTTGCACTTTATTTTGATCACAGTCTGTTTTTATAAAAGTGCTTGTGACGTCTCAAATGTGGCTTTGACTCGCAACTGAAAACATTTCGCCCGTTTCGTAGAAAATACCAAGACAATGTCACGTATCACCAGTCAGACTGTAAATACTGAGACACGAATTTTAGTCCAGATCGCCGAGCCCTTTTAACACCTAACTGAATTAAGATATGTCTGTCGTTGTGTTTTGTTCTTCAGGGTTCAGGATTCAAGTGCTGTGTTTAATGACTGTTTTGTGCTTGAGTCCTGTGTTTGGTTAAATAACTTCACAATACTGAGTCACAAACCTGACAAGTATATTTTTAGGCGCTTGCCTAGCTGGCACCTCAAGCAATCGCTCGTACTGTTACTGTTGAATACTGTAGCTGTAATATTTTTAGTGGACCTGGTTGTGTTCATGTGTTCCCGCTGCAACAAGGCGACTATTTTTACTGGACTGCTCATACATAATTGATAGACTTGTCTGTTTAAATTATGTGACAGTTATGATGTGGCCAGATGTCTCTGGGGTAGCAAAAGTGTGTGTGTAGCTATGATGACATAATTATGCTGGAATGTCTATGAACGATAAGTATGAACCTGCTTCAATCTTTACCACACATCTCCCCCCGTTTCTCCTCTCTTCTCGGTCCTTTCAGTTTTGTTTCCCCCTTGTTTAGTCGTAACCTTTCTCTCCCTTCTTATTTCGACTTCTTTATTATTTCATTTGCTCTCTGTCTCACTCTATCAGTCTGCCGCCCTCGCCTTCCCTCCCTCGTTGCCTCTACTGTGTTTGTTGTCTTCATGGAGCGTTAGCAGCCTTAAAGGAGGGTAAATGGGTGTTATCGAGCATGGTGATCATATCAGATTTGGCAGGCAGGTGACAGAAACAAATGAGGACGAAGCCAAAAATACACTTGCAATATTTCTGAGATGAGTACATGTTTACACTGCAGCTTGAAATGTCTAAATTCTCATTTCTAACATAGACAGGGAGAAGCTTGAAAGATAAAAATCTGCAAGGAGCAGAAATACCTGATTAATGGGTTTGTGAGAGAATGGCAAACACGAATATGATTTAATGATGAGTGAAAAACTGTGTAATCAGAATACAAACTATATGATAGTAGTGATTTTGTCATAAACCTTTGATAATGTAAACCTTGTGGCTCGACAAAAAGACTACATAACTGTGACTATGTGATAGTTGTGGTATCATAACAGCCTGTCACAGGTTACAGCGTGATGATTAGAGGAGAATATATATCGTCAAGAACATTGTTATCGCACAACCCCCCTGAAATATCATGACATCATTTTAGGGCCATATCACCCACCCCTAGTGGGAATCACGAGGATCCACGATACGATATTATCACAATACTTAAGCCATGAAACAATATTATTGCAATTTTATATATTGCGATATGCTGAGTATTGCGATTAAATTAATTGCAATATATTGTGATTTATTACCTTTTTTCTTTCTTTTATTCCTCTCCCCAAAGGAAAACTTTGTCAATATCAGTTTTAAAGTTTTCAGTCTGTTCATCTCACCTTACCTTACCTTTTTTTTTTTTTTTTTTCTTTCGGGGTGGGGGACCAAAACGTATCTAGTGGACTGAAGAAGCAATTGATTATATCACTTCGGTACACTCTAGTAGTAGAAGGCCACTTTAAGTTTAATATGTATTTGTAATATTAATATTTTATATGATGAAAAATTGATACTTGCCACTGTGCGATAATACGATATTGCCACACAAAAATATTGCGATACTTTGCTGTGTTGATTTTTTTCCCTCAGCCCTAGTAATACCAAATGCAAGCCAGTCCATGTACTGTAGTTGCATAGAACCATTCAGATTCATTTATCAATCCACTTTAAATAATTCTTCTGAAAAATTAAGTTGTTTGGGTCCATTCTCCAGATATTTTATAAGAAAAGAGTAATTTTGTGTATCTGTAGTTCATTGTTATTGTTATATGTTCTTGGAAATGTTTCTGAAAGGCTAAAGTATGGGCTTTCTTAAAGAAATGTCGTTGCCATAATGATTTACTCAATTAAAGGCTGATAAATCGCTTAAAAATCTGAGCTGATTACAGTTGGTCTGAGTTCTGAGTTCTTACAAGTGAGGGCTGGCCAAGAATAGCAGCAACACAAAGTCTCAACAATTAACAATAAAAATAACATAAAACCACATAGATTTGAATAACATAAGACAATCAGATAAAACAGTTGCACACAGACAGTCTGGACTTAATAGAGTTCATCATAGTTTTACACTCATTTAAGGTCACGCTGTCTTGAAGCTGAAGATTGTTCTGCAGATTGTTCCTGCTGTAGCTGCCGAGAACCTAAAAGCTTTTTTTCCTAGTTCAGCTCTTACTTAAGGCTCAACAAAACACAAAAAGTCCTGTGGACGGAGATTATCATTTCCATATTTCATGTACAAGAGAGGATAAGTAGGTAGGAGTTTTACCAAGAATAGCTATGTAAATAAAAACATACCAGTGACTGAAGCGGCGTGAACATAAAGCAGACAGATTCACTTAACATAAAAGACTATGGTGAGTAAGAGATCCGTGGTTTACAGTGAACCCTAGAGCGCCATGATACACCAGCATGTAAAGACAGTGAGCCGAAGCATTCATATACATCACAACACCATAGTCAGCGACAAGAAAAAAGGTAGACTTAACCAATTTCCATTTGACACAAAAAGAAAAGCAGTAACTTGAATGAGTGGTAGATCAGCGTTGGCTAAATATGGCATTGTCTGCCGACTGCAGTTTGTTGGAATTTTCCTGCTAAACTGAATGTTCTTTTGAAGACAGCTTTATTGCCGGTTTTAAGGTTGGTTGCAATGAGTCAAGCAGGCAGTGTTGACATCAGTGCATTTCAAAAACACTGCTCAGCGCTAAAACAAATGCAAGACATGGAAATCTATCCTTACAATCTAGAACAGATAGATAGGCGTGACAAATGGTCCTAAAGCGTTGTTTTCTTTTGCCAAATGCGTGGTGTTGAACACATCAGATTGAAGTTGTTAGTAGATGTCAGTCAAGAGATACTGCAGCATAAAAATATGCAGTACATTCCTATCCTTAATTCTCAATAGATTTCATTGTTAATTGTATTTCATTCCTGGTAGAAGAGAAGCAAACTGTTCATAAGTAGTTAACAGACTGTGCCTTGCATCTTTCAGGGGCTAAAAGAAGAGTTGGGGGTTGAAACAAACTGCAGTTGTAGTACAGCACATTTTTCATGCAGAGTTGCAGCTGTTATGTGTTAAAACTGAGTTTGAAGGGACTGATTAATCATCCATGTGCAAACTGCGCTGCCACCAAAAAGTACAAGAATTAATTTGACTGAGGACATTATGAAATACTGGGAATTAGACAAAATATGAAATGAAATGCCACTTTAAAAAACAGGTGAGGAGAAGCGTGCCTCTGTGTCCTGTGTGAGATAAGCACATTTGATGACCATATGGAGCCTGTTTAGTTAAACGATTTTTAAATAGATGGTTTTCCCTGGGTCAACAAAGCCTGATGTGTTAGGTAACACCACAGAGGAAGACAGCAAGCGTGTCCTACTTTGAATATCTGTAAGAGTGTTTCCAATCAGGTGTTTATATACACATTGTTAGTTCCTGAAGAAAAAAACAAAATCCTGAGTAAAAACAACAGAAATTCTTTAAAAAAAGAAAAAAAAAAAATCAAATATTGTAAAACAGTTTTTACACTCAGCAGAGGTGGAAAAATTGTTGTATTGATTTAAAGGAAATATGACTAAGTGCAGCGGAAACACACTCGTGCAGCAAACAAACCATGACGCTCAAGAAGCATGTCACGTAAATGTCACTGAAGCAAATGCTCAACAGAAGAGATAAAGAATTGCTGCAGACTAAGTAGATGCATGTGGACTGGTACGGAGACTGTTGCCATCTTCAAACTAATACATGAAAGAAAACATTAATGCCATATTCAGTCATGTTCTCCACATGGTTTCCCATCCGTCAGAGTTTGACTGGCGCCTTTTGATGTGTCATATTGTTGCACCCTCTTCTTCAGCAATGGTTTCGTGGCACTGGACTGAGAATTTGTGATAATGTGTTAATGTTTACGTCAATGTGCTCAACTCCTGATATTAGCACAACAGTAGTGGATCATTTTCTTTTACAGATTTATTGGAAATTTGGTAAAACATTTTTATAACATTTGAATGGAAAACTGTCAAACCTGTGTAGCTGACTTTTGTTAAGCTGATGCAAATCCAAATGAAGAGTTATATTAACTTCCACTACTTTGAAATTAATTTGTGAGTATTGGCAATTGATACTTTTAAGGTATGACAGAAATAACTCTGTACCAAGTAGTATTGAAGCATCTCCAGTCAAATGATACCCGCATTTTATCCTTTTTGCGCCGGTGGTCTGATCCCAGATCATTTTGTCTCTTTGCCAGATCAGCAGACTTTCTGTTAACAGACACCATCAGAGCCGCTGTCCTCCCAGTCAGTTCAACATCTGCCCAGTAAGCATGAGCTACGCAACAACAAACTCACACCGTCACCTTTAACTGTCGTTAAACCCGTTGACGAAAAGCTGTGTGATGCTAACAGTTAGTCCTATCACTGTGTGTGTGTGTGTGGTTGGTCGTACTCTTACAGCTTTTCCCAGTAAGAAGCTCACACTCAGCAGCAGCAGCAGCAGCAGCAGCAGCAGCTTCAATTTCTTTGGTCACCAGATGTTACAACATTAATTACACAAACATCAATGTCTAACAGTGTTGGTGACCAGATGGGTTGTTTGAAGAGGATAAAGAGAGGTGTTGTGTTGGGTGCTGTTAAACTAGAGGCGTAACGCTCTCTCTATCTCTGTCTCTTTAGTGATTGAAACAGATTAAAGCCCAGGCTATTATTTTTATGGTATACATGCCACTCCATTGACATTATGGGTATTGAATGAAGTACTTCATTGGTATTGACACTAGTATCAGAATTTTTAAAACGATACCCAGCCCGAGTTACTATGAAGCTGAAAAGATACACATCACCTCACTAAACTTGTACAATTTTAAATGTACAGTGTCTCTTCTATTAACACACTGTATTTGATAGAAGTTGTCAGTCATGGAGTGAAACTGTTGCCTCAACTAGTGAGATCATGTCGCGCTTTATTCTGGTTTGACAGATTTTAACTCTGAAAACCTCCCTCCCTCTGATTAGCCTTTGATCTCAAACAGGCTTTTTAATCTCCTGGATCACGCACTCACACACACACCACACACACACAAGACACGTACGCACAAACACAGTGTGTCTCAACATCAACAAACTTTGAAACCAAATCATGGCGGTGCACTGTAAATCAGCCCCCTATCTGCGTGACTATCTGGGCAGTCGGCTGTTTGTGAGCCAGGTCTGTTCAGCAGAGCCAAACAGTCTGATGAGGGCTCTCTCTTTATATGTCACTCATTTATTCTGAGAGAAACTTTGTTACAGTGTGTGTTGCATCCTGCTTCCTGTAAATGATTCAAACAATGATGAGTTGTTAACGATTTCTTTCTTGCAGAGGCCTCTCTGTCGATTAAACCCACTGAGCCTGCTGTAGTCGTTCATATGAGATGTGTTTGCTCTAGAATCTCCAGTGAACAGTGAAGATGAGCTTTTCAAGGATTCGCCTCAGCCTGTCAGATATAGGGTCTGTTTGCCCCACTGTCTGCCTCGACTGAATAGTCCCACTGTAGATCCTACAGTGTACAGTGCAGCTCAGCTCCCCTGTTATGCCTCAGCCTGGCGTACAGTGCATGGGGGCTGTTTACTGTGTGATCTTTTCGCCTGATCCAGTCATAGAGAGTTTGATTCAGCTTGGCATATAAACTAAGCCGCCAAAACTTGTTCTCTGTTTTTTAATGGTGGTTTACAGTTCATGTCTGGAATGATATGTGGTCGCCCACCAATGCTAGCTGGTGTAACACTTTTTTTCATATGCACAGGTCTGCATCTGAGTTCTGTGTGTTTTTTGTGTGCCACAAAAATGTTGAAGTAAGGTGTGAATATTACAGAGTAACCCAGATGTTAGATGTTTTTCCCAGACATAAAACTATCCACATCATCTGTCACTTATAAATCCTTTGAAATAATCAATCATTATTATTATGTTTTTTTAATGTTCATGGAAAAGTAGATGAAAGAGTGTGTTTCATGGTCGTGACTGGTGCTATAATGTGTTGTATCCACCATTTATTGACCAAATTAACATGACCTCCTATGCAGTCATCAAAATACTTACATATCCTAGCTCAGTTATTAACACATTTAAAACTCCAAAAAAAAAAAACATACATACATATATCACCCCTATGTCTGTGACCTTTTATATTCACTTGCTAGGTATCCTTCTGCATCTGCTGTTGACGTTCCAGGACGTGCTGCCAATACCGTGACATCAACGAAAGCACATGGTTAGGTTCAGAAAAAAACATCTTGGCATAAGGGAATACTCGGCTCCTGGGTGAATGTCCAGAGTTTGTTGGACCCACCCATGCTATACGGACTTTCCTTATACGGACGCTCCTTATATTACGTCGTTACCAGCAGCGCTTCAACCTGACCACATCCAGCAGCGTATCGTACCGCCCTGATAGGTGCTGTCTGGCTAACCAGCAGCATATCATAGCGTCAGGCAGTGAAAGGTGGCTTTTGGCGTCAGGTGTCTGAAGCCGAAATCATTGACAAAGCGGTAGTATTCAATGACTTCGGAATGAGAACGGGCTGAAGGGGGAGGTCATAATCGCTGATAAAGTTGTTCCAGTCATGGTCTATTCACATAGGTTCAGCATATGTATTCAGCAGCCTGGCTGAGAAATGGTCCGTCTCCGTCTGACCCATTGCTGTCACAGCCACTAAAGACAGCATCTTTTTGATTTTGAGGGACAACTGTAAGGTCGTATGCGTTGTCTAGGCCGTCACCTAGACCCCACATATCCAAAACTTCACTCAAAAAGAACCTAAAAATAGAAGAGTAGAAGGTTAAGTAGAATAAGAACTATGTATGTACATTTAGCTGCACTTTTTCACCCCACCAGTCACTATTGTTGCCATCAACATGTTCACTAATGCTGTGACCACACTGAACAAAGCTGAACAATTACAAATGCGTATATCAATACCAGACACCTTAAAGACAATGTGTACCAAAAATTTCTGTCCTATCTTTGTGTTAACATACTTTACTAACCATTTTTTGGGAGCTTTAATGCAGCCATCCTCGTCTCATGGCGCCAAGAGGAAGTAAACAGCTCTGTGATTTACACTGAACATATGACATTGCATGTATTTTATTGAGACCAGTATCAGTATTTGCTGGAAATGCATTGATACATCATTCGGTAACATTTTGTAGAGCCTTATAACTGAAAACGTTTTTGTGGTCACTGTTATTACCGGTGGGATTAAATGGGTCAATTGATGTACTCCAGTTGTGACCCTACTGGTCAGTCCAGTGTTTATTCATATTTCAGCCAATATTAAAGGAAGCTTTTCCCTTTTTTTTCTCTTGTTATTGTGTTTTTAGTTGGATCTTTTCCAGTCCCTTCCCTTTCTCAGTTCCAATTCTCTTGCTCAATCTGCAATGAATTAAAAGCAAAATCCCAAATGATGAGTGTAGAGTTTAAAAAGAGCAAATCATCTGAAGCAAATTACTCCCCGCGGTCAGATGATGCAACTTCATCATACTTATAACTTAATGCTGCATTTACTCAGTTAAAAAGGGAAAACGTGACATACCCTAACAATAACAGCACAATATGTATCAAAGCAGGCAGTCAGTAGGATTTCACTTTTATTTGATATTTATTATTTGTTTCATTTTTTCCATTTGGTTTTGAGTTGCTTCCTTTGGTCAGAAGAGCTCATTAGTTAGGTTTGTTTTTATTTTTATGTTCTTGTCTCCATTTTTGGTGTGAAAGCTCATTGTTCTGGTGTTCTTCCAACACACTTACCAGTAAGTGGTGGTTGTGAATTCGTGGTGGCTTTAGGGCTGCGTAGTGAGCCTCAGCGTGCTCTCAGTACAGACTAGAATATGTCTGTAGCGTGATAACAGAGAAGTGTCACAAACTGGTCAGATTCCTAATCATGTTTACTTGTTCTTTGATCATGTAGCTGTCGATTTAAACCCAATTTTGCTAATTTTAGACGTCTTTATTAAGGTAATGAGCTTGTACAGCTGCATGTGCTTAGATGAAATTGGTCACTTGAGAACTTTGGCTTCTTCTGTTAAATGAGAGAAGGTTTCGCGGAAAAAAAACATTTACATATTTTAGCTATTGATGATCCCTCTGCAGTCGACATATAAAATGCATCACTTCATGTTTGCCATTACACATTGTCCATTAAAGACCATCCCAGTGTTTAGTTAAGAGGGTCCCAGTGTAAATGATTTTATGAACTGTATATACATTCAGCTAATGCTGTGTTTATGTAGGTTAGTGACTAGCAGGACAGGAATGTACATGTATTAAAATGTGGATTACATTATGGATTATTCAGTATCTCTGCGTCTGCCTTTCGTTTTTGTTTGTCTCTTTTCCAGCAGCATTTTTGAACAGACAGTCAGACAGTAGTAATTAAGAAAGCATGGCTTTGTCGTTTTTTATGCTCTCATACGATTGTTTTTTTCCTCTGGTTTGGAGTGACTGGAAGTTAAACTTACTGTTTCACGGCACCCTTGTGTATAGTTCAACAACCACTGAGGTACTTCAAACACAATAGTTCCTGTATTTCTCTCACTGTTTCAACACTTTTGGTTCTTTCTTTCTTCTCTCACTCTCACTGTTTTTATTTTTATCTCAGTCGATCTTCTTCTCTGTTTTTTCCTTGTTAACCCTTTCTCTCATCTCTACTCAGTTACCTACTAAACTCTCTACCTCTTTCTCTCTCAGCATGTTAGGACAGTCAGTCAGCCAGTCAGTAGTAATGGGGAAAGCATGGAGTTCCCAGCAGAGTGACTCACCGCTGTAGCAAACAGGGGTCGTGTGTGTGTGGGTGGAACCGGGTGGTAGGGGGCGGGCTTTCTACAGTATGTTGTGTGGGTGTGTGGGTGTGTGCCCAAACATGTTTGTGTAACTTGGGTGTATATGTTTCCCATGTTTCCTTCCTAGTGAACACATGGTGAAAGCTCTTTGCCGGCTGTATTAAAGGTCATCTGTCGGTGAAAGTCAAACATACATAAACTTGTGCACGCACAAACACACTCGCAGCCAATATGGTGCCATGGAGGAAGAGGCATTGACTTTACGACCTCAGTGTAATGTAACGTCATTATCTCTTTTTAGGTCTATCTCATATAACTCTGTAGATTTTTTTTCTCCTTTTATCAACAGGCTCACGATAAAGTCACAACATGTCTTAGTAGACATGGCATTTAATGTTCCTAAGTGCTGTTTTGTAGGCAGCTGGACTTGCCTGAGTTTCTTGAAGACGTTTCACCTCATCCAACTGAACTGAACTGAAGAAGCCTCTTGGATGAGAGGTGGAACGTCTTCAAGAAATTCAAGCAATTGGCAGCATTATGGCAGCGCTCACACCATCACTATCTTATTTGTTAATTTACTTAAAGCAGTACATTTTGTTTGCTGGTTCTGAAGGACTCCAAAATCTAATGCAAGTGCCAGTCTGGGCACTGCTGAGGAGCCTAGGCTTGTTCCGTTCCTACTGGTTTAGTGCTATTTCACTTTTTACAAGTACATCCTTTCAGATTGAGATACTAAGGCTACTGCTCTTCTTCCCTGCCCATCAAGTGGTTTGTTGGATTACTTCAGGATTTATGATTTCCTGCCCAACAGCTGGGTTATCAGGATCACTTTACGCTATATGCAGTGTAGTAGTGCACTTTGGGTAAGCAGATTAAACGCCTTTGCTAATGTCTAATCACTTCATACTTAGTGACAATAACCATAAGAATACAAGCACCAGTATCCTGACAGTACGAGCAATCAGAAAACAATATCATCACCAGTGTGTGTGTCAGTATTTTTTTAGAGGTCGCTACTCTTCCTAGAGAATTGTCAGTGTCTCATTGATAGCACAAAAGGACAGAAGACGGCGTATCTCTCATTCAGGACTTATTCTTGTCCTTGTGGCTCCTATCCTGACACGTCTAACACTGGCCACTCTCTTGAAAGACACAAATTAGTCCATTGTAACACATTAGAGAGTAGTTAGAAAAAGAAAGGAGCCTTACTGGAATTAACTTGTTAACTTGTTTTTATCCCCAGTAATAATGATAAATAATTACAAATGATTAAAAAGTTATGAAATAATTTTAAATTTAAACTAACTGTCTACTGCCCAAGTCCACTAAAAAGGCTTGGTCATCTTTAATACTAGCCTAAAGGGGGGGACTCTATAACTATCTGAAACTCTAACCATCTTCATATAAGGCAAAAAGATACGCACATAAGCTTTGCAAGCTCATACTCAGTATCATCAGAAATTGTTCATGTAAGAAAATATATGTTTTTCTAATGCTGTTTAATTTGCAGTCATTGACTTGGGAGAGAAAAAGAGAAGTGAAGATTAGCAGTTGCTTCTTACAGAGATAAGAATTGAAGCCTCTAAGGTAGAGAAACATTCAGTCTTTCTGTATAACTGTCCATGTCCATCTCCTTTTTGTTGGAGCAGAGTCCGTGTAGAGCACGTCATAGTTCTTTCGTGATGAATGTTGTGAATGGGGAACATGTGAAGCAGGATGCACTCCTTACATTTAGAATTACATAAATTGCGAAAGCCATGTAGAACGCTGTGTTGCATAATGATGTGCCAGAAAGATAAACCCTTTAAGTTTTAGATGGAGAAGCCCTCCTTAACCGACTACCATAGGAGATAGGAAAGATATACTGGACGGTAGCCAACTATCTATGTAGGATGGAGGAACACAAAGACTGGTAGGAAGCTTTAATTCACATGAACCATGCCACTGATGATCACAATATACAAATTTCTGTCATCAATGACAAACGCAAACAGCAGTGACAGCAGCATTGATGACACCGACCTCCTCATTCTTTTGTTACACCTCCATCAGCAAGGAGAGCTGTACTTCACGTCTGAGTCCAATAAGTCATCTTTGTCGAGCCCAAGGTTTTTGAACATTAAGTATGCAAGAGATGTGTTGGGGGAGGATTGTAGAAACATCTTATTCACGCATGGAAGGCTTGGCTGTAGTACAACATCCAGAGTGTTTGGAGTTGGGGAAGGGGTGTCTCTGCGTCTGGTTCGAGAAAGCGACTCATTCATTCAGGCAGCTCAGTGGCTCCGTGGTTAGTACTGTTGCCTCAGGTAACCTGAGGTACGTTATAAGGAACAGCTTTTGTAAGAGTGATGTTCATGTGTTCTGATTTGACTGCGTAAGAGCTGCAACGATGCATTGATTAGCTGTCAAGTATTAAATTAAATGCCAACTAATTTGATAATTTGATTGAAGAGATACTACATCACAAAATGACCATTTGCGAATCAGTCATGCTGTGTTACCTTGAATTTGAAGAAAACTTTGTTTTTCTTACATGCCTGCACGGAAAACGGTAAACATTTGATTCGTTGCTGCTACTTCCTGAACACATACATTTTCTCTAAAGAACCTTATACCCCGTTTCCACCAAAATTAGCATGTGTACACAGATTTTTAAAACAGGGGTAAACCTGCTAAAAGTAGGCGATAGACTCCTTTAAGATTGCCAGTAGAGCAAAGCTGCGAACACGGCTCTGCAGCAGACGAGTGTCCCTTTCTGTGTGGAGGAAAGAAATTTTACGGTGGTTACTTCTTTTTATCTCTTGATTACTCAGTCTCTCTTTCAAACTTGGTGCAGACTAATTTGAATCAATGTGTAAACAGTGCTTTGGCAAAGATGGATGGTGCTTTGTGATGGTGTGTCATTGCGTTCAACCGGGTGTTGTGTTCTAATCAATGCCGATTGGAGCCAGAGGCAATAAATACCCCTGACTGCTGCAGAGTCAGTTTACCCGGGTGTGAATGCTGATTAAAACTACCCCTGTTGCATTAAAAAGCCAGATGTTAGCGGGTGTTAGTGGGTTTTTTGTGGAGTGTAAAAGGGGCTTCAGTATTGGAGCCTAGCTTTCAAGAGAGAGTCACTTTTAGATCAGTTTTAAAATGTAACGTTTTAGCTAAATTGATGCACAAATGGTCATTTTTTTTGTGGGTGAAGTAGTCCTTTAATCGGTTTGGGTATTTTTTGAAGAAACAGAAGTCAGAATGTGAATAATTTCTGGTTGCTTTACTCCTTTGTGTCAGTAAGCTGAATATCTTTGGATTGTGGACTAAACGAGACATTTAAAGAGGATTTGGGAAACACTGGTTGATACTTTTCCCCATTTTCTGACATTTTATAGACCAAACAACTAATCGCTTATTTGAGAAAATGATCAACAGATTAATCGACATGACAATAAGTGTTTGTAGTGGCCCTTAACTGAGCTGTGACGCTGAGTGGGAGTGAGATTTTTGACACAAACAGCGTAAATCAGGGTTCAAAGGGAAATGTGTTTTTAATTACTTCAGCTATGTTTTTTCTTCACTGGATGGTTTGTTGGAGCATGTTAGGCTCTATCTGAACCTCCAGGATGCTCCATGTTTGAGTCTATTTGTCTCACTGTAATGACATGGTGTCAATGTGAACAAGTAAGTATCCTCCTAAAACACAACTCAGTTTATCATATTCTTGTGTATATTCATGCACATGCATGTGTGTTTGTCAGTGTTGCATAAAACAGCAATCTTCAACTATCTGCTTCATGTCTTTATAATTGCTCCCAGCAGTAGCGTGGCGCCAGTCAAATGCGCGTGGACGCGCATTTGCACACACATGCAGGCACACACAGACACAAACAGGGAGAAATACACAAACTCATAACTCTCAGCGGATCATCAGAGGAGTGTGGCAAAGCAGAACTGGGCAGAGTTTGTTGGCTGGCCAACCTGCTGGCTTATTGACTTGGACCGAGTTTGGTACAGCTATCATCGGCAGCATATGCCTTTGAGCGTTTGTGTGTGTGTGTGTGTGTGTGTGTGTGTGTGTGTGTGTGTGTGTGTGTGTTCATGCATTTGATATGCTTTTTTTCAGGCTCTGACAACAAGCCATCAGCTGACACATGGTTAGTCTATCTATCGTGGTTAGAACTGAGTTATTTGTTTGGTTAGCAAAGAAAGCAAATGCAGCTGTCTTTGTAGCAATCAGTTCCACATTACTAACCAGAATATCAAGAATTTTATTTTATGTCACAAAAAACATCTTTTCCAAGTCCTTTCTGCAGAAATGTTGGTCCCTGCCTGTGTCAGCGTTGGATTTTTGTTTTTTTGTGTGTTGTTTCTCTTTCTGTTCTGAGGAGCTGGCTGTGCAGGGTTAGTAATTGATCACACAGCAGAGATTTGTGTATGTGTGTCTGTTTATGCGCCTGTGGCTGTGTCTGTCTGTGTGTAAGGCCTTGTTGGATAACACAGAGCAGATGTGGGTGGGTAGGTGGGTGTATGTTTAAAGAGCCTGTCATTGGCTCACACAGAGCAGATGTTTGTCCGGCCATCATCTTCCTCTGGCTACCAGAAGTCCTGATTCAAACCGTTCTGCTACATTTCAGATGCTGAACCAAACAGTACAAAGTCGACTCACGATACAAGAGCACATGAACACGATCGCACTCTCTCAGACTGTGTGATCCGTCAGAACCTAATCAAACATGCATTCACAGATGTTTAGGTCAGTCTACAGATGACTGGGAGTCTTAACCAGGACACTATCGCTATGGAATTTTCCAAACCACAGTTATAAAGTGCTGTGGTTTACGGTAATATTCTGGTACTGCCAGCTGACTCCAGTTGAACGTAGTCCAAACAGTTAAGCATAGTTAAACACAGCCAAACATGTTGAGAGGTGAGATCACATGTTCCAGCTGATTTTGTTTGTGGAAAAAGTTTCCTTTGTCACCTTTTTTGTACTTGGTTCATTTACGTTCACTTTACAAGAAAACCAGAGCTTGTAAACAAATGTCACCAGGACTTTTGCTTTCTGTACTTGATTTGGTTAACGGTCTTATACCTAATTAAGTGCACCTCAGTAAACAACTGCACTTCATGCTCTTCCAGAAAGACTGTCAGCCAAACCATGCGAGTCAAATTAATGGCAGTACAGCTAGCAGCATCTTTTTGGTAAGCTGACGAGAACCCAGAGCTGGAAGAGTCTCCTGTGTCATTAACATCTTTTATTTGGAAGCATTATGGTTTCCTAGGAAATTACAGTGACACTTAAGTATGAAGATGGGATAAGGCTGGGGAAAGCTTTTCCTTGAAGGCTGTCATAGTGTTGCATTCGGTTGTACATACAGAAAGTGCCATAAAGTTCCATAAAATGACGGTTACACACCTAATATGTAAGCATGCATACATATCTTATTTTAAGCATCGGAATTTAAACAATAATATTAATGATCTTATTATATTGTTATCAGCTTTCTTAACTCCGGGAATTCAGAAACACATGAAACACTAGCTTTACACGTCACATTTGTGTGTTTGGTGTGGAAGCTAGGGTTGTAACGATCCATTGATCTGGATTGATGTTATTTATTCAATGATCAGCGGTCCAAAATCATCAGTGAAAAGTGTAAACATTGATCCATATAATCATCTTTAAGGTATTTCTTTATTTTGAAATAGGGTTGCAACCCTATGAGATTTCTCCGGTACAGACTTAATATTATTATCAGTCAGAACAACCCTTAAAGGAATTAAAATGAAAAGGTTATTTTTGGAAACTTGAAACCATCTTTTAATATAAGTATGTGTAAGAAGTCCCCCTTTTGAAAAAAACTAAAATAAAGTTGAGCTTTTCTGTCCAGTTGCATTTTGTTTTTTCCATTATCGTAGATAAGCAAATGATACGGTATGATAATCGTCAATTTTAATATCACGGTATACCTTGAAACTGGTAAACTGTTGCAGCTCTATTCTGAAATTTCCATGGCATGTCTGTGTCACTGGCAAACAATGCTAGCCCCTGCCATGTATTCCAAAGAGGAGGGAATACATTAATAGTATGAAAAGAGGTCTTGGATTTTGAAGAAAAGACAGGTCAACAGACAAAGCATGGCCATATGAAAACAATGCTGTTACCTCGCTGAGCATGTCTCTGTGCTAACTTGTTGCTCTTAGTATGGCAATATTAGCTGCTCTGTTTCAGCAATGCAAGGTTAAATTCAGCAGTGTTGTTCTTTCGTGTGATGCAGTGACAACAGCGAGTAAGAAAAAGTGTAGTGAAGCTATGAGTAAAATTTACTGTACTGAACTGATTACAGTTATTAAGTTATTTATGTGTTGTTTTTTTCTTCTGTGGCCAAAATCAGAAAAGAAGGGGGGTGCAGCTTGCAACTGATCGTGTTAAATGGACATATGTTATCGTCCCACATCAGTCCCAGGCCCTTGAATTGAATCAAATTGAAATCATATCCTGGCAGACTCTGTGATAGTAATAAAAGTGCAAGTCACTGCAAAGCGTTCAAGCATTGTCTGGCTTCTAAAGCTTGAACCTAAAACTGTGATATCTACTGAACCGGGAACTTTGCGCACTGCTACACCCCTTGAAGAAGGCTTGCCACAGCTCAGTTTGGCAGCCAGTGAGTTGTTCAGGAGAACATCTGTTTGGCCACTCTGTTAACGGGGCTTAGGCTCTGTTGCAAGAGTGCTTGAGAGGCACTAAGCTGGAATAAAATGCCATCATAAGCTTACCATATGCCTTACTATGCTTGTTCTCAGAGACACACACAAGCTTCTTTGGCTCATTCAGGAAGTGGTAGGGAACATGGACACCACTGTTCTTTGAATTCTCAGGATGCTGAAACACCACTAGATGATTGATGTCAGTTGAAGGGTTAAAGTTGCTGGATAATTTGGATGAGGAGTTGTTGAATTTGTCAGATGAAAATTGTTAGACATAGTTTTCTCTGCTTATAATCTTAACCTTGTGGTTAGTTTAGATCAAGTACTTTATTCAGTAGTGAGTTTGCTTTGTTGGTGCAGTTTTACAGTAATCATAAGACAGATGTTATGTCCCAAAAAACTCACTGCCAGCAAACACTTTGCTATTTTGTCAGGAGATTTATGTAGCGATCCTCTGTGGTAAGCAGTGTGACTTCAACAGTCTTAAACTGTTGTTGGGCCCCCAGAGCCTCCTTAGATCTTCCCTTTTTAGTACCATCGTCGTTCTGTATACAACAGAGATTCAAATCCTGGCTGTGGTTTGCATTAGCTCATGATCGTGTTTACTATGGCACTGTCTCCTGCACACCGCACCATTAATTTCAGAGATGCTTCCTAAGCAGTGTCATGTAAATACCTAACACCTTACTGCATGCAGGCGATTGTAGGTTGTCCGTCTGTGGTTAGGGTAAAGCATCTAATGAAGCTTTAACTCTTCCTTCTACATCATCACATATCTCTCAGTTCAGGATAACTGTAAACTTAATTTCATAACTCACCAGATGTCTGTACATTTCCTACAGTAGAAACAGGAAGTACCAGGGAAATTCGACCATAGCATGATCAGCAACATTGCTGTGAAAATCCATCATCAGCTAAACTTTAGTTGGTCATCAGTTATCAACGGCCAGTCAGATCTCATAGTTCCTTGTTTCCTTGTCATAACAGTGGCTCAGCCTGGGAAGTGCTAGATGTATATAGTTTTTAGGGCTCCAATTTACTAGTTTTTAGTCTATAAAATGTCATGTAATTTTCAAATTTAAGACAGAGATAATCAATTTACGATACCATAAAACTGAGAAAAAAAGCAAAACTCATATTTGAGAGGCTGGAAGCAGAGAATGATTGGCATTTTTTTTCATAAATGACAGGAGCAATTAACCAGTTATCAAAATTGTTGTTAATTAATAGCTTAGGTTACTTATCATACCAGTATATTGTAGTAAAAGACACTAGTAAAACTTGAAACAGTATGTATACAATCAGACATAGACCATTGTCAGTATTAAGCAAGCCCTAACTAGGTTGTTCAAACGATTAGATTGATCCTGATCATCCGCTCTATGCCCAGAACACACCTGGATATACAGTAGTTCTTTAAAATTGGATTCCCTTTTCAGGTGCTTCAAATCCCCACTGTGTATAAACACACAATGGAGTCATACACACAATGACAAAAGCCAAAATAACATCTGTCCTCAAATGTATAGAGGTGAATCATACACACCCAAACACTGATACATGTCCTTTAAGAGTGTGTTGAAAAAAAAACATTAAAGAAAGAAAATGAGTTGGCAGATTTATGTTGATTACTACATGCATAGTCTCATGTAGCCAGACTTGTCTCCACAGCGCTGTGTCAGCCCTAGAGAAAGGTCTGCACTCACCATTTATCTTTCTGCTATAAGGGGAAAAACATTCTGGCTTGTTTTTGTTTCTTTAAACCAATCACAGTCATCTTGGGTGGTAGTAAACCCAGGATGCAGCAATGGTGCTCTTGCAAAATAGTGCTGGGGTGAACTTGTTTTGGTGGAGGATTTGCACATGTGGAGGCTAGCACTGTCATTAAAAAGGCCCATCAACAGAAAATACCACAGAAAACATAAACAGTTGTATGTCACTGCGTGATTTAATTTTAAGTGATGAAAAGACAAACATAATTTCACTATCGGTGCCCCAGAGGTGAAGCCTGACTATACATTAGCTCTGGAGGAACTCATTGGACCTGTTAAAACCACAGATGATTCACTGGCTGGCTGTGGCTCTACCAGAACATTATTACAGTGATTTCACAGAAGCCACTGTGAAGTGGAACTGATCGGTACATGGAGGTCACTGTCACATGCCACTGCCAGAGTGAAAAGATGCGGCAAATCAACTCTGACTGGCCATGTTAGAAAACATATCAACATTAGGCATAGGGGTGGGAATCACCATGATATGATTCTATCATGATACTGAAGTCACGATACAGTATTGTTGCAGTTTTAAATGTTACCCCCAATTAGGCACAAGAGTCTTACAAGAATTTTTTGCAGGAGCATTCATATGTTGTTTTATTTATTGTACAACATTTTAGCAAAAAAACAAAGCAGGCATGCCGTATTGCACAATCCACATCTTCGTCAAAACGTGCCATTTTCAGTGTGTAAGTTGTGAGCTCAGAGGTATTTGTTGTTTCCTGTAGTGAAGGGGTTTGTAAACGGTGACACAAAGATAGCGGAAGGAAGAGAGAATGTCGGCCTAAATCAGCAGCCCAATGATGGCAGGCTTATCGCCACAGTCTACATCCGGTGAGTCAGGCTACTTCATGCATGATGCATGTGCCTTTAGGGTATGTTATTGATCTGTCACCAAATTGGAAAAGCTTTTGTCGATCCAGTAGGGTATTTGTTACATAACGGGACTGTTTTAACAGGACAGAACCAAAGAGCCAACTGTACACTGTGGCACTTGATGCTCTGTGTAGTGTCCATGATTTTACAGTCCTCACATTTTCTCTCCAATTTATACACACACACTGGTACGATCAAAAACACAATTGTACCCGTACGCATCCACGTGGGCATAGCTTTCAGGCAGACCGACTTGTGTGTGATTGCCAGTGCAAATGTGTGTGTAAGTGTGTTTTTAGTTCAGCCTTCACCCCACTATGCATTTCAGCATGTTTGTTTATATGTGAGTTTGGCTTCAGTATTACAAATGTGTTTGCTAGCTGGATTGTGGTCCTCATTCAACTGTGTGTGTGTGTGTGTGTGTGTGTGTGTGTGTGTGTGTGTGTGTGTGTGTGTGTGTTTGCATGTGTGTGAATAGCTGGCATATGGGAGCCATCTTGCCCTGGCGGCAGAGTTAGAGGAAATTCCATCGTTGTAGAGTTAAGGCCAAGATACTGCTGCCACACACACACACACACACACACACACACACACACACACACACACACACATACAGCACAGTGCAGGTTTATGGTACCTGTGCCAAACACACACACAAAGTCATATTTTTACCTTTTGAAAGCACTAACAAGTTAATGGAAAATTCTGCCTTCACTAACAAGCCAAAAAGCTGTTTTGCATTTTCTGATTGCTTAACATATAATTACTTATATAATATTCTCACTCTTTCTTTCTGTTTCTCTCACTCTCTGTCCCACACACTCACGCACACATGGACAAACGCACACTCAGGCCTTGGTCTGCGGATTGGCTGGGTGCTATCTCTGTACACACATGGCAGCCATTACTCCTTGTGTGTTTAGGCTTGGGCAGTTGGAAGTAAGCCTAGCACCTCGACCAGCAGCTCCACCACTAGATAGTACTGGCAAAGTTTAGATTCTGTAGGGTCTGTTTCTCTGTTTGCAGTGTTAACCATGGCTAAAAGTATTTATATAGGCCTGTCCATCATCCATTTGTCATGGCTGGAGCCATTGCCAAAGTCCAACTTCATGTATTTATCTTAGCAGTGTTTGTGGCCAGTGTGAAAATCTTCTATTATGTATTTACTCCAGCATTACTCCAGCAGCCAAAAGACAAATGAGTAAAAACAATTTGTTGGGTTTAAGTACAATCAGAAGGTACCCATAATCTCTTGTGAGAAGCAGGTGAATTTATTTGAATTTGAAATTTAATTTGGCACCTGTAGGCCAAAGTTATTAGTCAGAAATGTTTCTAAATCAAAGCTCTGCAAGTGTGTGTAACCTGCGTCTCTATGTCGTCCCTGGATGGCCAGATGTTTCCAGCACTGCTTTGGCTTCCTTGGTAACAGATTTCCTATGCTTATCGTCTTTTGTTATCCTCCTCAGGAACACGACGTCTCATTTTTCCACTTCAACTGTTTCCTTATCTCGAGTGCACTCAGGACCTTTCCACATTAGATGATTTTGATTATAGAGCATGGCTGAACCTTTCTCTGCCTCTGCCTCTGCCTACTGGATGCTTATAGCATTTATCTCTCTCTCTTTGTGTCTCTGTTATCTCTGTCTTCTGTGGTTTTCTTCCACTTTGATTTAAATTCTCATTAGCTGTTGCTAGGATCTCTCTTGGTGGCGCTCCAGCTGGTCCTCAGAGTGCCAGATACTGCAGTCTGACCAACCATGAGGCCAGTGTTTCCCTTTTGCTTGACAGATTATCCTCCTGGGGGAACAGGCTCATCACGGACACACCATGGCCCTCATGACAACTAACATTAGACATAAACATTAGACCCTCACAAGACTTTCTTGATGTGTAATCCTTCCATATCTAGCTAAGTTGGAAAAGAAAAAGTGAATGCAGACAGAGAACTTGTTTTTACCTCCAGAATATTTAACAGTAATTTACTGATCATGTTTTCCCTTGAAATAAAGTCACGTACAGGTACTTTAACACATACTTTTTATTGCGCTTAACAGTTAATTCTCACGGACGCATGCACAAATATGTGTTAAGGTCTGTTTTGCTCTGTTTCTCATCTGTTAACACCTCTCTCATGATAAGCATGTAGTCCAGAGCAGAGGCTTAGGCTTAATGCTGCTGAGTATGAGGCACAGAGAGGGGAAGACGCAAAGGGCAAACAGCACGCTCAAAAAAATTCTATGTAATTTGCAACAGTCAAACGGATATTGCCGGCCAGTATCATCGGGGAAACAGGCTGTGAGAGAGATACGTAGATAGAGGAACACAGTGGAGACAGAAAGAAAATGGTATGAGCTATTTTCATCCACCACCATCTATGGTTTATGATTAAGGTTTATCGCTGAGAAAAACATTTTCAAGTAATAGCATGTAAAAATAGGGAGAAAACTCAAATGACCCTAAGTTGGGAGAAAAGCTTTCGCGGCATCGCTAATTTCGATCAAATTATGTATTTCTTTTTCTTATTTTCACCTTATCTTTGATAATAACATCAAACGTCATTACATTCCTAAAAAATTGAAGGGCCATTACGGCATGTAGTTATCTCATCGAGGTTGATGTGTGGTTTAAACCTCAAACAACCTTGATGAACTTTTGAAAGAAAGCACAAAGCCCCATTTTCAATTCAATTATGTTTATAAAGCCCAATATAACATATCACAATTTGCCTCAGAGGGCTTTGCAGCATACGACATCCCTCTGTTCTTGGACCCTCACAGTGGATAGGGAAAAACTTCCCCCCCAAAAAAACCTTTAACAGGGAAAAAATGGTAAAAACCTCAGGAAGAGCAACTGAGGAGGGATCCCTCTTCCAGGACGGACAGACGTGCAACAGATGTCGTGTGTAAAGAACAGATCAATATAGTAATTGTGCAGTGATCCATATGACAAAGTGATACATCAAGAGAGGGAGAGACAGAGACAGAGAGAGATGCAGGGCAAACAGTAATAGCTCCGACAACAATAATGAGATAAATTTTAGCAATAATATTGTATTGATTTTAAAGGAAAACTTTGTCCCCCAAGCGACCATTTGTATGTCAGTTATTCGTCCCATATTACCTTGAATTTGTGAAGAAAATTTGGACAAAGAATGCAAAACCACAATTAACAACAGCAAAACTTGATCAAAACATGCTTTTAAAAACTCTCATATAACTTGTCCAGTCGTATGCTCAGTAGTCCCCAAACACAGGGTGTCTACAGGTGTGAGGTCTTAACATTTCTAATTTAATTTATCCATTGTTTAATTTCTCTTTGTGAAAATGAGTTAAGCCTTTCTATGTAAAAGTCCACCATTTCTAATGTTACAAATTAAAAAAAAAAAAAAAAAATACTGTCATTTTACATCATACTTCCACCTACCTGTTGGGAAAATGTAGATTGACTTAACTTGATCTAATAACTGTAATACTACATCATACTACTTACCTGCAATGCTTACCTGCAGTGCTTAAATAAGTAAGGCATGATTTGTCCAAAAATCTCTTAAAAAAGGTGTCTTAAACGGGTCTTAAAGAGAATTAAGTTTGACTGTCTGATACCTGTAGACACGCTGCAAACAGACAGCCTTTTCCGGCAGGCAACTAAACAAAAAGTGAAACTTAATCTATGCTCGCTTTAAAGCCAGACTCCATTGACAAAAACAGTGATTTTACCTTGCTGAATACGGGCGCACAGGAGCTGGTCTACTGCTGCCTCGATAGGTAGATTGTTTGTAGGGTTTGTTCGGATTCACCAAAGTCACACAATAACACAAACAAACTACCCCTGGAGGCAGCGGTAGACCAGCAGGTCTCATGTTCAGCTAGGTAAAATTACTGTTTTTGTCAGTGGAGTCTGGCTCTGAAGAGAGCATAGATTAGTTTCACTTTCCCTCTTCAGTAAGGGCTGTCTGATTGGGAAGTACTGAGCATATGACTGGATAAATGTGACTTGGATTATACTGTACGAGTTATATGAGAGTTTATATGGTTTTGCTGTTGTTAAACTTTAATTCATCGATGCATTCTTCCAGTTTTGGATTCTTAGTTCACCGGAGGAATGCTAGAAAAACAGCAGGGTGAGTAACTGACATACAAATGGTCCTTTTGAGGGTGTAGTATTCCTTTAAGGTTCTGACATCACCAGCACAACAGTTGCTATTTTTGAACGGTACACTAATATGTGAAAAAATAATAAAACAGGCAAAGGAAAAACAGCATGTCCACAAACTCACAGGGAGCCAGGCTTGTACCGAGGAGTTTCACATATGGAAATGCAACACAAACACTTGCATGCATGTCAGTCAGCAGTGTTGTTATCGCCTGGAAAGGTCAGACGGACAGGGTGTGCAGTGGTTGCCATAGTGACCCGGGTAAACACCAGAGCCATTGTAATTCGCCCCCACCATCCTGGCTTGACCTCCCCGCGTTGTTGGTTTAGTGCACGTATGCGCGCATACACATGCACACACACACACTGGGTCCATTCTCTCACACTCACACACGTACTCATGTATCACTGCATATGCTTATCACTGAGGTTTGCTTATCCCTCCATTTGTCATCATTTCCTTCAGCTCGGTACTTGAACACAGGTATTCACAGTGACACACAAACATGTAAATGCAGCGATGACCAAACTGAGCAGGCAGTAGGCTAAATTATACATCAGTCTTTGTTAATTTTTAATTTATGACATAAGCTCTAATGACCTTTCCTCATGAGCAGGACATCCTGTAATAATTTGTTATGTCATCGGACAGCAAAACAGTGAGTGTGTGTAAGTGTGTGTGTGCAGTGAAGACTGATTTAACAGACTTAAATCCAACTTTAGTGATGTTTGTATTTTATAAGCCTGTTTTTCTGCATTTTTAACTCTTGACGCTCTAGGTTTCTGGCCATCTGTTTTTTTTCCACCCTGTATTTAAGCCCTCTGTCTTCTGCTCTTCTTCACCCTCCCCCTCACCCTTTCATTCCTTTTCTCTGTCTTCCTCCCCTCTCACCGTCTTCTCCTCTTGTAAAGCCGACTGAATGTGCAGTGGCATGCCAGAGTGTGAGTGACTCACCCTGTGGGATTATGCTGCCACAGAGAGGACTGGCTAAAAGAGAGCCCTTTTGAATTGGATTACACCTCATTTTACTATGAGGTCCTTTTTATCATCAACTCGGGAATTGCTCATGGAAAAAAATAAATCACTTCTCCTCCTGCCTTTCCTCAGCAGTCCCGTTACCCATTGTCCCTCTCCCAGTGCTTTGAGGCACAGCTATTGTTTGACTCTTGTCAGGATACCTCAGCTTTCACCCTTGAACTCATTACTGCTGCCGACTTGGAAGGAATGTTTTTCACCCAGGAATTTCAGCATGTTCCCTTTCTGCAATTATTTTTAATTACTCTGGTTGTGGTTCTGGTGTGGATTCGCTAAGTCTACAAAAATAAGAGCAATTTTATTTTCAAGAACAAATTGTGTATTTGTAGCTTCAGTGTTGTTTTGAATCTCTCTGCATGTGGGAGCATTATGGGTGCATCCTAGTGACAATATCCATGGCTACATTCCCCTGTCTATTCTGGTTCTTGCCGGAAGAATCCCAGTAGAAAGGTGACTGGTAGGGGTGAGTCACAGAATAGGCTTGCGATTACACACACCCTCACTTGCACACAACCTACGGAAAGAAAGAGCATTGAAATTTGAGAAGCTCAAAGTTGTCCTTGACATTGTCAGTCTGCTATTGGCAGTTGTAATGTGTAACATGGTGGCTATTTTGCATTGAGCGTTATTTTTCTGTAACTTTTAGGCCAAGTAAAGATAAGAATTTTGTTCCTTACCAGCGTGCAGGTACCTTGGAACCTTAGGGGCGTCATAGCCCACTATGGACATGTTTACACTGGATGAAAGTGTGGTTTTTCACATTTAGCTTCAGAAAGACCTCCTCCAGCTGCTGAGGAAAGTGGTTTGTGGTAAAATCAGGCTTGTGCAGATCCCAGTAGCCATGTGCTCCCCAGAGGGATTTGAGTTTCGATTGATAGGCTGGGGTGTGAGCTCAACTGTGCCTTTACCGGTTCTCCTTCACTTGTTTCTTTTGCATTAGAGGAAGGATGTCGTAACGTTTGCGAGTCTAGCTTTCTCTGAACTGAGAACTTCATGAGGAAGACGTTGAGAGGAGAAGTTACCATGTCTCAGGATGCTTTCAGACCTAGAGTTGTCTTGCTTTGGTCTGAATCAGGGACTGATTTTGTTACAAAGTTGTGTAATTGTCTAGAGTTGGTTCGTGTTCTCACGGCAGCATTTACAAGCGGACCAGATCAAATGCCTTGTGCGAGAAAGCTGCTCTCGATTTGCCAGAATGTCAGTGCGGGAAAAATCCAGGAAATAAAACATTGAAGAAGAGTAAACTTGCAAGATAAATCGACCGAACAATATGTAATGCAACTGCAGTTGGTTTTGATTGAGGTCGGAACACATTCTCACCACAAATGAACCACACCAGAGTTTGTTTGTAACTGGGCCGAGACCACCTCTTCAAGAAGGTCTTGTTCCGGTTGTTTTGGTGCACACCAGAGTGCTATTGCTGTGTTCACGCCTGCCCAAACGAACGGCATTTACGTTGCAAATGAACTTGAGTTCGATTGAACCGAAGCAAACAGGGCAGGTGTGAAAGCACGCTTATACAGGAATTTCACTCGGGAAAACAAATTGATTTGACATGGTTTCATTGCTTGTCCAATGTGATTTCTGCTAAAACAAGTGTCTTATTAAAGGAGTCTTGTACAGAGAACCTTCATGTTTATTCCCAGGAAAGAGATATAATTTACACAACAAAGATTAAAGAAAACTTTATTCTTCTTGTTTTTTTTCTCCTCTATCGTGTCTCAAAACTTTCATGTGTCGCTTCCAATAGATCAGACAAAAGGTGCAGCACTCCTGCAGCCTGCAGCATCTAAATGTTTGATTTGTGTACCTGGAGTTAGAAAAAAATGTCCCATTTTCACCAAACCACAAAAGACGGGGGGTGGATGCCTTATTCTCAAGTTACAAAAATGAAGCACAGAGATAGCATTTACTGTCTCTGACCTAAGATCCCTGGTTTGGTGTTTTCTCTGGCTTGACTGCGGGCGCATGGATTTGGATAAAATCTGAGGTTTGGATAGTCCTTTCTCATGGCCATCTGCCAGTAATAGCTCCAAATTTTTGGGTGGAACCTGAGACAGTCAATCTTGACATGCCTAACAAACCCACAAACAGAGCAGAGCTGTTAGAAAAAAAAACACTCATGCAACAGGTCACTGAAGTTTGACAGGGACGTGTTTCTTAGCTTTGAGAGGACAGATTAGCATTTTACTCTCAAGGAACGGCATTGTTCTCAAGTGTTATGGAAGGAGAATTGGAAGCCATTGTGTAAATATGTTTACTGGACCTTGAACTGTGTGGCGTTAGTAATGGAA
This sequence comes from Cephalopholis sonnerati, assembly GCA_019142605.1. Classification (NCBI taxonomy): domain Eukaryota; kingdom Metazoa; phylum Chordata; class Actinopteri; order Perciformes; family Serranidae; genus Cephalopholis; species Cephalopholis sonnerati. The sequence continues at coordinate 31,430,902 of JAGQAX010000019.1, forward strand.
ACTAAAGAGTGCCTGCGCAGGAAACCACAGGCAGGGGGAGAAACTAGACATCTAAAAGATGGTAAGGGGGGGCAGAGATAAGAGAGCAAATGGGAATTGATAGAAAGGAAAGATTACATGCGAGTGAAGAAAAGGTGCAGGGAGGTACAGGGAGATGCAGCCTGCGTTTTCTGATGTTTAGTTACTCTGGTGGGAAGCAGGAAAGGGAAGAGGCAAGCCATTATAAATTATGACATAAATATGTTTACTGAACCTTGAACGTTCTGGCATTAGAGGGATGGAAACCGTAGCCAAGGACTGACTGCAGACTAGAGAGGGGGGAAAAAGTGTGCGTCAAGGTCTAAAAAAGTAAGAGACACGGACTGAAAGAGGTGGACAGCGAAGAAAAGTGTCCTTGGGATTTACCATCAAGCATTTAAAGCAGTATTCCCTTAACCTATTTAAGCCCACCATCATATTTACTACTTATTCCAGACTTTTTTCAGAGTAGGCCAAAAATAAGCTGTTTATTTATTTCTACACATAAAGGGAGCATTTTCCATCCACAGTAAATACAAACGTTCCAGCAATGACACATCTTGAGGCTGCCATTCGGGTTAGGACTTGGTGTTACAATTCCTGGAGTTTCAGCCAGAGTATAGGTGTTTTGGCAATGACCACCTGGCAGACCCACCCCCCGATACATCATCAGTTGGCGCAGACCCACTACAGGCTGATCAGGCCTGGGTGTGTGCCAGAGGGTTGACTCTTCCGTGGTCACCAAGGGGCCCAGACAGGATCCTTTCGCTTCAGGTGTAGCCAATGACTGCACCTCTTAGCTATATCAGCCAGACCCTTGACCACTTTCCTCTGGGCCTGTTTATTAATCCCAATTTCCTTGAGGAGCCTAGTGGTGGATCTAGCGACGAAGCCTCTGCAATCCACCTCAATCAGTCGCACCTCCGCTTTCTAGCCTCTAGTTGCCACTTCAGTTACAAGGTCAGTGTAGTGCAATCTCTTGTGTTCACACGCCTCCTCCATGGCATCCTCCCAAGGGACAGTTAGTTCTATGAGGAAAGCATGCTGACAGGACTTCAGCCAGAGGACAGGGTCTGGTTGTAAGTTGGTTGCTGCTGTCTCGAGTGGAACTATGAGACGCTGGCTCAAGTCAGCTCACATTTCCCAGTCCCTGGCTACATTTAGCAGGCTTGAGTCGGAAGGCAAGAGGTACACACACTGATGTATGTAAATACAGTCACTCTATTGAAGGATTAACCACCTGTAGACCTAAAAGTGGCCATAAACAAACTTTTCCAAGCCACCTCTATGAGCAAATGGGGTAATTTTTTTACTCAAAAGATAAAGCAATCCTGACATGATGTGAGCAATCAGCAAAATACAGCGTACAGTATGTTTTGTCTTCCTACTTGGCAGTTTCATTGGGGAGTGAGGTATTGTTTAAACTCCTGCGTCAATGTAAATGAAAAGAGCTGACCAGTGTGCCAGCTGTACAGAACGTACTGAATGTAAAGAGGCATAAGAAAACATGAAGGGAGGGATGGATAGAGAAGGAGGAATGTGAGCAAGGGAAGGAGACAGGAGTGAGTGAGATTTGAATTTGCTGAGTGCGCTGTGTGAAGTTACAGTGCTGTAGTGGTGAATGTAACACTGCCCTGCTACATCAGAAGACACCAGGAGAAATGGAGATTATCTCTGCTCCCCTTAAAAAGTTTTCAAGATCTCGGTGTTCATGTTTTGGGGGCAACTGGAATGTCTTAGTTTCAACTGCATAGTGTTTCTTTCTTTTTTTGGCAGATTCACATGCACCACTTAACCTGTCACCTCCTTTTAGTTTGATCAATCTAGTAATGTGCTCTATGTGCATTTTGCTTTTAAACTGCGAAAATATGTTTTGAAAGCGAGGTGATTAGATTGATAAATAGTGTGTTCATAAATGGGCCATGATACTTTTCCCACAGTGTTTTAGTTATTAATGGTGTGGTTTTATTGAGTGGGATCAAATTTTTCAACCTTCATCTGAGCTAGTGTGAAAAGTAATAGAAAATAGAGCAAATACAGGCGCAGCATAAAAACATTAAAGAGTTTTTTCAAGTACTTCTATGGAAGTATTTGGCAGAAAGAGAGATGGATTTACTAAACGGTGTTGGCCTATGGTCACTCTATCATATATTTTAGAACACCTGTGTCTTTAAAGATATGGTCGACAACGTTTTGCCATTTTTTTTGAGCATTCTCAAAACATTCTTTGAGGTTTCGCCACTTAAAAAAATATGGATGCACTGATTTATCAGCTGAACATCAATATTCCTCGATATCTGCCTTATTGACAGCCGTCAACCTATAAGCAGATAAGATGACATTCACAGACAGCAGTGGCTGATGTTTTTCTGTTGGGTCACATCAATTCTGCGCAGGCTGAAAGGCAGGGCTCGACACTAATGGTCACAAACTTAAAATAATGAACAGGTGCAAGAAAAATACGACTGTTTTACAGACGGGCTCTGTAATCTCACCGTTGTGTGACGAGATGGCGAGTAGCAGCCGCCATCCCGTTGTCTCAGGGACATGTTTGGGACAAAAAGAAACCTTCATCAGGATGCCTTTAGGAGAAAGGACGCAGTAAACTCACTATCGTTATGTCAGAGGATGCAACGTATTGTTTTCCTGCCAATGCTACTTTGTGAATAACAAAGAAAGAGAGCGAATTAGCGTTAGTTCTCAGCAGACAGCGACCGCAACTAACAGCTCACGTAGGTTGCATTGAGTTACAAGCTTCAATTACTTTAAAACAGTTTTATTATTTATTTTTATTTGTTTATAGTGTAGATTTCTTTGTTTCCCTGACACTAAAGGGATAATAAAAAAAAAAAAAAAACAACAACAAAGTAAACAGGGGCGCACCCTACCTCACCTCTAAAGCTGGACACCCCATGTACCAAGGCTTTATCCTTACCACGGTGGCTGTGGGTTCAATTCCAACCCATGGCCCTTTGCTGCGTGACGTCCCCCCTTGCTCTGGATCTGTCCTGTCTTATAAAGGCAAAAATGCCAAAAAAAACAAAACAACAAAAGTGTAAAAACACTGGTATCGGCTATTGGCCAATTTGTTATTTTAAACATCGTATTGGCCCAGAATTTCAAAATCGGTGCATAACTAAACAAACAAAAAAAAGATAGGAAATAAAAGAGCACTAAACATCTGACTACAAATATGAACCTTTAAGGTACACACACATATTATCACAGGCAATACTGCGGCGAAATAATGCTGTGCTAGAGAGTGATGTGACAGGTCATTAGTCAGAGGACAGTAAATGGAATGTGCCAAAACATTTAATGAATGTGACCAAAACTGCAGCGTCTGTGTGGAGTTGACGTGCAATGACGTTGATAAATAGGACAGTAGCATATCCTGACACCACCCGTGTATGGGCTTACATAGAAAACAATAGATGTTTTGACACCATCATACACCGCTGGTGTGTGTTGCCCTGCGGATTACTCTGTGAGCAGTTTGCTTATGCTGTCCTGACTTTCTTTTGTTTGATATTGTCTCGTTTTCTAAAGCCAAAAGCCATCATCCTATTTGACGTACACAACTGTCACATCATCATCACTCCTATTATTTCACTAACAAAAACACCATTAATCAGAATCTAAAATGTGCCTACAGCACTGTTAATCAGTGTCTGTAATTCACCAAACATGTTGTCACCAGTGTTTAGATTCTGGCAGCCTCACGTTACTTGTGCGAGCCAAACGTAACACATTGTTCTCCTGATGAAAAGTTGATTGTATTTATTTTATGGTTTAAACAAACAGATGATCTGTTTGGTCGCAGGACGTCGTGTTTACAGAGAGGACGAGAACCAGAGGTTAACAGGTCTAATCTCACAGCCACACAGGAAGTTTTAAAATGCCTTTTAGTAAATCTCTGAAGTCCAGTTTATTTGTGCAGCCTGGTATCACACATGACTGTCAAGGAAGCCATCTGTAATGTAGTTCTTCAAAATCTGCATTTGGTAACCATGGAAACTGTACGGTTTTGAAGCCCCAGTATTCAGAAAGTAATAATGAGTTAAAACAGGGGTGTTTTTCTTTGTTCGATTTCATGTATTTTGGCAGTTCCTTGTTAAAGCAAGTAAAACTTAAGAAGCAACCTCACTGTTTATTTGACATTTCCCACATCATTGTGGTTCAGGACACCTTGTTTCCATCTTTTTGCTTTTAGTTTTCTTTCACTATTTATGACATATCATATTTCTGAGGTCCACTCGCAGGCCCAGCTAATGATTCTCACAGCCAGCTTTTCTTTGTGAGCCTTTCTGTGACCACCAGAGAAGATAGAAAACCTCCAAGTGCAGTAATGTGCTGCGAGACTCGCTGTCAGTCTTTGGAATAAACTTTGTTTTGGTTTCCCTCCGCTGCTCAATATCACGCTAGTGGTGTCGGATGACTCCACAATGTCTCCAAAAGTGTCTATAAATGAGTTTCCTGTCAGTACATGTACATTTTGCAAACAAATCTTGCTTCAGCTGTAAGAAGTAAAAGCGGATCTTTTGTCTAAGTAACCTTAGAAGACAAGAGCCAACCCCCCAAAAAAGAAACCTTTGCATGCAAACAAAAAATAGAAAAAGAAAGTCCCAATCCCTTAAATTCCATGCTGTGGATGGATACGCACATGCACAGATGGCTTGATGAATTAAAAAATACTTTTAATTGTTTGAAGAATTAGCATCTGTACTTTTACATTTACAGTGCAGTTCATACAAATAAAAGTAGAAGCCAAAGAATTTGCTGATTTGCCTTTTAAATGCAACAGCACAAAATGAAACTGAATCAATGAGAGCTTCATTGATGCATCATTCACTGGAGTTTGAAGATATAATTCATCTTGCCTACACACTTTCCCTTCTGAACTCTCTGTCTGCCCTTTTTGGTCATGATTTGTCAGCTGTAAGACTCCAAACCACAATCACTGTATGTATATTACATAAGGTAAGGCACAGTCACTATGATTCACAACCTCCTAGCTCGTCACTCACCCCACATTTTGCTCTTTGTAAAGCAGAACTCTTTCTGACATTGAAAGAACTCCTGTCTCTGTAAAAGTGAAAGCAGCGCGCTCTCACCGCTTTGTGCTGACTTCATCAGACTGTTTGCCAACCCACAGAAAATGTCTCATTTCTACTTTCTGTAGAAACATGGCATTGAGCAGTTCAACAGGTGAAGCAAGATGATGAATGCCCTCGGAGAAATAAAAACATTTTAAAGCCACATAAGACACGATTTTCTTTGACGCGCTGCATGATCACTGTTGGCTGAAAAGTGATGAGTATTTTTCAGTGTCAGCTTTTCAGTCTTGCTTTCAGCTTCGACACCATTCACTTAGTCAACAGGAGTAGCGGAGACACATAACAGCCAGACAGTCATTAATACATGTTTGGAGCAGAATGAGCTCTGCATCACTTTTTACATTCTTTTTTACTGGTGTTTTTCTCTCCCTTTTCCTTATATTTGTAGATGATTATTTTTCAGTCTTCCCTGTCTTTTTCTGTCTCTCTGATTTTTACTTTCCATTTTTTACTGTGTCTTTTTAAAACCCCAATCCACCTTTGGTGTACATCATCCGCAAGTTGCTGTGATTACAGATGGTTCAGGGTGCTTTCAGATCTAGAGTTGTCTTGCTTTGGTCTGAATCAGACACTTATTTTGGTCCAAAGTTGTATAATTGCCTAGAGTTGGTTCGTGTTCTCACGGCAGCATTTACCAGCGGACCAGATCAAATGCCTTGCATGAGAAAGCTGCTCTTGATTGGTCAGAATTTCCATGCGGGAAAAATCGAGGAAGTAAACAAAACGTTGAAGAAGAGTACACTTGCAAGATAAATGTGACACTTTCTAATGTCACAATGGAGGAACAACTACGCAGGTTGATTTTAGCGCTGCTCATCGTGGACTATATTGCTGTCATTGTTCATTTGAATCAAAGCATACAGTTTGAAAACGAGGCGCGGCTCCAACCTAAAAAACAATGTTTTGATGCATTGGATGTGCTGAATGTGCATATTAAGGCAGTACAGGAGGAGGCGCACATTAATAATCCTCCAGGACTGTAACATGCTCATGTTTAACCCAAGCAATGGTTCGGATCGAGGTCCGAACACATTCTCACCACAAATGAACCGTACCAGAGTTTGTTTGTCACCAGACCGTGACCACTTCTTCAAGAAGGTCTTCGTCCAGTTGTTTTGGTGTGCACTTGAGTGTGATTGCTGTGTTTACTCCTGCTCAAACAAACCGCACTTAGGGGGCAAACAAACTTGAGTTTGATTGAATCGAACCAAACGGGGCGGGTGTGAAAGCACTCTTAAAGTCCCATTTAAAACTTCATGGTTTAAAGGGTTTACTATGCAGAAATTGTTGCTTATCTATTGTAAACACGACATTCAAACCTAGCGCCTTCCACCTACACTGTTTGTACACACAGTGCAAGCTACTATCTCAGGAACATTATGTTTGTTACAATAGCCTCCTCTTGGATGTGTGCTGCTGCTGCTACCTGGTTGCTACCTTTTTATATAATCCCGACTTCAGCTGTGTTGTTATTGGCTGGGGGCTACACACCCATAAACGTCGCGACCACAGCAAAATGAGAGGAAAATACAGGCAGAGGTCAGGTTCCCTGCATATACAAAATCACCACACACTCCAAGTGGGTCATGAGTAATGACTGGGGGGGATAGCTTTTGTACAGTAGGAGTCTACACATTGTCTATTTGAAAAATCCTGCATAGTGTGCCTTTAACTGTAATTCAAAGGATAATGTCTCTTTGGTTTTCTATGGTGTCCACCTTGGATTGCTTATGTATTTTATGACTTTGTAACCCTGGTCAATCTAATCTTGTTTTCTGGATTACACATATATTGTGTTGGAGGTTCTGGGGCCATTTATATAGTGTATTTATTCTAAAAATGTTCAAGTTCTTTGACTATTTGTGCAGTGTGTTTAACATTTTGTTGCACTGCATGATAATGTGTGCACAGGTTGTGATCATATGATTCCAGTCATCTATATGTTATTACTCTCCTAATTGACAAGAAAGCTTGATGAAGCACGAGCCTAACCCACTGTTCACTGTTCCACTTGCAGAAAATGTTAAAGATATATCAAGATATCTGAAGTTGATCCAGAGTAAAGTTTTGGTGTGCACCAAGCCGTTTCTTAGTTTTTCTTCCATTGTTGCTTGTGTATCTTAGACCAGCCTCTGTGCTAAGATCCCAGCCTCAATAAAATCCTGTTTGAACAGGAAATGCATAACAAAACCATTTTTATGGGCCTTGAGTCTTCGTCTCCCACTATGGCCGGGCAATTAAATGTGTTGATATGTTCGTCATGAGGATATCTCACATGCAGCTCTATAAAGACAAGTGGCACCAGAGATAAGATAAATGTGTTTGTTTGGGAGACATTGGCCTTAGTAGCTCAGAGACACACACTGCACATAGTCCTTCACACTTAATCACATTCACAGAACCTTTTTAGTGTCTCTCGCATACACACACACACAGACACACACAGGAGTTTTTAATGTTAGGAGTCCAGTTGTTGTGTCTGTATGGTTTGAGCTTTAATCAGATCTGCTTGAGGGAACATTAAGAGCTGATAGAATAAGGAAACAGTGTAAAGCAAAAAGGTGAAATGAGGAGACACCAACACTACACACAGTGTTTGTTGTCTGTGTCTCCTGAGGAGTAAAGTATCAGCAGCATCACAATGCACTCTCATAAGCAGAGGGGGGAAGTGTAGGCAATTTCTTCTTTATTATTAAATACTATAATACAGAATATTTCTTCCTTTCAGGCCTACTGAGAGTATATTGTATGTGTTTGTTTCTTTGGACTCATCAAACTCCATGCCAGTAGTATGGATGTCTTGTTGAAGGTTTTTTTGTCCCCAATCCCGATCCAAGTCATTTGATACTGTGTATCCGCTGAAACCGAGTCCCAATCCAATACCTTTATTTTCTTCGATAATACAGCTGCACAGTGCAAGTATATTAAAGTATATAAAAAATCCCGGCATCCAAGCTGTTCCTTTCTTTGTTCGTTTATTTATAGATTTTTTTTTTTACAAAGTACGAAATAACAAGCCCTCTGTTTTGGCCTTGTTGTTGTCTCAAGGAAATTTCTCTGTCTCTTCAAAAAACACTTATCTAGTGTTTATTACCTTGGTGCAACCTTTGCATTTTTTTTATCTGAATGAGTTTTTATTTTCGTTGAATGTACATGTTTTCCACGGATTAATCTACAACAATGAATTACTCTTATTGGCTTTTGTTGTGCTTGTCAGTGGTGTGGTGATTGTGGCTCCCGTCGGTTCTGCAAGGCTGTCTTATCTCTTCTTCGTCTGCGGTGAAACACCAGACACTATAAATGCAAGACACTCTCACACTGATAATTATGGTAAAAAACATAAACAATCTCATTCCGCACTTTTGCTTTCGTTTATGGCGTGCGGTGTTTCACCTTGGGCGGTCCTCAGCCCTTGCTCTTACACACATGGGAGCTCAGCGGAGTGAGGAGAGAAAGAGAGCAGGAGAGTTGGAGATGGCTGCATTCGGGTGCCTCTGCTTGAAAGCTTTGCAAGTAAAAACACCTGTGTGACAGCTGACATAAAACAAAGGATAGAAGCCTCCATGTAGCTCAACATAGCTGATCTCGATCAGTTAAAAAATGCATTTAACGGCCCCGATAGTGATCAGTAGTATTTTATTCACTTGGATTGAAATGAGAAAGAAAGTCTGTTTGACGCTCACCAATGTACTACCACTGCATAGTATTATAATAAGCAAAGAAACTATAAAACTGTATCTACTTTTTACAGTGTTCACATCTTGGTTCCATCATATAGAACATGTGTAGAGGTGATTTATGGTACAAAACTAGGTTAAAAGATCTGTTCTCCAGCACAATTGGAACTAAAACTTTACTTTTCACAGATTTTCTGGGAAAAGTAAAACCAGTGGAAACAAAAAATCACATCCAACATAGTTTCCTTCAGTTTTTTACGGGAAATGTGTTTTTAATCTTGAGACAGACTCGCACCAACAATTCCATGGGTGAGAGATAAAGGCTACCAGTTGTCTTGACCATTGTCTTTGCATTTTTGGACTTTATGAGACATGTAATTTTCAGGCAGACAGCCTGATTTGCGAGTGATTACCTGCAACATGTTGTTGCCAGACTATTTTAACATTTGTGTGTTAGGAAATTGACCAAAGAAATAAAGTCATGCTTTGTTCCCAACATTTTTTGTATCTTTTGATACCAATTTACTTTACAAAATGGACTCCAAATGATGATGATGATGATGATGATAATGCTGCTGATGTTGTTAATGCTCACTGCCAAACCTTTTAGGCTTTAAAATAACTCCTAATCATCATACCTCCTCCTTCCCCAACTCTCTCTGTGTCTTTCTAGATGCCAGGCCTTTTGTCCAGTCCTGTGTGTCTGACAGTCATCTGGTTTTTATCTTGGTCGCTGCGTCCCAGCCGGGCTCAGATTCGGACTGATGAAGGTAACACATGTACGCATGCACACTAAGCAGAAAGACTTTTTCTCAAGGACATATTTAAAACGCACACGTAGAAGCACACATACGAGCACGCACTCTGTTAAGGATCAGGCATGGATTCTTTTGTGAACTATTTTGGGCACTCTTGACTTATCTTGACTCAAAGTACTTGTGGGATCTAAGGCTACTGCAGAAGAAAGAAAGGAAGAAAAGGATCCAAAATTAAGAATAAAAACTGGACGCAGTGCAGTTGACTATAAAACACTGGCGCATTTTTCCAAACAGAATCTTGATCAGAGATTTTCATGCTTCTCTCTTTGTCCAATTTTGGATGCGCATCTTTGGATTTTTTAGATTTGAGTTGGAGTCATGTTTTTTTGGACCTCTGCAAACAAGAAATCTATTGTTGAAGTTTTTTTTTTTTCGCCTCACGCAGCACTGCAGGGATCTGTTTGGCATTAAGAAATTGGCTCCTCTTTCTTTTTTTCCTCCTTTTGAAAGACTGTTCTCCTCTCTTTGTTTCGGCCTCTTTCTACCTCTCTCCATTACTCTATCTCTCTCGATAATCAGCCAAATTAATCCCTCCAACAATAAGAACACTCGCCCTTGGCCCTTCAGGTGAAACTGTCAAAGTTTTCCCTTCCCATTAATTTTACCCTACGGCAGCCCCACAGTTCTTTTTTTTTTATTGTTTGGAAAGTACTGAGTTTCATCCAGCTTGCAATTTCTGTGTCCACCCTGCCATCTGATTTCAATGTCAGGAGAAACTTGCAGCTTTCCTGTGTGAATTACTCTATGTGTGTGTGTGTGTAGGTGTGTGTGTAGGTGTGTGTGTGTCTGTGTGTGTGTGTGGGGGGGGGTTTTATGCGCATTCATGTGTGTATGCATGTGCTCGTGTCTGGGCCCTCTTGCCAGAGGCAGAATCAGATATGAGTGGAACGCTGCGGGTTTGGGGAATAATGTACTTCACTGCCAATAAAACATGAATACACACATTCAGACCAGCCAACTCTTTGCAATGCACCAAGGCCCCAGGTAACACACACAGGAGCAGAGGGAGAGGAGCATGTGTGTATGTGTATTTTTGGTGGTTAAAGGGAAAAAGAATATCTGGTTAAAGCTGGCGCAAGAGGCACTGAGTTAAAAGATTAAGATGGGGGAAAGATTGACACAGTGGGAGACATAAGAAAAGAGACACAGGAAGAGTTTAATATGATCTAAAATAAATTTAATTAAGGGATAATCTGACCCACTGTAGCTGTAGTAGAAGCCAAAGAATCTGCTGATTTGCCTTTTAAATGCAACAGCACAAAATGAAACTGAATCAATGGAAGCTTCATTGATGCATCATCAACTGTGGACACAGTTTTTCCCTGGAATAAGTTGGATCTTAATAATTCATCTTTTTTTTTTATATCAAATTGCGATTTGGAAGCACAAAACGCAAAAGCCACCACTGAATTGCTGGTCAGGAGTTAATTATACATTAAAAGTGTCTCCTTAACAACTACAGAAAATGAAAGTTTTGCCAGCAACTGTTGGTTTCGCCGTCTGTCATGACTGTACCTGTGCCAAAATGATACTTTTAAACAACACTGGTGCCTAAACAGTGCCTGAACTGGTACAACGATACAACAGTGATCAATGATTTTTTGATTTTATTTTATTCTAAAGGCAAATTTGAACACAAAATTGATCAATGTATTACCTCTCAACAGTTAAAAGTATACCTAAATATAAAAATAAGAGTCAATACAAACACATACACATAATTATTAGACCTAAAGAGATTTGGAAATTTTCATTTCTTGTCCATCTGTCACTGTGGTTGGTGGATTCCAAAAACTCCCAGCCACTCAATAGCTTACCTTGTTTTTTAGGCAGGTGAGCGAAGCTAATCCAGCAACCACTTGCATATTTTACTGGCATCTGGCTGGTGGCTGGTGCCAACACTGCCTAAACTAACTACAGTAACTGAACACTAAATAATAGCTACAGTTACAAGTTGGGAGTTGGGATCAATAATTGTCTCCTTAACTTAGGATAGAATCAGCAACCAAACAATTCTCCATTATCTGTGTCGGAGCAGCTGAGATTCCACCTTAACGATCCACACTAAGGGAGCCTGATCAGTTTCCAATGCAAAGCTAACTTTGTTTGCTAACTTCAGGGCTAATCCCCTTCACTTTGATCATCAGGTGGCAAAACACAGGAGCTGGGCGTGGATCTTAGGGAGTTGTAGCACTTATTCACTGACAAATTGCCCAATCTGTTCACTCATTTAACTTCTTACTCTGTGTTCTGGTGGCAGCAGCCTCACTGTCACGAGTCACTGTCACGCTCTCTCAGCTGCGCACTTGCTACACCCACAATCTGGCACCAAAATGCAGTAACGAAATCTGCGTTATGATTCAGTGTGGTTAGAACCGGTCATGTAAGAACCAATGCCATATTGGCATTGGGATTTGGTACCCAACCCTGATAACTGTTGCTAGTAGGGCTGGGTATCATTTTAAAAAAGTTATGATACCAGTACCAATACCAGTACTTTTAAAGTGATACCGACCACTTTTCTACTTCAGTCAATACCCAGATGCCTGTAGTTTAATTTATCACATCATAAATTGTTACTGAGGCGGCATGGTGGTGCAGTGGTAAGCATTGTCACAGCACAGCAAGAGGGCTTCCAGTCCGATTCCAGGGTGGGGGGTTCAAACTCCGGGATGGGGGAGCCCTTCTGTGTGGAGTTTGCATGTTCTCCCTTTGTCAGTGTAGGTTTTCTACATGTTCTCCAGCTTCCTCCAACAGTCCAAAGACCCGCAGGTTAGCTTAATTGGCGACTCTAAATTGCCCGTAGGTGTGAATGGTTGTCTGTCTCTATGTGTTAGTCCTGTGATAGTCTGGTGACCTGTCAAGGATGTACCCCGCCTCTTGCCCAATATCAGCTGAGTTAGGCTCCAGCTCCCCCCCTGCGACCCCCAACGGGGTAAGCGGTAACAGAAAATGAATGAATGAAATTGTAATGACATATTGGTCAGAAAAATCCCAGATCCTTTTCCTCAAATTGTTCAGTCCTACAATGAGGGATTACAGCCAGAATGTCTGGTGTGTTCAATCAAAGGGATTATAACGGAAATGTCTGGTGTGCTCACTTTTTGTTTCACCTCCTGATAAGTAGATAAAATAATCAGGCTCAGCTGGAGTGTGTGATGGTCTGTCGGCTCCTATTCTCCGACCTCCTCTCTGATCTCAGCTATTAACCTGCTGATTAAAATGGCGTCATGTTTGATAACGATAGTAGACGGAACAATGAAGATATGAAACTAAAAGAATCTCCTAAAAATAATCCTGAAAAACACAGTGTGTGTATATGTCCTTTCTAGCTGTGGCATCTACAGGTGCTGTGTGTCTTTCTAATGTCACACAGCTTTGTTAACAGTGCCTCATAACAACAGCTGTCTCAGTAGCTCAGATTTATCAACCATGCCTTGTGTTGTGTCTGATAAATTTTCCCATACAGACCGCAGCAGAAGGAACAGGCTTCCATTTGCTTATTAAAAAGTCTCAGTAGGTTTCATTGTCCTCCTCTCTGTGCATATTCGTCTCCTCCACTTAAACACATAACTGCAACCACAAAATCACCGTGGAGCACTTAGCTGCTCTTTTCCCCAGCTGTTTCATTTTGCACAGCCACTAAAACAACAGCAGAAAGGCCAGAAAGGCGAGCTTTAGGTGTGAGTGAAAACCAAGTATTGAAAGGCCCTCAGTGAAGCCTCCAACTTTGCATGTGTAAAATTTAATCAAGGATTAACTTAGTTGGTCCCCAAAGGGCACATGAGGTTATTGCAGCAGGGAAAACTAACATAAATACACCAATACAGCAAATCAAATAATAACATCCCTGAAAAGTTTCCCCTTCTTCACCTGCCTGGCCCCTCTGAGCCTCACTGATGTAAACAACAAAATCACATTTTCAAGACCCACCGTAATGTTTTCGGTTGTTATCTTTCGTGATACCACTTCAATACAAATCAGACCTGTGGCATAAAGAGAGGTATGTATGAAAACTGAAAAAGAAATACGAAACTCAAACTTGGGACAAATTGTTTGTTACAGAGGGAGGAGAGGCCAGCAGGGAGTGTGCATGCCTGAGTGATTGAGGTTGAGAATTAATGAAGGTGTGTGCGTGGCAGACTGGCAGTCAAAGTGATGTTTTTCCACTCCACATCTACTGTAAATGCCAGCTTTCATATAATGGAGCCAAGCTAAACATGCACACACGCAAACTCGCATACTGCAGATAGAGTATCAACTTGGCAAATTACTACAGTCACCACAAATATTTGCTCAGGTATACACTGCACTTAGTATTGCTTCAAATCTGCACTACCTCTCAGTCTTGCATGATGACAAGAAACTGTTTAGCAACTTCTGTCTCTTCCTGTGAATCATTGATACACAGGGTTGTTCCGTTAAATTAAGTCCAAGTCTTACGGTGTTGTGGGTGATGAACCTGTGACATGATGTTACTGAATGATCTTGGCTACATCCCGTCTGCAGGCATATTAAAGGATACGTTTGGTATTTTTCAACCTGGCCTTTTTGTCCCATGTTTATGTGTCTATGTGATTGATGTTAACATCACTTTTTGAAATTGGTCCAGCAGTGAGGGACAGCACTGCAGCTTGCAGCAACAAAACAGGCTGCACTGTAACCATTCTGGTCGTGTTTGCACTGTTAATTTACGTCCACTAAAAGTGTTTGTTTTTGCCACTGACATGCTCAGATTATTATTATAAGTGTCTGACAATTTGCTGAGAGGATCCCTACAGAAGTAGACCTTTTTGTTAAAGACTAAGATCCTTTTTCTCTACCTTGAAACAGCCCTGAAATTGCCATCACCAGTTCCACCAGACTTCATTTAAATAAACATTAATTTAAGTGCACATAGAGCCAGCACATTTTCACATCCAACTGGATGAACTGAGTGTTTATTTTAATCCAACCAGAGTTGGTGATTGTTGGAACAGTCAAAAGATGAACTTAGATGTTTTTTGCGAGTTCTATTTGTTACTGTCGGCTTTGAATAAAGTGTGTTTTGCCATGATAAAATCACTGTTTATTTGAATGGAATCTGGTGGGTTTGGCGATAGAGATTTTGGGGTTGTTTCTGGTTTAACAAAGAAGATCTTGAGGTCTGTCGGGATACTTTCCATATGTTGTCAGACATTTAATAACCTGAACAGCCATCCATTTTCCCTGGACAGGTCACCAGACTATCACAGGGCTGACATATAGAGACAGACAACCATTCACACTCACATTCACACCTACGGCCAATTTAGAGTCACCAATTAACCTGCATGTCTTTGGACTGTGGGAGGAAGCCAGAGTACCCAGAGAAAACCCACGCTGACACGGGGAGAACATGCAAACTCCATACAGAAGGGCTCCCTCCTGGGATTGAAGGTTGTGAGGGGACCCTGCCAATCTAATCTGAACATGTCAGTGGCAAAGCACTTCTGATGGACGTATATTGAAGGTGCACATATTCTCAAACTGGTCACATCGCAGCCTGTTTTGCCGCTGCAGTCTGCAGCAATCTTGCTCATTAGCCTGACAGATTTTAAAAAGCTGTGGTTCCCATCAGTCACTCAGACACAAAAACATGGGAAAATACAGTCAGTATGCGTCCAGGTTCAGAGATACTATGTCTGAAATGTGTGCTGCCATCCCAGTTAGATGGAGGTACATGGAGTTTTGTTTGTGCTGTTATAATACTTTTAAAAATATAAATAGAATAATAAATAATAACTTTGTTCTTGTTAAATTTTCCAATTGTCATTCTGTAATGGTATGACCACCATAAACAAAATTCCATTCGCCCCCATGTATAAGGGTAGAGACAGAAATCTCAGAGATGGCTATCTCGAAACCACAGCGGATAAAACTGAAGCTATTTGCATGGCTAGATACCACTAGAGGTGATTTTGGGCAGAACTAACAGGATGTCTGCAGGTCCTTCAAAAGTCTTAAAATGTCTAAAATTAAATTTTAGAAATTTTAGACTTTAAAGTTATTAAATTGTCTTAAATTTGAATTTTCAAATCACAAACATTTTTATCTAAAAAAGCCACACATCTCCTTATTTATGTTTTTAAAAATGAGTCGAGCTCTTCTGTGAAAATTCACATTTGTTATGATACAAATGTTCAAACTCACCACTGAACCAAATAGTCTTTTTACTTTATACTTGCACAGACCTGTTGGCAAATTGGAGATTGATCTAATTTACTATAATAACCATGTTCCTACATGAAACTTACCTCTGCACAGGACCACACACATTCTGCCTAACTCAATATTTACCTGCAATGCCTGAATAAGAAAATGATAATCTGTCCAAAAATCAGTCTTAAATTTAGTTGTAAATTATCTTGAAAGGTCTTATAAAGGAGTACATTTAAGTGTCTGATAACTGTGAATACCCTGAATTAGTAAAAAGAAAAAAAAAGTGTACATGCTGTGTCCAAAACAGGCCACATCTTTTTAAAAATCCACGTTGCAAAGCTGTTCCATTTCAAAGTGTGCTCCGTATGAGGTTGTGAAATGTGTCCCGTGTCAGCCTGAATATTGATATTTTGGAACACGGATGACCGAAACAAGGTACTCTGTGTCAGTATATCTTGTTCAGTCCTCTCTTCCAAAATCAATAGCATGCTCGCAGTCACTCGGTCTTCGTGCGGTAAAGGCTGGGAGCATAGGGCAATGTTGAATCTTCTGGGAAGTCATTGGAGAAAAAAAATGACAGACTGCCAAATTAAGACAATGAGCAGGAAGCGGCTCAAAGTTGTCCAAATTGATTTATTCGCAGGTGGATCAGCCGCACTAGTAACCCTTCACATTACAAAGACTCATTTTTATAATGATAATGTCTTCTTAAAATGCCTAACCTTCTCTGTCTGTTATTGAAGAGATCTTTAAGAGGATTTGCTGATACAGAGTACTAATATTTTAATGTGATCATAATAAACTTGAAGAAAAATAAAACACACTGGAGCAGCTTTATACTGTGTGCCAAAGTCTCCTCAGCCTCGTGTCTGCAGGATCCCGAACCTTGTATGGTCATGTTATTGTAATACTGTTGACTCTACTGTAAATGGTGGCATATAAATCACTTTGACACAGACAATGCGGACACACGGTATGTCAGATTGTTCAGTGTGTGCATACTGTAAGCCAGACGACAGTGTGCTTTAATGCTATGCGATGTCTGTGTTTGCAGTGTCAGGCGTGCAGTATGGACGCTTGGATTCAAATGTGACACTGGCATGCGGGAAGTCACAAATCAGGTAAGGAAAGAAAAACGATTGCGTGTGTTGTGTTTCTTGGTCTTTGGACAAAGAGATCTGGTATACTGATCCAAAACATCACTAAAGCAGCTGCATATATTGCACTGAAGAGTAGAAAAGAGAAGACAGGGACAAAGTCAGCATATCATGAATCAAATCTTAAAGGTTGCAGTGATATTCATTTTAATACATATAGAAGTACAAAATACACTAAGGGCCCATCCACAGGAAGCCTTGGCATGGTGAATTGACCAAAGTTTAGAAGCGGTTCGGCCGTTCATCCATATGAAACCAGTGTTTTTGGAGGTCACAACCGCATCTTCTTGAAGCGGGGTTCACACAAATCTAAAGATGCCGCCTTTGCGTCTTTGTGTGTACAGCCAATGTGCGACTTTTGGTTGGCAATGGTATCATAGCCCCACCTCTCTAATATGTATACACTGTGCAAGCTTTTTGCGCATGCTCCGCGTCTTCTTCTCTGATTCAGAGCTGTATGCTCCGGTTTTTAGTGGCGTGCCATCTCCTGGCTGGCATATATACTGCAGCCTTTTTATGCGGTTTCAGTGACTTGAACCAGCCTAATTTTTAAGCCTGCACTCTTTAAGTTGGTGCCATGTTTACAAAACACTATTGCAATCCCAACATTTTATTTGGCGTTTTCAAAAAGACAAGTCTTCGTGTGGATGTAGCCTAAAATGCATTAATCAGCCATCTAGTTGTATCCGTATACTCAGTCATGCATGTTTTTTTTCCAGCTTTCACTAAAAGAAATGTTTAAGGGCCTTCAAGAATTACTGGGAAATGTAGAAAATTCTGACAAAATAAAACATTTGAAGTTGTAATGGTGGTCTGACAGTCAACACATTATCGTCAGTGGTGTAGTGGAGTATACCCACCTGTTAGCCAAAAAGCCATTGGGATATAAAGGACAGTGTACAGACGTCCTCCTCAGTAACCTACCCATCTACGTAGTAGAACAACCACCTCATGAGTCACCACTACACCACTGATTATGGTGGAACAAATGGTTAAACAGTTCCTAAAGCAGTAGTCTGATTCAAAGGATGTAGGCTGGGGGTATAAGCCCATCATTGGCCGCCTATTTCACCTTTCCTACGTGGCTCTAATTTTGTATAGCCATACCTATGTCCACTTCCCATGTTAGTGCTGCGCATCAAACAACAACAACCTCCCAACTGCATGCTAAAATGTCTTTTAATGTCTTATGTGGCATTTTCTTCTTTAGGGATTTAGACATTTTAATGGCAGCAAATCAAGTTCCCTCCCAACACTATTTTCACAGCAGCATTGTTTTTTCATCCTGAGCTTAGTTCCGCCCTAGAAGATTGTGATAGGTTCAAAGAAATACAAACAACCTAGAGTGTTTTTTTCCATTAATGTGGAATTATGATGGGTTCAGCCAGACCTTTCTCAAGCACTGACCCAGCGTGAGATAGGTCTGCCTATGAGAGGCTACCAAAGCAGGCACAGTAATTATCTAATTTGAGACTTAGCCAATGTGTGCCAGTTAAACCATGTCCAAATCCATAAACTACAAACACAAATACGATTTTATTAGTTAAAATGAAGTGTATTATCAGCAAATCCTATTAAGAGACAAACCCAGCTATGCACGATAATATTGGCACATCATTGGAATGGACCAATATTGGCTTTAAAATTAAGTATTTGAATCGGCCAACATGCCTTTTCTTAATTTGCTCAATGAATGAATATTACCTACATTGAAAAGCATCATATTTCATATCTCCATGCATATTATATTAGTTCCACTACAGAAGAGACTTGATAATCACTAAAATTAGATAGGGGAAAAGGTAGATATATTGATATCAGTTATCGGCCAAAGAAGTTGTTATATGTCGGCATAGCAGATATCGGCAAAAAATCCAATATTGTGCATCTCTAAATTTGTCTCGCTAACAGCCGAAGCCTGCTACATCGTAGTCTTATGTGCCACAGACCTTTATTTTTGTCCAAAATGCAGCATTGCAAGATGGACTAACACACTCTTGGTTGTCGTCTCTTCATTGGGTTTGTTGACAGTGAGATTTAGGTATTTGCTACCTATCATAATGCCCTTAAAGATTCTAGTTCTTGCTTAAGTCTGTGTGGTTAGTGTGTGAAGTCATCACCAGCATAATAACTAAACTCTAATGTGTTCCCGACCAGGACACCTGTGGTGTGGCATGTCAACCACAGCTCAGCGTTGCCATGGCACAAAGTAACATCAGATGGAACCTTAGTCCTGCTGCACGCCAACCAATCAGCGCAGGGCAACTACAGCTGCTATGACAACAAGGGGCTCCTCCTCCACTCCGTCAAACTCAGGCTGGGCCGTAAGTGTTGTTGTGTTGTGACTTGTCCAGGCTCACAGCGCCTAATTTAGAAGTTATTACACTTTAGCAGCTCTGCCGTACTTTTAGCTTCTCACCATGGGACTGCAGCTTTAAAAAATTACTCTTAGCAGCAGGAATAGGCCTGTGTCCCCTGTGTTTATACAGCATCTCCCAGTCTCTCGCAGTTCAGTCCAGTCTTTGGATAATTCAGCATAGAAGCATACAGTAATTTTCTGTTCCTCCTACTCAGACATTCTCATCTCTCTTGAGTTTGCCTCAACATATTTTTCTCTGTCATCTCTCTACTTTTGTTTCGCTTTCTCCACATTTTGTCATGAACAAGGTCTTTTTCTAAACATTTCATTTATGCCGGCCCTCTGGCTGTACCAAGATATCTTATGACAACAGAGATGATCAGAACAGCGCTACTGGTCCTCAGAGGAAATAGGTCTTATCGGCCGTCACAAAGACAAAGCCCTCCACTTCCTGTAACTGTCTCAAACAGGAAGTGGCTCCCTAAGTGGATTTCCTTTCGAGGGGCAGTGAGTTTTCCATGGAACTGGCCAGGCCTCTCCTGAAATATTTTAGTTCATGAGAGGGACACCAGAGCGCAGAGCTGTTCATTTTAGACCTCAGGGACAACACATAGAAACATTTTGAAATATCACTTAACAGGGCCCCTTTAAAAAAAAAAAAAAAAAAAAAAAAAACTCCCTCCCTGTTCTGAAAATAAACTGTGTGACTCCCGTTTCTCAGACCCCCCTGGGCTGCTGAGCATTTCCTGTCAAGTGCCGAATCACACGCATGTCCGCTGCTCCTGGGTGGAAGCAGTAAAGACCTTCCTGCCAGCCACGTACAATGCCTCCCTCAGGTAAGAGTGAGTTACTGCAAGTGAAACAGCGGCGCCAAAGGCCACATTCAGAATGAGCAGTGAAGAAACTAATTATAGTGCATGTGGCACAGAGTTGCATTTTGAATGAAATACGTATAGTGTGAGTCGTATCCCAATGTGAACCCTGACTATACTTCTTTGTTTGCTCTCTTCACTTTGCCATATGGCACGCAGTGGAAACTTTTACCGCAACACATTACAGCAGTGTTTCTCAAGCTCTTTTTTTAAAGTGTCAACTGAGAAAACTCAAAGTTTGGCTCCAGCATTCAGCTGTGATGACCTCCTAGTGATTACGTTTCTGTAATTCCCAGCACACGCTGTAGTTGCCTTTCACCCAGCAGACTGCAGCACTTGACAGTTTCTGTTTTGTTTTGAAGGGGGACTGGTCAGGAGTGGAGGCCATGTGTCGTGGATATCGTCCGCAAGCACTGTGATGTAGATCATCCTGCCTTCTGGCAGACCATCCATACCCTAAGAGTCACAGAGACCAACGCCCTTGGGTCGGAGACAACATCTGTCCGGTTTAAGTTACATGAGCTATGTAAGATCACATAAAACACACCCACACATGCACACACACACAGGAATGTAGTGATTAAAATAGTTTCATATTTTAGTGACAAATTTGTATGATGATTGTATGTCTGTGAAGCAGACATAGAAGGTTTGGGATTTTCACAGTTACTTTCTTGTTTCCAGTGATCTACAGCAGTGGTTTTCAAACTTTTTATGCTCAAGGCACACCAAAGGGCAAGCCAAAATCTCAAGGCACACCTGTATTCACAATAGCTTCTGTAATGTGTGTTATAACTCTTATCACAACATAAGACAATAAAAATAAGAAATAAGACACAGTAGCTTTCATGATTCTGTCTACTGTTTTCTCTTTTCTTTCAGTGGTAGGTCGTCTCCACTTTTTCCTTTTAACCATTTATGACGTACCATAGAACAAGTACCAGAGCATATCTTTACATTTTTACATGCTATAGTAACATTTTTGGAGTAGTTTAATATACTATCCATCAATACAACCCTCATATCCCAAATTTTTATATTATGAATGGACTTATGTCCATACTAATGAAATAAATTGCTAAAAAAGAAAAAGTGCAATAAACTACAAAAAAAAGAAAATTGTTTTTTTTACACATATTTTTCTTAATACATGCAAGAAAGTCACTTCATGCTCACAATGTGATGACGCTTATTCCAACATAGGAAGTGCTGTGAATACTCACAGTCTGGATTCTAATGTTTTAGTTGTGTGCTCTTCTTACTGGATTTCTATAACACATTAGTGCAAGGAAACAGCGCTCTAGGATATGATGAATGCATGATATGTTAGTTAACTCCCCCGGTTTTATATGCAAAAAGAATTATTCCTCTATCTTATTTGGTTGCACTTCCAACGGCATTTAAAAGTAGATACGCAAATCGGATTGCGGGCACTCCCGTCAGTCTTAAAGAGCTACATGTCATCATCTCTCACACTTGCTGCCAGTCAGGGCTTTTGATGTGTCACACACTTAAAATTCCCACGTGCGAATGGCGACAAATAGGTTCTCCTAGAAGTTTTTTTAAATTAGATTAAATTAAATTACATTTTTAAGCTAGAGTTTGCCTCTTTATTAGGAAATGAGTGCACACAACATACTGATTCAGTCAGTTAAAAATTCATTCACAAGTTTTTGTGTAGGCCCATTTGAATATTGCGATAATAATGTGTGGTTATCACACAATCCCACAACACACCGTGATCGGCATCTTGGCAGACCATTAGAGAACCACTGTTCTACATCCATCTTCATTGAAACAGGCTATAAGACTGTTCAAAAACTATCGTGATTCACTGGCAATATTGCATGACCTGTCCCCTGTATTATTTTTTACCAGTTGTGACATTACCATTATTTAAAAAGCCTGTTCAAATGTTGCACCTTCAAGGGTACAGGCATCATGCTTCAATAGCAACTTAATTGTCTACGTTTTTTGCCTAAAAGTCAATAGAGATCCACAGGCTTTATGTCCTTACTTGCCTTGTTTTCCACATTTCCACATGTACACACATTTATCAGACAGATAAACTACAAATTACAAAAGCATTGCCAGCTCAAAGATGCAGATGTAAAGATTAAGCAAACTAAATTTAGTTGGATAGACACACCCTTCCATCCATATACCATGCACATCCATAGACATGCACACAACATGTCATAATTTCTAATGCTGCACATAATTTTTCTTGCCTGCTGTTGTGACCGTGCCCTTTCGGTCCTCATATAATCACCTCAATTATCTTGTTTTGCTGCTTCTCTCTGGGCATGACGTTCTTGTCGCTCTCGAGCAGAGCCATTCACAGCGTCCTTGAGACAGTCTTCACAGCGGCTGGTGTGCTCATTGGCTGTTGCTCAGCGCTTTTCTCAACCTCTGCATACTTTTTGTGACAGTGGTGTGAATGCGCCTCAGAACATAAATAAAGAGATAAGAGTCTGTGGGACAGGATTCACAGAACTCATGGATAGTTCTAGTAATTGCAAGGTCACATATTCGTAGAAAAAAAAAAAGGTAATGGCATTTTTTAAGTAAAGTTTGATTCACTTTATATTCGTCAGAGCTGCAGAGATCATTCATCAGATAAAAAACAGCAATAATAAAAAAAAGACTGAAAAGCAAAGAAGCTTTAATGTCTGACCACGTGCTTTGGTTTGTTACATTCTGCCCTCTTATATTTGATATCGTTCTCTAAATTTTTCTCCAGTTGTATTTTTAATAGTGTGCAAACCACAGAGGAAATACTTGTGGCTCAATCTCACTGTCTTTCTGTCTGTCTTTCTTTGCAGTGAAACCGGACCCTCCAGAGTCGCTGTTGGTGAAGGAGCTCGAAGGCTATCCAAAGAGGCTGATTGTCTCATGGAACTTTCCCTCCTCCTGGCCGCTGCATGATGCTTTCCCCCTTATTTTTCAGATCAGATACAGGCCACAGGGCTCTGTATACTGGTCAGAGGTTAGTAAACAAGGCTGGAGATTTCATTTGCGTTCATAGTCTGAATTTAACTCTTGCATCTCGTCAAACCAATGCTCTGTATATACAGGTTTTTTTCAATTTACGTATGAGCTTTAAAGTTAGGTAAAGAGCCTAGTTCACGTAGTTTCAATCTTTCTGAAGGTTATTCCAGGTAAGAGGAGCAGAGCACATAAAAGCTTTCTGTCCTAGCTCAGGCCCTCACTGGGAACAGACAACAAATCTAACTCTTGAGATCTAACTGTAGATACAGTCAGATCTCTGTTTGGTCAAAGCACAAATGCTACGAAGGGAGGTTACCCAGTAAGGTTTTATTTTTTATGAAAAAATACCAGTGACTGAGCCTACGAAAGGTCAAAGAAGGCCAGCCGGCCCTGGAATAAAGGGCACAGTGATGAGTGAGGGCCTTACAATTTTTAACAAGTCTGAGTGCAATATGATATGCAGTATCTGACACGTGCAAACAATGTGCAGATGCATTCTTGTACAACAAATCACCATAGCACCATAGCAACATAGCAGCAACCAGCCTTTTTCTGGCCTCAGGAGAAACACGATTTGCTCCTGAAATAAAAACCTTTATTTCAGCCTCAGCTTTTTAAGAAGATTATCAATCTGAGATTTAAACATCAGGGAATCATCAAGCCAAATTGTGAGATATTTGTAACAGGTGACAGCCTCGAACTTCTTTCCCTGAGCAGTAATAACATCAGGAGTGTTCACAGACTTCTTCTTAGCATTTTAAAAATGCATAACCTTAGTTTTATCAGTGAAAGCTGAATCTAGATAGCGTTAAAGACAGCCTGCAATTGAAACTAAACGTATGTTCGTTTATTTACTTGCTCTGATTGGTCACAAACAAATAACCCAGGCCAATCACAGACATACCACTAAATCAACAAGGAGCATATCAAATTATAGGACTGAAGTAAAAAATCATGGGGCACAATGATTCCTTTTTCTAATATTGAAGGAAATATACCCCTTGTCTTCACCAGAAAGGATGCCCCATGAGCATCATGAAGTACACACATTTAAAATGTGATATATTGTTAAATCCTAGGTCAGTAAATTAATTTTAATTAATTTTTTTGGGTTGATTTTTCTTTTTTTGTGCCAAAAGACATCATGGTTACTGCAGCTTAACTTGAAAGAAGACATTTTAAATCAAAAAAGTCATGCCTAATGACTCTTTGTTACACAACGAAACTTTTACAAATAAAGTCCCGATAAACAAACAATACAAATGTATAAAAACACAACAATTTAACTCTGATTTTTAACCCAAATCTGGCTTGAATCAGATGAGTGAGTGGTCATTTAATTTCTGTCTCATGTGACTTTTTGCTGCACAATAGGTCTAAAAACAACTCCCTATCATTTTCTATTATCTTTCTCCATCATCAGGTTTACTCTGAGGAGAGCCCAGTCACAATATTCGACGCCCTGGCTGGTCACCTCCACCAGGTCCAGATCAGAGCCCGTGACGAGGTGAACTCCGAGAGCCAGTGGAGTGAATGGAGTCCCCTGCATCTCATCAGGCCCTGGGAAGGTCAGAAAGAAAATTCACTACACTTTGTAATCTGCGCTTATTCATCGCTAACTCACCGGAATAAATCCCCAAAAATGTGTGTGTCTTGTATTTACTACAGTCTCCTCCACCCCTCAATCTACAGAGAATCTCCCGCCAGAGGAATACTTTCCAGACTATTTTTTCCCCTTCAACACAAAACCCGAAACCTCCACCAAGAAGTCACACAGTAAGTTATTTCAAAAGATAATTGTGTGTGTGATTGTATTCCAGAGCAACACCCATACTCAGTGTGTTTATGTTGTAGCTCAACAGTAGTACAATTACTGACACTGTTATTATTATGAGCAGCTCTGCCAAATATTCTGCTGCCTCTTCCACTCCTGTTGTTTCTGCTGCAATTACCAAAGCTGCTACTGTTACAATTACCATTACTGCTCAGAGTACGCTCCACTACTGCTACTGTTACTGTAATTATTACTGCTATGTTTAGTACATCCACTGCTACACTGCTAGTATTGCCTCTACTACAACTAATACTTTTACTTCTGCTACAATTAATGCACCCCACATTAGATTAAAGACCAAAACATCCATTATCTCAATTTAAGGTGAAATTATTAACACAATCAAGTTGATCGAAGGTTGGATCAGTTTGAGACAGACTTGTTTTCAGTCATGTCAGTCTGATTTGAGCCTGATCAGGTGATCTGTGTGAATCACAGCAAGGCAAACAGCAGGACGAGTGTATTTTTTTCCACATTATTTGGCAACAACAAGAAGCCGCATCAGTCATTAATGCAGTAATGAGGCATTATTTACTGTTATTATACTTGGATAGAGCAGTACAAGTACCTTGTGCCCGGCTTCATCACCAAATTACATCTAAGTGCAGTAAATTGTACCTGCAGGGTGTTGTGTTCTGTACAGTATGTGCCCTGGATGAAAAGTTAAGTGCTTGGTAGCTCACAAATACATGGGCAAAAACACAGGAAAAAGCAGCCTGCAGTTGCGAGCGTGCCCATCTAAAATATACAGGATACACACACAACAAGTATACCCTTGTAAACATGCACACACCCACGTACAGTGTAGTCAAAGACACAGATACACACAGCTTTGGCAGCGGAGTAGAGGCTGAAAATCGCCGTGACTGATGCTGTCAGATTTCTTTAAGCTGGTGTGCTGTGGACCAGATGTCTTCTTCTCTTTGTGTGTGTGTGTCCACTGTGTGTGTGCAGATGTGCTCATAAATCGTTATGTTTTTTCATGTTTAATATTTTAATGTGTGTGTCTGTGCTGTGCTTTTTTTTTTTTGCTTTGTGTCACAGTTTGCATCATACAATGTGTCGTCCTGTTTGTGTGTGTGAACCAGAGTTGTTTACTCCCTCTGAGGGATAAATGAATGTTTGTGTGAAAGCTATAACAGCACATTTAAAATTAACTTGTCGCCAGAGAGTAATTAAATCCGAGAACACACACATACCGCCATTTTTTCGTCCCTGTATTTTGTCTCAGGCACACACAAGCACAGCAGATGAAATGAGCATGAAGAAAATATGAAATACATATTTTCTGTTTTTGATAACTCACGGCAAGAAAACAATCGAGCGATGTGTGAACCGTCTCATTCGTCTTTGTCTTCTTGTCTGTCTTTCTTAACTATATTTGTCCTTGTTTTTTTTTTTAACTGTCCTTCATCCTCACCGCACTGTTACATCTGTCTCTTCTGTTGTGCATCTATTCCTCTGTCTTCCTCTCGCAGCTTTCATTCTTGAGTCAACTCTCCTCTCTCTTTCTCTGTTACCTCCCTCCCTGCTTGTTTTGTTGACCCCCCCTGTTGTTTTCTCCCTCTCTGTCTCTCCCCATTCAGATGCAGTACATCCTGAGGATGAAGGTAATTTGGGTTTGGTGATTCTGCTGGTTTTGTTCTCCGTGGTCATCCTCACCACCGTCCTTTCCCTCATCTTTGTCGTGTGGTAAGAAACACACACACACTCACGTCTCCCACATCCACAGGCCACAGCTGTGTGGTCTGTCTCTGTTTCTCTGTATTTGGATGAGATTTTGTTTTTTATTTTTTCAAAGCAGGACATTTTTTGTGTTTTTTTTGTCGTTGTTTACTCAGTGTTTTATATTTTCAGGGTAAGGCAGAGGCGGCGCGATCATGTGACCAAACAGGAACTCACCTCTATGGTCAAGATGAAGTCCATGCCAATCTAATGTAAGACACACCTACAGACAGACACTGATCATTTTTATCTTTTTGTTTTCCTTTGTCTGAATATCTTCACTAAAGCATTTTGGGTACATACTTGACTTGTTGCACATGTGTTGTGAATATGCTGAGTTCTCACCAGTGGCCACACACGGTTGTTTATGTTCCTAGTTTAGCTCGTTTGGAAGATAGTCTGAGACCTTTGGATGGCGAGCAGCCTCTGCGGCGGAGCTAATTAAAATCCTAATTAAGTGTCACTTCTTTCTGATTTATACGAGTACCACAAAATGCCCTCAAATGGGAGTTAAGCCAGTGAGACGAGCACAGCAAAGCTCTGTCCTCAGTAAGAGCTGCAGTGGTTCAAAGTGCTGCTATAAACAACAGTCAGACAGCCCTTCAGATAGGCAGCCAACTTGTGATTATAAGCCTGACACACACACACACACACACACACACACACACAGATTATAACCCTGTAAGTATGCCTGTATATCTCTCATTCAGCTCTGTTATTTAAATGCGCACTTTTAAGGCAGTGCTTAATTACATTATGATTTATACATGTTTTTTAAAGTTGCCTTTTTTCTCCTGTTTTCCTCCACTCTGTTCTCCCTCATGTCCTCTGTCCTTTTCTCTGACCTCTCTTCCTGCCTTTTTCATCACCATATTTTCTGTTTTTGTATTCTTTTCTTTCCTCTCTTCTTTCCTTTCCTCTCATCTACTCTCTTTCCCGTCTTTCCTTTCTTTCTCTCCTCTCATCTCCTTTCTTTTCCTTTCCTTTCCCGTCTTTCCTTTCTTTCTCTCCTCTCATCTCCTTTCCTTTCCTTTCTCTTCCTTTCCTTTCCTTTCCTTTCCTCTCCTCTCTCTCCTTTCTTTCCTTCCTCTCCTCTCCACTTCTCTTGTCTCCTTTCCTTTCCTTTCCTTCCCTCTCCTTTCCTCTCCTCTCTCTCATTTCTTTCCTTTCTCTCCTTTCCTCTCCTCTCTCCTTCCTCTCCTCCTCACCTCTCTTGTCTCCTTTCCTTTCCTTACCTTTCCTTTTCTCTCCCCTCATTTCTTTCCTTTCTCTCCTTTCCTCTCCTCTCTCTCCTTTCTTTCCTTCCTCTCCTCTCCACTTCTCTTGTCTCATTTTCTTTCCTTTGCTTTCCTATCCTCTCCTCTTTCCTCCCCTCCTCTCTTGCCGTTCTTCCCTTTCTTTCCTCTCCTCTCGTTTCCTTTCCTTTCCTTTCCTCTCCTCTCGTCTCCTTTCCTTTCCTTTCATTTCCTTTCCTTTTCTCTCCTCTCCTCTCATCTCCTTTGCTTTCCTGTCCTTTCCTTTCCTTCCCTTCCCTTTCTTTTCCTTTCCTCTCTCTCATTTCTTTCCTTTCTCTCCTTTCTTTCTTCCCTCTCTTCTCCACTTCTCTCGTCTCCTTTCCTTTCCTTTTCTTTCCTATCCTATCCTATCCTATCCTCTCCTCTCTCGCCTTCCTTTCCTTTCCTTTCCTTTCCTTTCCTCTCTCTCCTCTCCTCTCCTCTCCTCTCCTCTCCTCTCCTCTCCTCTCCTCTCCTCTCCTCTCCTCAGGTTGATTTCCAGCATCTTCTCCTCATCAGCCCGTTCTAGGGCTCCTCCCAAGAGTCAGCCTCTACCTTCACCACTGTAGCAAGCTGACCGTCCGTATTTCACTACATTAACCAGAATGCATCAGCCGGGGTCAAACCAGGATCCAGGACAGGGATACAAGGAACTCTGTGGAGTGGGCTAAAGTTACCCAGTATAAAAAAGCTGAATGAAGGGTATGTTTCGCAAGATTTCCATGGACTTATTCAGTGGTCACATCTAACTGTACTACCCATAATGCATCAGCGGACTCCACTTACTGTCCATGGGGACAGGGGGAAAACAGACCCTTCTCTGTTTCATGTTCACTTCAGCAACTTCACTGCAGCTCACTCCTCAGCGGACTGCAGGAGCAACACTGCATCAGGAGATTGGAGTTCACTTACAACCAATGCTGCTTCAGGTGGACTGACTCCTCCCCCTTTTTGGAGAGGAGCGACATTTTTTTGAACTTTTAAGCATCAAGTAGGGACAGGAAGTGCAGCTGCCAAACAAGAGAACATAGGCTTATTTTTGTGGGAATGGGAAGTTTTTTTGAGGGGGGAATTTTCCTCTCTTCTCCCACCCAGAACTCCTCACGTTCATTTATTTTTTTGAGATTCATTGTGAGAAGTAACAGATTAATGTGCGTCCGTTATTACACCAACTGACCGACCGACTCAATGCTGTGAAGGAAGCATAACTGCCAGTCTCTGTGTGTGCATCTGATGCCAAAGCAGCAACTACGGGCATTAAGGGTCTCAGCTGAGGGGCAGGAAGCAGCCTGTTACTGGTTCCTGACCTGAGGGGTGGACATGGAGAATAAGGTCCAGGGTGGGCGGGCTGGGTTGACTTTATTTCATTTATGACAAGTGGTTTTATGTTGCATGATGTGCTTGTTATGTCGTCTGATGTCTTTAGCACCGGTGTTCTTTTGTTTCTTTTGTTATACCTCTTTCTATCCATCCATCCACTGTTACTGAATGTGTGACTGAAAGACACACAAGGGGAGAGAAAGAGAGACAGAAAAGAGAAACTGGCCTTTCACAAACCACCAGCATTATGACATTATATAGATACGTAGCTAGAGAACATTAAAAAATAGATAGCCAGCCGTCCTGTCTAGACTCCAAACAACCCCTAATAACTTCTTTCTCAATGTGTCATTACATTTCTTTTTTTGAAAGTTCATACTCAACCTTTTAAGAGTAATTTAGGCTGAAAAACGGTGTTTTGCAGCCGTCTGTGGTTGAAGGTCTC
Source organism: Cephalopholis sonnerati (assembly GCA_019142605.1). NCBI lineage: Eukaryota > Metazoa > Chordata > Actinopteri > Perciformes > Serranidae > Cephalopholis > Cephalopholis sonnerati. The sequence continues at coordinate 31,460,689 of JAGQAX010000019.1, forward strand.
AGCCCTGTTTCTCCCAAATAATGTCCTGGTGTACACCTGTACATCTCTGCAGTGAGCTGAGAAGTTAAACCAATAGATGTCAGAGAGAACAAGCTTTTCAAGTGGTGTTAAGGGTTAATGTACTCTTTAAAGTCAGGAAGGCAGAATTTCTATGGGGTTTGCAGAAAGTTGAACAGAAAAAAAAAATAGACACGTTTTCGAGTCACTTGCGGTCCATTCAGAATGGACCCGCGACCCACCAGTTGGGAACCACCGGGTCTAAACAATGACGATTTGTATCGATGTTTTCAGTTAGCATCAATAATACTGGATCGTTGATCACTGAATTGGCGTATTGGACCAGACAGATGTATCGCTTCACCCCTAATTTCCAGTATACAGTTTGTTTTGCATTTAAAATACATGCTTAATATGACAGTGTCCACTGTAGGGCTGAAGCTAACAGTTATCTTCATTATCAATGAATTTTTCAAGCATTAGTTTAAAGATATATAAAATCCTACAATGCTATAAAGTTGAGAACAGCATCTGATCTCAACAACTGGCAAATATTTGGCACTTAAATGATAAACGACTAAAACAATCAATATGTTATTGTTGTCTATCGACTAATACACTTAACGACTTTAAGCACGAGGCCATTGTTACGCCATTAAAGTTACTTTCACCCATTTTTGACCTGATAAGACCTTCAGTGTCTCATGTGAGTTACTCACTCAGGTTCATTTATCTCTGGTGAGGCTGATATTACCTGCAGATACAAGGAATGCAGTAACAAAACAATAAGAGACATACTTTAAGTAGACACACAAAAAGTATACTGATACAATAAAAAGAGAGAAAAAAGGTTGTAGATTTAAAGGTAGAAACACATGATAACAAGTAGGGCTGGGCAGTATATCGATATAATGTGGATGTCGTGATGTGAGAATAGATATCACCTTAGATTTTGGATATCATAATATCGTTAGTGTTGTGTTTTCCTGGTTTTAAAGGCAGCATTACAGTTAAGTGATGTCATTTTCTGCACTTACAAGAGGGTTGTATTATTTGTCCTTTACCCATCTAGTCAATAGATTCACATTACCTGATGATTATCTATCAAAAAGCTCATTGTATCATTATATCAACAGTCAATCCTACAATATCGTTGCAATATCGATATCAAGGTATTTGGTCAAAACTATTATGATGTTTGATTTTCTCTGTATGGCCCAGCCCTGATTACAAGCTGGTTCATTTATATAATGGGATAAAAGCTAGTGAGCTAAAAGCTAGCTAAAATAGTTTGAAGCACTTTGATTTCCAGCAAAATCATTTGAGAAAGAATTAACCTAAAAGTCCTTTGGGAACCTGCTCTCATGAACAAATAACAGACATGTTGGGTGTCTTTGAGACTGTGCTAGTGTAGGTGTAGCTCAAATAGGAACGAAAATGGATGCATTAAGTTTATCAGTGGAACTCACAGCTTGATGCGGGATTTATACTTGTGCGTCAAATCAATGCAGTATCCTACGCTGTAGCCTGAAGTGCAGCTCCCCAGAAATGTAACTATATGTCATGGCGACGCAGACCTCCTGTCTGTTTCTGTGAGCTGAAACCATTTCCCTCAGTGGAAACAACACTTTTATTTACTTTAATTTCACAGATAAGAAACAATAAATTGTGAAGACAAGAAAGCCTCCACAGAAATAGCATTTTAAGTCTGTGATTTATCCTGGCTTCAAGAAATCTCCACTTGTGACTAGGCTAATTTATACAATGTAAAATGCCATAGGCTTGTGCTAATAATGTTAGCATGTTATATTTGGAAAACACGTTAAGAAAATTGTTTTGTTGGTGAATCTTGTGAGCTGTAATGGAGCTAAATTTTGTAAAGTTACCTTTGTTAACTGTGGCTGTTGTCCCTGGCTTCATATGAGTAGAGGAAAAGTCTGCTAGCCACTAGGCTAATTTATACAATGTAAAATGCCATAGGCTTGTGCTAAAAACATTAGCATGTTGTATTTGTGGGGGAAATGTGTCCAGATAAAGACAAGTGTTCTGTCTGTGAATGCTGCGAGTTATAGTGAAGCTGATTTGTGTACTTGTGTTTGAAATTGTCTCTATTAAGCCATGTTTAATGTGTGTTTAATATGTGTTTAATGTGTGTTTTGAATCAACTTAACTTACAGAAACCCCATTGCAGACTAGTGTTTTGGAGGTGTAACTGCAGAGTGACACAGACACACCACCACACAAGTATAAATTCTCACAACGGCGTAGGCCACGTGCGTAGAGCTGACACACAAGTATAAATCCTGCTTAACTTTGACATGGGTTCTTTTCACATGGTGAGTAGGCTCTCACAATCACTGCCACCATCACCGCTAACTCAGACAGCAATGAAATGGTTTGTTGATTGTTGCTATGGAAACATTCAGTAGCATTACGTTCTTGTTTACCACATTAATAACTCAAAGTGCACCAGTAAGCTTGCAGTAGTAACTTTTTGATGTGTTGGTGTAGCTGAACAAAGTGATTGTACTTCTCTATCTCTATAACTGACAAATCAGCAGACTCTAGTTTAACCAGTCGGGGCTTCATCACCTGATCAGTGATGTCATGGAGTTTGTGTAGCTGAATCAGAGCGTGCTTGTTGGCGGGCATGAACACGAGACGAGCACCAACACTACAAACTGACAAGAGCGACTCTCGTTCACTGTACTCGTGTCTCACGTCCCGCCAACTCGTAGAAGTGATCAGTGGGTGGTCAGTGCTCGCCGAATGAAAAGCCCCAGATACCTCTAGTACACTATATCTGGTTTAGTTTTGCTTTTGACTTCTACAAACCTTGTGTCCTGGCTGACTGTCTGCACCAGATGGAAGCGAGACGCTCTGCTGCTTGAGCGGGGTGCTCGCATTAAAAAAAAAAAAAAAAAATCTTTCTTTTTCTTTCTGTCGGTCTGGTGGTTTTGTTCTGTCGATCCAAAGCTGTGTGGTTATCAATTGACTGATTGACTGACTGTGTAGTTTGTATCAGAAACACAAGGTGCATCTAAGTCAAACTGTCTCCAGTTTGACGACTGTATGTTCTCTCAAGCTAGCTCCACATATTATGCATGGATCCAGTTGAAGCTTTTTTTTATGTATATTATTGTATATCACACTTTAAAAAATACATTTCATGTATGTTATTATAAATGATTTTTATATGTAGAGAAAAAAAAAATTGTCAGAGGAAGTTTCGCAGACATGGATCAACTCAGTCGTGTTTTGATTTGAAGTTGTAAAATTCAATTGGGTGTACAAAACATGCATTTTATTGAATTGGAAACTAATTAGAACAAAAAAATTGTCCGTAAAAGGAATCTGTTGAAAGCAAATCGCTAAATAATCCATCGTTTAAGGTTGGAGTTGAGTAAAATTGCGATGTAAGATCCCAAAAGTGACTGAAGGGAGATTCCCTATAGAAAAACAGTATGCGACTGAGGATAATCCAGGTCTGGAGAACCTTCCCAGCATTGTATATTTGTGTCTTTCTCCCCAGTTATATGAAGCTGTGTTAACTGTACGATTACTGTATGGACAATGTGTTTACTGAACTCTACATCCAACTTTACTTTAACGTTCAGTTTAATTCATTTCTTTGCAGTCAGATTAATTACATTTCCCCTCCTGGCTCTACGGTGGCAGCATTCACATTTTCAAATTATTCAATTATACTAAACAGAAAGCTTTTCTATGTTTAAATTGGGGTAAACTTTAGATGGCAGATTAACGTTAGCTGCAAAAGGATAAAGTATCTGAACGCTTAGAGCTCGGGAAAATAAAAACATTTACATGCAATGACATGTTCTAATAACAAAATCTAAAAAGAAAATGAAATTATTCCCATAATTCATTCTTTTAAACTGGATTTGAACATTGTTATCTGGCGATGCATGGGCCAGTAATGAATGAATGTAAGTATGTTTATTTTTAAGCATTATATTACCTCCAAATGTTAAGGCACCAATCATTTCTGTCAATGATTTTCTTTCTTTCAGTGCCTGGATATTGAATTTATTTTTCCATGCTTTTCTAATGTGACCATAATCAAGATAATGAACAAGATATGACGCGCTCCCTGCTCACTCATTGTAATGTAAAACCTGTTTATGCTTTTTCGTACGGCATGCCAACAGGAAAAAGTGTATTTCAAAATATAGTAAATGAGGAGAGCCATTTCTTTGTAAGTGCTCGGACTCACGGGTAACAAAGTTAATATTTTTCCAATTTGAATAGCAAATGATTCTTTTTTTTAAAAGATTTTTTATGATGCAGAAACTTTACTGAGTCAAATTTTATAAAACATCCGTCAGATTGAATTTACCGTGGGCCATGTGCAGTATCAGTGACTGTTTCTTCACCCTGTCCATCCTGTATTTGAGGTTAAAGTGATCCATTTTCTTTCTGTATGTGCATAACTATGGAATGCCACCTTTCGGTTTCACTCTAGTGGTGTTTTCTCTGTTTTGTGGACACACGTGTGGTATTCTCAGTCTTTTCTATGTTCCTCTGCAGTATGTGATGGCAGATGGAGCCTGTTGGTTTTAGTTCTTAAACCTCAAATTACACTCAGGCATCCATTCTCAGATGTACATAGTCTTGTTTTTTTTTTTTTTTTTTTTGCTTTATGTGTACAACAGATATCACCATAAGCTGTTTTTTTTTCTTCCTGTCCTTGTATGTCTGTGAAATAAATACTATTTTATCACACTTTTAGCTTCCGGGGTTTTCTTTTGTTGTTCTTGTTGTTAGTTGCAGATGTCTTCTGTCCAAAATATTTCAGATGTTGTGCAAAATATGAGCCAGCCGTGGAGAGGATCAGCTTTCTCTTCGTCATGCTGTTGGTATTGTTTGTGCTTGTAATTGTCAAAAATTTGACCAAATTTTCCCTGAAGCGTGTGTTCTCTTGTCTCTTTTAGAAAGCTTCCATTATCTAGTTGTGACAGTGCCTGATGAATCCCAAATGCTCAAGCCAGCTTTTGTTGTCTTCATGAAAGGATCTTTTAAGATGTACAACTGGGAGGAAATGTCTTTTGTATTCTGGCTCCACTTAGTGTCTCCAGTGTTGTATCTCAAGTCTTGTGCTGGTGCTGTTTTGGAGAACACATTCAGAATCATTGAAGAACAGTGAAGGGTGTAAGTTTTGAGCCCTGAGAACATGAGGAGAGCAGTCATTTTATGTCACTTCATTAAGTGGAACGGCAGCTCTGAGTCAGAGCATCTGCCTCCGTCCTGCTGTATTCAGGATATTCCTGAGAAGCTGCAACAGCTCAGCACAATAGCACTGATACCAACACTCAGCAGCAGCAGCACATGCTCCTCTGAAGTACTGAAGTGTGGATAAACAGCAGTCACTGTGGCCAAAGGTGGCAATTACAGGATAAATGGGGCCTTCACTTTGTTGTCACTTCAAGATGTCATTATATTGTATACCTTAACATTCCCAGGATACTTTGTCCAAAAAGCAGAAAACTCATTGTATAGTTTGTCGACTGTTTTCCACAACAAAGTCATGCCATACCAAGTCATTTTTTTTTCTCTGAAAAAGTATTTCTATTTTTTGCAGAAAAAAAGGCAGTATATTATGTTTCCCAAAAACCCATAGTAAAGTATGTCCATTTTTTTCAACAAAAAGTCATTATAGAGTATGTCAAAATTCATAAAAACAGTGATAATAAGTATGTCAACTTTTTTCACGTAAAAAGCCATAGTGTTGAATTAAAAAAAAAAAAAAAAAAAATAGTATGTTGACTTTAACCCACAAAAAGTCATACTATAGTATGTCAATTTTTTCCCCATAAAAAAGTCATAGTATAATATGTTCATTTTTTGTTTCACAAAAAAATGTCATAGTATAGTATGTCGATTTTTTTTTTTTTACAAAAATGTCATAGTATAGTATGTCGATTTTTTTTCCACAAAAAAAGTCATAGTATAGTATGTTAGTATGTCGATTTTTTCCCCATAAAAAAAGTCATAGTATAGTATGTCGATTTTTTTTTTTTTCAGAAAAAAACAGTCATAGTATAGAATGTCGATTTGTTTTCAGAAAAAAAAAGTCATAGTATAGTATGTCGATTTTTATTTCTACAAAAAAACTCAAAAGTCGAATGTCATTTTTTTTCCAGAAAAAAAAGTCATAGTATAGTATGTTGATTTTTATTTCCACAAAGGTCAAAAGTCGTATATCTTTTTTTTTTTTCAGAAAAAAAAGTCAAAGTATAGTATGTCGATTTTTTTTCACAAAAAAATTAATAGTATATTATGTCGATTTTTTTTTCACAAAAATGTCATAGTATAGTATGTCGATTTTTTTCCACAAAAAGTCATAGTATAGTATGTCGATTTTTTCCCCGAAAATGTCATAGTATAATATGTCGATTTTTTTCACAAAAAAGTCATAGTATAGTATGTCGATTTTTCCCACAAAAAAGTCATAGTATAGTATGTCGATTTTTTCCATAAAAAAGTCATAGTATAGTATGTCGATTTTTTCCATAAAAAAGTCATAGTATAGTATGTCGATTTTTTTCTTCACAAAAATGTCATAGTATAGTATGTCTATTTTTTTCCATAAAAAACTCATAGTATAGTATGTCGATTTTTTCCCCTCAAAATGTCATAGTATAGTATGTCGATTTTTTTTCACAAAACAAGTCATAGTATAGTATGTCGATTTTTTCCGCACAAAAAGTCATAGTATAGGATGTCAGTTTTTTTTCACAAAAAAAGTAATAATATAGTATGTCGATTATTTTTCACAAAAAATGTCATAGTATAATATGTCTATTTTTTTTCACAAAAAATGTCATAGGATAATATGTCGATTTTTTTTCCATTGGAAACTCATAGTATAGTATGTCGATTTTTTTTTTTTTTCACAAAAAAGTCATAGTATGTCGATTTTTTTCCCAAAAAAAAGTCAGAGTATGGTATGTCTATTTTTTTCCCACAAAAAAGTCATAGTATAGTATGTCGATTTTTTTCCACAAATAAAGTCATAGTATAGTATGTCGATTTTTTTCCACACAAAAAGATCATAGTATAGTATGTCGATTTTTTTTCACAAAACAAGTCATAGTATAGTATGTCGATTTTTTTCCATAAAAAAGTCATAGTGTAGTATGTCGATTTTTTTCCATAAAAAAGTCATAGTGTAGTATGTCGATTTTTTTTCCACAAAAATGTCATAGTATAGTATGTCGATTTTTTTTCCACAAAAAAGTCATAGTATAGTATGTCAATTTTTTTCCCACAAAAATGTCATAGTATAGTATATCGATTTTTTTTCTCACATAACAAGTCATAGTATAGTATGTCGATTTCCCCCCCACAAAAAAGTCATAGTATAGTATGTCGATTTTTTTCCACAAAAAAAGTCATAGTATAGTATGTCGATTTTTTTCCTCACAAAAAAGTCATAGTATAGTATGTCGATTTTTTTCCATAAAAAAGTCATAGTATAGTATGTCGATTTTTTTCCTCACAAAAATGTCATAGTATAGTATGTCGATTTTTTTTCCATAAAAAAGTCATAGTATAGTATGTCGATTTTTTTCCTCACAAAAATGTCATAGTATAGTATGTCGATTTTTTTTCTCACAAAAATGTCATAGTATAGTATGTCGATTTTTTTCCACAAAAAAGTCATAGTATAGTATGTCGAGTTTTATTCCACAAAAAAGTCATAGTATAGTATGTCGATTTTTTTCCACAAAAAAGTCACAGTATAGTATGTTTATTTTCTTTTTACAAAAAGTCATAGTATAGTATGTCGATTTTTTTCCACAAAAAAGTCATAGTATAGTATGTTGATTTTAATCCACAAAAAAAGTAATAGTATAGTATGTCGATTTTTTTCACAAAAAAGTCATAGTATAGTATGTCGATTTTTTTTCCATAAAAAAGTCATAGTATAGTATGTCGATTTTTTTCCTCACAAAAATGTCATAGTATAGTATGTCGATTTTTTTTCTCACAAAAATGTCATAGTATAGTATTTCGATTTTTTTCCACAAAAAAGTCACAGTATAGTATGTTGATTTTCTTTTTACAAAAAGTCATAGTATAGTATGTCGATTTTTTTCCACAAAAAAGTCATAGTATAGTATGTTGATTTTAATCCACAAAAAAAGTAATAGTATAGGATGTCGATTTTTTTCACAAAAAAGTCATAGTATAGTATGTCGATTTTTCCCACAAAAAAGTCATAGAATAGTATGTCGAATTTTTCCATAAAAAAGTCATAGTATAGTATGTCGATTTTTTCCATAAAAAAGTCATAGTATAGTATGTCGATTTCTTTCCTCACAAAAATGTCATAGTATAGTATGTCGATTTTTTTCCATAAAAAAGTCATAGTATAGTATGTCGATTTTTTTCCACAAAAAAGTCATAGTATAGTATGTCGATTTTTTTCCTCACAAAAATGTCATAGTATAGTATGTCGATTTTTTTCCATAAAAAAGTCATAGTATAGTATGTCGATTTTGTTTTCACAAAAAAAGTCATAGTATAATATGTTGATTTTTTTTCCACAAAAAAGTCATAGTATAGTATGTCGATTTTTATTCCACAAAAAAGTCATAGTATAGGATGTCGATTTTTTTCCATAAAAAAATCATAGTATAGTATGTCGATTTCTTTCCACAAAAAAGACATAGTATAGTATGTTGATTTTTTTCACGAAAATGTCGTAGTATAGTATGTCGATATTTTCCCCATGAAAAAGTCATAGTATAGTATGTTGATTTTCTTTTCACAAAAAGTCATAGTATAGTATGTCGATTTTTTTCCACGAAAAAGTCATAGTATAGTATGTCGATTTTTATTCCACAAAAAAGTCATAGTATATTATGTCGATTTTTTTTCCATAAAAAACTCATAGTATAGTATGTCGATTTTAATTCACAAAAAAGTCATAGTATAGTATGTCAGTTTTTTTTCACAAAAAAAGTCATAGTATAGTATGTCGATTTTTTCCATAAAAAAGTCATAGTATAGTATGTTGATTTTTTTTTTACAAAAAAAGTCATAGTATAGTATGTCGATTTTTTTCAACAAAAAAGTCATAGTATAGTATGTCGATCTTTCCCCCACAAAAAAGTCACAGTATAGTACCTCGATTTTAATCCACAAAAAGTCATAGTATAGTATATCGATTTTTTTCCACAAAAAGTCATAGTATAGTATGTCTATTTTTTTTTCACAAAAAAAGTCATAGTATAGTATGTCGATTTTCCCCCCACAAAAAAGTCATAGTATAGTATGTCGATTTTTTTTCCAAAAAAGTCATAGTATAGTATGTCGATTTTTTTCCCACAAAAATGTCATAGTATAGTATGTCGATTTTTTTTTCCACAAAACAAGTCATAGCATAGTATGTCGATTTTTTTCCATAAAAACGTCATAGTATAGTATGTCGATTTTAATCCACAAAAAAAGTCATAGTATAGTATGTCGATTTTTCCCACAAAAATAGTCATAGTATAGTATGTTGATTTTTTCCATAAAAAGTCATAGTATAGTATGTCGATTTTTTTCAACAAAAAAGTCATAGTATAGTATGTCGATCTTTCACCCAGAAAAAAGTCATAGTATGTCGATTTTTTTTCACAAAGAAGTCATAGTATAGGATGTCGATTTTTTTCCACAAAAAAGTCATAGTATAGTATGTCGATTTTTATTCCACAAAAAAGTCATAGTATAGTATGTCGATTCTTTTCCATAAAAAAGTCATAGTATATTATGTCGATTTCTTTCCACAAAAAAGTCATAGTATAGTATGTCAATTTTTTTCACGAAAATGTCATAGTATAGTATGTCGATATTTTCCCCATGAAAAAGTCATAGTATAGTATGTTGATTTTCTTTTCACAAAAAGTCATAGTATAGTATGTCGATTTTTTTCCACAAAAAAGTCATAGTATAGTATGTCGATTTTTTTTCCATAAAAAACTCATAGTATAGTATGTCGATTTTAATTCACAAAAAAGTCATACTATAGTATGTCGATTTTTTTTCACAAAAAAAGTCATAGTATAGTATGTCGATTTTTTTTTTCACAAAAAAGTCATAGTATAGTATGTCGATTTTTTCCCCACAAAAATGTCATAGTATAGTATGTCGATTTTTTCCCCACAAAAATGTCATAGTATAGTATGTCGATTTTTTTCCATAAAAACATCATAGTATAGTATGTCGATTTTTTTTTTCACAAAAGTCATAGTATAGTTTGTCGATTTTTTTAAACAAAAAAAGTCATAGTATAGTATGTCGATTTTTTTCCACAAAAAAGTCATAGTATAGTATGTCGATTTTTTCCCCACAAAAATGTCATAGTATAGTATGTCGATTTTTTTCCATAAAAACATCATAGTATAGTATGTCGATTTTTTTTCCACAAAAAAATTATAGCATAGTATGTCGATTTTTCCCCACAAAAAAAGTCATAGTATAGTATGTCGATTTTTCCCACAAAAAAGTCATAGTATAGTATGTTGATTTTTTCCATAAAAAGTCATAGTATAGTATGTCGATTTTTTTTCACAAAAATGTCATAGTATAGTATGTCGATTTTTTTCCACAAAAAAGTCATATTATAGTATGTCGATTTTTATTCCACAAAAAAGTCATAGTATAGTATGTCGATTTTTTTCCATAAAAAAGTCATAGTATAGTATGTCGATTTTTTTCCACAAAAAAGTCATAGTATAGTATGTTGATTTTCTTTTTACAAAAAAGTCATAGTATAGTATGTCGATTTTTTTCCACAAAAAAGTCATAGTATAGTATGTTGATTTTAATCCACAAAAAAAGTAATAGTATAGTATGTCGATTTTTTTCACAAAAAAGTCATAGTATAGTATGTCGATTTTTCCCACAAAAAAGTCATAGAATAGTATGTCGAATTTTTCCATAAAAAAGTCATAGTATAGTATGTCGATTTTTTGCATAAAAAAGTCATAGCATAGTATATCGATTTTTTTCCTCACAAAAATGTCATAGTATAGTATGTCGATTTTTTTCCATAAAAAAGTCATAGTATAGTATGTCGATTTTTTCCACAAAAAAGTCATAGTATAGTATGTCGATTTTTTTCCTCACAAAAATGTCATAGTATAGTATGTCGATTTTTTTCCATAAAAAAGTCATAGTATAGTATGTCGATTTTCTTTTCACAAAAAAAGTCATAGTATAATATGTTGATTTTTTTCCACAAAAAAGTCATAGTATAGTATGTCGATTTTTATTCCACAAAAAAGTCATAGTATAGTATGTCGATTTTTTTCCATAAAAAAATCATAGTATAGTATGTCGATTTCTTTCCACAAAAAAGACATAGTATAGTATGTTGATTTTTTTCACGAAAATGTCGTAGTATAGTATGTCGATATTTTCCCCATGAAAAAGTCATAGTATAGTATGTTGATTTTCTTTTCACAAAAAGTCATAGTATAGTATGTCGATTTTTTTCCACGAAAAAGTCATAGTATAGTATGTCGATTTTTATTCCACAAAAAAGTCATAGTATAGTATGTCGATTTTTTTTCCATAAAAAACTCATAGTATAGTATGTCGATTTTAATTCACAAAAAAGTCATAGTATAGTATGTCAGTTTTTTTTCACAAAAAAAGTCATAGTATAGTATGTCGATTTTTTCCCCACAAAAATGTCATAGTATAGTATGTCGATTTTTTTCCATAAAAACATCATAGTATAGTATGTCGATTTTAATCCACAAAAAAAGTCATAGTATAGTATGTCGATTTTTTTTCACAAAAAAATCATAGCATAGTATGTCGATTTTTCCCCACAAAAAAAGTCATAGTATAGTATGTCGATTTTTCCCACAAAAAAGTCATAGTATAGTATGTTGATTTTTTCCATAAAAAGTCATAGTATAGTATGTCGATTTTTTTTCTCACAAAAATGTCATAGTATAGTATGTCGATTTCTTTCCACAAAAAAGTCATAGTATAGTATGTCGATTTTTTTCACGAAAATGTCATAGTATAGTATGTCGATATTTTCCCCATGAAAAAGTCATAGTATAGTATGTTGATTTTCTTTTCACAAAAAGTCATAGTATAGTATGTCGATTTTTTTCCACAAAAAAGTCATAGTATAGTATGTCGATTTTTATTCCACAAAAAAGTCATAGTATAGTATGTCGATTTTTTTTCCATAAAAAACTCATAGTATAGTATGTCGATTTTAATTCACAAAAAAGTCATACTATAGTATGTCGATTTTTTTTCACAAAAAAAGTCATAGTATAGTATGTCGATTTTTTCCATAAAAAAGTCATAGTATAGTATGTCGATTTTTTTTCACAAAAAAGTCATAGTATAGTATGTCGATTTTTCCCCCACAAAAAAGTCATAGTATAGTATGTCGATTTTTTTTCCAAAAAAGTCATAGTATAGTATGTCGATTTTTTTCCCACAAAAATGTCATAGTATAGTATGTCGATTTTTTTTTCCACAAAACAAGTCATAGCATAGTATGTCGATTTTTTTCCATAAAAACGTCATAGTATAGTATGTCGATTTTAATCCACAAAAAAAGTCATAGTATAGTATGTCGATTTTTCCCACAAAAAAGTCATAGTATAGTATGTTGATTTTTTCCATAAAAAGTCATAGTATAGTATGTCGATTTTTTTCAACAAAAAAGTCATAGTATAGTATGTCGATCTTTCCCCCAGAAAAAAGTCATAGTATGTCGATTTTTTTTCACAAAGAAGTCATAGTATAGTATGTCGATTTTTTTCCACAAAAAAGTCATAGTATAGTATGTCGATTTTTATTCCACAAAAAAGTCATAGTATAGTATGTCGATTCTTTTCCATAAAAAAGTCATAGTATATTATGTCGATTTCTTTCCACAAAAAAGTCATAGTATAGTATGTCAATTTTTTTCACGAAAATGTCATAGTATAGTATGTCGATATTTTCCCCATGAAAAAGTCATAGTATAGTATGTTGATTTTCTTTTCACAAAAAGTCATAGTATAGTATGTCGATTTTTTTCCACAAAAAAGTCATAGTATAGTATGTCGATTTTTTTTCCATAAAAAACTCATAGTATAGTATGTCGATTTTAATTCACAAAAAAGTCATAGTATAGTATGTCGATTTTTATTCCACAAAAAAGTCATAGCATAGTATGTCGATTTTTTTTCCATAAAAAACTCATAGTATAGTATGTCGATTTTAATTCACAAAAAAGTCATACTATAGTATGTCGATTTTTTTTCACAAAAAAAGTCATAGTATAGTATGTCGATTTTTTCCATAAAAAAGTCATAGTATAGTATGTCGATTTTTTTTTTCACAAAAAAGTCATAGTATAGTATGTCGATTTTTTCCCCACAAAAATGTCATAGTATAGTATGTCGATTTTTTCCCCACAAAAATGTCATAGTATAGTATGTCGATTTTTTTCCATAAAAACATCATAGTATAGTATGTCGATTTTTTTTTCACAAAAGTCATAGTATAGTATGTCGATTTTTTTAAACAAAAAAAGTCATAGTATAGTATGTCGATTTTTTTCCACAAAAAAGTCATAGTATAGTATGTCGATTTTTTCCCCACAAAAATGTCATAGTATAGTATGTCGATTTTTTTCCATAAAAACATCATAGTATAGTATGTCGATTTTTTTTCACAAAAAAATTATAGCATAGTATGTCGATTTTTCCCCACAAAAAAAGTCATAGTATAGTATGTCGATTTTTCCCACAAAAAAGTCATAGTATAGTATGTTGATTTTTTCCATAAAAAGTCATAGTATAGTATGTCGATTTTTTTCCACAAAAAAGTCATAGTATAGTATGTCGATTTTTTTCCATAAAAAAGTCATAGTATAGTATGTCGATTTTTTTCCACAAAAAAGTCATAGTATAGTATGTTGATTTTCTTTTTACAAAAAAGTCATAGTATAGTATGTCGACTTTTTTCCCACAAAAAAGTCATAGTATAGTATGTTGATTTTTTCCATAAAAAGTCATAGTATAGTATGTCGATTTTTTTTCTCACAAAAATGTCATAGTATAGTATGTCGATTTTTTTCCACAAAAAAGTCATAGTATAGTATGTCGATTTTTATTCCACAAAAAAGTCATAGTATAGTATGTCGATTTTTTCCATAAAAAAGTCATAGTATAGTATGTCGATTTTTTTTTCACAAAAAAGTCATAGTATAGTATGTCGATTTTTTTTCCACAAAAGTCATAGTATAGTATGTCGATTTTTTTTTCACAAAAGTCATAGTATAGTATGTCGATTTTTTTAAACAAAAAAAGTCATAGTATAGTATGTCGATTTTTTTCCATAAAAAAGTCATAGTATAGTATGTCGATTTTTTTCCCACAAAAATGTCATAGTATAGTATGTCGATTTTTTTCCATAAAAACATCATAGTATAGTATGTCGATTTTAATCTACAAAAAAAGTCATAGTATAGTATGTCGATTTTTATTCACAAAAAAATCATAGCATAGTATGTCGATTTTTCCCCACAAAAAAAGTCATAGTATAGTATGTCGATTTTTCCCACAAAAAAGTCATAGTATAGTATGTTGATTTTTTTCCACAAAAAAGTCATAGTATAGTATGTCGATTTTTATTCCACAAAAAAGTCATAGTATAGTATGTCGATTTTTTTCCATAAAAAAGTCATAGTATAGTATGTCGATTTTTTTCCACAAAAAAGTCATAGTATAGTATGTTGATTTTCTTTTTACAAAAAAGTCATAGTATAGTATGTCGATTTTTTTCCACAAAAAAGTCATAGTATAGTATGTTGATTTTAATCCACAAAAAAAGTAATAGTATAGTATGTCGATTTCTTTCCACAAAAAAGTCATAGTATAGTATGTCGATTTTTTTCACGAAAATGTCATAGTATAGTATGTCGATATTTTCCCCATGAAAAAGTCATAGTATAGTATGTTGATTTTCTTTTCATAAAAAGTCATAGTATAGTATGTCGATTTTTGTCCACAAAAAAGTCATAGTATAGTATGTCGATTTTAATTCACAAAAAAGTCATACTATAGTATGTCGATTTTTTTTCCACAAAAGTCATAGTATAGTATGTCGATTTTTTTTTCACAAAAGTAATAGTATAGTATGTTGATTTTTTTTTTCACAAAAAAGTCATAGTATAGTATGTCGATTTTTTTTCCACAAAAGTCATAGTATAGTATGTCGATTTTTTTTTCACAAAAGTCATAGTATAGTATGTCGATTTTTTTAAACAAAAAAAGTCATAGTATAGTATGTCGATTTTTTTCCATAAAAAAGTCATAGTATAGTATGTCGATTTTTTCCCCACAAAAAAGTCATAGTATAGTATGTCGATTTTTTTTTCACAAAAAAGTCATAGTATAGTATGTCGATTTTTTTTCCACAAAAGTCATAGTATAGTATGTCGATTTTTTTCCACAAAAGTCATAGTGTGTCGATTTTTTTTTCACAAAAAAGTCATAGTATAGTATGTCGATTTTTTTTCCACAAAAGTCATAGTATAGTATGTCGATTTTTTTTTCACAAAAGTCATAGTATAGTATGTCGATTTTTTTAAACAAAAAAAGTCATAGTATAGTATGTCGATTTTAATCCACAAAAAAAGTCATAGTATAGTATGTCGATTTTTTTTTCACAAAAAAATTATAGCATAGTATGTCGATTTTTCCCCACAAAAAAAGTCATAGTATAGTATGTCGATTTTTCCCACAAAAAAGTCATAGTATAGTATGTTGATTTTTTCCATAAAAAGTCATAGTATAGTATGTCGATTTTTTTTCTCACAAAAATGTCATAGTATAGTATGTCGATTTTTTTCCACAAAAAAGTCATAGTATAGTATGTCGATTTTTATTCCACAAAAAAGTCATAGTATAGTATGTCGATTTTTTTCCATAAAAAAGTCATAGTATAGTATGTCGATTTTTTTCCATAAAAAAGTCATAGTATAGTATGTCGATTTTTTTCCACAAAAAAGTCATAGTATAGTATGTTGATTTTTTTTTACAAAAAAGTCATAGTATAGTATGTCGATTTTTCCCACAAAAAAGTCATAGTATAGTATGTTGATTTTTTCCATAAAAAGTCATAGTATAGTATGTCGATTTTTTTTCTCACAAAAATGTCATAGTATAGTATGTCGATTTTTTTCCACAAAAAAGTCATAGTATAGTATGTCGATTTTTATTCCACAAAAAAGTCATAGTATAGTATGTCGATTTTTTCCATAAAAAAGTCATAGTATAGTATGTCGATTTTTTTTTCACAAAAAAGTCATAGTATAGTATGTCGATTTTTTTTCCACAAAAGTCATAGTATAGTATGTCGATTTTTTTTTCACAAAAGTCATAGTATAGTATGTCGATTTTTTTAAACGAAAAAAGTCATAGTATAGTATGTCGATTTTTTTCCATAAAAAAGTCATAGTATAGTATGTCGATTTTTTTCCCACAAAAATGTCATAGTATAGTATGTCGATTTTTTTCCATAAAAACATCATAGTATAGTATGTCGATTTTAATCCACAAAAAAAGTCATAGTATAGTATGTCGATTTTTTTTCACAAAAAAATCATAGCATAGTATGTCGATTTTTCCCCACAAAAAAAGTCATAGTATAGTATGTCGATTTTTCCCACAAAAAAGTCATAGTATAGTATGTTGATTTTTTTCCACAAAAAAGTCATAGTATAGTATGTCGATTTTTATTCCACAAAAAAGTCATAGTATAGTATGTCGATTTTTTTCCATAAAAAAGTCATAGTATAGTATGTCGATTTTTTTCCACAAAAAAGTCATAGTATAGTATGTTGATTTTCTTTTTACAAAAAAGTCATAGTATAGTATGTCGATTTTTTTCCACAAAAAAGTCATAGTATAGTATGTTGATTTTAATCCACAAAAAAAGTAATAGTATAGTGTGTCGATTTCTTTCCACAAAAAAGTCATAGTATAGTATGTCGATTTTTTTCACGAAAATGTCATAGTATAGTATGTCGATATTTTCCCCATGAAAAAGTCATAGTATAGTATGTTGATTTTCTTTTCATAAAAAGTCATAGTATAGTATGTCGATTTTTGTCCACAAAAAAGTCATAGTATAGTATGTCGATTTTAATTCACAAAAAAGTCATACTATAGTATGTCGATTTTTTTTCCACAAAAGTCATAGTATAGTATGTCGATTTTTTTTTCACAAAAGTCATAGTATAGTATGTTGATTTTTTTTTCACAAAAAAGTCATAGTATAGTATGTCGATTTTTTTTCCACAAAAGTCATAGTATAGTATGTCGATTTTTTTTTCACAAAAGTCATAGTATAGTATGTCGATTTTTTTAAACAAAAAAAGTCATAGTATAGTATGTCGATTTTTTTCCATAAAAAAGTCATATTATAGTATGTCGATTTTTTTCCCACAAAAATGTCATAGTATAGTATGTCGATTTTTTTCCATAAAAACATCATAGTATAGTATGTCGATTTTAATCCACAAAAAAAGTCATAGTATAGTATGTCGATTTTTTTTCACAAAAAAATCATAGCATAGTATGTCGATTTTTCCCCACAAAAAAAGTCATAGTATAGTATGTCGATTTTTTTCACGAAAATGTCATAGTATAGTATGTCGATATTTTCCCCATGAAAAAGTCATAGTATAGTATGTTGATTTTCTTTTCACAAAAAGTCATAGTATAGTATGTCGATTTTTTTCCACAAAAAAGTCATAGTATAGTATGTCTATTTTTATTCCACAAAAAAGTCATAGTATAGTATGTCGATTTTTTTTCCATAAAAAACTCATAGTATAGTATGTCGATTTTAATTCACAAAAAAGTCATACTATAGTATGTCGATTTTTTTTCACAAAAAGAGTCATAGTATAGTATGTCGATTTTTTCCATAAAAAAGTCATAGTATAGTATGTCGATTTTTTTTTCACAAAAAAGTCATAGTATAGTATGTCGATTTTTTTTCCACAAAAGTCATAGTATAGTATGTCGATTTTTTTCCCACAAAAATGTCATAGTATAGTATGTCGATTTTTTTCCATAAAAACATCATAGTATAGTATGTCGATTTTAATCTACAAAAAAAGTCATAGTATAGTATGTCGATTTTTATTCACAAAAAAATCATAGCATAGTATGTCGATTTTTCCCCACAAAAAAAGTCATAGTATAGTATGTCGATTTTTCCCACAAAAAAGTCATAGTATAGTATGTTGATTTTTTTCCACAAAAAAGTCATAGTATAGTATGTCGATTTTTATTCCACAAAAAAGTCATAGTATAGTATGTCGATTTTTTTCCATAAAAAAGTCATAGTATAGTATGTCGATTTTTTTCCACAAAAAAGTCATAGTATAGTATGTTGATTTTCTTTTTACAAAAAAGTCATAGTATAGTATGTCGATTTTTTTCCACAAAAAAGTCATAGTATAGTATGTTGATTTTAATCCACAAAAAAAGTAATAGTATAGTATGTCGATTTCTTTCCACAAAAAAGTCATAGTATAGTATGTCGATTTTTTTCACGAAAATGTCATAGTATAGTATGTCGATATTTTCCCCATGAAAAAGTCATAGTATAGTATGTTGATTTTCTTTTCATAAAAAGTCATAGTATAGTATGTCGATTTTTGTCCACAAAAAAGTCATAGTATAGTATGTCGATTTTAATTCACAAAAAAGTCATACTATAGTATGTCGATTTTTTTTCCACAAAAGTCATAGTATAGTATGTCGATTTTTTTTTCACAAAAGTCATAGTATAGTATGTTGATTTTTTTTTCACATAAAAGTCATAGTATAGTATGTCGATTTTTTTTCCACAAAAGTCATAGTATAGTATGTCGATTTTTTTTTCACAAAAGTCATAGTATAGTATGTCGATTTTTTTAAACAAAAAAAGTCATAGTATAGTATGTCGATTTTTTTCCATAAAAAAGTCATAGTATAGTATGTCGATTTTTTCCCCACAAAAAAGTCATAGTATAGTATGTCGATTTTTTTTTCACAAAAAAGTCATAGTATAGTATGTCGATTTTTTTTCCACAAAAGTCATAGTATAGTATGTCGATTTTTTTCCACAAAAGTCATAGTATGTCGATTTTTTTTCCACAAAAAAGTCATAGTATAGTATGTCGATTTTTTTTCCACAAAAGTCATAGTATAGTATGTCGATTTTTTTTTCACAAAAGTCATAGTATAGTATGTCGATTTTTTTAAACAAAAAAAGTCATAGTATAGTATGTCGATTTTTTTCCACAAAAAAGTCATAGTATAGTATGTCGATTTTTTCCCCACAAAAATGTCATAGTATAGTATGTCGATTTTTTTCCATAAAAACATCATAGTATAGTATGTCGATTTTAATCCACAAAAAAAGTCATAGTATAGTATGTCGATTTTTTTTTCACAAAAAAATTATAGCATAGTATGTCGATTTTTCCCCACAAAAAAAGTCATAGTATAGTATGTCGATTTTTCCCACAAAAAAGTCATAGTATAGTATGTTGATTTTTTCCATAAAAAGTCATAGTATAGTATGTCGATTTTTTTTCTCACAAAAATGTCATAGTATAGTATGTCGATTTTTTTCCACAAAAAAGTCATAGTATAGTATGTCGATTTTTATTCCACAAAAAAGTCATAGTATAGTATGTCGATTTTTTTCCATAAAAAAGTCATAGTATAGTATGTCGATTTTTTTCCATAAAAAAGTCATAGTATAGTATGTCGATTTTTTTCCACAAAAAAGTCATAGTATAGTATGTTGATTTTCTTTTTACAAAAAAGTCATAGTATAGTATGTCGATTTTTCCCACAAAAAAGTCATAGTATAGTATGTTGATTTTTTCCATAAAAAGTCATAGTATAGTATGTCGATTTTTTTTCTCACAAAAATGTCATAGTATAGTATGTCGATTTTTTTCCACAAAAAAGTCATAGTATAGTATGTCGATTTTTATTCCACAAAAAAGTCATAGTATAGTATGTCGATTTTTTCCATAAAAAAGTCATAGTATAGTATGTCGATTTTTTTTTCACAAAAAAGTCATAGTATAGTATGTCGATTTTTTTTCCACAAAAGTCATAGTATAGTATGTCGATTTTTTTTTCACAAAAGTCATAGTATAGTATGTCGATTTTTTTAAACAAAAAAAGTCATAGTATAGTATGTCGATTTTTTTCCATAAAAAAGTCATAGTATAGTATGTCGATTTTTTTCCCACAAAAATGTCATAGTATAGTATGTCGATTTTTTTCCATAAAAACATCATAGTATAGTATGTCGATTTTAATCCACAAAAAAAGTCATAGTATAGTATGTCGATTTTTTTTCACAAAAAAATCATAGCATAGTATGTCGATTTTTCCCCACAAAAAAAGTCATAGTATAGTATGTCGATTTTTCCCACAAAAAAGTCATAGTATAGTATGTTGATTTTTTTCCACAAAAAAGTCATAGTATAGTATGTCGATTTTTATTCCACAAAAAAGTCATAGTATAGTATGTCGATTTTTTTCCATAAAAAAGTCATAGTATAGTATGTCGATTTTTTTCCACAAAAAAGTCATAGTATAGTATGTTGATTTTCTTTTTACAAAAAAGTCATAGTATAGTATGTCGATTTTTTTCCACAAAAAAGTCATAGTATAGTATGTTGATTTTAATCCACAAAAAAAGTAATAGTATAGTATGTCGATTTCTTTCCACAAAAAAGTCATAGTATAGTATGTCGATTTTTTTCACGAAAATGTCATAGTATAGTATGTCGATATTTTCCCCATGAAAAAGTCATAGTATAGTATGTTGATTTTCTTTTCATAAAAAGTCATAGTATAGTATGTCGATTTTTGTCCACAAAAAAGTCATAGTATAGTATGTCGATTTTAATTCACAAAAAAGTCATACTATAGTATGTCGATTTTTTTTCCACAAAAGTCATAGTATAGTATGTCGATTTTTTTTTCACAAAAGTCATAGTATAGTATGTTGATTTTTTTTTCACAAAAAAGTCATAGTATAGTATGTCGATTTTTTTTCCACAAAAGTCATAGTATAGTATGTCGATTTTTTTTTCACAAAAGTCATAGTATAGTATGTCGATTTTTTTAAACAAAAAAAGTCATAGTATAGTATGTCGATTTTTTTCCATAAAAAAGTCATATTATAGTATGTCGATTTTTTTCCCACAAAAATGTCATAGTATAGTATGTCGATTTTTTTCCATAAAAACATCATAGTATAGTATGTCGATTTTAATCCACAAAAAAAGTCATAGTATAGTATGTCGATTTTTTTTCACAAAAAAATCATAGCATAGTATGTCGATTTTTCCCCACAAAAAAAGTCATAGTATAGTATGTCGATTTTTTTCACGAAAATGTCATAGTATAGTATGTCGATATTTTCCCCATGAAAAAGTCATAGTATAGTATGTTGATTTTCTTTTCACAAAAAGTCATAGTATAGTATGTCGATTTTTTTCCACAAAAAAGTCATAGTATAGTATGTCTATTTTTATTCCACAAAAAAGTCATAGTATAGTATGTCGATTTTTTTTCCATAAAAAACTCATAGTATAGTATGTCGATTTTAATTCACAAAAAAGTCATACTATAGTATGTCGATTTTTTTTCACAAAAAAAGTCATAGTATAGTATGTCGATTTTTTCCATAAAAAAGTCATAGTATAGTATGTCGATTTTTTTTTCACAAAAAAGTCATAGTATAGTATGTCGATTTTTTTTCCACAAAAGTCATAGTATAGTATGTCGATTTTTTTAAACAAAAAAAGTCATAGTATAGTATGTCGATTTTTTTCCATAAAAAAGTCATAGTATAGTATGTCGATTTTTTTCCCACAAAAATGTCATAGTATAGTATGTCGATTTTTTTCCATAAAAACATCATAGTATAGTATGTCGATTTTAATCCACAAAAAAAGTCATAGTATAGTATGTCGATTTTTTTTCACAAAAAAATCATAGCATAGTATGTCGATTTTCCCCCACAAAAAAAGTCATAGTATAGTATGTCGATTTTTCCCACAAAAAAGTCATAGTATAGTATGTTGATTTTTTCCATAAAGTCATAGTATAGTATGTCGATTTTTTTTCTCACAAAAATGTCATAGTATAGTATGTCGATTTTTTTCCACAAAAAAGTCATAGTATAGTATGTCGATTTTTATTCCACAAAAAAGTCATAGTATAGTATGTCGATTTTTTTCCACAAAAAAGTCATAGTATAGTATGTCGATTTTTTTCCACAAAAAAGTCATCGTATAGTATGTTGATTTTCTTTTTACAAAAAAGTCATAGTATAGTATGTCGATTTTTTTCCACAAAAAAGTCATAGTATAGTATATTGATTTTAATCCACAAAAAAAGTAATAGTATAGTATGTCGATTTCTTTCCACAAAAAAGTCATAGTATAGTATGTTGATTTTTTTCACGAAAAAGTCATAGTATAGTATGTCGATATTTTCCCCATGAAAAAGTCATAGTATAGTATGTTGATTTTCTTTTCACAAAAAGTCATAGTATAGTATGTCGATTTTTATTCCACAAAAAAGTCATAGTATAGTATGTCGATTTTTTTTCCATAAAAAACTCATAGTATAGTATGTCGATTTTAATTCACAAAAAAGTCATACTATAGTATGTCGATTTTTTTTCACAAAAAAAGTCATAGTATAGTATGTCGATTTTTTCCATAAAAAAGTCATAGTATAGTATGTCGATTTTTTTTTCACAAAAAAGTCATAGTATAGTATGTCGATTTTTTTTCCACAAAAGTCATAGTATAGTATGTCGATTTTTTTTTTCACAAAAGTCATAGTATAGTATGTCGATTTTTTTAAACAAAAAAAGTCATAGTATAGTATGTCGATTTTTTTCCATAAAAAAGTCATAGTATAGTATGTCGATTTTTTTCCCACAAAAATGTCATAGTATAGTATGTCGATTTTTTTCCATAAAAACATCATAGTATAGTATGTCGATTTTAATCCACAAAAAAAGTCACAGTATAGTATGTCGATTTTTTTTCACAAAAAAATCATAGCATAGTATGTCGATTTTTCCCCACAAAAAAAGTCATAGTATAGTATGTCGATTTTTTTTCTCACAAAAATGTCATAGTATAGTATGTCGATTTCTTTCCACAAAAAAGTCATAGTATAGTATGTCGATTTTTTTCACGAAAATGTCATAGTATAGTATGTCGATATTTTCCCCATGAAAAAGTCATAGTATAGTATGTTGATTTTCTTTTCACAAAAAGTCATAGTATAGTATGTCGATTTTTTTCCACAAAAAAGTCATAGTATAGTATGTCGATTTTTATTCCACAAAAAAGTCATAGTATAGTATGTTGATTTTTTTTCCATAAAAAACTCATAGTATAGTATGTCGATTTTAATTCACAAAAAAGTCATACTATAGTATGTCGATTTTTTTTCACAAAAAAATCATAGTATAGTATGTCGATTTTTTCCATAAAAAAGTCATAGTATAGTATGTCGATTTTTTTTCCACAAAAAAGTCATAGTATAGTATGTCGATTTTTTTTCCACAAAAGTCATAGTATAGTATGTCGATTTTTTTTTCACAAAAGTCATAGTATAGTATGTCGATTTTTTTAAACAAAAAAAGTCATAGTATAGTATGTCGATTTTTTTCCATAAAAAAGTCATAGTATAGTATGTCGATTTTTTCCCCACAAAAATGTCATAGTATAGTATGTCGATTTTTTTCCATAAAAACATAGTATAGTATGTCGATTTTAATCCACAAAAAAAGTCATAGTATAGTATGTCGATTTTTTTTCACAAAAAAAATCATAGCATAGTATGTCGATTTTTCCCCACAAAAAAAGTCATAGTATAGTATGTCGATTTTTCCCACAAAAAAGTCATAGTATAGTATGTCGATTTTTTTTCCACAAAAATGTCATAGTATGGTATGTCGATTTTTTTTTCACAAAACAAGTCGTAGTATAGTATGTCGATTTTTTTTCAACAAAAAAGTCATAGTATAGTATGTCGATCTTTCCCCCACAAAAAAGTCATAGTATAGTATGTCGATTTTTTTCCATAAAAAAGTCATAGTATAGTATGTCGATTTTTTTCCACAAAAAAAGTCATAGTATAGTATGTCGATTTTAATCCACAAAAAAAGTCATAGTATAGGATGTCGATTTTTTTTCACAAAAAAAGTCATAGTATAGTATGTTGATCTTTCCCCCACAGAAAAGTCATAGTATAGTATCTCGATTTTAATACACAAAAAAAGTCATAGTATAGTATGTCAATTTTTTTTCACAAAAAAGTTATAGTATAGTATGTCGATTTTTTTCCATAAAAAAGTCACAGTATAGTATGTCGATTTTTTTTCACAAAAATGTCATAGTATAGTATGTCGATTTTTTTCATAAAACAAGTCATAGTATAGTATTTCTATTTTTTTCCACAAAAAGTCATAGTATAGTATGTCGATTTTTTTCCACAAAAAAGTCATAGTATAGTATGTCAATTTTTTTCACGAAAATGTCATAGTATAGTATGTCGATTTTTTCCCCATGAAAAAGTCATAGTATAGTATGTTGATTTTCTTTTCACAAAAAGTCATAGTATAGTATGTCGATTTTTATTCCACAAAAAAGTCATAGTATAGTATGTCGATTTTTTTTCCATAAAAAAGTCATAGTATAGTATGTCGATTTTTTTCCACAAAAAGTCATAGTATAGTATGTCGATTTTTTTCCATAAAAAAGTCATAGTATAGTATGTCGATTTTCCCCCGAAAATGTCATAGTATAATATGTCGATTTTTTCCACAGAAAAAAGTCATAGTATAGTATGTCAATTTTAATTCACAAAAAAGTCATAGTATAGTATGTCGATTTTTTTTCACAAAAAAGTCATAGTATAGTATGTCGATTTTTTTCAACAAAAAAGTCATAGTATAGTATGTCGATCTTTCCCCCACAAAAAAGTCACAGTATAGTATCTCGATTTTAATCCACAAAAAAAGTCATAGTATAGTATGTCAATTTTTTTCCACAAAAAAGTCATAGTATAGTATGTCGATTTTTCCCCCCACAAAAAAGTCATAGTATAGTATGTCGATTTTTTTCCACAAAAAAGTCATAGTATAGTATGTCGATTTTTTTTTCACAAAAGTCATAGTATAGTATGTCGATTTTTTTTAACAAAACAAGTCATAGTATAGTATGTCGATTTTTTTCCATAAAAAAAGTCATAGTATAGTATGTCAATTTTTTTTCCACAAAAAGTCATAGTATAGTATGTTGATTTTCTTTTCACAAAAAAAGTCATAGCATAGTATGTTGATTTTTTTTTCACAAAAATGTCATAGTATAGTATGTCGATTTTTTTTTCACAATTCATAGTATAGTATATCTGCTCTTCACATAAAAAAGTCATAGTATAGTATGTCGAAACTAGTAAAAAAGAAGCTACAGTACAGTTCGAGAAAAAAATCCTAAAAACAAAACTCAGTATATGTCAAAATAGCAAAAAAAAAAAAACAAGTTATAGCAACGTATGTCAAAAATAGTTTGAACAATGTCACTGATAGTATCTGGAAAACAAGAAAAAAAGAATTTTATATTAGGGCTTTAAAAAATGCTATGGCACGTCATAAAGAAAGTGCTTAAAAATACTTTAGTGTCATCAAATACTTGAATAAGTCATAGTATAGTGTGTCATAAAAAATAATTGGAAATGTCTTAAAAATGTGATAAAAGTGATGGTATAGTATAAAAAAAAATTGAAACTGAAATTGAAAATTGATTAAAAGTCAGAGTATAATATCATTAAAAAAATAAAAAGTCAAGCATACCATAAAAACATGTCCGCCTGCTATCTGCATTCCGTAGGAAAAAACATAAATTAAATAATTTAAAAAAAAAAAAAAAGGAAAAGAAAAACAACAACAAAATAAAACTTTAAGTGACCTCTACAGTTACAGCATGTATTAGTACACAAACATAGAATATATACACAGGATATATTTTATTGAGAAAAGAACATTACATTAAAACTATCTTGTTACTATCTGTACCTCATGACTATTGAAATTAAAACTTTGTCATAAAAACATACACAACAAACAATACAAAACATGATTTCAACAACAAAAAACTTAAAATGTGCAAAAGTCAACATAATATTGCATTAAGGAAGGTCACATTGTCAACATAAGCAGCAGTAAAAGAGATACTTAAAATGGCAATGGCAACTACAAAAGGATGGCACCCATCGTATAACTCTTTCTTCCCAAAAAAAATCACTTTCAGATAAGTAGGTGCGGTACAGTGCTTCCAATAGTTTCCAATCCATACAAGGGAAATATTTCATAAATAATTAAAAACACAGATGTGTAATAGCAGCAAAAAAGGAAACACGCACAAACAAAAACAAAACCCTAAATTACATTTTTAAAATATAACTTCTATACCACACTGTGCAATTCAACTTTAACAGCTGGTAAGTCCCAAATTAACTAATTGTGAATCCCTTCAGCTCACTGCAGCAACCTAGTGGACAACAAGCAACACTACAACCTTAGAATCACCATGAGCTCCACAAGTCAACAACAAACTCAGATGGAAATAATAATAATTATTATTATTTTGTGCCTGATATTTGAGAATACTGTGATTCACTTAATTCTGTTCCAAATCAAAAGCAGACTGTTGGAAACCTCTTGAGGAGCTCACCATCTTTTTTTTTTTTACACTCAAAGCAATTACATTCAAATGACTATAATAAGTTCCTCAATACATAAATCCACTCTATCACCATACCATATTAGTCATCATGTAAAATATAGTCAACAAAACATTTAAGGAATGAATGTGTGAATGTGTCTACATCTAAAACTGTGTAATGACTTCCTATCTCTAAATGTTCTGTGTCTTTGTGGATGACGATATTAATGTATGACAAATCCACGTCCCTCTGCAAGTCACGGTGTCACCAGCTGGACATTTCAGTTTGTAGGATATCCTATATTATTGGTTTGATTACAGAAGCATAACAAAACTGCAGTGGAACAATATACAGCGAGTTAATGCAGCAATTCATTTTCTTTACATTTTATAATTTTGTAAATATCAACAATTACATGGTATTGGCAATGGACACACTGCTGAGCAAATTAGTCCTTTGAATGTTTTAAACTTCAAAAATAAATATCCAGCAGATCTCTGGGTCCCTTTTCCTTTCTATGTTTAATGTAAAACAGAGAGGTCACTTGGGACACCGAATACCCGTCACACTGGCGTTACAGTACAAAATCTTACGTCAATTCATTCTTTAACTTTTGCTGCAACAACAGAGACAAATCTGTCGAAAGATAATCCTCAGAGTGGACTTGCTGTTGGAAACTGTGAAAAATAAAAGCAGTTTTTCTTTAGTACAGTAGAAAGATAGACAACTAGCCAACAATCTGACTTGTGCAGCATCTTCAGCACAGTCGCTCTTAAAACTGGAACATGTCTCACTTCCTAAGTTGATTCATGCACAGTATAAGTCACCTTTCAACAAGTACAGCCAAGAGAGCTGGGACCAGATGCAGAAAACTTTGTGTAGATTTGTGATTAAAACTGTGAATTTGCATTCTTTTCATCAGATTTATAAAGCCATGTGTACGCCTGATTGTTTTATTAATCTCAATCATTGCGGAAAAACTTTTATTGTGAAGCAGCAAAATAAGGAAATGTTGAGTTTTTGAGCAGCAACGTCTAATCTGGCTGACAGTGAACATGAAACCGTAAAATAAAGCACATATGTAAAGTCAAAACAGGACGCAGGAGAGAAACCTTTCTCTCTGGTCTCTTGCAGACAGAGGTGAGTAGGGTCTCACAACTCATACGGCTTATTTGAAGGGGACAAACGGCTGTCGCTGCTGCCTGTTTGAAGGCATGCAGCCCGGCTTTTGGACCTACTCTGAAGAAGGTCCATCTCCGGCGCAGCTTGACACAGTGGGCCGCGTCTAAACTGACAATGGAAATGCAATCGGCACTGCATTGCTTGACTCCGCACGGCCAAGAGTGAGAGTGGAAAAGGCCCATAATATCGTACGTGTGCTACTGCGGTAATTTCATTCATCTCAGACTGATTTAGCGTAACACGTTCAACTCATAGACCGATGTGGCACTGTAGACTAATCAACAGACAGATTAAGTATGTCATGCAACTTGACCCTGTATAAACCTTGTTGTTTAAATCTGTTTCTTGCTTGACAATACATCTGTATATCGTACATAGCCGTTATATTGCCCAGCCCTAATTCCCACACTCCCAGTCTGTTTGTGGGAATTTGTAGCATTCTTAGTGTCATCACATTTCTGCGAAAAAATCATTGCAGTAAAATCTCAGTCATCATTATTATTATTAATCGTCACAAGCGTTGTGTATGCCAGGTCTTAAGAAGTCTCACCCCGCTTTCCTCCTTTATAAATACCAGTTTATGTGTGGAAGAAGGCGTACGCATGGTTTTTGTGCACACACATCGTTTATGCATCTGGCCCCAGGTGCACTGGGTTAAAATATCCATGTCTGAGCAGCTAATCCAAACTTTTAGGGCCAACAGTTAAAGCAGGTCGTACTGTGGGGTCAACACTGCAACTGTGAAAGAAGTGACCTCTGTAGGCTGTAAGTTATTTTGACTGCACATATTGTGCATATTGTGCGGCTCATCCAAGCTGCAAAATGACAGTCAGCTTCAGTGGCAGAGAGGTGACGCTTCTGGTTGTTACAGCAAAAGATAATTTTTCTTTCGGGGTGATTCATAATGGAGCTGTTACTGGAATGTGGTAGATATATAACTTACTCTACGATGAATGCACAACACGTTACATTTCACTACGATGGCAGATGAGCAGTGGAATAACAGTGGGAATATACTGCTGGACACACTGAGGGTGAAAGTGACACTGGTAGTGACATAATGTCAGTGTCGTACAGCCTGTGGTTGACCTTTGGTTGACTTTTCCTTGAGTGTTCCTTCTTAGGATGACGACAGATAGTGACAGTTCAGGTTAGTTTAGAGTTCAGAGGCCAAGAAACGATGTGAAGTCTCAGGTCCCTTATCAGGGTTTGGGTAGATGATTAGAGAGCAGGCTAGCCTCTGTAAAACGATATGTCAAAGCTTTATAGAGTCAGTCCCACTGTCACACTTAAGACAGTTATTAGAGATAAGCATCACTCTTGAGATAAGTCAACAGGAGTCGGATACATTTCCGAAATACCAGGAAAAAAATCGCAGAAAAAAGTCCATGATTGGCACTTACACTGGAACGTTCCTCTCTCAAAAAGCTTACGTGTATTTTACAGACGTCTCCATCCAACCTAAACTGTACTTTTCCCCCGTTATCATACAGTGACAGTTTCCAGTGTCATACATGTTTCCTCCAGTGATTTCAAGTATCTAAAAGTTGTCTCAAACAGCTCAGAACATTGTTGCCCGGAGGCAATCCATACCAGATCAGCGTTAGATGTCGCTGGTACGTTGGTGACTTCTAAACATCGATGGCCACTCCGTGTTTGGTGGAGATCACGTCTCTGGTTCCCGTCAGGTACATGAGCACCGAGCACAGGTGAGGAAGCGTCGCCGTGGTGCTGACATACAGCCAGTAGGGGAGCGGCGCTGTGTTGCCGAACGGGCACACCCACAGGCCGTGGCGCACGGCATCCCGGACGTGGTGGGTCGCCATGGAGATGAAAAGCATCCACGGCAAGGAGCACCAGGCATCTTTGAGGCGTCCGATCCACATGAGGAAGCGCAGAGAGAGACAGAGGATGGGGATGAGAGAGGAGCAGTGGAGAGGAGGACGCTGAGGGAGGGAGACAGCAGCCTGGAAGGAAGAGGGAGAGGGAGAGGGAGTCATCTCTGAGTATACTGTTGGTTTAATGTAGATTTATGTGCCACCTCTCTCACTACTGATTCTGACAGGTTTTTAAAGGTTAATTATTATGAAAATTCTTTATTTTCTGTCACATATGTTTAGACCTTTTGAGAGGAGGGTTTAAGCACAGGGTGGATTTAGGTGTTCCAGCAGACGGTGTGAGGAAAAAGTGTTTTTTTACTAACTTTTATAAAGACTAACTTTTTTCATGTTGGCTGAATCTTTATATTCACACAGCTCTAAATGAGACAGATAATCTTTGAAAAAAGGCAAACTCCTCTTCCTCCTCTATCGCTATGTAGCATTTCTAATGGCCTTTCAGCAGGGTCCAAAATTAACACCCGCCAAGCGCCAAATGTGGGCAGATTTTCCGTTTGGCGAGTACATCTAGGAAGGCTGTCCGCTACACTGGTGAGTAAATGTTTGTACCAAAAATAGTCTGAGAGGCTCCATCGCATTTTGTGTCATTTAAGGGTGTACTGCTGTGCTGCAGAGTCTTCAGTAACTCCCACATTGTCAGTGGCAGCGCACTAGCTTTACTCTTTCCTTTTTTATCTTTCACAATAAAGCCTTAGACATATAGACTGTTACCAGAGGGAACTTATTCACATGCTGAGGCTGTGGTGATGAGCTGTTCATTATATTGAAATCGTTTCACTTCAGTTTTTGCTCCAGCCTCTTCTTTAAGTTTGTATTCAACATGGCACAAAAAGTCAATTTATTACTTTTCACAAATACAAAAAAAGCTTGGCCAGGATATTTTTAATCAACCAGCCCCCTTATCTGGTCAAAAAATTAATTTCAGACACTGCCTTGCTGCATGTGAGCCAAGACAACCAATCAGAGCTGAGGAGTCTGCCAACGCAGCTGTCAATCATGTCAATCCCTGCTCGTGAACCACAGTCAAACTGTCAAAATAGGCAGCGCTGATCAAATATGAATCAAGATTCTGTTACTGCATTGCATACTTCTCACTTCAAATGTTTTCAGAAACACATTTTAGTGTACTTTTTAACTGTATCCAAAATGGCGACTGGGTCACGGACATTTACTCATATTACAGTTAAACAGATACCAAGCACCGCCCACCAGCAGGACCAGCATTCTCATTTTACTGTTAAACAGTATTTAGTTCAATTTTATTTTTATAGCCCAATATCACACATAACAATTCCCCTCAGAGGGCTTTACAGCATATTCCCTTTGTCCCTGAATCCTCACAGTGGATAACAAAAACTCGAAAAATGATAGAAGAGACTCTGAGGAGGGATCCCTCTTCCAGGACGGACAGATGTGCAGTGGATGTAGTGTGTAAATAACAATACACTAAACTATGAGACATGGAATAGGCAGTACAGACAGTTTGACAGAGCAACTGACATGACTGACAGCTCTGTTAGAGACTCCTTGGCTCTAATTGGTTGTTGCTGCCAGGCTGCTGTCTGATTCCAGCAGATACCATCAGAGGCAGTAGTAGGAGGAAATCTGCACCAGCCACCAGCCAGATTCTGGTAAAATATGTAAGCTGCTGCTAGATGTGCTTCACTCTAGGGCTGCAACTAACGATTATTGTCATTGTCGACTAATCTGTCGATTATTTCTTCGATTAGTTGACTAGTCATTTTGTCGAAAAATGTGTTCAAATGGTGAAAAAAACCCCCAAATTATGTCATCTAATGTCTTCTTTCGTACTCACCTCAAAGGGTTTTAGTTCACCGTCATGGGAGAGTGTGTAAAGCTGCCAATATTCGAACGTAAGAAGCTGCAACAAGAGTATTTTGGGGTACTTTTATAGTACTTTTCTATGAGAAATGACTCAAACCGATTAGTCGACTACTAAAATAGTCATCGATTATTTTAATAGTCAATCAGTCATCGATTAGTCGATTAATTGTTGCACCCCTACTTCACTCACCAGCCAAACAACAATCGGAATCTATCGAATGACTAGATTTTGGAATCCACCAGCCACAGTGGTAGGTGGACAAGAGAGTTCATTTCTAACGCTGAAGAGAACATGATTGTTTTCACAGACTATCTATCTCATGTGCTTCTTTCAGAATACAGGGACAGTTTCTGCACATTATTTTCATAAAAGTTAGCAACTGTAGCTTTAAAGCATGTAACCATGTTCTAGTATGAACCTGAAAGTGAGCATGAACAGCTCCTATTTAAAGATGCTGCCCACCAGACAATGAACAATGAATATCCCATATAATAAATTTATACTGTATATATTTAAGCATATCATCAGATTGGTTTCTTTCATGGGATTGCTACAGACTGTATACAGCTGACACATATCAATTCAGTACTTTATTCAGATTTTATTTGTAATAAACAAAAGTCAAAAGTCAATTTAAATGTTTCATGACCACACTAAATGTAAGAGTGATGACAGGACAGCCATGGAGCATTTGAAACTGCCTTTTGATGACAAAAAAAAAAAAAATTGAAATAATCTATGATCACTGCAGAGAGCCCAACTGATACTAGATTTCTGATTTACAATTCATCTCCTCTCTCTCTGCTGTTGTCTCTCTTTTTCTTGACAGCTGCTTACAGTATGATTTATACTTAAAGCAAAGCCACACAGATGCCCTGAAAGATAAAACTTGTTCAGTGTTCAGAACCTGCACTAAATCTTCTCCAACTGAATCTGAATACCGGTATCGCTGCAATGAAAGACAGATGGTGCCAGACAAACACGTCATTAGACTAGCACACAGACTATGATAAAGGGCAAACACTGTCTGTCTCTATTCACTGCAAACATAGACTGACTGCATTACAGAGCAGAAAGTCGTGATTCTTTTTAACTGAATTAAAGTTTTTCTCTTCAACTTCTTGTCTCCTTTGGCCTTGCACAATTCTGGCACAAACATCTGGCCACACAGAAAGAGGAAGAAAAGTGGACTTGCTCTTTCTCCCAAATTAATATGAAAAAATATGAATACACGTCTTACCTTGAGTGACAGGGATCCAGCCATATAGAAGTGGTCCAGGTCTATGATTGATGCCAGGAGACCGGCGAGCAGCACCTCGTACAGGTCACTCTTTTTCCTTAGTCCAATAACAACGGCCCATGACCACAGCCCCACCAATCCATGCGTGGCGTTGTCCAAGGCAGCGCGCAGCCACAGGTGGTTCTGGATGACAGACAGCTGGAGGGTGTGGTCCGCCACCACGCAGAACATACCGAGTCCCGCAGACGCCAGCAGAGAGGCGGAGCTGAACGTCTGTAGGAGGGCCTGAGCTTTCTCCGTCTCCACAGCCAGGCTGAGGGGCACGGGAGCACCGTCTCCCCCGAGGCCGACCCCCAGCAACGGGGACGAGGAGGGGGAAGAGTCGAGCTTGGAGTAGAATCCTTGCATGTTGACAGATGGCTGTGGGGGCCAATCTTAGGGTCAGCAAGAGACAGGTAGACTGGAGAGGGGAGGAAGAGGAGGGACTGATGAGAGACCAATATGTAAAGGCATATTGACAGAATTGTAAAATACATTCCATATGAACAGTTATTTATAATTAATAACTGCTGTAATTATGTGTATTTCTGTACAATGTTCTGTCTTAAACTTGAGCACCTCATCATTTTAAAAAAGAAATATGGATTGATTTGTTAGCATTCAATAAATACACCTCCCATGAGGTTTTGACAACGTGCCTTTGTCACTGTGCATCAAGAATAGACAATAAATAAATAAATAAATAACAAATGCTGTCTCACAAATAAAGACAATAAACATGACTCAACTACAATTTCCGCCTCACTGGTTTCTGCCTCTGCCAACCAGTCAAGCTGCAGTTTACAGTCATGTTTGTTCAGACTCACATCATATACAGGACTATGTAGTGAAGAATTTATTTAGGAACTAAGTTAAATGGATTTTTTGGCAAAAATAGAAGTCATCCCTGACACATAGGACTCTAGTGAGAAATTTGCTGTCTTCACTTAGAGACAGTGTTTCAGTACATGTAATTTAAACTTGTTGGGAGGATTTTATTGCACTATACAGTAATGTAACGACAGGTTGCAAACTTAAGTAAACTTAAACTTAAATGTAATCTGTGTCCACTGTGTTTCTCTCTTCTCCTTTCTCTCTGCACTGTGTCTGTGTGCAGAGAAAAACGCAGCCGAGCGACAGGAAGACACACTGAGCTAAAATGAAGTAAGTGCACATAAACTAGGTAAATAACATAAATAAAATATTTTGTTTCTTTCAGCAGAGGGGGGGATCCCATTAGTAGAGGAAACTCTTGACAGCAACTGAGATTGTTCCACAGCAAATAATTGAACACATGAATGCAGCATGACTAGGGCTGCAGCAATATACCAGTTTTTAAGGTATATCGTGTCATATAAGTTGACGGTTGTCATACCGTGTACATTTGCTTATATATGATATTGAAAAAAAAGCAACTATACATAGAGTCTCCTCTTTACTATGGCTATTTTCGAAGGGGACACTTTAAACACGTACTTCCATCAACAAAATGGTTTCAGGTTTTAATTCTAATTGTAAAACATTTGTGCAACCAACAGTAACCCCTCCATTTTCATTCCTTTAAGCGTCATTCTGACTGATAATAATATAAACTCTGTAATACTGTGAAACTGCAATATTTTCTGAGACAATTAAAGTATTGCGAAAATCTCACACTGCTGCAACCCTAAGCATGACATTAATGTATAGGGTAATAGGAACAAGTGAATTGTCCTCATTCAGAAATGAGATCAGAGAGCTGTATGAATGGAGAGGTGTTTTTTTTTTTTCGATTAGCTGTGCAGCCCTATTGTCTACGGAGCAGCTCCAGACTTAAACCCTATGACATCACTAATTTGAGACTTACTTCTCTGGTTTCTGGCTTTCCGAAAGAATAGCTCATATTCACAAATACTGATTAAACTTTCCTGGACCACAGATATAACATACTGGAATTCTTAATTTAGGTGGTGCTCCCCTTTAATGCATCAATTATTACAATCCAACAACACACTTTATATATTATTTAGGGTTGCAGCAGTATACCAATTTTAAAGGTATACCTTGATATAAAAATTGGCGTTTGCTTATCTACGACACTGAAAAAAATGCAACTAGACTTAAAGTAATTTTCGAACGGAAGACTTTTTACACATACTTCAATTTTTTTTTTTTTTTTTTTTAATGGTTTCAGGTAGGGTTGCTATGGTCAATCTCAATTTTATTTTACTTTGGACACATACACCAATAAAAAAAAATGGTTTCAATTTTCAATTATAGTAATAAAACATTTGTTAAACCACAAATAACCCTTACCTTTTCATTCCTTTAAGGGTCATTTTGTATTACAATAACACTTTGTCTTATAACACTGTGAAACTGTGACATTTCCTGGTGGTTATGGTTATTGTACCGTGAAAATCTCATACCACTGCAACCCTTGTATTATTCTAAAATGGGCCTGTCTGCATACTGAGTAGTTTTACATTTGGCTCTTAAGCTATATTTTGATGCTAATATTTTTGTACTTCTACTTGATCAAGATCAGGGTGTCTACAGGTGTCGGACAGTAAAATTTAAAGCTTTTTAAGACCCTTTCAAGACACTTAGACAGTAAAATTTAGGAAGGATTTTTTGGACAAATCATGTTTTACTTATTTAAGCATTGCAGGTCAGCATTGCAGGCAAGTAGAATAAATGTGGTCTTGTGCAAAGGTAGGTGTTCTGTAGTAATATGGTTATTAGAGTGAATTATGTTGATCTACATTTTACCAACAGGTAACTTTAAGTATGACGTAAAATGACAGTATTAGAGTTTTTCTTTTAAGATTTGTAACATTACAAATGTGGACTTTTACATAAAGTAGCGTCATTCATGTCCACAAAAATAAATTAAAAGACGTATGAAATAAGATAAAAATATATGCAGTGATTAAGACCTCACAAATTCAAATTTAAGACCTTATTGTTGTAACATTGAATGTAAGACATTTTAAGACGTTTTAAGGACCTGAAGACACCCTGAAGATTCTGAATGCAGGATTATTTCTTGTTACACAGTATTTCTTAACTGTGGTATTACTACATTTACTTCAGTAAAAGATGTGAGTACTTCTTCCACCACTGCTTGAATAATAATGTTGTTCACAGCAGCCCCAATCGAAAGGTTGCCCCTGCACTCTCATAAAGACAGTGCTAAATACACCCAGGATTTAAACTCCACTGCTTCATGAGCAGAGAAGGCACAAAGCCTGAGGCAACATCTGCACACTCCAGTTCCTCACTGCCCATCCACACACAGCGTGTTAATCTGAGACAGACCACTGTTCACTCCCTGCCTTTAAAGCCCAGAGGGAAAATAAAAATAGGTCTCTGTCTCTCGTGCAACTGAGTGAAATGTAGGACAGGTTCAGCTAGCAGTCTGTCTGGATTTACCTCGTCGTTACCAGCTGCTGATGTAACAGTAGAAAAAAATGTCTAACGTTATGTCTCTAAGTATGAAATTTTAATTAGCTAGCCGGCTATTTTTGTCACCTGCTGTTAGCTCCCGGTTATCTGCTGTAACGTCAGCGAAGCTAACTCACAGTTAACGTCCATTTTAATCGCCTGACATCCATAAGTTGACGTTAAAATGTTTAAAAGACATGTTAGATAGCCTTATCTTACCGACATGAGCAGCATCACTCACGGTGACAGCTGGCTAGCAGCTAACTGGCTAACAGTGACAGTGAAAGATGCTGCTTTGTGTAGGCGGACAGCAGCTGTCACGATTAGCTCCTCTATGAAAGCAGTTATTGACACAACATGGCGCGCTTCACCTGCAACTAAAACGCGTAATTCAACAGTATATTGGCTAATATAAGTGTTCGTGGCTTATTTTAAATTAACCAGTTGATAAGTAAAACGATACTCACCCCATTGCACTGCACTGGTAATCCGACCGCCAGTAACGTGGCTTCTTCTACGGTGCTTTGCGGTAGCAGTGACGCTCAGCAGCGCTCTGCTGCCACCCTCAGGTCATCAGCGGAACAGCAGGACATCGTATGTCTGAATGGGCAGTCATTGTTCCCTGTAAATTGGGCACAGCTTTATTTGTTATTGAGAAATTTGATGCAGCGTGATGAATTTAACACACACGCACATTGAACTGTGTAAAAGCAAAGTAACAAGTAAACAGCCTAAATGAGGGAGGGGCGGTTTTGTTATATGTAGCACCTTCTCAGGTGGGATGAGCTATAAAACTGTCACAAAAATGTGTTTAAAAAAGGTGACTCTTGACTTAAATTAACACAGTAATGTCTCTGCTGTGTTCAAGAATCCAACCACTGACCGTTCTGGATCTTCTAGTGGTTTTGGATCAGCCCTTTATAGTTTTTCCTCTTCGTGATGTAATTTAAATGCAATAAATGCAGAGGTCTAAGATTTAATTATGCAAAAAGGCCACAGGCTTATTTCCATTGTGATCCTCTGGGGAGGGACAAGATGCGGGGTCCAGCAAGACTGACAGGCGCCAAGACAATATCCATATAATTACATACACAGAAATAAAAGAAAACATAAAAGGATAACACAGTAATTTGTTTTTGCAAAGTCCTTTTCCAGAGACTGAACATTTCTTCAAAGCTTGCTTCAATCAGTTTTAAAGATACTTGGAATTCAAACAAACCCAAATGGAGCCAGTCATATCCTCCCTGTCATACTCAATGACCAGCCCATAGAAAAAGTGGAACAGTTTAAGTACCTCGGCACAATAATTCATCAGACATGAACTTTTAATGTTGACTCAGCATTTTTAAGAAACCCAATCAGCCCTCTTGAACCTGTTTTTGAACCTTTTTTTTATTCATATCATATGTAAGTCTCTTCTGTATTTAGTCCAGCATGTCAACAGTCTAATAGAAAACGCTGTGTTCAATCTTTTGGACAGGGGCGCCATCTTATGAGAATGGTGTTATCTGTGCCTGCTGCAGTGGTCAAGCATTTGAACAAACTAATCACAATGAACAACTTCGATCTGTATGACTTGGTGTCCCAACACTGAATTACAGCCCCCAGTGCACTTCCTTCACCCTCAAACCTGGACAAAGTGCACAGCTAACACTTTGGTGATGGAGATAACACAGTGTGTATCTCACAAGATGGCGCCCCCGTCCCACATGGCGTGACCTATACCTTCATATTCTCTCTTATTTTGAAAGAAGCACCACTGTGCTTGTGTTTAGGGTAATCCATAGAGTCATGGGCTCTGACTGTGACCAGGACTAAGACTGAATATTATGAACACAAACTAGCTCCAAACATCAATAGTAAAGGCTCACTATTGACCACTGGAAGTCATGTTTACTCTCCAGTATTGAATTCTCTAGCTGGAAATGGAGAGCTTGAGGTGATAGACAGACACAAGGTAATGCAGCAGTGCTTTAAACCTACAGTAAAAAGTGATGCTCGAGATATCCACTTGTATGAATAACAATCATTTTCAGAGCCTGTGACTTGCAAAGGATGGACGATATGGTAAGAAATGAGAAGTATGACTCTCTTCTGCAAAGACAAGGCAGCATTTTTGGTCAGTTTTAATCAAAGATGGAACAGCGACGAAAAAATATTCCTCTACAAACCAACACTTATCATCTGTAAGGTAAAGCAACATAAAGTAACAGAGGTGACGTCAGTATTTCTTGAGGGACAGAAAAAGTAACACAGATACATAAATAGAATTGTTAATGTGGTCACTGATACATGCATATCTAAGTTTTGGATTTGAAAACTGATGTTTGTAGTAGCAACAGCACAGTCATGTGATCAAGATATTACTGAAGAGCTTTAACTTTTAGTGGCTGCAGTTTCTATAAACACCACTAGAGGG
Source organism: Cephalopholis sonnerati (assembly GCA_019142605.1). NCBI lineage: Eukaryota > Metazoa > Chordata > Actinopteri > Perciformes > Serranidae > Cephalopholis > Cephalopholis sonnerati. The sequence continues at coordinate 31,499,555 of JAGQAX010000019.1, forward strand.
AGAAAGAGACCACAGAATGAAAACAAATGACCACACACTGAACACTGTCACTACACACTGTGACTAAATAACATGCAGCTACTGTTGCATAGTGATTAAGTGTCTGCAGCCTGGCTCCCTTAAAGGTGCAGAAATAATTGACACTGTTGCAGGATCCGAAATCAGCTTGAGACTAATATAACAAACAGTACTCTGCACATCAAACTAATTGGTTGTCTTGCAAATACATTTTGCTTTGGGTTTAAAAAAACAAACATTAATCCTGTTATTGAACCATAACTGGCAGATTATATTGTCTCCTGCATTTTATTTCATTAGGCAAACTTTGCTGAGTGTTTATTTTATGGGTGTGTCGGTTCAAATACTGAAACGTGCCGTGCAATAAATTTAAATTTCATCGTTCATGTAAAATCCAATTTTAATAATGTCTCTATTAAAGATCAGAGAGGATCATGTCTGTTTAATTCATTTTAATGGAATTTCTTTAATGAGCCTGGTTCTCTTTGTTCTAAATGACTTCCTCAGGAAGTAGTCATTTAAAATTTCAGATTTAATTTGTAGTTTTATTTCTCTCCATTTAAGATCTGTATGCCTTATTTTTCTTTCTTTATTAAGATTCTTTTTTTTATTAAAGTAGTTATTGAACCTATTTAGCAACATTATTATTATCATCATTATTATTAATTAATTATTTAATTTTATTTATTTATTTCTCTCTTTTTTTCTCCTCCTCCTCGCACATATCTACACATTCATCTGGTTGCTGTTATTTGTATTTAAATATACGACACAATTTCACAACTCACTGTCATACATGCACACAAACCCTTACAGAACAATACTCCAACTAAGAAAAACATTAAACTTTAATTTGTCTGTCTGCGCTATGTCACACTGACAAAAAGTGAAATTTAAAAATATACATATATTTTCAGTGATCTAGCTTGTTCCTCACTGTCCCACTGAGCGAGAAATTTCCTGTTTTATTTATTCTCTTTTCCATAATAACCTGAAGCTAAAAATCCTGATCCTGTCCTGCAATGTTTTTTTGTTGTTGTTTTTTCGGACACAAAGTGACTGACAAAGCTTGCATATTTGGCCTGATTTGGCCTGAACTCGAGGACAATAAGCCTCAGTTCTTGAGGAGAGTGACAAGCAATCATGAGAATCACCACAATTTGGAGAATGAGTCTGCAGTGAGTAACATCTCGGACACCAATGTTCTGGCAGTAATTGCAGTGAATAACAACATGACTCACGACATGAACTCTCATTTCGTGGCACTCACTTACAATTCCAGTGCTACTACTTGATGTCAGTGACAACGAGTGTTTTCTGCTGTCTTTAAGGCTGACAAGCAATAAACTGAGAGGCAAACAACCACCTGGCCAAAGCAGACTGCCACAGCTCATTATAAAATTTCTGCCAATGTTTTTTTTGTTTGTTTGTTTGTTTTGCATTAGCTGTCTTTTCAAGTCATATTTTCATGATACAAAATCATTGCCACTAGGTGAGCAGTCTCTGCATGAGAAGAGAACAGAATGACATTTTGGGTTTGCCTCTCATGAACCTTAACACTCCTGAGTTAACTGACGCAGCACAAAGGCAGAATCATGTGACCTGGACCATCCACCATGACATTGGACTTCACTGATTTGCGGGTCACACCAGGACAGAGGAGATATGAAATCAGAGAAGTGGGATACACCATGCGTCTGAATAATTCAGCACCATGGAGAGAGGCACAGAGATACAGACTGCCTTTGAATGTTTCAGCACCACAGACAGCGCTCAGTGGAGGAGCCTGTCTTTGCTGCCCTCTAGTGGCCAAATGCAGCAGCTTTGATTTTTTTCAATTAGTTTAAAAGTGTAAAATTAATCAAATACAAACATCTCCTGAATAGATTTGTTGCAACTTTTATTTACTTTATAATGAGCTTGTATTTTCTTATTATTTTTTGTTTGTTTTATTTATTTTATTTTGTTTCTCCCTGTTTTGTTTTAATATTTTTTTCTTTAATGTACTTTTACCATCTTCTTATCTTTTATTTAATGTACATGTTACTCTGTCTGTCTTGGTTTAGGCTGCTGTACACATTCTGTAAAGTTGAAGAAAAAAGTATTGCTATCTTAGAGCAGTGGTTCTTAAAGGGTGTGCCGGGATGCAAATCCAAGTGTGATAACCACACAATATAATTGCAATATTCAACTGGGCCTATACAAAAAGTTATGAATGAATTTTTAATCAACTGTATCAGTACGTTGTGCACACCTATTTCCGAATAAAGAAGCAAACTCTAGCTAAATATGTAATTTAATGTAATTTAATGAGATCTAAAAAAAAAAAAAAAAAAACCTCCAGGAGCCTATTTGTTGCCGTTTGCACGTGGGAATCATAAATGTGTGACACATCACATTATCTTACTTTATTTCCTATTAAATGGGTGTGTTATTGATGCTTTAACCCCTTGATACCTGAGCAAATTGGCTTGATTTCTTTTAACAGCATGGGAAGAAGGTGATGAGCAACGAAAGAGGAAATGACCCCAAAAAATAACAAGAAATTTGTAAAAAAGAAGAAAAAAAAAGAAAAAAAAGAAAATTAGTTTAAAAAAAGAAAAGAAAGAAAGTTAAAAACAAACAAACAAAAACATAACCTGGAAAGAGTGCTTTTTGTGGGACATTTCTTGCCAAGTTGCTTGTTGCCCTTTTCCCCATATTTGTGAAAGAAATCACAGCAGTGTGCTCAGGGTTCAAAGGTTTTAAGTACTTTAAGTTTAAAATTAGTTTGCAATCATTTTGTAAATGAACATTTGTTATTTGTTGGCACTTGTTATTTGTTATTAGTAAATATAAACAAACATTTATGTCATGATAAGAGTGATAACCCATGGTATAGAGGCTACTGTGCACAGATATAAATACAGGTGAGCCTTGAGATTTTGGCTTGTCCTTTGGTGTGCCTTGGGCACAAAAAGTCTGAAAACCACTATTTTAGAGTATGACAAAGCTGCAAGATTTAAACACCACCGCAAACTACAACTTCAGTTATAACCATCTAGTTATATTGATACCTTTGTGACAGTGCTGATCAAACCTGAACATGAAATTAAAGGAATATTTATGGCTGAGCTGTTGTATTGGATTGTATAGGATTTTAGAGGTGTACCTAATAAAGTGACCACTGACTGTATATTAAAATTCAAGTAGAGGTAGCCTTTTAATTAATGTGCATGGTAAAAACAAGGTTTTGTGAAAAGTAAACAACATATTGCTGCCAAAAGCAAAAGCACAAGTGTACATAATGAGCCACATGTTTTGATGTGTTTAACAGAAACGTGGCTTCAAAACTGTTTGATATGATGCCCAGAGGAGAATCATAAGAAGTTTGGAGGAAAAGTGTGCGTTGAGGACCTGTAAATAGGTAACAAGAAGAGGGAGTTAAAACACTGTGAGAAACAGAAAGAAACAGGCATAGGAAAACAGATATAGGAAGTGATGGAGCCAAAACAGAAAGGCGGCGAGTCGAGTGTTTAAAGAGGCGAGAGCCAGAAGCCGGGGCGGAAGTGAGAGGGGAGGAGAGGTCGTGTCATTCATCCAGTTATCAGTGAAAGGTCAAGCTAGTCATTAGAGCAGAGCGAGGCTGTTGGAACTGACAGGCTCCCGATGGCAAACACACACACACACACACACACACACACACACACACACACACACACACACACACACACACACACACACACACGCACACACACACACACACAGACTTCCCTATATATATAGGGGAGCATGGCTGAACATTTCAATTGCATTTAATTAAAGCTTGGGTGAAATATCTAGGATGCTATTTATTAACTATATTTATTTATGAAACAAAGACCAGGGACAATAGGACAACACTTGTCCCCTCACCAGTCTCTTGAGGCTCCTTGCTCCCTTCATGCCCTGTCATTGCACATATTAATTGGGTTCTCATCGACACCCGAGTTTAAAAGAGAAAAGACCAGTTTAAGCAAGAGAAGAGGGGAAAGGAAGGAGAGAGTAATGAATGCAATATCCACGGCAGCAGATACTCTCCTGTCTGCACACACACTGAGGACTCCAGCTGACAGCTGTTAGATGGTGTATTGATTTGTCCTCGGTCTCAACGTTGGCCTGCCAGAACTTGTCAGAATATTGAAAGAAAGAGAGCTTGAGCGAAGAAAGAGAGACAGTGAGACAGATTAAAGAGAGAGGGAGCGAGAGGCACAGAGAGCGAAGAGTTTAAGGTCAAAAGGGGAGTCTTGACCAACTGTATCTCCTTAGTTCTTTCTTCCTTGTTGAATGCATCAGGCTGAATGTTAATATTGAAGAGAGAGTTTACTGCCGGGATCTGAACATGTCAGATGGGGTATGAAACATGAACAGTTAGACGATCACACAGGTTTTTTTTTAACAAAACTCCACTTCAGCAGAACTATTCAGAAAATAAACAGTAAAATTTTGCCAAGACAGTCTTTTGCAGCCATTCAGAGACTTGTTTAAAACCTGTCTGATAGGCTAAGTGCTCGTGTTTCTTCTTCATCTCAGCCAATTACTTTTCTGAGTACCACGCTTTCATAAATGCTAGAAATGATGGCCAAAGCTACAGCAATATGAGCCAAGTCTTATTCAAGTAGAATTATCCTTTAAGATTAAGGAAATATCAACACATTTCCAAGAGGTACACACATGTCCAAAGGCGTTTGCAGCCGTTTGAACACAAATATTCATTCGTTCATTCATTTATTTTTCATAACCACTTATCCTGTTGGGGGTCGCGGGGGCGCTGGAGCCTATCCCAGCTGACATTGGGCGAGAGGCAGGGTACACCCTGAACAGGTTGGCAGACTATCACAGGGCTGACACATAGAGACAGACAACCATTCATGCTCACATTGACACCTACGGACAATTTAGAGTCACCAATTAACCTGCATGTCTTTGGACCGTGGGAGGAAGCTGGAGCACCCGGAGAAAACCCACACTCGGAGACACGGAAGAAATGCAAACTCTGCACAGAAGGGAACACCCTGGGTTCAAGGCAGAAACCCTCTTGCTGTGAGGCCACAATGCTCATTTTAAGAGAACAAGACTGAAAAGGTTTTGATCAAACATGGTCTTCATTATCAGGTGAAGAATCTCATGAGCAACTCTGAAGTGCGAACCACAACACTGAGGAGGAAGTGGCAGAGCTGCACAGTGGGTTGTTTTGTGGTATTGGGAGCTGCAGTTATTGAGGCTGGATTGGGCACACCTTGAGGAAACTTCCCTCCAACATGACCAGAGAGTCCTTATCCTGGAACCCACAGGGGAGAAGAAAGCCAGGAAGACCAAAGAACACCTGGAGAAGGTCTGTCGAGCAGAACTCAAAGAATCAAGAACATTCGCCCAACACCGAACCAGCTGGAGAAAGTTCGTGAATGACCTATGCTCCCCAAGGAGCAAAAGAGTTTGAGTAGCTCAGAACTTTTGTACCATTGATAAAGAATGGGAAACAGACTAGCTCTCAAACAACAATGCAAAAAGAATCTAAGAATATAATCATACATGTGTCCACTTAAACCTCCTGAGACCCTGTGTCCTCATATGAGGACATCACATCTCGGGTTTACTTGACCTTATACTTCATTCTGTTTAACTCAGACCTGTTGTCCTCATTTGTGGACACTTTTTTGTGCCACCTAGTGGTAGCAAGAGCACAATACACTAATCCATGTAAAAACAAGATGGCAGCCATCTCTGCTAACTCAGTCTACAGCCGGTCCCGACACAAAAGTGGACAAGGTCCCAAACCTGATCACACTTTATGCTTTAAACTTGTTTATTTATGATTAATAATGTTTATAGTTTGCCATGAATTTCTGTAGATATATATAACTTTGATGATCCTCTGACTTTTCCTCAACCAATAACGGTTGTTATTAAAATATCTCAACTTTTCAATGACACCATGCAGTGCCAAGCTTGGGACCGACATTCATGTTCCCCAGAGGATGAAGTTTTCACTTATTCAGAGTAATATCTGAACACCAACTTGACAGGATGTCACACAATTTTCCACAGACATTCATTGCCCCCAGATGATGAAGCCTACTGACATTGGTGATGACACTTTTCCTCAAGTGACACCAGCTGGTTGACAATTGTGGTTGTTATTGAAATATCTCAACTATTTAGTGGACTGCCATGAAATTTGGTACATTCATGTTCCCCAGAGGATTAATTGCATTTACTTTCATCACGTGCACTTGGTGCTAATAAGCAAATGTTAGCATGCATATGTGCTAAACCAGGACTGTGAACATGGTAAACATTTTAGCATGTTAGCATGTCATTGCGAGCAAGCTAGCATGCTGATGTTAGTATTGAGCTTTTCATTGAATGGAAAACTGACAATGCTTCCTTTTTTAAATGCACTTCTCAAAATTGCTCAGGTCAGTGTCTTTATCAGTTAGCATGTGTGTGCACTACATGAGACATTTAATGTCTGCTGACTGAGGCCTAATAAAATCATTAAAAAAATGATGGACACAAATCCTGTGTTGACACATCAATTTAGTACAATGGTTCCCAAGTGGTCCAGCCCCGGGGTCCAGATTTCTCCTTAGTCATTAGTTCAAGGACCACACATTTTAATACATTAAGCATCATACTTGTTATCTGTCCATTAGTCACTCACCTCAAAATTAAAGCTCTGTGCCGGAAATCCTCTGTACTTAAAAATAAAGTGTGTTTTTTACAAACTAGACACATTTGCAAGTCACTTGTGGTCCATTCAGAATGGACCCACAACCCACTTTAGGACCGTGACCAACCAGTTGGGAACCACTGATTTAGTGTACATTTTAAATGTCAAGAAAAAAAAAACAGATGCAAGTCAAGAGAGAGTGATGCGTCACACCCAGACCATAGCTAATCTGAATCTGTGAATATATTTCCCCCACTGAGCCAAAGTGAGAAAAACATTCTCAGTTTGGTCACAAATTTTGATTTGGAAAACCTGAAACAAAGCAGTGTTTGTCTATGGCAAAATGTGGGAAGTAAAAAATGCTTCATCACTGTTGATTCATTTAAAATGAATTTAAATAAAGGGCCACGCCTCAAACACACCTCTAATTACCTACCAAGACTACTTACACTTGCCCTGTTTGCCTCAGATTGCCTCATCAATCATGTTCCCTACCTCATTCCTCCTCTCTTCCCTTCTCCCCTCATCATTACTTATTCAATCTGGTGCACACCTCTCTCATGTCTCATTCTAGGTACCATCTGGGGGGCCTGTAAGTGGCCTGGGGAGTCTCCCTCTGCCTGGTCTCCAGTACATCCTCCTCAAAAGACATCTCTCCTTCACCTTTGCCCCCCCACTTACATCCATTCACCAGTCCTCAACAACCATCCATCCATTCATTTCCTAACCGCTTATCCTCTTGAGGGTCATGGAGGGGCTGGAGCCTATCCCAGCTGACACTGGGCGAGAGGCGGGGCACACCCTGGACAGGTCGCCAGACTATCACAGGGCTGACACATAGAGACAACCATTCACGCTCACATTTATACCTATGGGCAATTTAGAGTCACCAATTAACCTGCATGTCTTTGGACTGTGGGGGGAAACCGGAGCACCCGGAGAAAACCCACACTGGTTGCTCTTCCGCTGACATGGAAGAAGTGCAAACTCTGCACAGAAGGGAACACCCTGGGTTCAAAACAGACAACCATTCACACTCACACCTGGGGGCACCAACTTATCACCAATCTGCATGTCTTTGGACTGTGGGAGGAAGCCGGAGTACCTGGAGAAAACCCAGGCGGAAATGGGGAGAACATGCAAACTCTGCACCTGGGATCAAACCAGGAAACGTCTTGCTGTGAGGCGACAGTGCTAACCACCACACCACTGTGACACCCCCTCAACAACTAACATCTCCTCAATTACATTTAAACATTTTAACGACATATTGTTGTGGCGTGGTCCTTGCTAGTGAAAAGTACCTTGTATCTTTGCGCCCATTTAAAAAAAAGCCTTTTTGCTCCCTGCATTGACACCTCATCTTCATGTTGTGTAATCAGGCGTAAAGAATTTGGATCACCCAATCAGGGCGGGACACAATCAGCGGCCCTGATGTGTTGAGTTATCAGTTGGAAAGGCGAAATGAGAATGAAGCCAGCGTGTCATCATTCATTGTGAAATGGTCACATTTAATGGTTGAAACCTGTCATTGTATATACATCTATAAAAAAGACCCCAGGTACAGGTTACGACATTCTACTGCTAATACATACATTATTATTATTATTAAATAATAAACTTTTTGTTCAATGTTAAAGTTACATATCATAGTTTACAAAATAGGATCAAGGAGAATTAAGCCATTATGAATCTCTGAAAAAAAGAAAAAAACAAAACAAACTAAAATCCTATATGTGTGTTTGTATTATTTGTCCATAAGATAAAAAAAATACAATAAAACACATCAATATTCCTTTGAATAACATAATATTAACTGGTGATATTGGCTATTGAAATGTAAACTGCAAAAAGACATATTTTATGTTCGTAAAGGCGTCAGAATTTTGGAAAGCAAACTGTTTTGTGTTATTGTATTTTACAGCATAGAGCAGAAAGAAAAACCAACATAGCTCGCATCACTGTTTCAATAACCAACTTCATCGTCGTCGAACCAAAACAAATGGGTGGGCAAAGAATTGTTCAGTCTCAAATCCACTTTATTTTATTTCATTTTTTTTTTTTTTTTTTACAATCCAGGTCCTCTTTGCCAGTCGGTGAAAGCAGAGTGTAAAGCTAATTGTCTAAATAAGCCAGACTACCGTTACTGAATTCTTCAAAGTGTTAGTCCTCATATCCAAAAAAACAAAAACAAAAACACCCCGACTCGCTCCGTCAGTTTGATTCAGTCGCCGCAGTTGACAGATTCAAAGTCAGATTGAGTATTTGTGTGGCTTCTTTGTTAAATGGTACACAAACAGGAGCTGCAAGGTTCCTCAGACTCGTCCCGAGTTTCATTCGTATACTGTTTGAGTCGACATCAATCAAGTGTTGTGCACACACACACACGCACGTAACTTTCTGGGGGGTTCTCTAACCCACGACGAAGGCAGACACAGGCTTCAGGAAGCTCAGTGAATTGTTTGGGAACCACTTTGTTGGGGGGTGAAGTTGAGTCTTTGGCATGATGATTTAGCTGTATGGGGACCGCTACGGTAACTATACACACAAACACACACACGAATGCTCTATGTGTGTGTGTGTTTGTCTGTATCGTTCTGCGATTTCAGAAGAAAGTAAAAATTAATTCATGATCAATGAAAAAAAAAAAAGAACAAAAAGGTAATGAGGAGGATTTTTTTGTCATCTGATGAGTTGATTTTCTTGCTCTGAAGAGGAGATTCCCAAACCAAACTGCTGTCTGCCCAAAAAAAGTCTGCTGTGACCCTTTAAAGCCACCAGGGGGTAATATAAGACTGTTTCTACTGATATCACTGCTGCTGCTGTTGTGGTTGTTGCTGCTCCTGTTGCTGCTGCTGCTGCTGCTGCTGCTGTTGTTGTTGATGATGGTGGTGGTAGTGATGCCGCTTTCAAAAGTTCCTCTGAAGAATTTCTTTGTCACCATTAATCAAAAATGCTGAATCGCATTATCATCGTCTGGTTTCATGTCTAAGTAATCTCGGTGAGTAACTGTGTGATGGACAGAAAATGATCAATGCACTGTATCCTTGAAACATGTGCAAAATAGAAAAAAGACCAGCCTCCTCCTCCTCCTCTTCTTCCGCCTACTCCCTTCAGGAATAAGACATTTACATCTGGGGAAAGAAACAAAAGCACAAATTAGGCATCACAAGCTGTGTCTGATTATACAACTGACACAGTCCATTTTTTATCCCTTGGGATTTGCCTTTTTTTAGATGGTACTTATGGTGGCTGTATATGTTTGTATCTTTTTACTCAAGTAAAAGTACCAATTCCCAACCTAGGGCCCAGAAAACATTTGAATGTAGGGTAGTAAATGGGCCCTACATGGGATTGTCCACAGGTTCCATATTGGCCCCATGACATTTGCCCACATGGGCTGATTTACCCAGCTAAGATGCCCATCTTGGACCTATGCCCACTCTGTACTCAGGTAGCCCCGACATGACCCATGTGGGCAGTTTGCGTGGGGCCAATATGGAACACATGGACAATCCAACATAGGGCCCATTTTTCAGGCCATTTACTACCAACATGGGAACCACATACAAATGTTGGCTGGGGCTGAAGCCCTGTTAAAAGGGTCACAATATAAATGTTGGGGGATTGCGAGCAAAGACACAAAACAAAAAAAACAACAACAAATTCATCGTATTCACTGCTTTAATCTTTAAGACAAACTTTTGTATTTTTCAACCTGGATCCTATTTTCCCAAGTTTCTGTGTCTAAGTGACAAACAGGGACAACAATTTTTGAAATAGGTCCAATACTGAGTGAAAGCGCTGAAACAGGCTGCAATTTAACACAATGGGCAATTGTGCAGCCATTTTACATTCACTAAAAGTTTTTGTTTTTGCCACTGGAAGGCTGAAATTCTTATTTTAAGTCCCTGACAACATTATGAAGAGGACCCCTATGGAGACAGACGTTTTTGTTAAAGAGTAAGATCATTTTTGTTTAAACAGAAACAACCTGGAAACGGCTATCACCAAGCCCACCAGACTCCATTTAAAAAAATAGTTATTTTAGCACTGTAAAACCTACTTCATTCAGTGTTGACACAAACAAAACAAAACTCACAAAAACTGTCTTGGCTTTTCTTTCCACTTTTTCAACAATCACCAGCTCTGGTTTGGTTAAAATAAACCCTTAATTCACCCAGTTAGATGTGAAAATAAGCTGCCTCTATAAATGCTAAAATTACTGTTTATTTAAATGGAGTCTGGTGTGTTTGCCAATACCGATTCTGGGGCTGATTCTGATAAAGAAAATGATCTTACTCTTTAACAAAAAGGTCTATCTCTGTAAGGATACTTTCCATAATGTCATCAGACACTTGGAATAACTTAGCTGATGTAAACTGATGGTGCTCAAATGGCCCGAGTGGTTATATTGCAACCTGTTTCACTGCTAAAAATGTTTGTCTTCAATAGTCATTTAGACACAAAAATATAGGAAAAAGGGTCCAGGCTGAACAATACTTAAGTTACCTTTGCATTGCATGTCATAAGCTCATCGCATAGCTGTAAATAGATGTTAACTATAGCTGTCAGATAAAGGTAGTGGATCAAAAAGAAGACTTTTTCTCCCTGAACTGCAGTGGAGCAGAAATATAAACTAGCATTGGCCTGTATTACAAAAACAAATCGTGATCTGAAGAGATAATACTGTGTGTAAACAGCACATAACAGATTCCCAGTTGGACCCACTGGAGTCGAGGGTATGGTAGGGGAATTGGCACAAATGTCTCTTTAGCATATTCATCCAACTAAACCTGGCTCGCTTCATCCTCCAGTGGTTAAAATGAGCAGCAGGTGTTCAGTTGGGGATGCAGCCATGTTTAATGTCGTTTGGTTAGTGTTATTATAGGGGTGCTGTTTGTCAGTGTTTCTTTTTTTATCTCACAGGGTGCAAAATCCATTTCCTGTTTGCACACCTTTACAGAGAGCTTTGCTGTGATCCGTGACATTCAGCGTTTCAGCATTCATTGTTCAACATCTACATCTTCGACAGGAGACGTACTATTACAACATGATTCATAGAGTAAAACCTGTAAAATTAATGAAATGGGACAGCTTTGAATTGGATTTTCCCTCAATCCCTTCTGGGGTTCTGCAGAAAAATATGAAGAAAAACACCCTGCTGGGTCATAAAACAAACTCACCCAATCGTTGTTGCTCTGGTTCTATTAAACATGCTCTTGACATCAATAGACATGCATCGACTTGCCAATATGTGACTGAATGACTGAGCTCATAATCAATTCAAAGATGAGGGGCTGTAGACTCATTACAAGACGTGTGTGTTAGTGTTTCTGTGTGTTTGCTCACCACATGAACAGCAGCAGCATTCCTAACAGCAAAGGGGAGAAAAATGTGAGGAGCCTGGCAGCTCTGCCCACTGGAGGTTCAGCCTTTTGTGGTGCATTGGAGGACGGTATGGGGGAGGTCTTAGTCTCTGGAAAACAACAAGAAATCGGAAAACACAATAAACCTTACTGGGCATATTTTTAATGATCTGCTTTAAATCCTTACTCCAATTTTCCTCATACAGTGTTACACAATTGTTTTGTTCCACAACATTCAAACCGTCGTTTTGATGAATGGATACTGAAAAGTGCTCATCATACCGGGAAGAACCAAACAGAAAGGAAAATACAGTGTAGAGTGGAATCAATTCTAATCTGCAAGTGCAATCAATATGGGACTTGTCAAGGCAGTTATGAAGTGAACTGGACGAAAAAAAAAAAAAATCTCATTCATACTGAGGCCGCAGGGAACCGGAGGGAGAGAAGGACAGAGGCATAGTAAAATAGATAGATGGATATAATATGGAGACAGAAATATGAGAAAAGGTAACGAAAAGTGAGCTAAGAACCCTGAGGTAAAGGAGACAGTGAATTGAGGAGGAAGTGGATAAAGTTTGAAGGGGGGAAGTGTGCACTGCGGCAGTTAATGTACTGCTGGTAAAATATGGGCTTATGAAATATCTACCTATAATATGCTGCATATTTTGATTTTACAAAACATAACCTGAGCGGTTGACCAATTCAAGTCCCATGTAGGTCACAAAACAGAGGCTATTGTCCTGGAAATATTCCAGAAAAAATATAATATAACAAATAATAAAAATAAAAAAATAAAAAATAAAAATAAAAATAAAAATAAAAATAAAAATAATAATAATTTAAAAAGAAATAAAAAGATAAAAAGATAAAATAAATAATAATAATAATAATAATAATAACAATACATATAATGAATAATAATAAAATAAAAAATGCCAAAAATAAAACAAAATAATAAAAACAAACAAACAAACAAACAAAAAAACCCAACCCAATAATAACTGTCATTGTTTTTGTCCTAGTAATATTCTAGAAAAAAATAAAATAAAATAATTTAAAAAGAAATAAAAAGATAAAATAAATAAATAATAAATAATAATAATAATAATAATACATATAATGAATAATAATAAAAATTAGAAAATGCCAAAAATAAAACAAAATAATAAAAAAACGAGAAAAAAAAACCCAACCCAATAATAACTGTCATTGTTTTTGTCCTAGTTATATTCTAGAAAAAATAAAACAGAAATAATTAAAAAAGAAATAAAAATATAAAATAAAAAATAATAATAGTAATAATAATAACAATAATAACAACTGAAAAAACTTACTGTGACTATTGCACATTCCCAGCCTATTTTGTTATGTTCAAGCGTACTGAGCTGGTGCGTGTGCAAGCTTGTGGCAAACATAAATATGCTGAAAGTAATATGTGCTTAAGCCTTTCTTCAGTGCCTCAGTTTGGTTTAACATAGCCTGACAAATAAAAATATCACAGTTTAATGTTTTATAAAATGGGCCGCTGTCGCTATAGCTGCAGGCAGCACAGTAGATATTAACTCATGCACACTGTTTGCAGCTCAGTCTGGAACCCACAGCATTTTTGTTGCTGGGGAGAGAATATGATTTCCCTCTCCTTCCAATTAATGACTGTTGTGTAGTACTGTGTTGGGAGTCGGGAAGAGGCAGCCAGGTGTGAAATAGCCAGCAAGAGAGAGAGAGAGAGAGAACTAGGACACATTTAACATGTTCAGCAGCTCAGTGCAATGCTATCCTGCCTGCAGCAAAACATTTTGCTTTGGAGTGGTGGAGGAAATAAAAATTATGCAGACATAATGTGATGGTGACGAGGAGAGGCAGTTATGGGGTGTAGGTTGATGTAACAAGGTAGTTGGGGACAGGGGGACAAGACAATGATGTGAGGGAGAGGGAAGATTGATGAACAACAGTGGGGAAAGAAAAACTGGTGAAGGAGCCGAGCAGGCAGGCAGAGAAGAGAGAGGAGATCTGAAACATGAAGAGGAAAACAAGAAGGACGGGTGAAGAATGCACAAGGGGAAAAGAAGTTAATAAGATTAAATCTGCCAAGTGACTTCAACTCCAACTACCCTGCCTGATTCTGCTGATGGTGTGGATGTCTGTGAGCCTGTTACCTGGCATTAGAACGCATCTCCACATTGCCTCGAGGAACATTTATGATCACGTCTCACTTTACTGCTCTCTATGCAGATAAACATCAACCAAAACACATGATTGTTTTTAACTGACTGAGGTCTGTCATGCTACACACTCACAGGTTAGAGTCTGCCTGACAAAGAGTGACAGGGCTAACTGTTAGCATCAAACGGCTAACGTTACCTAACAGTTACTAAAGGGTTTAATAACAGAGTCGAGCTGTTTCGGCATGCATATAGGTTTGTTTGGACCATTTAACAGCTGCTGCTGTGTTAGCTCGTGCTACTCAGGGTCCAGGGGTAGTCCCTCAGCACTGTGTCTAACCTGTGTAACAGCAGCAAAAGAAAGTTTGCCTATCCAATGAGGAGTCCGACAAACAAGGACATGGGTTGAGTAGGTGGTCTTTTACCAGGTCCAATCATTAGCGTACACTGCTGAAAGATTGAGGCCATATGCGGCCCAGGAGCAAACAGAACTCGTGCATTTGGTGCATTCACACCTGTAACTTAAGCTGTCCACCTGTGATCCAATCACCCAGGATGCGTGTTAATATCAGGTGCTAACAGGGCCTGTGGCTTTGGGATTTTCCAATGTAGATGACTATAAGAACAATACAGTCTCACTCAGACCTCGTCACATATCGATGTTTGGTCATGGACTTTCTACATCCAGATATGATGTACAGTAAAAGGTATCCTGGGTGCTCATAAGTGTGATATCGTAGGCAACTGGACTTGCTTGAGTTTCTTGAAGACATTTTGCCTCTCATCCAAGAAGCTCCTTCAGTTTTTAAGAGATGAGAGGATAAAAAGCGAGACTTCTTCAAGAAACTCAAGCAAATCCAGTTGCCTACAAGATAGCACTTGTGATTACCATGACCTGGATGACTGAGAATCTTCACTGACATACCCTGGGTGCGTTAAATTGGATGCTATGTCAAGTTCTGCCTGTTACATGCATTGTCTTCTTTCAAAATACACTTCTGTTTTAACAAGAAATTTACCATTTACATACAGTCTCTTTCAAAATAAATGCACTACGTTGGTAGAACACTGCAAATTGACATTTTTTTTGCCTTGAACAACTTTTTTTCCCCTCATTTTACTTTCAAAATTTCCTTTAAATTATATCCACAGCACAGAAACACAGGAGTCTCCATGATAAGCAATAGGTTTATCTTATTTATGGCCATATTGAGAAATCATATTTTTTTAAAGCTAGTTTGGTTTGGCAAATAGCTCATATCCATGAGTTTAACTGTTGTTGCAATAAAAAGGGGCCAGTCAGAGGCACCAATCAGAGCTGTAGCAAGTACAAGGTGGTTTGTCTTTGCAGAAAACAAAACACAGAGCCAGAGATGCTAAATTCATACCCTCCAAAAGCGAGCTGCAGGTTTCTACAAAGCCTAAACTTCAGCTTCCACTTGCCCTTAGCAGTGCACACACACTTAAATTTTACTATCACTTATTGGATGTTTTGTATCCAAATGCACCTTTGGCTTTTTTATCAAAAAACAGATATATTCTCACTTGGATACTACGTGTTTATAGTACTGGGCAATTTTAGAGCTCATCCAAACCTTGGAACTGATCCAATGATGTCGCCCAATGGAGAAACTGAAGATTTTTACATCTATAACCCTGAATGTCTGCAATAACACCCAGTTAGTAAAACGTCGTCTTAATGACATAATAAGTAGCTGTTTTCCCATGCATCAAAGCTGCAGAAGAGGACCTTAAGGCATCTCAGCATTTGCTTCAACATTTAGCTGCGGTGGTTTCTGCTTATTAAGCAGAAATGGAAGCATTTATAAATAGGTCTAGACATGAAGGATATAAGAAGTGATATCTAGTGTTGCCTGTTTGGTGCTAGACAGTGTCCAGTTTCTGTCTCAAAGAGTGGGCGAGGCAGAAACTTATATCTTGGATGGTTGCAACACTAAGGATGGTTGCCACTTTTTAAAGCCTCAGCTGTATCTACTTTTTACTTCCTGGAATGTGGTTGCTAAGCGATGGTCCAATCACTGAGGATGGGATTTCTAAATGTCGTCTGTCTGTCACCGCGCTACCCTTTTGATGTGAGATGAGGCTGCCAGGAAACAGGACAGGCATGTAAGTACAACTCTCTGTGAGATATGTGCGACCTGTTATTGCTGATGCGTGAACGTGGTGAAAAAAGAAACAAATAAAAAAAAAGGGGGGGGGGGGGGTGAATGTGGCAAGAGGCAAGACAGGAGAAAGACAGAGAGGAAATGGAGAAAGTGTAACCGTGTGTATAGACTGTGAGCTACACAATCAATAAGTCACAGGAAGTTCGTTCATTTCCTATTCGACTGAGCAGCCAGGAAATATTGGTCAGTGTGTAGATGTTAACAAGCTGGTCAGCTGAAAGAAAGACGGACCTGGCTGAACTTTCTGTTGATCGGTTCAGTCGTGGACAGGAAATAGGATATTTTCCTTGCTTCCTTATTGTTATTATGCTGCTTTATGTACAATTATTCCAATGAAAAAGTGCCAACTAAATAATTACAAGATGGATTTTTGAAATCTCTGCTAAACAGAACTCCCGTTTGGACTTGAATGAATGATGTTGTGTTTACATATACCCTTCAGCATGCCAGGTGATCCACCTTGGTCATATTCACATACAAAAAACATGGAGAGATGGCGTATCATCAGTGGCAATGACAACCCGCCCTGAAGTCCCTTAATTGATATTAGCAAAGCAGTTGTAGCTGCACACAGCCACAACAGATGCAATCAGTCGTCCAGCAAGTAACATCTGTAAAGAAGGTGGCAAAAGGCCAGAAACAGATCGGTACAAAAGGTGAGGTGACGAAAGCTACGAGTAAGAGTAAGACTGACTGATCAATAGAGAGAAGTGAGAATAGTAAGAGAAAGAAAAAAGACTGAAAAAGAAAAAGAAAGACCTAGAAGAAAAAGAGAGAAGGGGAGAACAGGACAAGGAGAGAGGGAAGGGAAGCAGAGAAGCAGCAGCTGGATCGAGATGAGGCATGAGAAGAATCCCAATAACCTCCAGTTCTTTCCCTGAGAACAAGAATAATACACTGTGTACTGAGTCAGTGTTTGTGTGTGAGTGTGTGCATGCTGCATGATATCAGAGGGATGTACTGTGTGTACGTGTGTGGCACCGTCACTATGTGTTTGTCTGTGAGGGAGGGAGGGAGGGAGGGTTAGGGCACGCTGCATGTTGTGTGTGTGCTTTTTAGCATGTGTTTGTGTGTTTCTAAGCGTGCGGGAGCACATTCAGTATTGACTGTGTGATAATCAGTGTGCAGTGCTGCTCATGACCAACAGGAGTCACTGTTGGACTGTAGAACTGTGAGGAAACGTCAGTAGACGGGTAGCGAGAGGGAGAGAAAGACAGGTAGACAGACCACGTTTTTTCTTAGAGAGTTTTCAAACTGGGACAATATTGTCTGTAAATCACAGATTAAGGATAGCTCTTCCGTCTTTGCCTCATATTTAGATGCTTGATGGTGAACTCATGTTGGACAGATAAATAAACTGTGACTTTATCAATATGTTGACATGCAATGGCAAAGATTTGGATTCAGGACTGAGGGGACACAGTGAAGTCTGGGGTTTTGTGCTTTCCACTGATAACAGAAACGACTGGTACATAAGAGTACAGTGTTAATAATTTACCTATTTAAAAACAGATTTTAGACTTTGATAAAGACCCTGATATTAGGATCTTAATTATGATTATCATTACTAAAAACATGAGGGGAGGTGGAGGTATTTTTTTAGTCCTGATCAGTGTATGTAAACCTTTCTCAGGCTGAGAGAGGAAAGTTGCTAGAAGAAAATGTTGGCATTGTTTGTTCCTGCAAACCATGGATATGTTACATTTTTACGTTTCATATGTGTCATATCAACATTCCTCAAGTGACGCAGTATATGAGTTGACTTTGTCATCGGGAGGTGGAGGAGATGGTGCATGGTGTGACAGCTCGGTGAGACAGCTGCCAAGCTGCAAACTACTGCTGACTACTGAGAGTAGCAAACAACACCGGCTGTTTTAAAGTGACCCATCACTGTGTTTCCAGCTGTATTTTTGGTCACTAAATGTGTAGCAACACATCACTGTATTCCCAGTGGCTCTTGTGCCACCAAATATATGTGTTTTTGGCAACCTGTTGCTGCGTTTTTCAGTGGTTATTGTGCAACCAAACATCCAATGGCTTTAGTGCCACCGAACGTGTGCTTTTTAGCAAACTATTGCTGCATTTCCAGCTGCTTTTTTGGTCACCAAACATGTTGCGACACATCACTGTGTTTCCAGTGGCTTTTGTGCCACCAAACATGGGTGATTTTTAGCAACCCATCGCTGCATTTCAAACCATGATTGTGCCACCAAAGGTGTACACAAAGGTGTAATGGTACGTTGCTGCCTTTCCAGCTGCATTTGTGCCACCAAACCTGTAGAAACTCGTTGCTGCGTTTCCAGCTGCAGTTTTGGTCACCAAATGTATAGCAACACATCGCTGCATTTCCAGTGCTTTTTGTTCCGCCAAACGTGGATGTTTTTTAGCAACCCATTGCTGTGTTTCCAGCCATATTTTTGGTCACCAAACATGTTGCGACACATGGCTTCATTTCCAGTGGCTTTTGTACCACCAAATATATGTGTTTTTTAGCAACTTGTTGCTGCATTTCCAGCTGCAGTTTTGGTCATCAAATGTATAGCAACACATCGCTGCATTTCCAGCGGCTTTTGTGCCGCCAAACGTGGATGTTTTAGCAACCCATTGTTGTGTTTTGAGCTGCATTTTTGGTCACCAAATGTGTATTAACACATGACTGCATTTCCACCGGCTTTTGTGCCACCAAATGTGGATGTTTTTTAGCAACCCATTGCTGTGTTTCCAGCTGTATTTTTGGTCACCAAGCGTCTAGCAACAAATTGCTGCATTTCCAGCAGCTTTTGTGAGACCACACATGGGTGTTTTTTTGGCTACCCATTGCTGTGTTTCCAGCAGTGATTGTGCCACCAAACGTGTAACACACATTGCCGCATTTCCGGTAGCTTTTGTGCCACCAAACATGTGTTTTTTAGCAACCTGTTGTTGCGTTTCTAGCAGCACTTTTTGCCACCAAACATGTTGTGACACATCACTGTATTTCCACCAGCTTTTGTGCCACCAAACCTGTGTTTTTTAGCAACACATGGCTGCATTTCCAGCTGCAATTGTGCCACCAAGTGTGAGTGCTTTGTGCCAAAACATTTTTTTTTTCCAAATCAATAAGCAAGTGTTATTTGTGCCTAGACAAAACTACACATCATCCACCATCTCCTCCACCTCCTGGTGACGAGGTCAGCTCATATACTATGTCCCTTTAGGAATGTTGATATGACACATATGAAACGTAAAAATGTAACACATCTGTGGTTTACAGAAACACACGACGCCAACAGGTTTTCTGGCGATTGGGCTGTATCAGACATATTGATCGTAGAACTGCTCACATCAGTATTTGACCGATTTACATTATTTTCTCCTTGCAAGGTCTGACACTGAAATTATCCAGATTTTTCTCTTTGAATACTGTAATAAAGTATCAACCAGCCTGATAAGCAAAGTGGTGATAACGTAGATAAACATGCCCTACATTGCAATTTCACTGAAATTTGAACCTATAAGTGAACATTAAAACCTGTCCACCCATATTCAGTGTTTATTCATTGAAACTGTGCTCTTCCATTTGTACTTTGCAATTCCAGCGAGGTCGGAGAGCCGAGTACAAAAGAGTGTTCAGACCTGGAATGGATGTCTTGTTGTTCGGGGATCATCAGTGCGTTGAGAGATTTCGATTTGACAAGAAAGCCATCCTTGATCTCTGCCACATGCTGACGGGGTGCCAACTAGATAATTCCCTGAGATAGTTTTTGTCCTTGTGTGTATGTGAGTATGTGTATGTGTGTGTGTGTATCAAGGCTAGGGACACACAGAATATAATCATCTTTAATGAATTTAATATTAAACGATCATTTTTCATGCAGAAATAAAACCTAGAAAGTGTAGCACTGTTATACTGTAAGTGAGCCAATCTGATGCTGCAGGTGGAACGTGAGCATTTTCTAAAAGATGGCACAGTGTTTCCCCAAGGCCGTGTTCAGGCGCTCAGGTTGATGTGTGTCGATTTGTCCGGAGGCTGCTGGATCTTGTAGCTTAAGCTGCGATAAAAGTTCAAGGCTATCAAACGCTTATAGTGTACTCAATTTAATGATAAAGAAAGTTATTAACCAAAGTTAATTTCATACCTAACTGGTTCAGGAAATTTACTGTGTGACAGCGGTGGGCACAAAGAACAATGTTTAAAAAAAACATTACAGGAATACTATATTATCAGCATAATGATTTCTTCACCTGAAGAACTACAAGACTGATAAAAACCAAACAGTGTTATAGAAATCCTGTAATACCCACAGTCACACTCAGTGTACGCTCTTGGTCACTCTATCTCTATCTTTCTTTGAATAGGTCAACTTGCACATTTGGGGAATTAATAAGTGTACCATTAACTATTCATGACAAGCCATCTCAGGCTATTGTTAGATACTTATTTGCATTTAGCCTTTCCTTATCTTTATTTTATCCCTCTGATGTGAATGTTTTAGCCACAGCAGTGGTTCAGCACTTTATCCTGAGTGAAATATCTCAACAACTGTTATGCCCAGCTGGTTACAGTCTCACTTCAGTGAAATATTTTAAGTGTATACCAGTTCATACCATTAGCGCAGCCTGTAATGTGTTATCTTCTGTTATAGAGTATCTTTGGTGATACTTAGCAAATGTTTGGATGCTAACATGCTAAACTGATATGGTGAACATTGTCCACATAACCTGCTTAGCATCAGCATATTAGCATTGTCATAGTGAGCAGGTTAGCACTTAGCTGAAAGCAATGCTGTGGCTAAATACAGCCTCACAGTTCTGCTAGCATAGCTGTGGACTTGTTTACTTGTTTCGTAACTTCTCACTGTATCATGACCTTTGTCTTTTATGTATTTTAGCACACTGCATTTGAAAATATAAACTATAACATGAATTGAAATTTGTTTAATCAGTTCAGTCAGTTAGACTTTTTAAACGTTTGTTTTTGACCAAAGAAGAGTGTTTACTTTACTGTTAAGTAAAGTGGACATGCTATATGCATTATAACAAATCTCAATCACAGAAAGTTCTGTACAAGAGAATCTTTCAGTCTTGATGGTGTGGATTGGACGGTGTTCTTAGAAATCTGAATGTTCAGCTCATACAGTACTTCTTTGCATCGGTTTTGAATCTAAATTTCAAACTAATGTACCTGACTTAGGTCACCGACACCGAAAGCAACCCTTGGGTAAAGGTACAGGCTTTAACTTGGGCTGTCACCTACCGGTAGAAACGTCCACTTCAGTTGTGGAAGTGATTGGCAGAGGATCTTCAATCCAGGGTGTAGCATGGACGGCAACACTCCAGTCACTCCATGTTCCAATCTCTGTGTCCTTGGCAGCCACCTGTTGAGCATAAGGAAAGTAGAAAGTAATTAATAAATCAGAAGCATTTTTAATGAGCTTAAACATAATTTGAAAAGTCAGTAGAGTGTGCAAGAACAGGCTGTGTACATGAAAAACAAAAAGCAAAGAACAAAATCAATCTGCAGAAGAAGTCGGTAGGAGACTGTACTTTTAACTACGTATATATATATATGTTTCACTGTTTTGAGGCTGTGTCTGCATCTTTAGAAGAAATAATTACTGCTGAATGTAGGGCTGTGACAATTACCACATTGCCAAAATACCGTGGTCACGAGATGCTGCCAGGGTGATGAGGTCATCACTGCATTTTTTTTTAACAAATATAATAAAATTATTGAAGAATGCCCTACTTTGGTTTTGAGGCAGCCACCACTCTGTAGCCTCTCTCAATGACCTGCCCACAGCCCTATCTAAATGGTTACACATCACGAGTCATAGCCTATAAACACTAAAGGGTGCCGTGCCACTGGCAGCAAAAACGGAGACTGGAGTCGGAACTGTGTGGTGAAAGTAAGACAGGAAATTTACTTAAGTTGTAAAAAACATCACAATGGCTCAATCGCCCAAACCATGACAGCCTGCCATGTTGCTTTTCCACTACAGTAAGAAAAAACACAGTCACAGCTGAGTGCTATTGTAGATAATACATGATTAGATGTCGGTTGTACTTGGTCTTAAATGATCAGTCAAGAAGAATGGCAGGACAGGACATGTTACCTGGATGATGTACTCCTTCCCAGCATAGGCATCGGTGATGATGTGGGAGGTACTGTCGGACAGCTCCACCTAAACAGCCAACAGGAGAGAGCAGGTGGTCAGGTTGGATCAGGGAGCAGCAGACTTGGTAATGTACCTTGAGTTACAATAGGATGACTTAAAATAGGGTCTATTTTATTCTTGAAAGATTTTTATACAGTAGTTATCAAAATAACCTCAGTACTACGTATATGACTGATTTCTGAATGGGCTCCACAGCCCTAGGGATGTGAAATGCTCCAACACAATGAATTATGAAAGTCCTCAGCTATGAGGTCCGAAGTAACTTTAGTCTGAAAGTCATACCCTTCTTCCTGTATGCTGTAAGTCTACCTATAAATTATGTGCTCAGTAGCAATCCTTGCCTGGGCTTTTAATGTTTTATGCTTGGTAGATTCAGTTGTGCCATACAGTATACAATTTTTATTCAGTACTCATTTATTTACAACACACCTTTCATCATTATTCTGTGCATAGGTCAAGTCTGTTGCTTTATCCTTGCGGTGTTTTACATTTCACTGTTGAATTGATTGAACCTCGATGCCCCCGCAGCCTCCACACTCAACACATACCAACACTCAGACATGCTTGCGAAATACCAGTGGCATAATTGATGATTATCCCAGAAAGCTTTGGCATCAATGCCACATAATTTTATAACACAATGTAATGCATGCCAGCATTTGAAAGCCTTTTGTGCACACTTTAATTTGCAGAGCGCAACAGAGAATGAACTAAATGTTTGAGTCACGAGAGTGCATGAGAGAATGATTTGCTGCCTCTCTGTAATTTACGGTTAGCATGGTGTGTGTGTGTGTGTGTGTGTGTGTGTGTGTGTGTGTGTGTGTGAGTGTTTGTTTGCCTTTGGCCTGTGTCTGAAAGACTGAAGGAAAAATAGAGAGAAGGAGGGAGCTACCTTTTCTAATCCTGAAGCCGAAATAAATGATTCAGTGACATGCCTGTTGCCCTCTGCAGTCTACCAGTGCAACAGACACACATTATTCTAACTTAGCAAGTAGTTTATTTACTGTGTCGGCTGGACGATATATCATGTAAACACCAACTCAGATTTGGAATACAATACAATACATATACCACAATTAGCCAAGGCTAACAAAACATTTTGGAAAGCAAACATTTGATATTGAATGGCTTCTTATCTTCAGAGGGCAGCAGCAAAGTGAAGCTTCCTTTCCTTCTTAATTAATAAAGTGGTGATTGATGGTGGTCATCCTGATAACCCCAAATTTTTGGTGTACATCTGGCTATCTTCCAAACTTGTATTTATGGTGATGTTTATTTTAGTTGTGATTTTCAACAATGACAAATGAATCAGTTATGTATGAATGTTAAATATGAAATATGGATAAACATTGTACATAATCACAACTATATTAGACTGTAGGTTTAAAAACCCAAAAAATCTAAGAAAAGACAATGGTAGAGAAAAGATTGAGAGCACAGCATATCTGAAATTAGCCTGATGACACCTACTAAATCAGATCACTGTGAGTCTAAACAGCCACGAGAAGGCAAATGTCAAAAATTCATTTTTGTCATTTTTTGGATTATTAAAGAGCTGCTCTATCATGTGGACAAATATCCAGTGTATCCTGTGTTGATTTTTAATTGCTGAAAACAGTGAGTTGTGTTTGCTTTGACTACAAAAAGTTCTGGAGAAACCAAGGCAAAATCTCGGAACTTCACTTAAGGTTCTCTGGCTTTGTTTCATTGTTGTTTGAATGCTTTGCTTACCCACACATGACATTCTTGTTTTTGGTGTTGCAGCTTGCAATTTTATGGTCAAGAAATATGATATTATAAAGTTTTGTTTTAACTCAAAAAGGATATTACATTATCCATCTGGTCCTAATGTTAAAGTTGGTTAGGAAGACATAAAAAATGGGTTGATTTATTTGCATTATATTATTGGAAAGTTTCATGAACCATCATTAGATTCTGTCTAGGTCACACAACATACTGTTTATTGTAATCAAAAACACAGTGAGAGATTGGAGTGCTATATTATAGGCAGTTGGAAAGTTCTTATTCAAAAGAACTGAAGAAGCCTCTTGGATGAGAGTTAACACATCTCCTATAAACTCAAGCAAGTCCAGTTGCCTACGATAGAGCACTTCTGATTCCCCTGCTAATGTAGAGCCAAACAATGATGTGTTTTTCTAAACCTAACTATGTGCTTTTCTTGCCTAAACTAAACCATGGGCTTCTGTTGACATCCCAGCGTTGGCAGCGGCATCCCAGAACGCCAACAGCAGACACAGGAGGATACCTAGTGTTTAATATGTTAAAGACAACTAATAAAGGGGTAAAGACTTGGGATGAGAACTTGTTATTCTGCAGACAATGCAAAGACAAAGTACCTTAACTTCAGAATACGAGTCAAAGGTCAAGATTAAGCTCTAGATGTTTATGTAGGTAAATAACTTCATTAAAAATGAAAAACAAAAATTACCATATCTCAATATTATGCCTACAATTCTTTTAGCTCGATGCCAAAGCAATTTTAAAGTCATTTTTCTACACTGGAAGGTTAAGTTCTATCGGCTTTCTAGAGCAGTTTTTATATAATGGCCCAAACTATGAAAATAAGGCCTAACTTGTAATAAAACAGAGCTGTCCATATCTCCAGGGCTGCTCAGGAAGAGTCTGTGATCTGATTAAAAACCCCTCACACCACCATATCATTTTTGCCAACCGCCAGCCGTAGCCAAGCCTCTGATTGGAGTTTCCCCTTTAGTTCCTCAGGATGTGCAAATCTGGAGTCGATCTGACAAATAACCCCCTCGTACATCCCCAGCGTCCGCGCTTCCTCCGTCTTCCTGTAATCTGTCTCTCATCGCTCACTCTCTCTGTAAAGTTGACCCCTCTGTTTTCAACTTTGCCTCCACAGCCCCCTCTCTATCTGCTCCAACTCTTTGTCTCTTGCCCCCTCTCCCTCTGTTTGGACGGAAGTTCAGGCTTTATCTGCCTAACCGAGCACTACATTTATAGGCTTAATTTCATTAGTGGAATGCAATAACAATGTCATCCGAGCATGTGTGCCCGTTGCATGTTCTCCGCTGAGTGCTGTGTGTATGTGTGGATATACTTTAGTATATATAGTGTGTGTACATGTGTGTTAACAGACGTGTGTGCAGCCTTTGAGGCTAAATCTTCCACTGTTTATATGTAGTCCAACCAGCGTATCCAACCATAGCTTCTATCAGCATTCCTTCCTGACTCTGATGTGTATGTGTGTTCATGTGTGTGTGTTTGCATACTGATGTCTATAGTGTGAAAGCCTGTGAAAGTCCAGCCACACACGCACATCTGTTTGATTCTGTGTGTTCATGCAAATCTGCGCATGTGCCTTCGTATTTTTGCAGGTGTGTGCGTGTGTTTCTGTGTGTACATGCATTTAATATGAAGGTAAAACATGTTAGTACATGTCTGTTGCATTGGTGTTTGTGTTTGCAGGGCTGATCTGGAACTAGCGCTGTGTGTACATGTATGTGAACTACGTATATGTTTATATGTGGAGGGGTAAACAGCTTGCAGATAAACACTTCCAGAGAGATGGATGTGTTGCTGCGTTGCCAAGTGGCTAAACAGGGAGAAGTGTGAGCAGCACTTAATATCACGTACTAGAGGGAGGGGGGGGCACTGACAATGCGGGAGGGAAGAGGGGAGATAGATGGGAGGAGATGCATTTTGGAGAGGCTGTTGCTGTTGCTGCCAAAAAACGCTGTCAGATCATTCACAGTGTAAGACCAAGCCTGTGTGTTGTGGAAGTGGTGGTGAAGTGATGTATATTTACTTGTTGCTCTCACTCTGTGTGTGTATGTGTGCTCGCGTGCGCAACATAGTGGGGTCCAACAAACGTATATTAGCGACATAGTGAGGACATTTTTGGAAAGTGAGAAGTGAGGACATTTTGGGTGGT
The DNA here is from genome assembly GCA_019142605.1 of Cephalopholis sonnerati. Taxonomy (NCBI): domain Eukaryota; kingdom Metazoa; phylum Chordata; class Actinopteri; order Perciformes; family Serranidae; genus Cephalopholis; species Cephalopholis sonnerati. The sequence goes on from JAGQAX010000019.1 coordinate 31,526,058, forward strand.
CCTCACTTTTCCAAAGGCCTGTTTGAGGGTTTGGATTTAAGGTTCAGGCTACAATTAGGTTAAGGTAAGGGTTGGGGTTAGGCATTCATTTGTGATGGTTAAGAGTTAGGGTAAGGGACAAGGGAATGTGTGGTGCCATCGAGGGTCCTCACGAAGATACAAGTACAAGAATGTGTGTATATGTGGGTATATTTATGCTTCACATGTGTCTGTAGGGCTGATGTATTGTACACTCAGCTGTTTAGAGCTTCAAAGAAAAAAGACTGACTTTTGTATAAGTGTGTGCACTCGTGCGCATGCATTTGTATGTGTGTGACTCAATGACTCATCCACACACACAAGGGAAAGCAGGCACACACACACACACAAACACATTGCCACTCCTAACACCCAAATATTTAACTTACCATAATCATGTCCCATCGACTCTGTGTAAATACACTGCGTTCACTAACCCCAAGATATAATAGATAATGATAATAATAAAGATCCTGCCCAATTGGAATGACCACAAAATGGTCTATTTTGAAAGTAATGATCCCTAAATGTCCTCACTCTGGAGAAATTTCCTCATTTCATGCATAAACACCATATGTCTGTTCATTGTAAACAGCATATGTGAGCATGAATGTTTGACGATGAACTGGAGAACAGAGAGATGTCGGCCTGGTATTATTGCAGGAATCCACATGAGAGACAGCACACCTGGATTCTCTAACCCTTCAAGCATGCACAGACATGCTAATTTATTGTTGTTTCCTTAACCAAGTTCAACAGCTTTATAGTAAAAAAAAAAAAAAAACATGAGTCACAGAAGCTGCTGTTTTAAGACTCATCCAGAGTGCTGAATAAACATTTTACTTGGCTCACGACTCAACTGCTGCTATCAAATTTAGCCAGCTAGCTCCTCTTACCTACAGCAACAGCATTGCCAAAGTATCTTATCAACCCTGCTGTTGCTGTAAGAAAGCACAGCGCATAGACACATTAATCAAATCTCTCTCTTTATTTAGCTTAAAGGGACAGTTCACCCCGAGACAGAGAACACATCTTTTTCTTCTTACTTGTAGTGCTATTTATCAGTCTAGATTTCTGGTGTGCGATGCCAAGTGTTGGAGATATCGGCCGTAGAGATGTCTGGCACTCAGCTTGTGGTGCTCAAAGGTCCCCCAAAAATACATTTGAAAAACTCAACAGCAATGTCTCTTTCCAGATAATGACTCAGTTACTCAAGATTATTCAAGGATCCTGTTGTGAGCAGTTTCATGTTGGAACTATTTTCCTTTTACCAAAACAAACCTGGGCAAATATATTATCAGTGGATGCATACTTTCTTCTACGTGGTGATATGGTTGGTGGGTGGAGTTTGGTCTGTGGATTATCTTGAGGTACTGGGTCGTGATTTCTGGAAAGAGACATTACTGTTGAGTTTTTCAAATGTATGTTTTTGGGCACCTTTGAGCACCACAAGCCGTGGCATCTAGTTTCATAATATCAAAGACAAAGCAGACATCTCTATGGCCGATATCTCCAACACACAGCTACTTGCACTAAAATAATCTAGATTCATAAATAGCACTACAGCCTCTTTTTATTTTGGGCTGAACTGTCCCTTTAACAAGGCCTCAGTTGCTACCTAGTATGGCAGATGACCTGATGTGACTTCAGCCAGATGGCTTGACATGACCCTGACCAAATTTGGTTATGTAAGGAGAACTAACTGTGACCAAAACTGGTTATCTGAATAACAGGAAGCAACAATGTGAGTACTGGAAACTGCCCTACCTACAGTACAATACTTTTTTGTTAGACACTATAAATTGTCATGATCTACCAAGTCTTTAATGTTCTTGTGAGTAAACCCTAAAATATCCAGTCCTATGTGTTTTGAGTCTCTTTATTCCACAACACTTGCTAGCCAGCTAATGAGTTATGTTGGGTTGTGAGTTTGGATTTTTCTCTCAGTTTCAAGTTGAAGAGACAGTGTGAACAGCAGCAACTAATGTTAGCTGGTTATTTTAGAGCTACCTTGACAACACAACTAAAGCAATTAGAGGAAAAAGACAGACTTGTTTTTTTTCTCTGTGGTAACTCTAATCAACACGGGCTGGCTAACACTGCTAATACTGGCTCTTCACTTTGACATTGAGAGACAAAGAAAGCTCACAACTGCATCTAGATGGTTAGCCTGCTTGGTGAGAAGTATAAGCAGTCTTGTTAAGCTAAAAATGACAAAAAATAGTTGTTACATTCAATGTTGCTGCAAAACTTAAGTGCAATGTGAGTTTAACCATCATCTTTTGAGGTATTCTGCATTGTCTTTGCATTGGCTTTCTTTCTTTTATGTCTTTTCTGGGGGGGTAAAGAGAGGAGATGACATGCAACACAGGCTGGTCTATCTGCCTGCTTTACCCGGTGAACTACTGGACGCCTGTGTTGGATTTCATGGTAAAAAATATAGCTGTAAATAACTTCAGGATGCTGAAGTAATCATACTGTCTGAAAAACGGGTATGATTAGATAATTTATTTCTTCCTACTCCCTTTAGAACATGTGGTGACTCTTTATTACAGTGTTGACACACTGGTTATTTTCATTTTTGACCAGTTGCGTTAGTTTGCCTTGCTCCATTAACATATTGTTAAATTTAATGGAGCTGATCACTTACAATAAATATCCCTCTAAAACAGTGGTTTCCAGCTGGTGGGTCTCAGTCCGAAAGTGGTTGCAGGTCTATTCTGAATGGACTCCAAGTGACTCCCGAATGTGTCAGGTTTGTAAAAAACACACTTAATTTTGAAGCACAGTAGATTTCCTGCACAGAGTGTTTATTTTGTCGTGTTGTTTCCTGCTGTAGAGTGACTAATGGATAGCTACAGTAAACAAGCTCAACAACATGGCCAAATGCAAGTCTAACACTGATTATATTAAACTGCATGGACCTTGAACTGATGACTAAGGAGAAATCTGGACCAGTTGGGAAGCACCATTCTAAAAGATGATTTATGATTTCTTAGGATTCATAAAGAGACACCGAACCAGTCAGGGAACATTTAAGATAATTCAGTAGCTCCATGTAAAGTCCATAAACATGATGTTTCCCAGATAACTTTAATGCTCGTCTGCCTCAACGACCAGTTTACACATTTTTATAACAGCATATTATTACGTCTGAATTCCACTGAGTGAAACACGATGCAAAAAGACCTCAGTAATATCAGTAACATAAAATAGTGGTAGTGTATTTAACTTTGGGCATAAATCTCATCGCAGATAATGAAGCCTTTGCAGCACTGGCCCCTCGGCTCTGGAACAACCTCCAAATGAGCATCAGATCAGCTGACTGTGTTCACACTTTTATATCTCGTCCCCAAACTTACCACTACAGAATGGCTTTTTCTAACAACTGATAGACTTTTATTTCTATACTATTTTTATTTATTTTTTTCATGTATTTATTATTTTCAAATTGAGTTAATTGGTGTGTGTGTACCTGTAGATATGCGCAGATGTATGCATAGATATACATATGTTTACGCGTATATGTATGTTTCATATTACTTTTGCTTTGTGCTTTCTGCTTCCCAGAAAAGCACTTTATGCTTTGGCTTGAAAAGTGCTCTACAAATAAATCTTATGATTATTTTTATTATTATTGTTATGTTTTCTTGCTTAGGAGGAAGGACCATTTGTTTGGCTGACAGATGAAAGAGCGGTGACAACATAACTGAAAGAAGAAGTGACATTATGAAAAAAAAAGTGACATTATGAAAAAAAAAGTGACATTATGAAAAAAAAAGTGACATTTTAAAATAGAAAGTGACATTATGAAGTAAAAAGTGACAATACAAGTGTTACTGAGAAAAATGTCACCATGAAAATGAAAGCAGACGCCTGTAAAACCATGAAAATATGAACGATGAAATAACATTTCATTATGAGGCGAGTTTTAATAATTTCTTGAATCATTGTTTCAAAGAAGCTTAGAAATTCACTCTGAAACACACACTCACACACACATACAATCTTTAGTGCTACAATACACACACACACACACACACACACACATGCACACACTCCCTAAGAGCCTCTACAGAAATCCAGACAATGCGAGGGGCAGAGAGAGGAGATGTGAACATTCCTCAGGGATTGCATAAGGAACTGTGAGAAAAAGAAGTGACCCTTTACTTTTCACACATCCTTTTTATTTCCTTCCTTTCCTTTCTCTTTCTCTTCTCTCTCTTTTTATGTGCCATGCCTCCTCATGCCTCCTACAGTATGACCCTCTTTCTTGTGCCTTCTTTAATCGTTATTCTATCTTGTACTTGGGTTTGCTGCGGCAAAAACCTCAAATAACTTTCCCACTGGGATCGATAAAGTTTAATCTCATCTTATCTCCTGCAAATATACATTTACTGTGAGGCTGTGGAAATTAAAAATACAGAAGGAACTCCAGCTGACCCCTATGATTACCGCCAACGGCAGGTCATATACAAGGGATCCAATAATTCCAATAAAATGACTTTAAATATTTTAATTATAGCTTGCATCAAGGGGATTATGCTTGCTATCATATACGCTGTCATATATACCATCTATAGACGTATATGCTATGGGGTAAAGCACCATGCAGTTCAGAGATGGAATGGACAATGAGATAAGCAGAAGGAAGAAAAGAGGAAACAAATCCATACAGAAAGAAGAGTAGAAAGACAGACAGAAGAATAGGGAAAAACGAAGAGGCCGAGAAAAGAAAGAGAAACAGAGAGATGCAAAAAGGAGACGGTCGGAGAAAGCAGAAGAGAGAAGGAAAAGCAGAGAGAGGGAGACATGGAGAGAATTGGCGTCGGTGGTCAGATCTAATCCAGTGAGCATGTCTGTTGTCCTGGAAAGGAAACCCAATTATATGGCACTTCCACTGGCCCGATGGCGCTCAGTGTGTGTATGTGTGCGCACTGAGAAGGTTGGTCTCATTAGGTTGACTGACAGCTCCCATTTTTGCCGCCGCACACTCCTCCTTTTCGAGAACACACACACATACACACTCACACAGAAATGCCAGGTCCAGGGGTAATTTCTCAGACAGTATTTCTCTCTTTGAAGCCCCAATTGCCATCGCAGCAATTACTGTAAAAGGAAGCTAAATCCCCCCCCAGCCAATCGAAAATCCCCAACTAGACCTTCCACCCTTAAAAAGCATGTGGCAGTTTTAACAACACTGCGGCAGAGGTGTCTCAACATTAATTCCAGTTTATGCTGTCATGTCAAAAATGTCAAACATGAACATGTGAAGGATAAAATTTGAATCCAAATTCATCCCCTTCTGCAGTAATTCTAAAAAAAAAAGCTCCAGTTGTGCTGCCAAAATGTTTTTTTTAAACCTATAATTATATTTCTTTCACATGTTTTTGGGAGATGGATATTAAGACAAATGAAATTTTTTGAGTAAATAAAAAGAAAGTGTGAAAAAACATAAAGGCCTCAACACCACGTGGCCCTGTACCAGATTAGTGGGTATAGATAATGCATATATGTGTAAATTAATTTTTGTGTCTGTGTTGGTGATTTATGTAGCAGTTAATGGTGAATGGGTGGCATTTATATAGCTTCTTTATGCTGAGAATATTGGAAAGCACTTTACAAAGGCTTACAATTGACCCTTCAACAGGAGTCTGACAACAACACAGCTGTGCTCCACATACTCTCATGCAATCAATCCAGATTTCCTTCATTTTCAGGCTGGTTTTGTGGATTTCGATCTAAATGTTGTGCCTGTGACACGCGCATTAATAATGGTCATCACCTGGAGAGATTCCAAGGAGATATACATTTCTTCCATGTGTCAAAACCAAAGTCAAAGCCTGCAAAGTGTAGGGTTAGCTAGCTAGCTACTAGCTACTGAAGGAATAGCGTACTGAATGTGAACACATGCTACTTTTGCGTTTTAATGATCATAACACTGAATAAGGGCCTATCCTGCTGTACAGGAACAAGTGAAATGAAGCAGGGAAACTTTGCCAATATTCAACCAGCTGTGTATCATCGCAGTGTGTGCAAATGAATGTTGTTTAGCTTTCCCTGGAGCTCCCAGCCAAACCTGGTGTCAAAGTTGTCAAAAAATGGCGCTTGGTCAGTGACTACCAGCGTCAAACACTGACAAAAAAGCCGTCCTTTCATGTTGGCATGATACGCAGCCAGTCGCTGTTATTGTTTAATGGTGCCTGGGGGCATTAGAGGGAAATGCAGTGGGACAACAATAAAAGACAAGGCGGCAGAAATCCGAGGAGGGTTGGTCGTTCAACGACCACTGCCTTTCAGCTGGGAGTCGGATGTTCACTTCCTGTATGATTGTAATGCCAAACCCTGGTCTTTTTACCTAAACCCAACCATGTGATATTGTTGCCGTAAATCCAACCATGTGCATGTGTTTGCAAAACGTAACCACATGTTTCTTGTTAAAGGAAAAAAAAAAACGTCAATTTGCGGTGTTGTACCCATGTAGTGCATTTATTTTGAAAGAGAAAAAGTGTGCAACTGTACATTTCCTGTGATGTGTATTTTGAAAACAGATAATGCATGTAAGAGGCAGAACTTGACACGGCATTAAGAACGTCAACAACCAATGCACCCTGGGTACCTTGCACATCATATCTCGATGTGGAAAGTCCTTGACCAAAAGTCAATATGTGACGAGGTCGGAGTGAGAATGTGTTGCCCACCTGTCCGGGTGCTGGCAGTGGCACTAGGGGAGGCCAAACACCATTCATCTGCACACACTGCGATGCCACACAGCTGGTTCAATATCAGCAAAGTTTCCCTTTATATTCATTGTCTTCTGTGTGGATCAGCAGTGATGTGGTGGTTCACTTTTACACTGTGATCTGTAGCCTATAGTTGGGCTTTAGCTTCTAACTATCTTTGTCTTTTTAACCTTAACACTTATTGTAGACCCCTCCGTCTGCTTCTCTCTGAAATCGCTTTTTCACTTGTCAAAAATCAGATAATATTTCTTCAGGGAGTGCAGTTAGTTACAGCATGGGCTCCATGCTTGCTCCTACAGCTTGACAGGCCTTCACAAAGGGGCAGGAATTAGCAAAGAGACAATTACCCACTTGCACTCATTCAGACACCTCTGACTCGCACACTGTAAGCGGACACTGCCGTGCTCAGGGACACTTCAACATACAGTTAACCTCCACCATGACTCTCATGTACAGATTGTCTATGGACTCATCGATCAGACTTGGACTGGGAGTTGTTTAGATCTGTGATTTCTGCCAACCTTTGAATACTATGCTGTGTTTATCAGTCTGACATCCACTACTTCTAAGTGGCTGTTAAATCAAGTACTGTTCTGTCAGATAATCAAACTCATAAAACAAACGACAAGTAGCATTTGTTGTTATAGCTGTTGCAGTGTAAAGCTGGAGAAAAAATACATTAAAGAAAATGAAATCCAATGAAAACAGTCAGCCAAAGCACAGTGAGCATTGTATGATATATATATATTGCTGCTGAGCAAGCTTTTAATGATTATTTCTGCTCAACACTCTGAGGCTGCCTCCTTATTTGAATCGTTTGTCAGAAAGCTTCAAATTAAGTCATCAGTCTCTCACTCAAATCACCAGATGGAGGTTTTTTAACTCCCTCCCTCCTCATGTTGCTGCCCACAGAATGATGCATGATAAAAACTGAAGCTGACAGAACATGATGAGTGGTGAAACTGCTGTACGCCAGCTGAACCACAGTCCTCCAAAGAGAGCGGCCCTGCTCAATGGCAGCTGGCACTGCTCATCAGAAGTTCTTGCCTTTGGGCAAAAAAGTTTCTACAAATTTTTCAGAAATGCCTCATAAGTGTGGAACATTTGGATGTACTCTGAGCATGTTTAAGACAACCAGTACTGACAGTTTTTCCTGGGCACATTGTTTTTTTCTCAGAATGACCAGAGCATTTTCTTAATCCAGGCAGCTACTGGTTTCTTTTAGTTCAAGTATGGTATTAAAATCAAATTGTAGACAGGTTTGCAATGGCATGAGATTTTCATGGGGAGACAAATGCATCAGAAAATATCACAGTTTCACTGTATCACTGTAAACATTATTACACAATGACTATTGTCGTTTTTAGTGGATGAAAACATTTATAAAATGTCTGACAGGCTGGTCAAGGAGGAAATTTTCATACCCCAGTATACCTTGAAACCAGTATACTGCTGCAACCCTACAGCGGGATTTATACTTCTGCATCGAATCTACACCATACCTACGATGTAGGCACTACGTCAATGTAGAGCCTTCGCCATAGGTACCATATGCCGTAGGCTGACGTAACTACATGCCGCAGCGATGCAGACCTCCTCTCTATTTTTGTAAGCTGAAACCATTTCCCTCAGTGGAATCAAAGCTTTTACTTACTTTAATTTCACAGATACGAAACAATAAATTGTGAAGACAAGTAGAGTAGAGGAAATCTCTGCTGGCCGCTAGGCTAATTTATACAATGTAAAATGCCATTAGCTTGTGCTAATAATGTTAGCGTGTTGTATTTGTTCAGTATAAGACAGTTGTTTTTGTTGATGAATGTTGTGAGCTGTAATGGAGCCGGATTTTGTAACGTTACCTTTGTCAAATGTTGCTGTTGTCCCTGGCTTCATATGAGTGGAGGAAAAGTCTGCTAGCGACTATGATAAATTATACAATGTAAAATGCCATAGGCTTGTGCTAAAAACATTAGCATGTTGTATTTGTGGGGAAAATGTGTCCAGCAAAAGACAAGTACTTTGTCTGTGAATGCTGCGGGTTATAGTGAAGTCGATTTGTCTACTTGTGTTTGAAATTGTCTCTAATAAGCCATGTTTAATATGTGTTTTTAATCAACTAAACTTTACAGCACTTCACAGAAACCCCAGCCCTGATTAGTGTTTTGGAGGTGTAACTGCAGAAAGACACAGACACAGCGAAGGAGGTGGAATGCATGAGTTGAAATGCAATCTTGGAACCAATCTGCTATTGTATGACAACTATTTAGCTTTGTATTTGCTTTTTTTCGAATGTATCTGTGTTCAAATTAAAATATCTCTTTATGGAGATTAGCTGAAATGTTGTCTGAACATGTGTCAAGTTGCTGATTGAACTGTAAATACCAGTGGCGCATGAAAGAGGAAGTCTTAGCCCGGATATCCACTGGCCATACCAGATCTCTTGAAATACTGGCCATTGCCCTGAGAGGCTTTATCATCGTCAGACGATAGACGGTGGGTTTGTGGAGACAGCTTTAAAATATCTTTTGTGCTGTGTTTCTGTGGGAAAAATCAAATCAAACCGCAAGATCCTTCAGTGACTTCCTGTTTCATTTGGTGACTGCCATGTTCATTCTATCTGAACTTTATTGGCCGTGAGACACAAGCCCCCATTATATGTGTGTGTCCTGACATCTCAAAGCAGATAAGCGTGTGTGTATGACAGCCCAAGGATTGACATGGTGATATAGAAATCAATAGAGGCAGAGGAGAGGGCAGTGGCCCCATTCATCTTCATTCACCCTTACACAGTAAGACCTCCAAAGCACCACAAATAGATAACGCTGATATATCCCAACTGCAATCTGGGAAACACCCGTGGGATAAGATAACTCTTTCTGTGATGGGTGACATGTTTGACACCTCTTCATATGAAAGTGTTCAAGAAAAAGCAAATCCTTCAAAGTTGGTCTTGCTTCCTGTCTCGGCTTTTCTTCTTATATTTTCTCCGACTGTCTTAGCCCCCTTCTCATTTATTTTCTTTCACGAGTTTTTTACTTCCCTTTGGCTAATACAATGAGAACAAAAATCCGATTTATATAAAAGGAAGTACTGTATATTTTTATTAGATTCTGTCACAATTATCAAAAAGCCAACAGACTGCACGGCCAGATCTACAGTATGTATGTCTGTGTGTATATAAAGTAAAGAATACAACTCAACTGTAATACCTTTTGACAGCAGAGTAAAATGATGATGACTTTCACATGTGACAGGACTGAATCCGTCCTGTGTGTGTGTGTGCGAGTCTGTGTGTGTGTGTTAGAAAGATTTGATAAACGATCTGTCCGTGGCAGTGTCCTTTAGATGGGATGTTTTCCCCCAAACAAGGTCTCAACATTTATCATGTGCACCCATAGATACAAATGGATGGCTTGAGAGATGGATGGTTAGATAGCTGGCTTAATGCATGGATGGAAGGATGGATGGATGGATGAATGGATGAATGAGTGGGCGATGGTAAAACTGGGGATTTGCTGAGAGAGGCAAAAGTGGTAGCTGGTAATAGAAAGGGATGGGGAGGTGAAAAGGTGAGAGAAAAAGATGAAAAGGAGGGAATAAGAGCTACTGTAACCAAAGAACACAGCCACACACATTCACAATCATACATATAGTCTATCTATGTGAATATACTTACAATTACACACACACACACACAGCTCCTGGCTCGCTATTGATTCATTTAAGTGCTCGCAGGTTGAGAGTGACTTTTGGCAAACATACAAAGACCATTATTACATGGATGAGCAGATGGAGAGAGAAAGAAGGTAAAGAGAAGAGTGAAAGTAAAGTGAGGCAATATTGACAAAGACACGAGAAGAGAGGAGAATTAAGGAAAAAAAGATAGGGAAAATGATAGAGGGAGAAAAAGCAGCAGAGAAAGTGAGGCAGAGGGAGAATGAGGGAGATGGATGGGAGAGGGAGGGATGCAGCATGTCAGACAGAAGGACAAGGGAGAAAAAAATGTGTGATAAATAAATAAATGAAAGGCAAAGCTGTGTTGATCAAGTGGACACAGATTTTAGGAAGATTTTACCTCCACTCTTTCGCTCTCTGCTGCGGCTGCTTCATTTTTTGTATCCCTCTGTTTCTCGGAGGATTCATATTGTTTTTTTTTTTTTTTTACGTTATTTTTTCCAAGATGTGAGATACCATTGTGACATGTAATTGCAGTAAATAATAATAACGAGAAGAAAGCCCAATTAAAGGAGGAACAAAACAAAAACACTCATACACAAACCCTCAACAAGGTCGCAAATATTGCATCAGAAATAATAAAAAGTGACTAAATACAAACATTTATATACTATCCAAACCCCTGCATCCCCAAGTCCATATAATTCAATCCATTTATTCTTCTAAACTCATATTATTCCCGTTACTAACCCGTTCTAAAACAGTTTTGTCTCATCACGAATCTTTGGTCTGAACTGGGCTTAAGGGGCTGCTGCAGCGGACCAATATCCTCCTGTCGTTTTGCAAAAGTGGCCCACAGGCAAAGCAAGTTGTGTATTGTGTACAAAATTCTTGAAGCAAGATGACAGACACTGAAAACATTGAAATCCATCCCCTAGCAGACTGTTTCACTTTTAAGTCTCTCTGACAGACTTTAATCACTCAGCAACGAGAGGATGAGATGGAGATTTTCAGCAGTGTGCTGTTTGTGCATGTGTTGAATGTCTGTTAACATAATATGGATAATCTGTGACTGTGTGTGTGTTCTTTGTTTCCACATATACACTCAGGCATCTGCGTGTAAGAGCGCTTGGATAGCATTTGCATGTATATTAATCTTCATAATTAGAAGAATGTGTATGTGTGTAAGCGAGTCTGAGTGTGTGTTAAGAGTCTATATGCATCCGTATGTGCATGTGTCCATTTCTGTCTGAATGAGGGTGTCTCCGTGCATGAGACTGTCTGCATGGAAACCTGTGAGTTTTCAGTTGAGTTCAGCAACATCCCCAAAGGGCAATTACAGTGCAGCAGATGCAGTTTCATACCATGGAGAGAATATTGAGCAATCTGAAATTGTTCTTATCACAGTTACTGGAGCATTGCTTTAATTGCAGTGAGAGTTTGAGTTCACGTCTCAGTGAAGGGAGCGTGAGGTTGGAATAGAAACAACACAAGGCCATGGGAAAGAGAACAATTCAACATTTACAGGCATACAGATGTACTTTTTTTGATAGATGTAGATATTGTTGAGAATTAACTCTCAATTAGAGATTACACCGCAAACATAATGTGATGTATTTGTTACTGAAGTCAGAGAGACAGGCCCTCATGTTATGTTTTAGACTCTTGGAAGCTGCAGCCTGAAGAAAGTAGCTCATCAACTTCATGGAGTGGATGATCAGGGTATTCAAGGACCAAATTAGCCCTTTTGATGACTCACTTAAAGGAATAGTTCCGATCTCTTGGGATGGGGTTGTATGGGGTACTTATTCATACTTAGTGTATTACATATTGTAGGTGTTGGTCAGCTCGCCCCCAGTTTGGAGAAGCAGACTGGAAGCTAAGCAATGTACTGCTATGGATGGGGGCAGCAGCAAAACGTATTTCAGCCACCTGATAAAAGTCCTACAAAAGTGTAATGCTATATTTTCACCTTGCTACTTTACCTTGTTGTCAGACAGCAGTTGCTGAGGGGGGGGAACTGTGGCCATTATATCACTCTTTCCGAGGCCACACTCCATTTACAAAAACAACAATTTAACATCACTGAACATAGGAGTTTCTGGTCTACCGCTGCCTCCATCAGATAGTTAGTTTGTGTTATTGTTTTATTTTGGCATATCAAAGGGTTAGTTTGGATTCACCAAAGTCACACAATAACACAAACTAACTAACTGAATGAGGCACATTCCCACTCCAACCTCGTCTGATATTGACCTTTGGTCATGGATCCTCCACATCCAGATATAATGTGAAAGGTACCCTGGGTGCATTTGTTGTTAACGTTCTGGGACGCCATTTCAAGTTCTGCCTGTTACATGCATTGTCTTTCACAGGAATTTTGCCCTTCACATACAGTCTCTTTCAAAATAAATGCACCGTGTCAGTACAACAATGCGAATTGGTGCTTTTTTCCTCTAACAAAAAGCAACAAAAGCATGCAGTTAAGTTTGGGCAACAAAAAATGTAGTTAGGTTTAGAAAAAAAAAACGAGGTTTGGCTTTATAATCTTATGGGAACCGTTAACCCTACTCGGACTTCGCCGCCTTAACTTTCGTTCTTGTCCCGCTGCTTTTTTCCCCTGATACTGCCAAGCACCGTTTAACTATAAAGGCGACCAGCAGCATATCATGTAGACGTTTAGGGCGGCTTTTTAATCAGTGTCTAACGCTGCATTTCGATTTCGACAACTTCGGCGTTGCTAAAATATGTTTTGCTGCTGCCCCGTCCACAGCAGTACATTGCTTAGCTTCCTTGTCGGTGCTCCTGTTTGCTTCTCCAAACTGGGGGTGCCCCAACCATCATCTACTGTATGTAATACACTTACTATGGATAAGTACCTCATACAGCCTTCAAAAGAACCAAACTATTCCTTTAAATGCAAAACAGGTGCGATAGCATGTAGCATTACATTATTTATTAGCTCCAGTTAAAGCCCATAGCATACACAAGAGGTCAAGGTATGGTGGCTGGGATGTGCCTGGGTAGCAAATGTGAAGAAACCGCAACTTTTCTGGCGCACTGATGCGCATAGGTGATGCATGTAAAGACGCCAATGTCATACACTTCCTGTTTGTGTTGCCCTTCATGTTCTGAAACTGAGTTTGCTGCACTTTAAAAGTCTATGTTGCTCTATTCTAATGGTCATATTTTGGCTAAGTCTAAAGTCTACCTCTCTCTATTTCTCTGTTCCAACCATGATTTTATGGCTTAACATCTTCCAGAAGTTTCTGCCTCTCTCCTTTCTTCCCTTGAACCATTCATCTATCTTCCTTTAACCCAAAACACCTTGTAACTGATAGCTTATAAAACTTCACTTTCAAAGTAGCCTTTAGTGCTCCCTTTTTCTCCTCGCCTCTGACGCTTTCATCCATTTATCTGTCTATTTTAAGCTGACGTTGCTCCGTACATTTCATTACGCTCCTCTCCATATGAGAATTTCTCTTTTTCTTGCCATACCTCTGCGATCCATTCAATCTTCTTTCAATTTTTATAATCAAATAATGTAGTCTCAGGCTTATGTGCTTTATTTAACATTACATCTTGTTAAAATGCAATAAGCACCCTTTCCTTTTCTCAATCTCATTCTTTGTCACTCATCCCGGGATACGTGTGAGTCTACATTTCAAACACCTTCGTCACTCTATAATTTAAGTCCAAATGCTATCTATTAATGTCTATCTCACTTATAGGCTTTACGCTGCTTCTTTCTCTTTACTGTGTCTAACGGAGTCTGCTATCCATTCACGTTCTCCTCCGTCTCTGATACACTCCATTCATCTCTACTTCAAAACTTTTCCTCATTTTCCTCCTTCTGTCTGAATCTCCATCACTCTAAGTATCTGGGCCAGTCGTCCCTTCATTCCTCAGGAGGATGGATGGTTTCCTCAGAAGATCAATCTGATCACACCGCCGCTTTCATTTCTGACTCAAAACACATTTCTAAATGCCACATGTGAAAGCCATTCTCACCCAGCTCTGTTGTCTAACCACATTAAAGGTGAATTCCTGAGCAATACTAACCACTTCAATTAGTATTCAACCTCTAAGGCTATAATTAATGAAGTTTATATGGGGCCAACAAACAGTGTATCTTATTTTGGCAACCTCATTTAACTCCACTTAATGATTTATGTCACGGTTTGATAGCTCTAAACCCAAATGTTTTCTACAACAATGTGCTACTAAAGTCATTAACCATGCAGTCTGCAGTATATTCAACCATGATCAGCTCTAATGGCACTATTACTGGGTTTGTTTACAGGTTTTTAAGAGGAACAGACTGGTAAACATGCTAGTTTTAGGGCAGTTTATGGCCTCAAAGAAGGAACAAATTTAGTGTGAGACCAACTGCCAGTTTAAAAGTTTGACATTGTGTTAATGTTAGCCAATTATCTATTAACAAGACTGCACGCTTTCTGTGGGATTGAGAACACGGCCAACACTGTTAACCAGCACTTAATAAAAGGGGCAGAAGTGCAACCATACGATGTTCACAAGTCCAGAGGTGGTTTAGAATTCCCCCATCTGAAAACCACACTTAGTGCTACAAAAATTAAAACCATGACCATGGAGACATTCATCAAAGAGCAGTCGAAAACCCTGCGGTTTTTCAGCTGTCATCAACTGTATTTATGTAATTTCCAAATTATGTGTTCTTACCCAACCCAAATATTGACTTAAGGTTTCCCACCTTTCACGTTACGCACCAGTTCACGTATTGATTGATTAGTGGTGAGGGCGAGAAGGGGAACTAAGAGTATGTGTCAGGTTTAATCATCAGTTCATACCGCAAAGATCTGAGACGTTCTAACTTTCTTCAGTCCAACTGCTCTGTGTGTGTGTGTGTTTGTGTGTGTGTGTAAGAGAGGGAGAAAGGGATTGAATGTGCACATGTGTAGATAATAACAGTAGGTCTTCATATGCCTGATTGTGTGACTAGCAAAGGTTTGTGCATAGATGTAACACTTGTGTAAATGTAGTGTGCTGTATACTGTATGTGTGTAAATACCTACTGTGTCATATTGACCCTTTTAGGGCTGACGTCACAATGATGTCAGTTTGTTAGCTGTGGGCAAAAGCTACAAAGGAGTCTTAAAATGTCAGCTTGTTGTGTTATCGGAAGCCAGAATAGAAGGAGTCATGGCTCAAAACTTAAATTCTATCACACAACAGCCGTCACTGCCCGTCACATGTGCAGCACACACTTCACGAGGTTAGGGAAAAGGTATTTCCTGTTGTAGGGATGAATAATGTTATGTGTATTAAGGGTTATCATGTCCACCTCATTAGAAACTGGGGAGGTATTAAGAGGAATATTGGATTTCTCCGGAACTCTGACTTTCTAGTGCATTAGCTAATGTTAGCTTCAATAGCAAAACAAACTGGAGGAAGATTGGCACTGTAATCAACCACAAAGTCGACCATCGCACCTTTACCAATCCTGTCAAATCATCCATCCACTGAGTGAGAGCATACGGGTCGGCCAGTCTGGTCCTGTTGGTCAGTGTTTACTTTTTCAAGTAACACTCACAGTCCAGGAGAGTGAATGACCTGACATGGTGTGTTCGTAAATTCAGTCTGATGCTCTACACTAAAATGAGAGCCCTGTTGGTCGAAGAAACAGAGCACCACTCGCATCTTCTTCCGCCACTGTCTAAAACAGGCCAACAGAACTAATGTGTTTAGAGAATTGTATTGCCTTCAGCTAAGCCCTGCCAACCACAAAATGTCATACTGTTTACTGACAGTAAAATTGTTAATCTGTTGTTCGGTATTTTTGTATCAGTCCATTGATCATTTGGTCTATTAAATGTCAGAAAATAATGCCACTTCAATCTCAAATGACAAATTCAGACTGAGTATTTTGTTTAAAGAGTTATAAAGAGTTTCCACTGTTTCTTAACATCAAATTCAATGACTTTTCGAGGACTTTCTTAGCCTGGGTCTCTCAAGTTCAAGAACCCAACAGGGCATAGTTTGAGACACAGGCAGGGTTGCAATGGAGATTTTCCCAGTACAATTACTGTCTCAGAAATATCACAGTTTACACAATTATCATTATTATTATTATCAGAGTTACAATGACCCTTCATGGAATTAAAACAGAGGGTTTTTTTGGTTGAAGAGCTGCTTTATAATTTCAAATGTGAAGCCATTTTTTAAAGGATGTGTAAAAAGTTTGGCAGGCAGTCGAGGAGGAAAGGAGACACACATGATGGTGAGATTCTCCATCCACCTACGTTTTACATGCTTACATGCACAGCAAAAGCAAATGTACACAGTATGATAACCATCAATTTTCATACCATGATATATGGTTACTGTAATTCCAGACATAGATTAGGGTTAATTATGGTTCCAACACTGACATTTTTATAATAAGACGTAGCAGGTTTTACAGAAGCTCACAGACAACAATTAAAAAGAGAGAGAGAGTCTTGAATGTGCGAACACGATGACAGACAATATCAAAATAACTTCTTTTTTTTAATTTCTTGCACAAAATGTATAAATTTAAGGTCTTTCAAAGTCTTTCTGTTAATGTCTATTTTCATATTAATAATACATTTGAGAAGCAGGAACCAGCTTGTCCTTTTATGTGATAAATCATTTGAAACAACAAATGACTTTAATTGTTATAATGAATATTCTGTTGATCAATTACAAACAGTAAGCTCCTCATTGCTGTGAGGGGCCTTAAAGCAGCCTGATTACAGGGAGAATTAAAATCAAGGATGTCTTGAGGGTTTACTCCTCTCAGGTGCACATCTTTAGTTCAGCTTTGTTTGAATTCGGTGAAAAACAATGCTAAGCGGTACCCATAATCACACTGAGGTGCCGGAAAATGACTGGATACACTGCTATTTGACTATATTGCGCTGAACAGATGATACAAAAATACAAGATACCACCACGTAAACTTCTCCACAATGGTTCAATCCACATAATGTGAACTGCTGTTACAGTAAACGGGAAGATGTGAGGGATATAACAAACGATGGAAATATTGACATAGTGAGGTAATGACAGAGACAGAGATACTTGTTGAAGGATACATATAGAGATGGAAAGAGTGAGAGAAAGACTGAAAAAATGTGTATTGGTGTATGATTCATATGTGTGTGTGTGTTTCCATGTGAGGGTCTGTAACCTAAGTTCTTGGAACAACACCTTTGCAAACCATTGACGGGCACGATAATAACGCTGCAATGTTAGACCTTGGTTGAGGGGAGCTTTCATCCCAGGAATCCTATAGTGGACACATATGCTTTTACTATAAGAAGCCCTAAGGGAACTAAACCCACAAGAAACAGTCAGATACAGTAACATACACCAAAGAAGCTGAGCGATTATGTCTGTCTGACCAGGGATCAAACTCAAACGGCTACAGGTTGGACCATTTCACTTCTAACTGCTCTCATAGGCATCTTCCTGGACAAATAGTTTTTTCTTTTTCTCCAAAAAAAGCAATAGTTGACTAAAAATGTACGATAAGCTAAGATTGCTTGGTAAAATTGTCATTGTTAAGAGATGATCTATCCTGCTTCCAGAAAATTTGCCATTTCCATTCGAGAAATATTTCTGCAATGAGGTGAAACTCCATCTGCAAAATGGAGGAAGGCCAGCCTTTTTCTTTAGAACTCCACTTCCAGAAAAGAAATAAGACGTACTCACAAGAGGTTTTCAAATAGCAAATAATGAATCATAATCTAACAGGTGTTTTTTTACAATGTTGACTTACAGCTTTTGGTAATGGAGCTGTATCTGGACAAACACTCTTGACCGTTTATAACTCCCTTTATTCTTGGCTTATGGCATAGTCATTACATGTGTCAGCCAGATTCTTTCCGGGACAAGCTACTCATTAACAATGTGTGATTAATGTCCATGTGTTCAGTTTTCATTGGAATTCAGTGTGCTGAATCATGACCTAAAAAAACAAATGCTTAATTGTAGGCTTGTGTGAACTCTAGGTGCTACTCACATGCTGCCACTGCTCTCGGATGAGTGGACGGTATCGAAGGAAGTACTTCAGGGGGAAGTTGTCGATGTCAGGCCAGGTGGCGGGACTGTGCCAGGATACCTCCAGCCGCCGGGCGTTGAAACGGATCGGGATCGCTGTCACTCGCTCTGGGGGGTCTGGTTTAACTGTAAGGGGGGACAAAAACAATCATTTAAAGGGGCTCCCCACCAACACAACACATAAAAGTATTTACCACTCTGGAACTCCTGTGTTGTGCTGTTCCACTTTTGCTACAATACAAATGCTGCTAGCAGTTGTTTGCTACATTTCTGAGACTCACACAGTGTTTCTGTGGCAAACCTGGTGGCCACATCTAACCCGTTTGCTAGCAAAATGTTGGCATTTTACATTTCTGCAAACTATGGCAATTTGGTCTCATTCTGAAGTCCTCGAAATCCGGCACTTCGGCAGTGACTTGTAGCATTAGACACTGACAAAGAAGCCGTCCTTTAACATCGGCTAGCCACCGTTAAAGTTTAACATTATAGTTTAAAAGACTATATATTAACGGTACATTTCCTATGAAATTAGAAATGTATTTTGAAAGAAGACAATGCATGTAACAGAACTTGAGGAGTCCCAGAACATCAACAACCAACACACCAAGGGTACCTTGCACATCGAATCTGAACGTGGAAATTCCATGACCAAAGATTGATATGTGACGAGTACAGTGTCCATTTTAAGACATCCTTAGGTGTCAGACCGTAGATGAAAAAGCATCAGGTCTTAGAAAAACTTCTGTCAGATGTCAGACAAAACGGCCTCAGAAAAAAAGGCGTCAGAAAGAACGGGCTTAATGGAACAGCCTCAAGAAAATGGGTCGCATAAAAAACAGCTTATTTATTTATTGATCTATTAGCAGTGAATACATGAAACGTCAAGACATGACAGCGTCAGCAGGGAAAACAGTTATGTCATAAAGTTTATGTATCCCCTGCTAATAGATCAATAAATAAGCCCTTTTTTATATGAGTGATTTTTTTTCAGGCTGTTCAGCCTGAGGCTGTTTCGTCTGAGGTTGTTTCATCTAAAGTCTGATAGAGGTTTTTTCCAAAACCTGATGGAGGTTTTCCTGAGACCTGATGCTTTTTCATCTAAGGTCTGACATCAAACTGACACCTGAGGATGACCTAAAATGGACAGTGTAGACAAGGTTGAGGTGAGAATGTGTTGACCACGGATATGTAACATTTGTACATGGATGCTGTTATGTTAAAACTTAACATTTTAACTATGCTTAGTTAAATGTGGTTATGTTTAGGCACAAAAAACACTTGGTCATAGTTGGAAGAAGATCATGTTTTGGCTTAAAATACCCAGTTTTGGTGGCACAATCGATGCCAGAGATGCTAAAAACACCAAGTTTTGATGTTGTTCTCAAGCACTGGTTTAGCTTAAATACATGTAATCAAAACTACGTCCCTCCCTAAAAATGTTGCCATGATTCGTATAAAACACATTAATGTAACATGTCACTGGTCTGCGAAAATGTACAACACCGACATTTTCCTCTGGCAGCTGGGCTGCTGCATCTGCATGCAGATCTTTTCCACGCAGATCTTTTCTGTCTGGTCCCAGTTTGAAGCCAATTTGTCATTGTACAGTTCTGGAAATGGAGAAACATGTGTTTTCGTCCGTCTCTCGGGTCAAGCAGTGGTCAGCGCAGCTGGGTTCAAAGTTCAACCAATTTGAGCTCTTGCCACACCCCCGCTCAACTCGGTGCACCGCGGACATCCGCCCAGAGCCGTCATAACGCACCATATACACAATAAACCAGGAGGAGTTTTTCCTATTATAATGAGAAAACGCCTGTAGGCTTGAGGATTCAAATATTTGAGAGAACCAGGAGGGGAGAGGAGGCAAAGAAAAGGAAGGGAATGTCTGATAAATGATGCAGAGTTTTTGAAGCTTGACTCCCAGAAAGAGCTAAAAGTCAAAGATTTAACTGATTACGACAATTCTTATTTTAATCTGTGTCTTGCAAGTTGCAAGAGTAACCATCTAAGGTCTACAAAGTCAGACATATAATGAAGGGTCTCTACTTCCAACTCTGAGAAAAAGTCTTCTTCTTCTAATGACTAGGGACTACTATTATTATAATTATTGTAGTATTTTAATAAGGTCATCGTGCACTCTAATGTAAAAATATAGTCAGAGGGAGGATGAGGATGACGTTTGTTAACTTATAAGTGAAAGAAAACAGCAAGGACAAAGGCAGAAGCTGAGAATGTTTGAGGGAACTGTTGCCAGACAGAAGATGAGAAGCACGAGTCCTTGATGAAAAGGCAGGTATAAATGTTGTGTTTCTGAATACCTGTCAGCAGAGAAAGACACACAGACAGAGAGATGAGAGAATTCAATTCAAGGCTTTTCAGAAGATATTGAATGACCCAGTCTTTGTTAGATCACTCCCACTAGGGAACACACTGGCCCGCCACTTCAGCTATGAAACCTTTTCTCAGCCAGACACACATATGACATAACAATAGGGAATGGATAGCCTCAGTTACAACCTGAATGTCTGATAACACACAGAGAGATAAAGTACCAGAGGATGAAATCAATGTGGCTAAAAACCACAACAACATACATGTGGAAAGACATGTAAGCAGACAGCACACAGGCAAAGGAAGGCATCTCTCTCAGTATGACCTTCATAGAATGAATGATTGAAAATATGAAAGAGCGATGGAGATGATAACAGACAGATAAAAGCAGACAGACAGCTTTCTCCCTTGAGAAAGAGATGCTAATCTCATTGTGACCTTCTTCAAGTAAAAGTGTAAAGAGATGGAGGAAGGGAGAAAGGAACGAGAGAAAGAAAAGAATACAGGCAGAGTGAAACCAAAGTGAAGTCAGCGGAGACTGGAGAGCAGAAATTCATCCTCTTTGTCCACATCCGCTTTGTCCAACAGCACATAACAGAAGGAAGCATGTGCAAGGACGGAACAAAACAAAGAGAAAAATCTGTATGGGTGGGGTGACCCAAAGGCTTTTAAAGTATTCATCTGACTTGAAACATAGAGTATAAGCTTTGTGTTCCATGAGTAATGAACACATCGTTCTTTTGATGACCTGTGGGGAGAGCCTGGCAAAGCACTACTATTAATTAAAAGACGGAAAGGACTTCAATGAAAAGTTTAAAACCCATTGAGACAGTAAGAGTCTGGAACTTCGCTGAAAATAATCTGAAACATGCACAATTGGTGAGGAACAGATTATGGGCTCAGACTTTCAAAGTGTCCATGAAACCTAAAGGAATAGTTCACTCAATGAATTGTATATAGTACTCACCTCCCTATGCTCTCTATGGTCCTAGAAAAAGTTCAACAAATGACTTTAAGGAGAGCTGAGCACCCGAAAAATGGAAGAATATCAGTGCAAACAGACTCCGAACGAAAGACAGCACAAAAGGTTAGAAAACATCAGAAAAAAAGTTCTGAAAATACCTTTGCAGTAGAATCCAAACACAACCATTTTTCACTAAACAAAGCATTTCCTGCAAAAGCCAGCCTAGGGAGGTGAGCACTATATACAGTTTATATTTTTGTGGGGTGAGCCATATTGCAGGTAGATGAGTTATCTTTGTTGATTTTTTTTCTGCATATCCACCATTGCAAACTAAAGTTTATGCTAAACTGTACAATATCTATACTATCTCATCAGTCAACAATGTGAAATGAGCTATCCAGTTTGTCTCTTTATTATATTTTTGCTTCTTTTTGCTGCTTACAGATTATATTGCTTTGTATTTTTATTGTGTTTGCTTATCATATTGCTCTTTGCTTTGTACAGTTTACTTATTACATTGACCTGGGTTTTTCTTTTTACTGATATGTACTTATATATTGTTTTGTGTTTTTTGTATACTGATGCTTCCTGTTTGCACTATCCCTCTGCTGCTGTGCTGTTGCACATTTCCCTACTGTGAGATGAATTGGGATATATAGATAACCCCCTTCCAAATGGCCATTTGTATTGTATCAATTAATCATCCTGTGCTTTGTCAAATTCATCAAGAAAACTTTGTTTTTCTTGCATGCTTCTGTTGATAAAAGAATCCAAAAACTGAGAAAATTTTTGATGAATTGAGTCATAGGGGTCTATGTTTAACAACAGCAACACTATAATAAAAGATCGGTTTTAGAGTATAGCTCATTCACCATGGAGCAGTGGCGTATGGAAGTTACAACGGGCCCAAGTGCACACTATTGTGCATTTATCTTGACACAAATAGAGACTTGACATTGGACAGCATCAACATACATATTACCCAGCAATCATCACTGCTTATCGCACAAAATATCAAATAAAATTAATCACTTAATTGAATAGTTTTTCTATGTTATTTGCAGATTGTATAGCTTGTGTAAATAAAAGCACATAATTTTGTATGTATATGGCTCCAGTGCAACCGCACCATGGATACATGCAAGAAAAGCAGAGTGCTTTGTCACAATTCAGAATAACATGGGGTGAGTAACTGATATACGAATGGTCGTTTGGGGGATTGAATATTCCTTTCATACAGGAAAAAGCACCATAACACGCATATATGTCCAGATTTTGTCCAAAGCACAGATAGTTTTAACTCTTAATGTGGAGGTTAATGTTAAAACATGAAGCAACACAGGGTTGGTACAAAGAAAAAAAAAAAAGATAAAAGGAGTATGAAAAAAAAAAAAGATGTGTGATCATGAGGGTACAATTTCATGGAATCCCATTGTTGTGCCTGTCCATGCTTGGCCTGAAAACGTCTGTCATGCCTCCCTTGGCTCTGTTCATTCAAATTTACGTCCACATTACTGTTGCTCTTTCTTCCTTTAAGTCTCATGTTGCAACAGTCACTGAGGCCCATTCTTTCTGTTAGCTGGTGATGCAAGTGAACAGGTATACTGTAACATAAAAGTCTAATCTTTCAAACAGCTACTTGCGAGACCATTATATTCACTGTCTGCTGAAAATGGAACTAGAGGAGTGGGAGGGAGAGTGGCTAATCTTTCTTTCTAAAAAGAAAAAGTGTTGCTTAAAGGCTGTCCCGGTGGCTAAGACTGTGCAGCAATCAAGCGGCAAAATAGAGGAGATCTGCAAAAGCTAAATCTGCATGTAGCTGTAGCAGCGTATGCCTGAGTGCATTCTTTGAACGTCTGATTGTGGTGTTTCTAAAACCATTACTATGCATCATCTAGTCCTTTCACTTAATGCATCCAGGTGTTGCTGCATGATAAAAAAAGAGACATCTAAAACTCTGTAGCTCCTCACTGCTGTTCTCACACTGCTCCATATCTCCTTTCAAATAAATGGGCTTTTCAAAAAGAAACAAAAAGAGTGAAATCTATGAATCGTTTTACAGCAGAACAGGTGCTGGATGACAGCATCTAACAGTGCACTTGAGCAAATGGGAAAAATAGGGAGAAGTGCTTCGATCTGCTGTAAAATCTTTCAGAAATAACTTAAAGACAGGAAAATGGAAGAAAAAGGGTAAAAACAGCCTCCTGTTTTTAAAGGATTATTGTCAGAGTGAAGCACAACTGCTCCTCCGCACACGATGCCTGTACCTTTTAAGATGATGCTGTTAGAGAAGCAGTAACAGCTTGTTAGTATGGTGGTTAAAGACACATCAAAACCAAGGCCACAGCCGTGGAGTCAACACTGAGGGGAACCCCCAACACTACTACTGCATAAATTACACATGCAGAGTAACATGAATGATTTACTCAGACTTCATGTGGACTATCTGACAAACATAATGTAGTAAAGACATGAACATAAATATATCTGTGAGCTTTGTTCTGCTGGGGTACGGCAACACCACTTGGACACACTGCATGCAGAGCTGCAGTACACTAGACATGCTGAACTGAATTGAAATGATAACAATTAAGAGCCTGGTCTCGCTCCAAAGACATTGAAATCTGGTGCTTGGGCAGGGACAAGCAGTGTCAGAAATTCATGGAATAGGCATCCTTTAATGCCGGCATGATACGCGGTTGCCGGTACAGTTTAATGGTGCCTGGCAACCTCAGGGGGAAACGCTGTGGGACAAGGACGAAAGTTGAGGTGGCGAAAGTCTGACTGGGACGGGCAGGAGGGGTTAGGGTTAGGGCTACCCCCCCCCCCCCCCCCCCCCCCCCCCCCCAACCCTAACCCCAACCCTAGCCCTAGCATCCAATAAGATTGTAAAGCCAAACCCTGTTCTATTTTCCTAAACCTAACCATGTGCATTTGTTGTTGAAGGAAAAAACATCAATTTATGGTGTAAGGAGACTGTATGTTAATGTTAAATTTCCTGTGCAAATGGAAGTGTATCTTGAAAGAAGACAATGCACGTGCAGTACCAGGCAGAACTTGACGAGATGTCCCAGAAAGTCAACAACCAACGCACCTAGGGTACCTTTCACACCATATGTGGATGTGAGAAATGTATTAAAATGAGTGTTCTTCCCCGGTTTCTGTACCTATTTCAGTCACTTCTTATTGCTGTTCCCCCTAAAGACTTTATCAAATGGAATAGAATGATCTCAAGATTTGTTTGGAACAGTAAGAGGCCACAGATTAAATATAGAATTCTACAGTTAGCGAAGGATAAGGGTGGACTCTTCTTCCCATGTATTGAGAACAATTACACAGCTGCCCAACTAAGACCACTGGCATTCCGGTACAATCTGGACTACTCGGCCAAATGGAAAGACTTGGAATAAATGCAATTCGATCTACCTGCACAGTCCGTACTAGGTAATTACCAACACTAGGATTCTTATCTGGATAAACCAAACCAATGAACCAAGGTAGCTCTTAGGGTTTTTACCTTCCAGTCTAGATATGACTCCGGTTTAGGCAACTGGCACATAATGGTGCAATAGCTTACTGCACTATAGCTATAGCTATGGTTCAACTGCTGTGTATATCGGTACTACTTCTGCATTGTGTGACCAATGGAGCATGTGCGCCAGACTTAGCGGCCAAATGCAGCCAAGTGGCTAATTTCCACTTTAGTGGTCAGCTAAGTTGAATGGAGATAAAATGATTTATCAGCTCTTCTAGAACCCTCCAAATTTTATCGGACTGAATGGATCAAATCCTGATATTGAAACCAGTCATTTAATGAGGGTTGTGATGCTAAAAAAAAAATGCATCCACTGATTTACAGGCGTATCTCCAAAGTTTAACAGAAAAAGTATTTTTGGGCCTCAGGGCATCATGTGTTGGAGCCCAGAAATAGCATTACCATTGTTTGGCCAATACAAAAATTGGATTCAAAGCCTGGTGCACTTCCTGGGGGTCTGGTAGTACTAGATCCAGTACTTAAGATAATTTCATTTTGTTAAGCTCATTTATGAATATCATTACAGATAGCTAGAGATGATTTCAGACCGCAGTGGGTAGCTGCCTGTTGTAGAATGGCTATATTTTTTAATTTGCATTTTCTATCAATATATTCTTGGTGTGAGGGGGACATTTTAGCATATTAGAATATTGGGGGATGTGTCCACCCTAATATATATTATAATTACTACCTTGCATCAAACTAAAGTCCCAGATTAAAACTTAATTGTTCAAAGCAGACTGCATTTTAATCATCAGGGAGGTAACTTCAACTACTAAGCGTGTAAAAAAGTGTTATTATGTGTGCACAAGCATCTTGTGGGTGTACAGTAAACGGGTTGGATATGTTTACCCCATTTATACTGATTAATATGTAAAGCATGGCAGTGGTAGAGCACCAAAATTCGATTACTGAATTGGGTTCCTCATCTACTCACTAAACCCAAATTACACAAAAACTCCCGCGCACATAATTAAATGAGTCGAAGTGGTTATGTCCTGAATTCACATGGCTGCTGTCTTATTTGTTCAAAGCTACAACAGGCAAAGAGAATAAATATGAATTTTAAAAAAGCACATCAGGAAAGTTCTGTGTCAGGTTTTCCTCTCTTTCAAAAGAAATTATAGATTACAGTCACTCTGCTGCATATGTTATCATATCTTGGAAACTCAGACTACGGGGAGTCGTACCGCATCTAAAATGACTACACATGCCAGCCCTTCATCTCCTGACTCCACTACAGCGAGGGTACAACAATCTGATCTCTAACTTGCGGTGTTTATTAATTTGAGAAATCGACTGCTGTGCTCAAGACAGTTGTACTTGTTAAGTTTTGTTCATGGTGGTAATTAGTGCAACCCTTAATAAATATGCCTCTAAACTTCTGGCAGCTCTAGTTGTGCTGTTTTTGTAGCATTGCTGATCTCTGACCTTGCTTGTGGAGAGCTACTGGAATCTGTAAAATTACGGGGGGGGTTACTTATTTGGATATCTTAGAGAAAATCTAAATGAGACTGGAAATAGCACCTGGATCTTACGATAAAGTAGTTAAGTATTGTTCACTGGTGGACTGGATGTTTAAGTATTAATTGAAGGGATGAAAGTGACAGAAGATTTAATGGGGATGTTGAAAAGCGACCACAGCTACATTCACCCTTTGAAATTAGGTTACAGTGTATTCATTTTAATCATAATAAATGAATAATGTAGTACTTTATCATGCTCAGGTGGGCTAAAGTCAGAGCTGACAAAAAATCTTTGTGAGTAAAAACGCCTTAACTCTAGAATCCTTTGCACTTAGACGAGATCAGTCACCGTTTGATCATCTTGGCACAAGAAAGCTTTAAGTTATCATCTGATGAGTCTGGAGCTTCTTTGAGGGTTCTCTTTGTAACTGTACCCACAGCATGCACATGTGAGGACACACACACACACACACACACACACACACACACACACACACGCACACACGCACACACATGCACACAATCTCATCTCATCTAATTTCATCCCAGCTTTGGTCGGATGAACAAGGACAGTTGAGAATCGTCTTGCTCCCACTCAGAATTCAGAAGTGCACCGGGAAGCATGAAATTGTTTTATTTATTTACGATTTGCCTCGTTGTCCCTGATAATGAATGTGGCTTACAACTTAGAACGGCGTGAGAAAGACTTTTAACAATGCAGGAACAAGGAGGAGATGAGTGGAGGAGTGAGAGGAGAGGAGGGGTGGGAGAAGGCAAACAATATGAAACACTTAGAAAAGTTTAAAAAAAAAAAGAACAAAGAAAGGGGAAGGGCAAGACCGCATTCACACTAATTCTGATAACTTTGAAAACATATTTGTGCTATGTCCTGGACTTTCAACAAGAATTTTCTATAATAAAAACCAGATCATTTCAAAGGCGCCCTTTGCAAAATGCTGGTCTTGTTATTGAAGTGTGACGGAACTCTTTGTGATCAATGACAACATCTGTATTGTGTTATCAGTTACACTAAAACAAAAAGTAATAATCACACAAAGCATTGCAGTGTTGCAAAGAAAGCAAGGTTTAGTCTGTTAAGACAAACCAGAGTATGTTCAGTTTACTCATATAATATGGTGGCAATACAAAAATGCATTTACTGTAAACCCAAATTCACTCACTCAACTTAGATTTCTTTTTGGAAACAACTTGCACTCGAAACTTTTAGTTTTGTACAATACAGTAAAGGTTTTGAGTACACCAGGCACAAAATAAATGCGTCACATGACCCTTATTTGACAGGAAATTTATATCACTTTAACAAAACTTTTTTTGTTTTTTGAGCATTTAATTCTATGTCATATGAACATAAAAACATTTATTACACATTTTGCACATTTTTTAAAATTTCTTTCTAAAAATTAATTGTGTCCAGCTCAAGTTTCTCGACTCTTTATTTCACCTCAACACAACTTCATGTCAGACAATTTAATAGCCACAAGTGTAACCCATTAGAAACGTTGTGAAATACATAAATATTAATCACTGCGTAGTGGGTGATGTGAGTGACTTAGAACAATTTCAACACAGTTTCCTTTGGCTTATGGCCTCAAACATATTGTCCAACACGGTCTCACTCTGAAGTCATCGAAATCCAGCGCTTGGGCAGTGACTTACGGTGTCAGACACATGGAAACGCAGGTGGGGCATGTGCAAAAGTTAAAGTGACGAAAGTCCAAGCAGGGCAAGCAGTAGGAGTGGTGGATGGGTCCAACAAACATCCAGTTTAATCCTGGAGAGTGGTGTTCAGGTCCCGTAAGATTATAGAGCCAAACCCTGTTATTTTGTCCTAAACCTACCTACATGCTTTTGTTGGCTAAACCCAACCACATGCGTTAATTGTTAAAGGCAGAAAAACGTGGTATTTTACTGATGTAGTGCATTTATTTTTAAAGAGACTCTATGTAGACATTAGATTTTCCTGTGAAGATGAAAGTGTATTTTGAAAGAAGACTGCATGTAACAGGCAGATCATGACATGGTGTCTCAGAGCATCAATATCCAAGGCACCCAGGATACTTTTCATGTCGTATTTGGACATGGAAAGTCCATTACCAAATGTCAATATGTGACGAGGTTGAAGAGAGAATGTGTCTCACAGCATGCTGGGAAATTCCACCCATTTAGCCCCAACATGCCACAATATGTCAAGTGCACAATGATAGTGTTTTTTTATTGGCCTAACACTAATTAGAGGAAATCGGCTTTGTACAGTTAGTCAAATCAACCACTCTGAAGTCATCGAAATCCAGTGCTTGGGCAGTGACTTGTGGTGTCAGACACTGACGAAAAAGCTGTCGGCATGATACACGCCGGTTGCCATTATAGTTTATGGTGCTCAGCAGCATCAGGGGAAACGCGGCGGGACATGTGCAAAAGTTAAAGCGACGAATGTCCAAATAAGTCCAAGTGGTAGGGGTGGTGGATGGGTCCAACAAACACTGACTTTAATCCTGGAGAGTGGTGTTCAGGTCCCGTAAGATTATAAAGCCAAACCCTGTTATTTTGTCCTAAACCTAACCATATGCTTTTGTTGGCTAAACCCAACCACATGCGTTAATTGTTAAAGGCAGAAAAATGCGGTATTTTACTGACGTAGTGCATTTATTTTGAAAGAGACTCTATGTAGACATTACATTTTCCTGTGAAAATGAAAGTGTATTTTGAAAGAAGACTGCATGTAACAGGCAGATCATGACATGGTGTCCCAGAGCGTCGTATTTGGACATGGAAAGTCCATTACCAAATGTCAATATGTGACGAGGTCGAAGAGAGAATGTGTTGCACTGTCTCACAGCATGCTGGGAAATTCCACCCATTTAGCCCCAACATGCCATAATATGTCAAGTGCACAGTGATAGTATTTTTTATTGGCCTTGCACTAATTAGGCGAAATCGGCTTTGTACAGTTTGTCAAATTAACCCAAAACTCAAAAATTGTTGACTCAACAAAAAGGATTATGTCAAGCTTACAAGGAATGAGTTTTTGTGCCAAGTGTACATTAAGTTTTTATGTCATTTTGACAATCCAGGGCATTTGTTAGACCCTCCATACACTCGACAACTTTGAAAAGACTTTGAAAAAATTTTAAAAGAAGAAAGTCTGACACCCTGTCACATCCTAAAGATAATGGGAGTTTTTAGTCACAGACTAATTTGGAAAGACTGGGGATCTTGCAGACTCACTGTTTGAAAGACTGCAATGGGATTCCTTTTGAGATCATTTTCCATCCCTCTCCTGGTGGAAAATATTACACCAAACTCTCTTGAAGAAATATGACACATTAACCATTAACAAGTCCTTATTTCCACGGTGTTCTTGTCTATTTGGCATCAATATAATCCATAAAAAAGAACTGTTTTTGTGTACAAACTTACTAAGATTAGTCCCGTTTAGAGGATCAGAAACATGTCGAATTAAACACTGATTCTTTTTTACCCCGCAACTCCACCACTTTCTCCTTCTTTTTCACATACAAGAGAACTGAGACTTGTTCATGTTCTTGTGCCTCCCCAGAGGGGGACTAACCATTGTTCCGACAGCCTAAAATTCCAAAGCCCCGTTAGTTCAAAAAATGTCCCATTGGACCAAAAGCCCATTTCTCAGACAGTCTGTCATCACCCCCAAAAACGCCCTCTGTTCCAACGTTCCATTTGTCTTAGAGTTCATACTCCCTTAAGTAGGACAACCCAATCGTTAGAAAAAAATGTTGGTATTCGATGATTCTGTGAACCACAGGCATGTTACATTCGTTAACAATGCTGTAGAGAATGTGTGATTAGGTTTGGGCATAAAAGCACTTGGTTATGGTTTGGAAAAGTTCATGTTTTGGCTTAAATCATAAAAGTCACTGGAAAAGTTGGGATGGGTCAGTAGAAACACCCAGGATTGGTGACTCAAATGCAACTAGGACACTGAAACTAACTACAGAGAATGTGCAATTTGGAGAAATTGGGACCAGCTGCACGAAAACAATTAAAGTTTTTCCCTTAAGTATAACACGTTAACTCATTCACTGCATTGGAAGAGATTTTACAGCACTAAAAGTTTCCATAGAGATTGTTTGTTTGCTTGGACTCACACTTCTGATGCCTGTTTCCATCTTACAAAGTTGGCTTATAGAAAGTAAAAAAATGGCAGAAGAAAAGAAGACAAGAAAACCATACTGGGTAGAAGAGGAAAAGATTACACTTCTGGAGGTATACAATCATAGAAAGCACATCCTACAGAGTAAATCTGATCCCCAAATACTAGAAAACAGAAAACCACTGTAGGAAGAAGCAACAAAAAATGATTCAGTGAAATATTTAGTGTAAAATCAAAAGCGTATCCTCTGGGTCCTCTTGGTCGCAGAACACTCTTCCCTGACTGTTAGTTTTTTTTCATTTATCACCATAAACTCATGTTGCTGTTAAGATAGAGTCAGAGATACCTTATTCTTATTACCTTGCCTTGGTTGCTATGGTCTTCTGTGCAATGGTCTATGGATTTCTTCAGTATAAGACCAACACAAGGAGAAGACCATAGTGAACATTTCGAGGAAACCTTAAGGAGAAGACTTAAGGGTGTTTTGTGTAACCAATTTTATTTTGAGGAAACCTTAATTTGGGCTTTAAAGAAATTCTTAACTTAAGGTGTTTTGTGCAGTCGGCCCCAGGAGTTTAAGGCAATGGGCATTTGTTGTTTGGGATAATGAGCAGTTGGAGAAACAGGCCTTTAGTCCAATGGGGCATTTTTCAGACTAATGGGGCTTTGACATTTTGGGTGTGGCAAACCTCTGAATCCTCTTCATGTTTACTGTCTAGCTGGTTTGCTGATTAGGTATGATGCTGGAGAAAGCGCAACTGTTGGTTTTTGACAGTGTTCAAGTCATTGCTCTTTACGATTTGCTTGAGCCAAGACTTAAAACCCACGATGATATTTGACATGTTTGATTTTATTGGAATGTCTAGATGAGTTGAGACAGAGAAGTACTGGCAATGCGCCGTTCTAAAAACCTGTTCGTTCACACCAATGCAGCTAAATGAGAAGGTGTATGATGTCTATGCAACAACTCTCTGTACTCCCGTTCTGATTTCAAGCTTTTCAGGCTTATTTTGTGGCTGGATATAATCAGTAGCTTTTAAAAAGCGAGTGAACGCAGTGTCTGCAGTCATTTTGACTTGACTAGCGGACTTCACCACAAGCCAATTGGCTGTTTAAGCAGGTGACAATGTTTACGTTCTAAAACCAGCCACCTGCGATTTGACCAGCGGAGTTGAAGGTGACACCATCAGTCAGCTTGAGTCGAGCTCAGACCAGCTAATTAATATCGTTGCAACTTTTCTCTGTATCCTTCTAAAATGGTTTCATCTCACTGCGAATCATTAGCCTGACCTGGGCTTTAAACCAAACAATTAAGATCACAGGAGTGTGCACCAACTGAGGTAAAACTTTCATGACTGGAAATTTGTCTGCAACAGCGGAATTGCTTGAAAAGTTGTTTGGTATAAGGCGGCAATAGCTGTAATTTAACTCACAGATAAAGACAAAAACACCAAAATTTCAGTATTTTTTATAACTAAAAGCAAACTCTTAAAATAAAAGTGTGGACATTTGTAACACAAATGGCGTTCTCGTATTTATCTGAGAAGATTTAGCTGGTGATGGAGAGGGAGGAAGGAGAAAAGTAGGGGGGAACAGAGCAGAAAAAAAGTACAAAGTCAAAAGAAGGGCATGCAAGAATAAAAGAGAAAGCAGAGAGGAAGAAAGGAGCAGTGGGGTGTTTTGCTATCACCAATAGTTGAGGGATATTTCCTCAGCCAAGGCGCTAATCCGGCTAGCATTAGCATTTTCATGAGTCCTGTGTCCGGGGCTTGGCAGAGCATGTCACTGCCTCATTTGGTTACTTATGTACACACACACACACACACACACACACACACACACACACACTTTCTCTCCTTCGATACCTCTCTTTCTCGACCGACCCACAGCCCCATTGGTGTCTGTGTGTATTTATGCGTCATGCACACCCATATCGCGCTCCAAGCAATACAACAGAGCTGAGGACTGCTGCCAGCACTTCCCTTATCTATCAAAGTACTTCTCATTCCTTCTTTAAAATGAATTTCTCCTCTTCACTGCTTTCCAGCCTTAGTCGCTTATGAATTCTAAGAGTCTTGCTGTTATTATGTAGCCTTCTGCAGCCTTGCTGAACAAAAACTTCACTGCACTACTTACCGCGTGACCGTGAAGGGTGCAATTTAAAAAACAGCCACTGAAGGAACTTTTATGGTTAATTCTTACATTAAATTTGACTAAAATGTGCTTATATGGCAGCTGGTGTTTGGGTTATCTGGCACTTTCAGAGAGAAACCAGACCTTTGATTTGTGACTGTCGCATCCCGTCCAAGCCTCAATTAAATACTGTTTGCTGCAGAAAAGGTTCAGAGGTAGTGTGTTTATTATCTAATGCCTTTGGTAATGACAGGGGTGCACAGTCAGTGGGTTTCCCGCTAATGGACTATGCTGTTGGTTAAAGCAGAAAAAAAAGAAAAAGCTGTGCACTCTCCTTTCAGCTGGGTGACATTTATTTGGCCACTGAAAATTTCAATTTTCTTTGTCTTTCTGGCACCAAGCATAACTCCGTGTGCAGCAAATCTCCAAAGGGAAACAGAAGTCAATGAAATCAGTCATCTGTGGTCAAACAGATGCATTAACATTGCTCAAGGGTTGGCATCCTCAATGAGATGCATTGACACTGCATTTTAGTCCTCATTTTTCTTTGCCAAATATTTGTCAGCCTGTGTGGGAAAAGGATCTTAGAATTGTTCCTGATGTTAGTTTAAAAAAAACGAGCATTAGGTGTAAATTTTAATGGAAATTGTTAAAATTCTGTATCCTGAATAAGTTAGGAGGAAATATTTCTAGTATTTTCAAAATGCCAGTGTGCTCCCTTTGAATCGTTTGAGCTCAGGACATAGACTTTATATAAATAATGGACGGAGCTAACCTGATGGCACCTACTGGGTTGTGGACTTCTATTTTGAAGCCACAAATTTGGCATTTTGGCCATCACCCTCTTGGATATGTTGGAACCAGAAGTGACCAGATTTGGAGGGGAGGGTGAGGTTGTGGAGGAGCAGACTCATAGACTCACAGAGAGCTGGTCACTCAAAGTGTCCACGCCCTTAATTATGTGTAACTTAAAGTCTTAATGAAATCTAAATGGGTGAGTTATATAAAAATCACTGCCCCCTACAAATGAATGAAGCAGTAGCTATTGAGACCAAAATGGTTTCTTTTGTACCAGGCCTTTCTGCTGTAAAGTTGGGCATTTTAACATGGTGGTCTATACAAGAGCCAATTTCGGTAGTGGCCAAACAGTGCTACCGCAATTCCAGGGGTCCGTCACATGAAAAAACTTACACAGACTTACAATGAGAAAGAGTTGAGTGGATGACTTTCTTTGAGCATCAAAAACCCCATGAAATGATTCATTTTACAACTAAGATTTGCCAATGCTATATCAATTTTTCTCAATACATCCATGGGTCTATGCAGGTGGACCTGCTTTTGGAGCCGGCCTCCAGTGGCCATTCGAGGAACTACAGTTTTTGGCACGTGGATTTGATCCGTTCAGTCTGATAACATCTGGAACATCTAGAAGAGCTGCAAGATTTAATAACTTTATCCCCATTCAAAGTAGTGGACTGCTAAACCAGAAATTAGCTGCTCGGCCACACTTAGCTGAAATAGTGCAGCAGTTGACCCATTTTGGCTTCATGCCCCACTGAGCAACTCTCATAGGAATGAACAGAGCCTGCCGCCAATGCTATATCCAGTTCTCTTAATACATCCATGAGTCTGTGGGGGTCGACTTGGTTTTGGAGCCAGCCTCAAGTGGCCTTTTGAGGAACTACAGCTTTTAGCACTTAACACATTGGTTTAATTTTCCAGCCTCAGGGATTGCTGCCTGCTTCAGAAACTAAATCAAACCATTTAAAACCTCATCGCAAACACAAGCTCTTCAAAATGTACAAACATAATTTCGTATCAAATACAGTCAAGGGGAAGCTGGTGTCACAAATGTCACACCACCACAATATAATACATGACACAGCATTTATCTTACCTATACTGGACTCTTCAAAAGAAACGGTGGTAGAGGCTTTCCCCAACGCATTGACTGCTGTCACGTTCACTTTGTAGGGGAAGCTGGAGAAGACCTCAGGGAAGCGTACACGACAGCGGTTCTTGTGGTCCGGGTCTTTCTGCACCTCCAGCGAACGCTGGTTGTGTCTGAAGAGGAGAGGAAATGACAAAATTTAGGATGAGATAGAGCAGAAAAGGTGAAGAGAAGCAAGGGCAGACTCAATGTGAGAGAGAGACAGAAATGGGCAAGTTTTTATAAGCTTGTGTGTTTTCCCTTGAAAGTAGATTCATAGACACTCACGTGGAAACATAGAAAGTGAAAAGGACACTGGTTAAGCATTTCCCCCTTTTTTTTGGCAGTCTGGGAGTTGTACATCAAAGCTGTGGACATAATTTTAATTCTAACACTAAAAACTGCTGACTAAACCTCCTGCTGCACAGACCAGGACAGGACTTGGGTTTGGGACAGAGCCAAACCTTACTTTACTTTTTGTACAATTTTTAGTTTGGTTTTAAGACCTAAATGTGCCCCTACAGCCTTTGCAACAATATTTTAACTTGTTGACTAAAAAGACTTTAAATCTTGCTCTTTATTTATTTAGATAAAAGCCAGATGCCAGCAACTACCGACTGAGCTCCAAAGGACAATTACAATCCTCTCCTTGGGAAGTTAGGGATGTTTTTGTCTCTAAAATTGGCATCACTCGATGCTTCACCTGTTGAAGGCTGCTCTGCTCTTTGCACAAAAAAAAAATCGCCAAAACAAATCAGACTGATCTGGACGTTACAGACTCTGACTACTCTTACTGTTAATCTCTCTGTTGTTCTCTTCATCTGTACCTCTCTCTGTCCCACTGCTCATCATTATTCAAACAGAATAATACCAGTGTTACAACATTAATGAAGGCAGAGGTCCTCATGCTGTGGTGTGAGCTGTGGGACTCTGTGATCTGGGAATATCAAAGAGAACCTGACAGAGACAGACTCGCTGGGTCTCCATCCACACATTTCGAGTATCTAAGGTCTACCTACTGCTATAACATGCCTGGATGCCGGAGGACAGGTGGAGAGAGGTGTTTAACTACAGAGTGAAACCAAAATGCTATCACTTTTTTTAATAAGCCCCTGCTTATAATTCCAAAATGATCTTTTTTACAGGCTGTTTTAAAGTTTTGCCACCAAACTCTCTGAATGTGGTGTTTTTTTTTTCTCTTTGCTGAGCGGCTTTAAAATGAATTACTCAGGAGATTGGGGTTAACAACTTTCTGTGATTGACAAATATGTGTAAAACAGTTATTCTAACTTTCCCCCATGGCTGCGAGCATGCTTAATTTTTCACTGTCAAATAGGGAATGCCAAAAATGGCACAGAAATGTTGTTGCTTGAAGCAAAAACATTTCACTGTTCAAAGATATATTATGTGATTAACAGCAAACTAAATGCAAACTTAACTTTTCAGATGCCAACACATTCTCACTGTGACCTCATTACATATTGATGTTTGGTCATGGACTTTCCACGTCCTGACACGATGTGAGAGGTACCCTGGGTGCGTTGGTTGTTGATATTCTGGGACGCAGTGTCAAGTTTTGCCTGTTACATGCATTGTCTTCTTTCAAAATACATTTCCGTTTTCACAGAAAATTTACTACCCTTAATCTTAAGGGACACGAACACTGCTCTCCTGGGTGAAAGTCTGAAGAAACCCTACAACTAACATACGTGGTTCGGTTTAGGCAACAAAGGTACGTGGTTAGGTTGAGTAAAAAAGAACAGGGTTTGGCTTTATAATCTTATAGGACACCAACACTGCTCTCCTGGGTGAAAATCCATGTTGGTTGGACCCATCCACTACCCCTCCAGCCCGCCCTACTCGGACTTTGCTGCCTCAACTTTCGTTCTTGTCCCGCTGCGTTTCCCCCTGACACTGCTTACCGCCGTTAAACTATAACTGTGACTGGCCACGTTTCATGCCGATGTTCAAGGACAGCTTTACTCATCAGCATCTGATGCCTGAAGTCACTGGCCAAGCGCTGGATTTCGGCAACTTCGGACTGAGACTTGGTTGTCCAAAGATG
Organism: Cephalopholis sonnerati; assembly: GCA_019142605.1. Classification (NCBI taxonomy): domain Eukaryota; kingdom Metazoa; phylum Chordata; class Actinopteri; order Perciformes; family Serranidae; genus Cephalopholis; species Cephalopholis sonnerati. The sequence continues at coordinate 31,563,129 of JAGQAX010000019.1, forward strand.
CATAGGCTTGAAAATAGGCTTCAAAAAGCTTGTTAATTGCTTTCAAATACTTTTAGAGATGGGTGAGGAGGAGGTGCAGGGGGTCAGGGCTTCGTGATATTGGATGTTTTTCTTTCTTTTTGTCAAACTCAGAAACCTATCCTGTGCCAGCTCTTCCTAGTTAGTGCAGTGTTGATACATTTACATAACTAAACGTATGCTGAACTAGCAATCAGCAATTCCTGTTTGTAGTCTACCTAAGTATGTACAGACAACTAACACTGGCCTACTTTGATACTGAAGAAAAACCCTTAAAAATGCTTTGGAGTTGTAAGAAGCATCTTTTTTTTTGCAATTGTCATTTGAGACAAAGATATCCTCAGAAAGTCAAACAGAATTTCAGAATATGTGTATCCTGTCTGTGTGCTCAGGTTTGACTGAGATATGACTCTGAGAAGGAATACTTGCTGCAATCTGAGGCTAAGAGCTTTCAAGTACCTTAAATCCATTCACATCCCCATCTAACGCTACCATGTCCCCCTGGGAAGGCGTACCTCACCAAAGCTTCTCACTCTGCTCTAAAGCAAAGCTGTCCTAGGCAGAAAATTATAAAATGTTAACTTCTAATAGATATTCTCCATTAAAATTTCAGAAATAAAGTTCAATGGATCATTTATGCGTATTAAAATGATGCTGTCATTGTGGCAGTTGTTGAAACCCTTGCTATTTGTATCTATAGGACTTTTTTATTGCAATGTTGCTGTGTTTATTGACAATATCAGTTACTTTAGTAAGTGCAACATTGCAACATTGCCATAACTGAACTTACAAAACTGCGACCTAACTGTAATAAACTGGACTTATTTTTTAAGTCAAATCACTTAAAGGGATACTTCACTACAAAATGACCTTCTGTATGTCATAACTCACCCTGTTTTACGTTGAATTTGTGACAATATTCCCAAATTATTTTTAAAAAATTGAGAAAATTCTTACTGTGTGACTTTGGTAAATCCAAATTAACCCTATATAACACATAATGACAAAAACAAAGCTAACTGAGTGAGACAGCATTAGACCAGGAGCTCCTGGATTTAGCAAGGTGAAATCACTCAATGAGAGCATAAATAAATTTCACTTTTAGTTCCCTGTCAGAAAGGGCTGTCTGTGGAGTGTTGAGCATATGAGTGGATAAATAAGACTTGGATTATACTACACGAGTTTTGTAAGGGTTTATAAACTGATGTTTCGATATAGTTTTCCTGTTGTTATACATGGACCCCTTTGACTTCAATTCATCAAGATTTTTTTTTTATGCTTTGAACTCTTAGTTCAGCGGAGGCATGCGAGAAAAACAAGGTTTTCTACATGAATTCAGTGTAACATGGAGTGAGTAATTGATAAAGGAATGGAAATGTGGAGGGCGAAGTCCTACTTTAACCCTTTGAAATCTGAGCAAAATGGCTTTGTTTCTTTTAAAAACATGGGAAGAAAGCAATAAGCAATGGGATAAGAAATTACCCAACAAATTTGCTAGAATTTATTAAAAAAAAAGAAAATTAAAAATAAGAAAACTACTAAATTAAAAAAAAAAAAAAAGTTACAAACAAACAAACAAGGAAATTATTCAGAAAAACATAACATCATTTTAGATATATAATAATGATAATTATAATACATTTTTCTCTAGCTTTTTAAAAATTATTTTCTAAGTCTTTTTTTTTTTTTTTTTTTGCAATTTTGGAATGTTTCATACCAAGCTGCTTATCGCCCTTTTTCCCCATGTTTTTGAAAGATATTGCACCATTTTGCTCAGAGTTCAAAGATTTTAATACTTGCGAAAGGTGTCTGAAAGCAGTACAAGAACAGTGATGTCGCTCCAGGTTGCATAGGGTTAAAGTAGGCTAGGCCTCAGAAATGACAGCAATATGAAGAGATAATAAGCTGCACCCAGACACAAAACAAATGCACTTACTGTACGTCCACTTCAAAGGTGGTGGGGATGTACGTCGGGTGCAGCTGGTGCCAGCTGCAGTAGAAGCCTTTAGGGTAGGTGTTGGATCTACAGGTGACCGTGGGCTCCCGAGGGGGAACTGCAGAGAGAATAAAAAGAGAGAGGACGGTTAAGTAATATGTACAGTATGGTAATACAATTAAGAACTATGCAGAGTTTGAGACAGAGACACGGGAAAGAAACAGAGACAAACCAGAGAGACATCAGACTAATACGAATTACATTAATCAAATCCAAAGCAGCTGTGCCTAATTACACATTTCCGTATTGAATAATTCATTCCTGATGAAATATTTTATTAAAAACGTCACTGCTACTCACTTTAAATTAAATTGCATCTCTGGTTATGTTTTGTTAGATATGCTTTTAATTTGTTTGCTTGTTTTTTATTTATCATTTTTAACAACACAAATAAATTAAAGTTAGACTGAGAGGGTGGAAGTAATCAAGATTGCTTATATATGTGCAGACTTTTACAATATCACTTATATTTTCTCTAAACTTCAAGCTCAGGTAAACATCTTGGGTCAGTTTGTAACCAAAACATCAGCTCAGATTGATTTCAATGTATCAGACCTGCTCACTCAGTCACTCAGCATCAGTACATATCTGCTTCCTCATTTTTTATTTAATGACAGCAGCAGTGATACATGTTGTGACTGAGGGGAAACATTTTGAAATTGTCAGGATTGACTTTATTTGCATTGATTTTTTCCCCCCTCAGCTGTCTGAGTGTTGTGTGTACAGGAAACAGTGACCTGAAAACCGCGTTGCAGAATGTGTGTGACCCAGGACAAACAATCTCTATAACAATTCAATCACTCTCATTTAAATGACTGAGAAAATGAAATCTAATAAAGCAGAAGGCGATGTAGAACTGGAGAAAGTGGAGGGACAGAGGAAGGAAAAAAGTAAAGTAGCCAAGAGGGAGGGAGGGAGGGAGATGTGAGGAGAAAGGAAGGATATTGGAGTGGTAGAGCAAAAGAAGAATAAAAGAGGTTGGCCAGAAAAAGTGATGTTACGCCAACTCTGGCCTCCTCCAAGATTAGGGTCTTTTCTTCACGGCTAGTCAACCGCGCACTCGTCTACCACTCCCTCTTTATCCCCACAGCTTTTTACCCTTTTACCCTTGTTATCTCTACTGCATGTAATATACAGCAAGTGTACAGTGTGCCATCACAACAACACATTTTATATATTTGTACTTATAAATATTTCAATTTCCAAATCCACCCTCCTTTCTCCTTTGTCTTTTGTTCATCTTTATTCAAGCTTTTTCATTTCACACATGCAGATCCATTGGCTATAGGACTGCTGCAGTATATCGCTTCGACAATATATGATGGCTGGCATTTGAACTTTAATTATTAAATGCTGGAAGTCAGCCAGTGGGTAATATATACTCTTGATATGATGGGTTGACTGATAACAGCTACATTCACACAATTTAATTCTTCATTTATAGTCAGTAATGTACACCAGAGTTGAATGGGTGGGATGGGTCAACCTGTCTTTAAGAGCCACTAAACCATTCAGTGTGGACATGGGAAAAACTGCGTGAGCCGCTCAGTCGAGCAGGATTTCTCTCCCCAGTGGGAAAAACGATAGCTTCCAATGTTTTTGCAGGACAGGACGTCCAGGGTGTGACCACAAAAAGGTAGTGATTATACAGATCAATGTTAAAAAGAGGGTCTGCACCTACTTTAAGAAGATAAATGGAAAATTTCAAATAACCTTTACAACAGTTTGATGAAGTTAAGGGTAAATCTAAAGAGGCAGTGGGGATTTCTATATATGTAACCCATAATAAAACTGAGTTAGGGTGATGAAGTAGTGTTTCAAATTGTATTCTGAACTTTAATCTGGATTGAGATGGAATTATTTACTGTATGTTAATAAATCCTGAAAATTTAGCACAAAGTGAAAGTACACAAGTGTACATAGTAAGTTTTTGGCCCAAAACTGGGAAATATCCGATAGGATAAAGGCAAAAAAACAAACAAACAAACTGTATGTAAGATAAGTATTTCATTTTCCTATACTTAAAGTATCCACTAATAGTGCATTATGACTTAAAATAACAATCTGATAAGATTATGGCAAGAAAAAAAAAAAGTATTTTGATTTCCTATACTGAGCATCTACTCATAGTGCATTAAGATTTCCTGAATATTAGAGATACAAAATAAAGAAAGATACAAAATAGTACATATATAGAAAAAAGTGCATTCATTAAAAAGATATACATTAATTAAAGTCTGTCTAACTACGAGCAGCCTTTGTTTCAGAATGACTTAGTTTAGAATAAAATTAAACTAATGAGTTAAATCTGCAGTTGGTAACTTAAAATACAAAAACAAAAACAAAACAAAACAATAATAAAAAATTGCGATATTTGCCTAAACTGTCACTATATCCAGGCGGTAGTACATAAGCAAAATAATCTGTAGAAAAAAATCGCTCCTCTGCCTCCTCCTAGTGCTCCTGAAGACATTTGCAAGAACCCACCATGTTTGAATGATAACAACCAATCAGAGCTGAGGAGTCTTAATGCAGCTGCCAATCATGTCAATCACTGCTCGTCAACTGCGGTCGAAAACTCAAACTAGGCAGCAATGGTCAACTATTAATCACTATTCTGTTACTGAAGTTTGTGACCCGCCCGCCATGTTGAAAATGTTTGTGCCAAAACAAAGCACCGTCCACTGGCCAGAGCAAACATTCTCATTTTACAGCTAAACAGTACACTAAAATAAGTTTCTGAAAACATTTGAGGCGAGAAATGGGCAATGCAGTGACAGAATCTTGATTCATATTTGATCAACGCCACTGAGTTTGGTAGTTTGAACGCAAGTTCATGAGCATGACTGACATTACTGACAGCTGCCTTAGAGACTCCTTGGCGCTGATTGATTGTTTTTGCTCAGGTGTGGTGCATTCTTATAAATGCCATTAGGAGTACTATGAGGAGGAGGAGGAGGAACATGATTTTTCCCCCACATTATCTGCCTCATGTACTACTGTCAGGATATAGTGACAGTTTTAGCAAATAAGACAAAAAGTCACTTTTATAAAAGTTTATGTTGCAAAAAGTATAAGTAATACTGCTACGATTACTCGGCGTCTAATAAAGGCTAGATGACCACAAGCACTGATTTAGAAATCTAGTTATACTGTTGACCAGAGATGTGCTCATAGCCAATCAGAAACAAGTATTCTGTGGCAAAAAGAAGCAAAAGACAAAGTGTCGCAATGTAGGAAAAAATGAACAGTGGAGGAAAACAGCACGAGAGGAAAGGCAGATCCTCAGAAATGAGGGAGTTACAAAAAACAGATGGATGATTCACTGCTACATCACATGTAAGTACCACAATTGCTTCTGCAATGTGTTTTCTCTCTGATGCTCCAGACACAAAAAAACCCCAATGCACAATTTATCCACTATATCTCGAGTGTTCCTCACATCACTGATGATAATTGAGGTGATTTATTTGCAGCCAGTTTCAGAGACATTACTCTGTCATTGTGTGTCAGCACAAGTGTGGTGGGGCTCCCCCTTTTCTATCTCTGTCAGCTTACTCTTGGATTCTGAAATTTCCCTCTGGGATCAATAATCTTTTTCTTGATGAAAAGCGTAAATATGCACATGTTTTGTATATTTATGATGGCTCAGTGGAGATTAACTCACAATAAAAGCCATTTTCGCATGTTGTGGCTGCATCCTGTCTGATTATTCTGTAATTGTGATATCAACACATATTGGGAACATCCCTCGAGGTGTATTTGACCAAACACACACACGCCCACAAGCGAGAGGGAGTCTTGATTGGCTGCTTTGGGGTCATTTCAGAGTCACACACAATCAGCTGTGTTTAAGCGGTCACCACGGCAACTAATTATCCTGTCAATATTGTCAACGATGAGGTGCCAGGGACGACATCCAATCACACTCAATTAATCGCAGAGACTAATTGGGGCCATCTCAATCAATTGGCTCCTCATCTGAGAGCTTCAGTCAAAGTCACACACACACAATGTCAAACACAAATACGCACACACAAACCCAAAATCAATCAATCGGCTTATTAAGAACTTGGAGAAGTTACAAGTTCAATGATAACAGCTAACGATCGGATGATAAGATCGACGTTTTAGGGAGAAAAAGCAGCGGAGAAAAGGTTAAAAGGGGGGATAAAAGGAGGAGTATGGCGAAGGAATACCGGTGTCAAGAGGACGAACATAAGTGTGTGTTCATGACAGCCATGTTTGGAGTGGTATATTTGCACTCAGGAGTGTTTACTCCTTTAATTTAGTTCATTTTGCCAGTGGTGAGTGGTGTCAATCAAACCACCGCTGAGACACCTAGAGAGGCAGTTCATACTGTAGGGCTCCTCCGAGGCAGGACTGAGGTGTGTGGTTTGTTAGGAGGAGGGACGTGATCTGAACCATCAATACCAAATTGACCCCCATAACACAAGGGTTTATGTGCACAAGGACACGGGTGTTGACATCTATATGCCAGCTGCCCAAGAGCCAATCATAACAGAGAGAAGCGAGGACAAATAAAAAACTGGAGTGATGCTGGTACAAGTTACTGAAACTTTACTTAATAAAAACTACTTAGAAGTAGGGCTGGACGATATGGAGAAAATCAAATATCACAATATTTTGGACCAAATCCCTTCATATTGATATTATTGACTGCTGGTTCTTTAACAAAATATTGACACAAAAATATTTCATAAAATCATCAGTAATGTGGATATATGAAAAAGAAGATCCATCCATTTTCATCCGCTTATCCTGGGCTGGGTCGCGGATGGCAGCAGGCCGAGCAAAGCACCCCAGACGCCCGACGTCCCTCTCCCCAGCAACGCTTTCCAGCTCCCCCTGGTGGACCCCAAGACATTCCCAGGCTAGATGAGATATGTAATCCCTCCAGCATGTTCTGGGTCTGCCCCGTGGCCTCCTACCAGTGGGACGTGCCTGGAACACCTCCAGTGGGAGGCGCCCAGGAGGATCCTGATCAGATGCCCGAGCCACCTCAACTGACCCCTTTCGATGCGAAGGAGCAGCGGCTCTATTCCGAGCTCCCTCTGAATGTCCGAGCTCCTCACCCTGTCTCTAAGGCTGAGCCCAGACACCCCACGGAGGAAACTCATTTCGGCCGCTTGTATCCGCAATTGCGTAAAAAGAAGACATACTTTATTAATCGCCAAGGGGAAACTCAGTTTTTCCACCCTGTTGTCATATACACACAGGTTCGAAGTACACAACAGGACCTATACATGCATTAAATGGACAGGTGCCCCAGGCAGTTGGGGGTTTGTTGCTCAAGTGCAAATGAACCGGCACCTCTCTAGCTACCAGTCCAAGCTCCATATTTGGTCTGGACGGGGACTTGAGCCAGTGACTGTCTAGTTCCTGAGCTACTCCTGCCCCAGTAATGACTTATTGGCAAGTATGGACCCATACACACACATTTTTTGTGCCCTCAAAAGGAAGACCAACGCCGGCGCGATGGTTGCACCCTGAGATAAAGAAAGTTCAACTTTTGGAAGCAGCAGCATGCGCTGCACACCATTTCACGAAGACAACCAGTCACAGCTGACATCTCTGTAAATATCTGTCTATGGAAACTATGAGGAAGAAGCTCATCATTTTAATGCCAGCCTACAAACGTAAAAAGACAACACCTGGAAGAAAATCAGCTTTAAACTTGGGATTTCTGGTAAGTAGACTATGATACAGTGCTGGCTATGGTCACTCAAAGTGTATTTCACTTATTTTCCACCAGCTTTGTTTCCAAGCAGTGTACGTTGTATGTGTAAATAAACTGTGGAAAACCTTCCTCTGTCTAACAGGTGCCTAGATTTCCCTCCTCAACCCGGTCTCACTCCAAAGTTGTTGAAATCTGACGCTTGGGCAACGACTTGCGGAATCAGACACAGACGGAAAAAGCCATCCTTTAACTTTGGCATCATCGCTGTTATTTTTCAAGGGCATGTAGCTGCGTCAGGAAGAAATGTGGTGGGACAGTAACAAAAGTTAAGGTGGCGAAAGTCTGGGTGGGGCGGGCCAAGCTGCTGGTGGATGGGTCCAACAAACAACGACTTTCACCTGGGAGAGATGTGTTCACATCCTGTAAGATTACAAAACCCAACTTTGTGCTTTTATTGCCTAAACAAACAAACAAAAAAAGTCAATTTGCGTTCGTACCGATGTATTGCCCTGGAATTCCATGTGATTTAAGGTTTCAAACCCTGGATTGCTTGCATTAAGTGAATGTATGGTCGGTTTTAACCTTAAACTTTAAAACTTTTTCTAAACATGCAGCTTTTCTTTCCGTTTCTTCTTCTTGTTGTTTCTTGCTTCAGTGCATTTGGGATTTTCCTGGAGCCATTATACGAAGTGTAACTTAAGGCACTTCTGCATGGTTTTCAACATTAAGTGCTGCTTTTATCATGACTGAACTGAATGCCAAAACACAAGGAGGTAAACATTCCGACCATGGTTTACAGGAAATACATTTGGTGGTTCGATGATAATGTAAGAAATGCTCGAGGAAATAAATGTCAGTGTTACAACAGCAAAAACAAGAAAAGAGGAGGAGGGAAATAAGGACAGGATGGGAAAGAGGAGGCGAGGAACTGTAAGGACAATACATGAGGAAATAGAGAGGAGATAAGACTAGACAGCTCTCTTTCATCAAATTTTCCTAATGTGCCCTTGAAAAACTTTCGGACACACAACACGTACGGGTGCACATGCCCAAAAAAGCTGTCGCTCAGTTTCTTCGACAACAACAAAACATCAAAAGCTTTCTCTGCATCTAATGAAAATAGAGGTTGAAACAGGAACAAGAGGAGATAATGCACCTGTAGACAAAACAGACAACAAAGACGGTATGAATATTAAAGAAACTAAAGCAATAATTCTAATTAAAATGACATCGTGCATGTTGTTCTTTTCGAGCGAACCACCCCACCTGAATCAGTGGCAAACAGGACACGGCTCATGAATAAATGTTATTTGAATTAGTGGGCTTTCATCATCTAGTTTGAATTGCTAAACACTGAATGTGATTTTGAAGATGCTCTTTGTTAGCCTCATGAAACACACACCTGCATGTGTGCACATGTGCCCAAGTGGTTAGTGAGGTTACTTTTAAATGATAATAGGACTCAGCTAACTGTAGCTCATCAATCATAATGAGACCCCCATACAAGAACAGAGACGCATTTTCTTTTGAGTAAATGCATTCACATTTTCTGTCTAAATTATGTAAAACTGTTTTTAATTTGTGACTTAAAGTTTACTGCATTTCAAATTTTAAACAACACAAGACCACCTTATGGAAAACACGATGTCCAAAGACCAGACAGAGGAAAAAAATTTAAAAAATTAAATAAAAATGAATAAAATAAAATGAGATAAAATAAAAACAATAAAATAAAATAAAATAAAGTAGGTAAACTGATTATACTAAAAAATAAAATAAAAGCAAATTCTCAAACAATAAACTAAGGTAAATCAAAATAACAGTATTAACATTGATACACTGGAAAACATCAATTAACATTATTATTATTATTTGCTTACATCACTGAAATCAACAGGCCTATATTTGGGACAGGCCTTTCATTCCTTTCACACAAAACTGTGTGGAGGGAATTAAAGTGTGTGCATGGGTGCTTGCTGTGCGCCATGAGATAGTTTCCCCAATTACTTTTTATTTTTTATTTTTATGCCTCTCATTCCTGCTCAGCTCACGTTTGGGGATTTTAACAGTGCGTTATTATCTCACCTGCTCTCTGACAGCAGCATGGATGTTACATGAGTGGAGTCTTTCACCATGAGCAGAGGGTGTGGAGCATCAGAGGAAGCGTTTAAATCCTTTACTCTAGTAAAAGTACATATATATCACCCTGTAAAAATACTCTGTTACAAATTCTTGCATTTAAGATTTTATTTAGGTAAAAGTATGTAAGTATAATCAGGAAAATGTACAGTCCCCTGTGACTGTGGTAGTCTACCACAATATCTGATGTCATTAGATTATTATGACTCATGCATTAATGCAGGATTTTACTGTTGTAGTTGGCAGAGGTGGCATTAGCTAATGACTGTTTTCATTGTGGGTTAATCTGATTATTTTCTCCATTAATCAAGTGATTGTTTGGTTTGTAAAAAATCTGGAAATAGTGAAAGATGGCGTCACACTTACCCAGAGCCCAAAGTGACGCATTCATATTGTTTGTTTTGTTCAACTGTCAGTTCAGACCTCAACATAAGAACAGCAAAAGCAGCAAAAAATAAATGAAAAATACTCAAATTTGTGAAGCTGGAGCCATGAAATGTTTTGGGATTAAAAAGGACTTCGATGATTATCAGATAGTGGCAAATTTTTTATCAATTTTGTCTGTCAATTCAATAATTGACTCGTAGTGCCAGCTGTACTTGTTCGTGTTCATATGCAAAGTAACGAGTTACTGAAAGTGTCAGAAAAATGTAGTATAGTAGAGGTAGACGGTGGCATGAGAAGAAAAGACTAGACTGACTAAATGTATTTAGTTACATTCCACCACTGGGTGCAGTTTATGGTACCTTAATGAGTTTGTGAGTTTGACTTGACTTGTGACTTGCTTGAAGTTTCATTTTATGCCCATAACGTGGAGGTTTTCTACGTGGAAGTTACTGTAAACAAACACTATGATTTGGTCTACAGGAACTAAGTATTAAATCCTTTAGATTCCAAGATCAAAGTCATGATGTTGTTCGTCTTGGAGCACTGCGCTTTGCTCCAAATGAATTGATATTGTCCTTCTTTCTCTCTCTCATACTCTCCCTATAAGCCATACTTTCTCTTCCTCTGTCCCACTATTCTAAACCTGTCACACAAAAATTCTGGGTCTCGCAAAAGAGGATCTTTGTCACAGGAGGGCGCGCACAAACACACACACACACTCACAGAGAAATGTGAGGGACAATGACATCCAGTGGCCTGGTTGCTAGGCTGCGGACGCTGCAGTAATTGCTATTTGGTCGTGTTAGTAGCCTCCCTGTTGCTTTGTGTGTGTTTGTCCGTATGCATCCCTATGTGAGCACGCACATTCACGTCTTTCTATGCTTGTGTGTGTGTTTGTAGTGGATTCTCTTGCTATGACAACAAGGATGAATGCCTTTTCTTCCAATTCCTCCATTCATTCACTTTTTTTTTTTTAAATACAAAATCTTCGGCTTATGATGCTCAAACAGTCTGGAGCGTCTGGCCTCGACAAAAACAGAAAATTACTAACCTTCCTGGGTCAGATCCCCATTCATGCTGCCATTGATTGAGGTTTTACTTTCGCAGAATCAATTTTGACATACCCCACTCTTTGCTAAACACAACAAGTGTCAGAATAACAAACAGAGGGGCTGACAATAGTTACGAATCCATTCATCTATCAGTCTGTCTGTCTATCTATCATGCGCATCTCATTTGCTTCAAAATCACATTTTTCATATTAGAAATCCTACTGGGAAGATCTGGATCCTCTTGGAGACTGTGCCGCTCTGAATGGCATAACTCGTTTAGGCAGATGGCTTTGGTCTCTGCTTGACTCGGCCTGCCAATGCTGGGCTCGCTGCATTTTAGATTAGCTTAGTCATGTGCCATGGGAGAAAGAGGAATGTAAATAAAACTGTAGGACAAAGTCAAAGAGAGACAGAGACGGAGACGCTGTGGTGCCTTTTTGTCCAGACCAGCTGTCGTGGCTAACGGTAATGTAATTGTGGTGTAATATTTTTATCCGGCGCTCTGAAGCTATGCCGAAGCATGAACGCACATGTGAGTGTCTGTGAGTGTGTGTGTATGTGTGTGCGACTGGCGTGTGTACTGCTGTGTGAATATGCAATGTGTAATTGAATTGAAAGTGCATACATTAGTCTGCACAGTATGTGCACTTGTATGTCTCATTAAAAGTATATTTATGTCTAAGTGCCAAGTTATGATAAGTACATCTAAAGAGCGCCTTTAACCCATTAGCACACAGCTTTGTTTCCTTTGTAGCAGCATCGCTTTGACTGCACATCATTTTATATGCATTTGCCTAAAATTCAACATATTTGGCTTCTATGGAAACGTTTGGATGTCTAGATTTGTCTCAGAGACATAACAAACTGTCCTCTGCGTGTTGTCACTGGGTGTGCCTTTTATTGCAATGCTATTTGATTATACTGAACTGCCAGTCTTGTTTACACAATTAACTTACTGACTCGAGGCATAAGGAATGAAACACATGCACACCAAACAGTCTTTTCTCTTCTATGCTTCTTTTGTTATCTATCTTCTTCTCTTCCTCCCATCCACTCTTTCTCTCTTTAAAGCCCCGTTTTCACCGTGCAGTCCGGTACGGTTCAGCTAAGTTTGTTATGCATTTTTTCTGTTTCCACTGTGAAAAGTTGTGGATGGTACCAATGGAGCCGTTCTGTACCGTCCCCATGTTGGGTCCCCCCTCTGTTGGGGTACCTAGCACACAGATCTGGTGCTAAAAGGTGGAGCTGTGAACACTGCAGTCTGATTGGTCAGTAGAGGACGGTCACTCTGCTCAGGGCTGAGTTGTGGCTCATTTTGAGGCTCATGTAATTGTAACTATGAAATGAAAGGATGTTTTGCTGCCTCTCACAGCAGCTGGAGTCTGAGAAAAAATAACTTCATTCACTGTGCCAACTGCCGGCAACTTTTAAGGTGGAACATTTACTTGTCATGTTACTCGACGCATGAGTTGACGATGTGAATTAATGAACACACCTTAAATTTCACTGTGACAACTTTAGCCATTACTTTTAGTAATGAGTGGATCTTCAAATGTTGATATATTTTATTATATTTATATTTACTCCATGTATTCTTAGCCTTGCCTGGAGAAAAAAAAAGCATCGTGGATCGTTGTTCCTGTGGGCTACAGCAACACTAAACCCCTGAGCTTGCCTGAGAAGGACTAAATGCACAAAGCTGCTATTTTTAAATATCCCATGGAGAGACTCTCACTGCAGCCTATTTATTTTGTTCTGAAAATGATGGCGTGCAGCCTCGTTCTGTGGACGATAAACAAAGTGCCGACTGATAAAGGAGGAAATACAGTGAGCGCTGGATGGAGCAGTGAGTGACAACAACCCCGCCCACATTTACGAGTACTGATTGCGGTGGAAACGCTAGGGTCTAGGTACCATGTCTGAAGGGTTACTTCTTGTTCCAAAATACCGAAAGCTCTGGTGGAAACAGTAATAGTCACTGATCCAGAGCTGCTCTTCAGCACGAGGGAATGAACGAGGGGAGCGCACACACTGCGCACAAAACAATGATGCCCTGGCATTCCAGGAATGTCTCTGCGCCAATTGGAAACAGCCGTGTGTGAGAGATGAATGAATGAAAGGAGGATGAATACCTTATGAGAGCATCAGGAGTTGATAAGTGAGAGAAAAAGAAAAAAAAAAAAACAACAAAAAAAGAAAAACGAACATGAGTAGGGTGATAAATAAGAGTTTCAATAAATTATCTGTTACAAAATGTTCCTGTAACCACCTAAAAGGATGGCAAGATCTAAAAAATAAGCTGTAATACACCCAAAAGATCCTTAAAACGGGACTGCACAGAGGTATGAATGGAAAGAGTTGTTGAAAGGTCCGCATTGACCTCCACAGCTCTGGAGGTCACACACAGGAAGACGACCATTATACCTGGACACTTAGACCCCCCCCCCATGCCACAATCCTGACCTGTCTTTCACTCTCCCTCACACACACATGCTCACTGAGCCACCTGACATCACAAATCTTTCTCAAAGCTCTGGAATAACGCCTCCCGTTTCACAGGAAATAAAACAAGATTCTCAAGCGGCTTCGCACCTATAAACACAATCTCACCTCAAGCACTTGTTTTGACTTTTCAACTGCTTCCTTCCTCCCTCCCTCAAGCAAAACCTCTGATGGAAAAGGTGTTATAGTAATATGAGCTGACCGAAGAGAGACTCGCACACTCACCCAAAACTTGAAATATGTGTGTGGATAAATGAGTTTTTAACTATGAAATGCAAAGTTTTCTTTCCCAAAAACTGCTTTCTGAATTATCATTTCATAACGTTCATTGTTTGATGATGCAATAAAAAGAGAAAGCTACAAAGTCCAAACTTCGGCATGTGAATCTGAATTTGTTTCTTGAGAGGCAGCTATTATCTCTTAGCAGGAGAGCAAATTCTTTCACTGCCCAGTCCTCGATTCCCGCTTGTCTCTTTTTCCTTTCCCCCCTCTCAATCCCTGCCATTTTCAACTCATGCCATTTATTTTCTGCTCTTTCTGCCTCTTTCTCTTTATCTATACTATTCAATATTCATGGTGATGGCTGTTTCACATCCTAATGCAAGTGGGGAGCAGCTCTAGACTAAGGGAAAACAAAAATACCCATCCAAAAGACAAAAATCCTTCAGAAAATAAATGCATTTACTGCATGGTCATAGTCTTATATTATATTGATATTCGTACGTGATTTGGTCATCCTCAGTGTGCTTAACGTGCCCAGACCCGTGCACAAACTACTAGTAGCACTGAATCCAGAAGCTTAAGAAAGGCCAGGCATTCTTTTCATGCTACTTCATTCTTACCATAATTCATTATTATTTGTCTTGACAGCACATTGAAGATTGCCAGGAAAGTTGAGAAACAGCACAGCGCCACTCATGACTGATTCATTCATTTAAAAGTAATCTTCTTAGTGAAACTGGGAATTTAATTTTTCAAGCTGTAGCCTCACATGCCCGGACCATTCTCCACATTTTGTTTTACATTCCTTTTTTTTCTTAGCCGTTGCATTACCGCCACCAGAAGCTCTGACATCAGCCGTCGCGAGGAAAAACAAAAGCAAACAAAAAATTATCTGAGAAGTTTTTAGATTCCTGTTAACAGATTGTCACTTTAGGGATTCAGTGGTCTTGAACTCCCTCAGAACAGGCTCTGGTTAAAGATTAATTGCCTTTGTCAGGGGGCACTGCAGCAGGTCAAACACTTTGGCTAACAGGGGATGGAGTCTAGCACCGTGTCACACTGTAAGTAATACAGGGAGGCTCTAAACCTAAGGCATCAATAGTAATCATCTTTCACTTTCCAAGTGGAAGATAGAGGGCAGAGCAATTATTTCCCTCTGCTATTCCTTTGCCGCAGATCCGACCAATTTGACAATCACCTTCTTTGTCAGGTGTGGGTCTGATCCTCAACACATTCTACGTCGCTTTCTGCCTCAGTGCCACCTCAATAACAACTTCAGCCACACTTGAAGCAAAGTAAAATACAGGTACATTGCACAGACGCTGGACAAGCCACTTGGGAAAAGGTGGAAGGAAGGAATAAGAAGGAAAGCTATTGAGGTCGACATAATGCTAGCCTACTAATAAAACCAGAAATTGCCATGTTATCACAGGAACTCCAGTCGGTACTACTAGGTAGCATTTTATCGTGCAAAATTGAAATTTAAGTGTGTTAAATCTGTTGAGTTGAGATGTCTCTAGTCTCACTAAGAGGTAAAGCTCTGTGTCACCTTGGCAATAATAGCCCGAGGCTCTGTCACTGAAGCGACAATTGCCTCTTAGCAGCCGTGTCCATGATGGTGAAATGAGTGACAGGCTAGGATTGACCAATCAGAGTTGTCAGTCTGCCACATGCACAGCCAGCTAACTGCCATCACTCACGGCAAGAGAGGGAGATGAGACAGGCAGGTACCACCCGAATCCCCAAGGTCTGAATCCAAACAGCTGACTCCTTTAAATTTAGCTGTCAGATTCAAAGCTAGACAGACAGATAGACAGGAAGACAGAGAGAAATCAAAAGTGTCTGGCCTGTAAAGCTTGAGGCCATTATTGTGAATTCAGCCAGCTGCTTTGTGCAGGAGCACTCTGCGCTGTCTTTTTACATACACCGTGTTCTCTTTATGGAGTTATGAAAGCTGTCACATTACTGTGGAGGCACAGAGGCTCGTTCTGCACAGTCTGAAACCTTTAGATACACATATCTAGCGATAGAGAGAGGGCAAACAGGTAGGTGCACACACACGCACACCCACACCCACACACACATATACACTGTGACTGCCTGAAAGCAAAAGAGCAGGGTTGAGCACAAATACAGTACACAACCAACGAAACCAAACACAAAGACAGTCAGTATTTTATGCAGTTCTATGTGCCTTGGGGCTATTATAACAGTCTTGGTTGCACTGTAATGTTATTTTAATGGAATGTCTGTATGTGACTTGAGGCTACATCAGGCCCTCCACACACCAGGTGTGCCCTAGCCGATCTAACCCGAGCCCCCAGTCAGCAGTGCTGGAAGACATCAGCTCTCTGTGACATAAGACAGGGAGAGAAAAACTCCCATCTCAGCAGTATCCACAACAAATGTCTAACATCAGTGCTGTGTATACATGTCAGTTAGCGAGCTAATGATACTGTAGATGTGGCAATAATCCTTCACTGTGTTGGGGGGAAAGGCCACAAGCTTTGAGAGATTAGGGCTGAATACAAATCCAAATTAATTTTAGATTTGGCATGCTGGTTCGTTTGGACAGACTCAGCCTGGGTCTACAGGGGGAAGCCAAAGAATTTGCTTAACCTTGTCCAAAGAGTATTACATCTGTCAATAGGGCCAGGCAGTAATTCAACATATTATAATTTAACGACTTCTAGTGATATCATATACATAAACCCTGAAAGGCAAGGGGAAAAACATCTGCAATGTTGGCCAAAACCTACACACAAGATATTATCTCCTACCTCTGTCATTTTAAATCCTACAAACTGGATGTTATCTCCTATGTAGGACATAACATACAGGCCTAATTAGGCTGTTTTGAGAATGAGATAACCGTGCCAAATGAAGTGCTTAGTGCTCAATACT
Organism: Cephalopholis sonnerati; assembly: GCA_019142605.1. Taxonomy (NCBI): domain Eukaryota; kingdom Metazoa; phylum Chordata; class Actinopteri; order Perciformes; family Serranidae; genus Cephalopholis; species Cephalopholis sonnerati. Next base: position 31,580,050 of record JAGQAX010000019.1, read on the forward strand.
AATCGAAGTTCAGCCAAATGCAGCATAAACAAAATGTTTTACCTTCTCAGTTAACTAAATACAAATGTCCACTGTAAACACATTAAAACATAACGTAACGGCACAGTGGCACCAGCAGGATTCTTTTTCATATACACAAGAAACGCTTGCCCATCTCATACAAGTTCCCATGCGCCCACATACCTGTACACAGTCTACTCAGCGAGCAAGTGAGTGAAAGAGAGATTGAATCATGTTTTTTTTTTTGCACAAACATTATCGATAAAACACCTGGCATAAGACTTTGATTAGCCTAGCGCACGCATTTCAAACACCAGCCAACGAGCCAGGTTTAAACATTCATCAGCTCTCATACAGTAGCTCAGATTGCAGTAACACAGAAGGCCTTTGTAGGAGATAACATCCCAAATGTAGAAGATAATGTCTCGTACATAGAAGATAATATCCTGTAAGTAGGAGATCACGCCTCCTACATGGCTAATAATATCTTATGCATGGGAGATGACATCTCCTACATAGGAGATTATATCTCGTACATGGGAGATTGTGTCTTGTACACTGGAGATAATACTGTGTATCTAGGAGATCATGTCTCATACATCGGCTATAACCTCCTGTATGTAGCAGATAATGTCTATTACATGTGAGATAACATTCCGTACACTGGAGATGATTTCTCGTACATGGGGGATAACAACCATTCGTAGGAGATAATGTCTCTTACATGGGGATAACCTTCTGTATGTAGGAGATTATGTCTCATTCATGGGGGCCAACAGTGTATGTAAGAGATAATGTCTCATACATGGGAGATAATACTGTGTACGTAGGAGATAATGTCTCGTACATGGGGGATAATATCCTGTATGTAGGAGATAATGTCTTGCACATGGGAGATAGTGTCTATCACATGTGAGATAAAATCCCATATATAGGTGATGATATCTCGTACATGGGAAATAACCGCTTGTACATAGGAGATAATGTCTCATTAATGGCAGATAGTGTCTATTACATGTGAGATAACATCCTGTACATAGGTGATGATGTCTAGTATATGGGAAATAACCTCCTGTATATAGGAGATAATTTCTCGTACATGGGAGATAACCGCCTATACATAGGGGATAATGTCTCATTAATGCAAGATAGTGTCTATTACATGTGAGATAACATCCCGTACATTGGAGATGATCTCTCGTACATGGGAGATAATACTATGTACATAAAACATAAACGTGGGTTTTGGCAAATGTTGCCCACAAAAAAATAAATAAACAAAATAAAACATGCTGTATGTCTATGCCCTCTGAAAGCATTTTCTAATCTGATGCCTTTATTAACAGAATGGATTATTTGTCTGTGCCTTCCAAAACTAATTGTCAATGTGAACTCACTACACTGAATCACTATTGTCATTGACAGAATCAGTGGCTGTTAGCAGTGCAGCTCCCCTCACTGGTGACTGAGAGCACAGTTCTTCACTCAGCTAGGAATCACTCTTCCTTGTTGAAAGCATATTTAAAGACTTTCTTAAAAGCCAAACAAAATATGTGAAACGGAGAACGATGTTACTAATAACCTGTTCAGCTCCTGACCTTGTGTGCAGTGCCTGTAGCTGTATAGAGTAGTTTTGCACTGAACTGAACTGAAGACAGTCAGCGCTGAACGTTGGGCCATGTGAGCAGTAATGCGTTAACTTACTGTTGTACATAGTAAAGTGCCTCTGAATTGTGGCACATTCCCCCACCTAAGTATCTTTGAACACATCCATCCACCCTGACCTCCTCCCTACATGGACTTTATGGTTTTTGAACATCATCTACTTTCTTCTTTGCTCCTGTTATAATGACTATGTCTGTTAGCAGGCTTTGTCACTTGAACATAAATGTGTCATTTTGGGCCATTTGCTGAAATGACTGATGCTTTCGATCTTCCTGGGATGAGAGTCTCCATGGTGAAATGATTATATTATATTAAACTGTAATTAATGTCTAACTAAGTGGGTAATTGAAGGTCGTGCTTTATACACCTTTAGGGTTGTGTCTAATTTAAGGCATAACAGTGGATAACCTTTGCATGCGTACACTTATAAAGATCAACAAAGTCTTAAAAAAAGAACAAAAAAAAAGAAAAAACGCATTTGCGTCATGTACAAAGAGGAATGTCACTGTTAAATGTTAGTGTCAATGCAGATGCTGAAATTCAATATGAACTGTTCACTCCACGGTTGTTAAATTCACTTCAGCTCAGAGTAGAGTGACCTGGTCACTGCATCACAGATACGATTTATTGCTTGTCAACAGAGAGCAAGCTTCACAGCAAGAAAACGACAGCGTGAAGAGTAAAGGATACATCCTGTCCAACACGTTATAAAGTGTCCTTCTGAGAAGATTCCAAAGCGGATAGCACAATCATAAAACTCAATTCCATCGTCCAAGAGAGAAAATGTCCCTAACTTTCCAGTCCTGAAGGCAAGAACGGGCGAGGAGGAGGAGGAGGAGGAGGGCTAAATTGAAGCAATAAAGCAAGTAGGAGTCAGTCTACATGGTTAAATGAAGGAACAAACAGTGATCTCATTTCCTCAGCAGCATTTTGGCAGAAGCACAACCACAACAGGATGCTCTTATAACACCTGTCCTCAACCCTTTGAGTCCTGTTTGGATACAACAGCAAAGATGCATAAATACACACGCTGAGATGAAGATGTTTTTTTCCCCCTTCTTTTATTCCTCTTTGACTCCAGCCAACTCGGCCTCCTGAAGTTAATTTTGTGATCCAAGAAATTTGGGGAGAGATCTGAGCATAAAAAGAAAAACCCACATTAAATATGAATGGAAAATATGAGTTTTAGCCTTCTCATAATATAATATGATGAAGTCAACTTTTTTGAATTCCAAAGACAGTTTTTCGTGAGGTCCTATGTCACAGGTTTGCAGCTCAACCAAATAGTGATATTCTCTCATGCGACTGTGGTATTTTCTTTTTTCTTTCAAGACGACTTGCTGAAGTTCAAATCAAGTATCAGAGTGGGGAAGAAAGGTGATTTACGTGACTTTGAACGTGGGCTGGTCTTATATCAGAAACTGCTGATCTACGGGGTTTTCATGCACAACCATCTCTAGGGTTTACAGAGGATGGTCCGACAAAGAGAAAATATCCAGTGAGCGGCAGTTCTCTGAGTGAAAATGCCTTGTTGATGCCAGAGGTCAGAGGAGAATGGCCAGACTGGTTCAAGATGATAGAAAGGCAACAGTAACTCAAATAACCACTGGTTCCAACCAAGGTCTGCAGAAGACCATCTCTGAAGCAACAACACGTCCAACCTTGAAGCAGATGGGCTACAGCAGCAGAAGACCACACCAGGTGCCACCCCTGTCAGCTAACAACAGGAAACTGAGGCTACAATTCACACAGGCTCACCAAAACTGGACAATAGCAGATTGGAAAAAAGGTTGGCCTGGTCTGATGAGTCTGGATTTCTGCTGCCACATTCAGATGGTAGGCTCAGAATTTGGTGTAAGCATGGATCCATCCTGCCTTGTATCAACGCTTCAGGCTGCTGCTGCTGGTGTAATGGTGTGGGGGAGATTTTCTTAGTACCAACTGAGCATGGTTTAAACACCACAGCCTACCTGAGTATTGTTGCTGACCGTGTCCATCCCTTTATGACCACAGAGTACCCATCTTCTGATGGCTACTTCCAGCAGGATAACGCACCATGTCACAAAGCTCAAATCATCTCAAACTGGTTTCTTGAACATGACAATGAGTTCACTGTACTCCAATGGCCTCCACAGTCACCAGATCTCAGTCCAATAGAGCACCTTTGGGATGTGGTGGAACGGGAGATTCTTATCATGGATGTGCAGCCCACAAATCTGCAGCAACTGTGTGATGTCATCATGTCAATATGGACCAAAATCTGATGAATGTTTCCAGCATCGTGTTGAGTCTATGCTACGAGCATTAAGGCAGCTCTGAAGGCAAGAGGGGTCCAACCCAGTACTAGCAAAGCGCACCTACGTAGACGACATATGCCCTTTTAAATGGATTTGCACTTGTGTAGTGCTTGTTTGTTTATCACTCAAAACACTTTGACACCACATGTCACAGTCAGCCATTCACACACTGGTGGCCAAGGCTAAACATCCACATGCACTCACATGCTGATGGCATATTTATCAGGAGTCATTTAGAATTCAGTATCTTGCCAAGGGATGCTTGACATGAGGATTAAAGGAGCCTATCTTATGAACATGTTATGATTTATCTCAAGGGCTTCGAAGGCCCAGGTTAGGAACTACTGCCCCTGTTTGCCTGCCTGTGTCTGCCTCTATACATGATAAAAAATGTTATTTAGATACATGCATTCTGTTGACTTCTTCTGATAAGAAACAGCAACAATTTTTCAGTTTATCTTCGTACATAAAGAGGGTGTAAAATGTGGCTGGATGTTACTACTGGATGCCGACCCCTTCTTTAAAATCACTGTCATTAAAAGGACCAAATGCTGGGTGTAATATCACATGAAGATCAAGGGTTTCTCTCTTTCAGAGGCCTGAGACGGGAGAGTACACAGGGTGTTTTCTCATGCCCTCAGTCTTTAAACGTGTCCCCCTTCTGTCTCAATAAACCTGTTACGCTTACTTTGGTCTCCCTAATCATCCTTTTCCATCGCTTCCCCTCTCGGTGTCTTTCGCTTCCTCCCCACCGTGCTTTTTCTGTGGTGAGTTCAAATCACGGGTATCAGGCAACCCTCAACCCTCACGACCTATCATTAGTTGATTACAAACAGCTTTATTGGCACACGGCGCCTCAACTCTATTACAGGGCTTTGAGATGGCAACCTGTTATTATATTTTATCAGCCAAACTTTTTTTAAATGGTGTTGGATTGCAGAAGCATGTGTCATTGTAAGTGTGTGTGTGTGTTCTCGTGAGCGTATTCCAGTAATATAACGTTGTCTTATCAGGAAATGCTATTCTGTACATTTCTGTTGTATTTTACGGAGCAAAGTCCGCTCTACATGGGAATAAAAACATTAAGCAAGAGGCAGGCAGACGGTGAGGGAGACATGGGGGAGTAAAGGGTGGGGGGTGGAGGGGGTGGAGGAGGGCCGAGGGTGGAGGGGGTGGAGGGGGGGTCAGAGATTAAAAGCAAGGAACAGAGCTAAAAAAGAAAGTGAGTGGGCAGGAGAGAGAAAAAGAGGATAAATGACACTCATTGTTCCTTCCTCTTGCTGTCAGTTCTCAGTAATGCTAATCATTAGGCTAATCTGACAGGATGGTACACACACACAGACACACACACACACACAGACAGACACACACACACACACACACACGCACACCATGTCCCCTAGCCCCCCCGTGTTGCATTCCAGTGCCCAGTGTCAATGAGAGGGAACCGCCACATTACATGGGTGTTTGTTCTCTTTGTACGCTCGCCTGCAATGCTATTAGGACCGGGGGACTCTGTGTGTGTGTGTGTGTGTGTGTGTGTGTGTGTGTGTGTGTGTGTGTGTGTGTGTGCATTTGGACTAAGCAGTCTTTCATTTCAAATAGTCGACTAAGAGTAATCAGCTAAAAGCAAATTTATGGTGAAGTCACTGTTTGAAACTGATTTTTGAAACTGAATTTTTGTGGAATTTACTAATAACATTACATTTTGCCAGGTTTGATGACACCATGTACTTCTGTTGCCATGCGGAGAAGGCAGCTGCAGTTACTCCATCATGAGGATTTGATTAAAAGCAGACTGAAATGAAAAATGTTTCTTCACTTCTGGCTTCGTTTCAATGCAAGATTTTAGATTTACAACACATTTATCATGCTGAGATTTATCGTCAAACTTCTTTATGCTAATTCTGACAGTGTGCCATGTGAGTTTTTGACTTTACAGTTGTGGTTTGTAGTCATAATCGTAAAATGAACTTTCAATTTGAGTTATATTGGACTATGATCCGTGCTTCATTTCCTGGAATATCAGCAGGTTTTCTTTCAGCCTTGAAGGGGCGCTCTCGGTGCACTGTTTAGCTTTGAAGCAAATAAATTAAGAGGGAGGTTTTCTGATATTTTCTGTGGTGTTATAAACGTCAGGGTCAATGCGTTCTAAGCATTATGATTTTATTAACTTGTGCTTCCGGATTTATTCCACAGCTACAGTGATTGAAGTTCAGACAATCCAGCGTTCTTAAATCTCTACGTCCTCTTTCTACAGAGAATAAACAGCTTTAAAAAAAAGTTCTTAAAAGTCTCCACAGTACCGAATGATTCTCACTTTCAGTGAAAGTTGAGGAGGCCACACAATCTTGGGCTTAAGTGGGATGCAGTACCGTTAAATAAGTGTGTGCGTGTGTGTGTGTCCTGAGGGAAAAGAGGGATCTTGGTTTAGAATAGGTAACAGTGGAATGTAATTGAGCTGAAAATTGAAAAGCGGAGCCGTAGCAAAGCCAAGCTGCCGTGCGCGTATGTGTGTGTACCTAAGAGTGTGTGTTGTGCAGGTATGCTTTGGAATGTGTGTCTATGTGTGTGTTGTGTGCTCACGACTTTGTGTGTGTGTACCTGTGCTTGTTTGTGTTTTAAAACCAGAGTGGGATGCCAGTGTAATCCTTGCACAGCCGGACCCCCAAGGATAACAGAATTTACTGCTGAGTGGGTGAGCCACACAGGCATGCATACAGGAGCGTGCGCGCGCACACACACACACACACCAACACACTCACACACATACACACAGCCCCATGCCAACTACCTGAGAGTGTAAAGAAGAGTGAGGATGAGAGCATGCTGAGTCTCGCTCCCCTTCTCCCAAGAAACACTCGCTTGGAAAATTGGAAAGAGCTTTGTCGTCTCCTCTGGGCATCACTCATGATGCTTCATTTTACACAGTATATACATAACACACTGCACGTGGACTTAGGTGATGTATGCTGTCACTTTATGGTATCAAGTCCTTTTTTTTAACACATAGACCCCCTTTTACTGCTAGTAAACACTATGATGTTTTTTGGTGGGTGGGGCTTAGCTGGTGGCAAAACAATTCTCCATGGACATTAGTTAGCACGAGCTAGCAAGTTCTGTTGGCTTATTTTAGACAGTGGAGGAAGATGATACACGTGGTGTTTTCAGAAATAATAATTCCGAGTACCAGAGCGCACAAAGTGGACTTTTCGTATTCTTGGAGAGCTCTCTTGGCACTCTGTTTGAGGAAACGGAGCAGCAGAGCGCCTGACGGGGTGAATGTTGGATTAACGTAACTGTGTGTCAATTCGTATAGAAATATAACGCTCTGTTTCTTTGACAAACAGGGCTCTTTTTTTCTCGCGAGTGTTACTTGATCAAGTAAACACTGATCGACGGGACCAGACCGGCAAACCTGTATCCTCTCACTCAGTGGATGGACGATTTGACAGGATTCCCGAAGGTGCGATGGCGGCTTCGTGGTTGATTACTCTGCCAATCTTACAAAGGAGATCGACACTTGAACAGTTTGTTTTGCTATCGAAGCTAGCGTTAGCTAATATGCTAAAAAGTTAGCATTATGGAGAAATCCAATACTCCTCTTAATACCTCCCCAGTTTAATGTTATTCATCCCTACAACAGGAAGTACCTTTCCTCTAACCTCATATGAGGTGTGAGCATTTTTGATGATTGCTTCGTCCAGTCCTTTTGCCTTATCACATTTAACCATAGTTGTCTTTGTTTTTGTTGACGGGCACTGAACACTGGAATGTGATAAAATTTAAGTTTTAAGCCATAACTCCTTCTATTCTGGCTCCCAATAACACAACCAGATGACATTTTAAGACTCCTACTATGTAGCCTACAGCCCTGTGGTGGCAAACAGACGTCATTGTGACATCGGCTCTGAAAGGGTCTAATTCCATGTTGTTTTACTCTTGGTCTCCTAGAATAAATCAGTGGTATAATGTATAATTAAGCTTTGCAAACTACAACCCAGAGTCAGTGATTAACACACAGCAGATGTAAACAAGGACACAGCGACAGAGGTGAAGTGCCCTGCAGTGTTGCAGAGATGATGCTATCCTTGCTTAATGTGTCATCTGTAAGCTGTGCCATGACTACTGGCTACTGGCTTCAGACAGAGAAGTGTAAGAGAGTGAGTTATGTAAGACTGTCAGTGAATTTGTAAATGAATATAGCCTTAAAGCTCCTTATAATCAAAAGAAGACACCTACAATTTCCATATTCTGATAATCTGATCCTAAAATTGCAGGTGCTTGCTACTTTGAGGTGTAATTGGTGTGAATTTCTGTCTGCTGCACCAGTGTCTTTTAGATATCAAGACTAGGAGTATCAGAAGCCAGAAATTTTCCAATCCTACACATGTTAGAGCTTTAAATGATGATGTGATTCACCGCTTCTCAAGATCCTAATGTTTGTGATCAACATTTGAGGTATGGCACTGGGGATATAATAATAATCATCTCACCTCAAATTCGTTAAAGAACCAAGTCTGTTAAAACTGAAGAAATGAAGTGCGATATTTTCAGAGTAGCTGCCATTATAACCATGTTTTTTGCATATGTAATTTGATGCCATTTATTCTGTCTGTCTTAAGAAGGGTAATTTACTTAGTTTTAATGTTTATTTCTCTTTCTTCTTATTTCTTTTGTTATGTATTTAACACAAAGAGAAAAAGAAAGACTGGTTAAACAAGCAGTGAGCCTATGGTAAGGAGGTATTTACTGATCTCCAATAGCTAATGTTGCTGAACTTGTTGTTGTTGTTGTTGAACAACTTGTTGTTGTTGTTGAACTAGCCTTGCCCCGGTGACTGACCACATGCAGCACTTCAGAGAGGTTAACTAATGGATTATCAAGCAAATGTTGGCAAGGCACCTAATGGCTAGCTGACAGGTATGAAAGTGCAACATGTCAGTAAGACAACTTTGGAGCTAACAGGAGGCTCATTTCTCCTCTCCTCACAGAGGCTAGCTCTGCGCGAAGCTAATACATCTTGTATCAATCTGTCCTCTGAACGCAGACAGAAGAAACCAATAATAATCCTCCATCAAACTCCTGACAAAGACAGAAGTCCATACCCAATGTGTTGAAGTGATGGAGGATTACTTGGATTCGTAATTGTAATGTAATTACCCAATTTCCAAATGTAATCTATTAATGTACTCGTTACTGACAACAGAAATCACATCACTGTTTCCTGTTACTAATGTCCTTTTCAGACAAAATATCAGCATGATTATATTGGTCATATAATTATATTAAATTATTTTGGCTCGGACTGGGAATGAGAATGGGTGTTGGTTGCGTCAATGGATTGTTTTATTCCATGCAATGTGCCATAATAGACGACAACTGACGCTGCATCTGGATACCTCATGACGTCCCAATGGAAAGAATTCGCTCCCTCACGACTGTGATTATGCCCAATAGGAGCACTCTTCAACTGAAATCATTGCAAAGCTAAAGAGGAATGGTATGAAAGATAATGTTGTCGGTGCTTCAAGTGAAACTGTGTAAGAACGGTCAGTGCTTCCTTTCCTGTATATTTACACTGTGGTTCCTAGAAGTCGCTGCCTAGCTCCTCCTTCCCGATGACATCACGTGTGTCGTAAAAGACGGCAAGCATTGAGTGGTCATGGACTGATAAGTACTCTGTCATGTTTCTCGGCCAAGATTTTATGACTCTAGAATCGTCTGATCTGACACAGTGACCATCGCAACAGACAAAAATATTATGTAGTCTAAACCTGACATAAGTAAACACTGTAGGTATGTTACCCCATTATCCTGTAGCATATTATAAGCACATAATTTGCGTTTAATTACCCTTTTGTAATTAATTGGTCTTTTATATGTCATATATTTTTACTTCTATTCTTATACTAGTTGATTATATCTTTTATTTTATTTTATTTTTTTAATTCTTAGTTATCTGTTCTTATATCTGTTTTTGTGCTGCTGCAACAACTGAATTTCACTTCCAGGAATCAATAAAGGCTTTTGTTATTGTATTGTATTGCACCGTATCGCATCTTATCGTATCGTATTGTATCATATCGTATCATAACGTGTTGTGTTGTATTGTGGTGTATCATGTCGTATTGTATCATATTGCATTGTACTGTACTGTCTTGTGTTGTATCGTGTCATTTTATATCGTATTGCATCATATCATGTCGTATCGTATCATACTGCATTGTATTGTAGTGTGTCATATCATATTGTGTCTTATTGTGTCATATTATATTGTATCGCATCGTATCGTGTTGTATTCTGTATTTTCAAGAGAATGATCCTAGTGTTTCAGTAAATAATGCAACCATGTCGACAAAAGCAATGCCTGAGACTGATGGATGTAGGTTGGTTTGGTATCAGTGCATATTTCATTTACCGGGCCAAAGCCTTCTTGACTTCTGTCATTCTCTTTTTGATCACAAGGAAAGCGATTCACTGAATTTGTCTGACAATCGTGGCAGGTGGTCAGCCTAGAGAGAAAACACTGCTTTTCTCCCCATCTCTCCTCACATCCTCTCCTCCTCTCCAGCTTACTGATTTCTTCAACTCTCACCTTCTATCTGTTCTGCTATTCCCTCCTCTTTGCCAGTGTCTCAGTGTGTGCTTCTGGCTGTGTAAGTTCATGCCTGTGTGTGTGTGTGTGGTCTACAGAGAGGGGTATTTGACTGCCTGATAAGCGAGACACACAGGCACTGACAGCTTCATCCATCAGTATGTCTGTCTGACGGACAGGCCTCTGTAGAGAGGTCACACTCCACACACATATGTGAGTGTGTGTGTGTGTGGTCAGACATAAATATTCCTCTGTTGGGACACACACAGTGACTCTGCCTTTAGTCAGAATATCAATGTGATTCTCTGCTCTCCCCTGATGTCACATTTTCTGTCTCTCTGCTTTTCAGCTGGTCGGTTTCTGGTCTCTTTTTTTTTCTTTACCCTCTCCATCTCTCCTCTGCCTCCTCCCTTTACCCACCCTTTTTCCTCTTCTCTCACCTTTTTTCCCTTTCCTGTCCTTGCCTTCCTCTTTGTTCTCCATTCGTCATTTTTCCATCATGCCTTTCATCTTCCTCTTTGGCTCGTTTTTCCACTGCTTTCCATCTCGTACCCTTCCATCATTCTTTCTAACCTTGACATCAGTTGAAGTGAAGATTGAGGAAAACACAGTCAACATGCAGAAACATTTATATGTCACTCACTGGCACTGCTGGCATGTGGATTTATTCATTCAGCGGCCTGACAACCTTGGGAACTTTGCTATGTTCAATATCCATTCAATGACTCGCGCACACAAATGACAACATCGGTATGTGAGAACGTGCATACCAGCGCGGCGTAGGAAGAAAGACCACTGTCACTCATTTTACCCCCAGAGGATCAAAATAGTTCTCAAACACCCAACAGGGAAGTGCTCCCTGGCAACAGGAGCAGCTAAAGGAAGTAAAGAGGAAACTGACCTCTGATTTCTGGACAAATTGACCCCAACATTTTTGAAGATCTTTGAATGCATTTTTGTTTTTCACGGACGACTTTGGTATGGGAACGTGATGCATTCATACCGGTTACGTCATTGTCAATGTGAGATGAAGCCTTTGAGGAGAGCTGACATAGGGAACACATCGCTATCTGGTCCCATAGTAACGTAACCCATAGTTGGTAAATAACAATCAGAAATACTTCTTGGGCCATTAACTCCAACTCTAACACCTCCAGCACTTTTCTATTTGTGCAGAATCACAACAAATTGCATCCACACCTGTTTGGTTATGTTTAGTTAATTCGTTTTGGTTTTGGTGACACCAATTAGTAAAATAAAATAAGTTAAAGATGCAAGGCTGTCTGTCTGAATGTCAGACAGCTTATTGGTTTTCTTCTTTTATGTGATTTTACGTAGCCCATTTTATTCTGGTTCAATTCACATCTTTAATGCCTCGAAGTTTTCCATTTCCTTTTATCATGTCATCATCATTTAATCTGTCACCTTCTGGGAAGCACTTTGCTGCCTGGTTTTTCAAAAGCTCCTTACAAATAGAGACAGTTATTATATCATATTTAGAATTTATTTGAATCCACGCAGTTCACAATTTTCTTACATATGTAACACAAAAAAGTCATTTTGTAGAGTAGTGTGTGGAAATGTATTGATGATTTGAAGGCAGCTGCTGCTCTGCTAATAGAAACAAGTCAAAGAAAGGACAGAAAGAGACTGACAGAAAATTATTCAAAGTCCGACACTATGGCCAACTATCAAATTTTGATACTAGGACATAAAACAAATTCATATAAATGATTATATATTAGAGATTATATAAAGTTTTGAAACAGTTAGCATGATGCTGTGGTGGGTGCAAACCAACCCAGTCTCAGTCTAAAGTAATCGAAAACCGGTGCTTGGACAATGACTGAACTTTTCAGACACCGACCAAAAAAGCTGTCCTTTGTCATCGGCATGATCAGCGGCCATTTGCCGTTATATTTTATGGTGGCATCAGACGGAACAAGGATGATGGTTAAGGCTGTGAAAGTACACGTGGGTGTTTGCGTCCCTTAAGATTATAAAGCCAAACCATGTTCTTTTTTCCTAAACCCAACCACGTGCTTTTATTGCCTAAACCTAACGATGTGCATTAGTTGATGAGGGAAAAAAATGTCAATTTGCGGTGTTATACTGATGTAGTGCATTTATTTTGAAAGAGACTGTATATAAATGGTACATTTCCTGTGAAAACAGAAGTGTATTTTGAAAGAAGACAGTGCATGTAACAGGCAGAACTTGATAAGGTATACCTGAACGTCAACGAACAAAGCACCCAGGGTGCCTTGCATGTCGTATCTGGACATGGAAAGTCCATGACCAAACGTCAATATGTGACGAGGTCGAAGTGAGAACATGTTGTGCAAACAGGAAGTAAGTTAGCGTTGGGCTACAACTGCCGAATGAGCATTACTGGATGACTTTGACACTGAAGAAAACTCAATAACATGATGATTTTCAGGCAAATTCTGAAATATGAGGAGTGTCTTTTCGTCTATGATTTCTAAAGGTGGGTTGATGGACTCTGATTAGGATATTATGCTATCCTGAAAGCGTAACTCACACTGAAACAAAGATTTGACTGAGTTATAACTCTGAGAAGGAGTACAAGTTCTGATACACACTGCAGCAATTGGGCTTCAAGTGTTTTTAAGTATCCTAATTGCCTCCTTGAGCTGTGTGTCACACCTTCTGCCACAGCTCCAGCTGCTAACTGTTGGTGAGCAGTACAAATCAACCACCCGAATACAATATCTTCCCACTGTTTGTAGAAAAACATCACTGCATGTGGCATTGTGTGGCGCCAACCGCTGTCCCTCCATGCACCTCTGCGACTTCCCCGCACCTATTGAAAGCCTGTGTTCTAAACGTTATGCAGAAACTGATTTCATTTCATGAACTCAATTTCTCTTCTCTTCAATAAAGTTTCATAAAACCAGCGAAGACATAACTTTCTGCCATAAAATCGTGACTGTGTCATTCGAGTGTCTGTGTTGACACTTTCATGATATTTGCATATTAACTTTTCCTTCTCTTTAACTTTTTCTCACCCATTATCTGCTTCCCTCACCGTCTCATTCTCTCCCTCTCAGTCAGTCTCACATTCCAGGCAAGCTTGGCTTCTTTGTCCTGAATGACATCACAGACATAAGGCCGTGACAGGCAAGACAGGAGGAATGTGGGGCAAGAGAGGGATAGAAACCATAAAGCGGGAGACACAGAGGGAGAATAACCAGATGATGGAGAGAGTGAAAGAGGGAGAGTCTGTGAGGGAATGAGAAAATGTGAAAGAAAAAGGGAAAACCAGAGAGAGCGGGAGAAAGAATTCCATTGATTCAGCAGGGCATGAATGGACTTCACAGAGGACTCCCCAACCAACACAGACACACACACACCTCCCACCACTACAACCCTCCGACCCATCCACTCCCTCCCTCCCTGGCGGCCTCTCTCTCATCCCTCCGTCTGTCCCCTCCTTCTCAGTTTGTACTCCTTTCATTAATCTCCTTTAGAGGAATCAGACAACAGCTCCCCCCCTCCACAGACCCAGAGGGAGAAAGTTTTCACACACACAGCAGTTAGCACAAGTCCCACTCTGACACACGGTTTAGGAGGGCAACATTTCACCACAGGTCTGATGGGTCTGAGTCGATGAAAAATACACCAGTGTTGCAGATCTTAATCGTATAGTTAGACTGTGACCAAAGTAACAAATCGAGACTTAAGTGTGAAAACCACCTAGTCTTTAGTTGAGCAGTAGCTCTGACACTAGCTAGAGTAATTCCAGCCTTCCTTTTTTTAATATATAATTGTACCTTTAAGTTTTGGACTGTTCATTAAGAAAAATGAGCAATTTCATTTTTTCATTTCATTTTTTTGACTGATTTTAGACTTTAAAATGTAACCTTAAGACACTTTTTTTTTTTACCATTGCTTTCTCCTGAAATGTATTTTTAACTGATGGTTGTTTTTTTCTTATCTTAGCCTGCAGTTTTAGCTGAATTTTACCTTATCTTTTATTTTCTTGTTCATTTATTGTGTGTTTTTATCATCCTTTTTTCAGCAGTGACCCACCGTCTGACGCTGACACACAGTGAGGACAGTAACAGAGGGCTCAGCAGAGACGGAGCACCTCCCGCAGCAAGCGAACACACTGCTTGAGATCATTTTGACCTTACAAGTGGACTTCACTACAAGCTGTAGAAACGGATGACGTACTTGACGTTGTAAAACCATCCGCCGGCGATTAGACCAGCAGAGTCGCAGGTGACACCATCAGCTGGCTTGCGTCAAACTCAGACTGGCCTGTTCAGATCGCTGCAACTTTTCTCTGCAATGTCCTTAAACGGTTTCATCTGGTTGCGAATCATTGGTCTGAACTGGGTTTAAGACAAGGACGGTGTGTCTGTGTTGCTCCGCAATTTAAGGGTATGTGAATGGAAATACATCCAACATGCTAATGCTAATTTGACAACAATGATTAAGTTATTTGGAGCTGAACTCCTTATCCTGGCTGCTTTAGATGCCAAAGTAGAAATGGATTAAAACAATTACTGAAGCAACTAGCTTTTAGATTAGCATATAGCTAAAACAAAAGTAATTGAGACACAAATCGTGACTTCTGGATACCATTACCCCCTAAAGGTCAAAGTCACAAAACAGTATGATGAACTCTTCAGACAACAAGCTTCTTGTCAAGATCACAAACCAAGCTTTTCCTAAATTCATAAAATAGCCATATCTGTTCATGCCATCCCCGGCCTTCCACGCTAACAGATGGGTCGGTTCAACATCAGATTTGACATTAACATACATCCCTCGTAGGAATTACAGCTAAAAGGTTTCTGTCAAACAGCTGCTATGTTGATCTCCCAGTGTGCAGAGATGCCTAATGCTGTTTCACTCACAAAATGCAGCTCAGTATTTATAGTTTACTACAATGCTCTTGACATGATGCTGAGCTACTGTGGCTTTTACAAGAGAAGCTGTTTGAAGACATAATCATGAATCAACCCAATAAATACTTCATACACAAAAAATGCAAGTTCAAGGTGGGTACTTGTCTCCAAAAGGTCAAATCCGTTTATTTATACAGTGCCTTCGATAAAAACAAGTTTGTAAGAAAGCACTTGATGTAATTAAAAGAGAGGATAACATAAACAGGATATGATACCATCACATAAAAGATCACGTGCATACAAAAAAATGCAGCACATCAGTCGTGCTGAAAGCCACAAATCGGAATGATTTAAGCAAATCTTAAAATGGGAATTGCTGTAATTTTTCAAAGTGCTTTATTTAATGCAATCCTGCTACCTCCATACTTCACCCTCATGAGGAATCATTTGGAAACAGCTGTGGTAATCACAGAGGATAGCTGCAGGATATGGTGGCCTTCCACAGCGGTTACATGGTAAAGAGTAGAAAAGTGGGATAGACGCAGGATGTGGGGACTTCTACAATGGCTAACACTGTATGAAACTTTAACTTCTGACCACAGAATCACACAAGACAGATTGCTTTCCCTCGGATATCACAGCACAGCCACATCAAGGCAACGCCTGCCATTCTGACGGGGAGAAAGAACGGGAGAATTACAGAGAAAGAGCAAGACAGTCAGAGGAATGAAAAGTGAAACTGGAGCCCGGAGGAGCAACAGAAAGTTAAACAAAGTGAGCGTTTGAAAGAAACGTCACGCACTAACCATCAGGCAGACTTCCATGGTGACAAATTAATTTGTCGTCAGATCAATAAGTCATTATCACATTCAAAACAGAACTGCAAAAACACACCCTGCAAAACACAATGATATGCACAAACACACTCAAAGATTCAGGGCAGTCGCACACCATTATCTACACACACACAAAGTTGGGGGTTTGAGATATCGAGTGGTCGGATGAACTTTTCCAAACCTCTGTGCTGATGCGGTGAAATCATTTCACCCCATTAAAAACAGCAGAGCAGCCTCGGCCAAACTAATTATGGAGAATTCTGTCAAATGCAAGTGAAGGGGAGAGCTGTAAATAAGATAGTGTGTTTGTGTGTGTGTGTGTGTGTGTGTGTGTGTGTGTGTGTAACTACAGATGAGGTTAACATACACACACAGCCACAGCCAGCAGACCATCTGCAGATGAAATTAAGAACCAATACCGTCCGTGAAATCCAGAATCAACTGAAATAATCTAAACCAGATCCCCTTCATTTTCCAATCAATAGCACTTCCAGTCCATAATAATCTCAGTAAGGACTAGGGTGACACAAAACAAAGGACCTGTAGACATGGCTGTCAGATGGCGTATTGACGGCTGTTAATCTGATCAATAAAGACAACAATAATTACACAGGAAACAAGAATGACAATCTGTCAATCAGAACATTAGCCATTAGATTATGTGCTAAATGTGTCCATTGAATCAATGTTAACGCGATAATATCCTGGGTAGCTACATCAGGAGGATTTTGGAAGGTTAATATGAGCATTCATAAGTAGGTAAAGGTTTAAAGGGATAGTTTGGATCTTTTGAAACGGGGTTGTATGAGGTACTTATCCATAGTCAGTGTATTACAGGGTGGTAGTTGGCGCACACCTGGCAAGAATACCACCAAGGAAGCCAAGCTAGGTCGGCAACAGACCGTATTTTAGCCATCTTAAAAAAAGTGTATGCTTAAATGAGAATAATTTTACAACTTTACCTGGCTGCAAACAGCCCTTTCAGACGGGAATGCTGCGTACAGCTTCAATTCCCCATCTATGCTCTCCTCAAAGCCACCAGACTCCATTGACAAAAACACTAATTTAAGTTTGCTGAGCATGGAGCTGATGATCTACCTGCCTCGATCACTTAGATTGTTTGTGTTATTTTGTGACTTTGGCAAATCCGAACTAACCCTTTAACATGCCAAAGTCACATTGTGAAGAATTCCCTCTGTCTCCTCTGACCACAGCTGTCTCAAGCGAGCTCCTGTTCATTGTGCGCTCTATATAAATTGCCTGGATGCTCAGGGCGCACTGAATACAGCCAGGTATGGAGTGAAAGTGTTGGAGGGCCACAATTCGTGTTAGTCTATCTCATCCAATCCTCCGAACATATTGCCCGTGTGAGTCCACTTTTATTGCCTTGTTTGCCCTTGGAAACGAGGAGACTGATTGTTTTCTTTGAATCAAGTTTGTCTGTTATGTGTCCCCAGTAACACGCTGCCAGGTTTGTGTGCCATGTCACCATTTCTTTATTTTCATTCATATATTTGTGATGCAGGACACTCGCTTTGTGTCATGATTTGTTACTATTCATGTTGCTACGTGTAAAAAAAAAAAAAAAAAATGATCTCCTTTGTTATTTATTCAGTGAATTAATATTCATGAATCTTAATCGCAGCAATTGTTGCCTATTGATGCATTTTTAGCACCTTGTTTCCATCCGTTTAATACTGTAGGCTATTGTGACCTTTTTTAGTGGTCATTCATATGTGCCATTAAGGCTACATTTATGATGAACACCTTTTGCTTTCATCCTTTGTTTCTATTGTTTTTCAGAAACCATTTGTCAGTCAAATCAATCATCAGTCATCATTACCTGTTACACCTGTTATCTGTGGACAATGACATCATTCATTTGCTGTGCTGTAGCCCTCTGCCTATATTCATTTACAATTAAAATTCTGAATATTAAAATCTGGACTCTGTCTGTGTTTGTAAGTGAGGCAAAATAAATGATCAAGGCAGCTGTAAAGCAGCAACTCCTGCGTTAAGCGACGTAACGCTGGGTTCACACTGGATGCAGAAATACTGGCAAGCTGATTTTTTGTGGAGCACTGCCTGCTTGTTTACTGATTGGGCAGTTCACATGGAAGCAGTGTGGTACCGAGTGCCCTGGACGGCTCGTGACCTCCAGTTTCAGTATCTGGTCTATTTTTTCCTACAAGCCGCGAGCGAATCTGGCAAGAAAACACACTGATAATTTATTTTGGATGATATAAAGGCTATACAAGATATGATATAAATGATATAATATGCATCCCATGCTTCCACATATTTTTCAGCTGTGTCAAAACAGAAAATAAAAAAATGATCAGACCCACACAGACACAAATAAACACACAGGCACACATAAGCAGACAGAGACAGAGCTCTACATGTGATTAAAACACTGCAGGGAGCAGAATCACTTGCTAACCGGTGCGGAGAAATGCACTTCTGGTGACTGCTAATGGGCGACTCTGTGACAAGTGACAAACTGGGGCAGTTTCACGGCCAGTGTGAACCCAGCATTACCTTACAGTTTTCCTCAATGGAGTCTGGAAATCACTCTCTGGTGTTAAGGTAGGGCTGTGAAAATATTTTAAATATGCTCTGTGTTAAAACTGATATTGTTTTTGTTTTTAGGTAAATATATTTTATTGTGGATGCCTGCACAGCATTGTACATTGCTTAGCTTCTGTGTCAGTACTCCTGTCTGCTTCTCCAAACTGGAGTTGAGCTGACTGCCATCTACTGTATGACAATGACTACATCCATGACTATGAATATGTACCCCATACATTCCCACTTCAGAAGATCTAAACTATCCCTTTAAGATATTTTGAACATTTCTGTAAAAGAAAAAAAACATTATGTTACTCTTGAAAGACAAAAAACTAATCTGGTACAGTTTCAGTCAACCTTTAGGGCCCTAATTTAATCATGCAAGTAGGTCTTGGGTGCACTGATTAAAGTGCACCTGCTATTTTGGTTCATGTATGTGCAGCAGCACAAAGTGCATAAGGGCTGGAGGGTATGGCGATTATTAAATATGCCCTCAGCCAGTAACTTTGCTGGTTGCATTGCCCTGAAACAGCCGTGCCAATCACAGAAGCATGACGACAACAGCTCCATAAATAAAGAAATTGCTTAGCCAGGAAATCACACTGTTGTCTGAATGGCGCATGGCTGCAGCACCACAAATCTGTAACCAGTGGCACGTGGAATTTCCTTTCAGTTATGTCCTTAAATGAAACTGATTTACAACATTTATTTCAGCCAAACTGTGCTCTGTAAGCAAAACAACAAACACAACAACAAACTACACGCAAAAATGCATGTGATGACTGCTGGACCCTGCAAATAGATACAAATCCAGTTCTCAATCTCACACACAGAAACACTGAGCTAGCTAGTCATTAGTGTGTGACTGATGGTGTGTTATGTTTGAGCTGACTCTGGTCTGCATCAGGGCCGAGATGCAATAACAGCAAAAAGAACTGATCACCTAGACAATCCCTAATAGCCTCTTTTTTTCCGCTTCACTGCCCCCTCTTTTTTACGTTTTTCCTCAGTTTCCCTGTTTTTCCATCTTCCTCCCTAAAATGCAATATCCATGTGTTATTTCTGACTCACTTATTGCCTCTCTTTTTTGTTAATTGCTTTGCTGCTCCCTCTCCATCCCTCTTACATTCAAACCCGCTTTCCCTCTTTCTTTTCATCATTTCTTTCAAACGGCCGTCCTTTCTTTTTCTCGATTATTCTCTCTTCTCCCTTTCATTCTGCCTCGTTCTCTTGTGGTCATGATTCTCTCATTTTCCTTTTGTCTTTCTCTTTACATCCCCCCAGTTTTCCTAATCTCCCTCTCCCTCCCTGTAGACAGACAGCTGTTCCATTTAGGATGTTTGATTAATTCGATAAACCAAAACACACCCGCAAACAATGCACAAACACATACTGTACACAAATGATCCATGGGAGACAAGACGGAGTGGGGGGAGAGGAAAGAAGCGAGAGCAAAGAAAGGAGAGGAGGATGGATGGCACTCCGGCTGGACAAAGAGCCTGTCTGTTTGTTTTAGTTTATGGTTTGAAATATTAAATATTTGGTTTACAATAACGTTAAGTGGCCTGGGCCCTGAGTTATGGTGCCGCGGTGGCTTCTCTGTTTGTTTTGTTGTTTATGGTTTTGAAATATTAATCTTTTGTTGTAGACTAATAAGGCTAAGTGGTCTGGGTGAATGAATTATGGTCTGTGCATCAGCTGCTTTTTGAAACATTGAGCACATTTACATGCTCATGAGCTCATGTCCCACTAGAGGTCATATTCCGGATGTGCTGTCTGTGTGCATTCTCACATGTCGATCCTTGCAAAGAATTAGTAAAATCTGTGTGTGTGTGTGTGTGTGTCTCAAATTTTATGACGAATCAAAAGTTTTTATCTTGTATTTATATTTAGTATTTAATATATATATTTATAAAATGTATATAATGAACTTATATATATAAATTGATAAACAGATTTATATATGTTAATTGTACACATTTTCTAGTTTTATCATGAATCATATTTTTTTTTAAATTTAGTATTTATGTATAATTTACTTAGTATTTATGAACATATAAATAAACCTATATATTAGATTTAAATGTATATAAATATATGATATATAAATCTATAATAAATCTGAATTTATAAAAATACATAATAAATAAATCTGTTTACAGATTTATATGTTATATATTTTGACAAATTTTTAATTTTATCATGAATTCAAAGCTTTTTTTTTTTTTTTTTCATATTATATTATTAATTTAATTAATTAATTTTTTGATCACAGGTGGGCCAGACCAGTGAAACCAATCCTGACATGACCACACCAAACTCAAGTGAAAGAAAAGACCTGTACTCTGGTCGGGGTGGAAAAGCCTCTGAAGCAGCGTTTTACATTAAGAAAGTGACTCAATGTTTAACTTACTCCTAAACCGGGCACCTCTTAGCCTTGACACGTGCATCGCTTTTAGGTGTGCAAGGTCATTCAGTGTTGAAGGACCAGACTGGACCCTCTGGTTGGTCCAACCTGGTCCTTACGGACTGTATGTTTGACACCTTGGGCTAGTGTTTTTGCCATAAACTCCAGATCAATAGCCCAGAGGTCAAAATCTTAGAGACAGAGAATTACAGAAGCGTGAGCAGATAATTTTTGAGAAATTAACTTCTTTTTTTTGTTTGTTTTTTATCATTTGAAGAGTTTTAAACAGTTTAAGTAATTAACTCTCTCTGAAGAGCAGCCCAGTCGCCAGAGGAAAATGTTGGCATTGTTTTAGTAAACCATTGACACTGACTTTGTCATCTGGAGGTGGAGGGGATGGTGAATGGTGTCACACCTTGGCTAGACGCCTGCCAAGCTGCAGACCACTGTTTGGGACCAACAAACCACAAAACTGGTTGTTTTATTTAGTGAGTCATCGCTGCATTTCCAGCAGCTTTCGTAATCCTCAAACATATGTTTTTAGACAGAGTTCTTTAGTGGCTGTGTTTCCACTGCCACAAACAGCTGTTGTTTTATTTAACTGAGACGTTGCTGCATTTCCAGTTGAGATATTGCCAAGAAAAACAGTTGTTCTTCACCAAGAAATTGCCCTGTTTCCTACCAGGAAAGTGCCACAAAAAGCAGTTGGTTTTTATTGAGACATTGCTCATTTCCAAAAGGCACTGTGCCACCAAAAGCAGGTATTTTAAGCAAAAACATTTTCCTTTCCTAACCCAAACCGAGTGGGTTTTGTGCCTGAACCTAACATGTTAACCAAAGCACTGCTGACACCCACAGAAACATAAAGTTTCAATGCATCTCGAAACGTTAGCGTACAAATAAAATGTATCTGCAGTTTGCAGGAAAGTACAATGCCAACATTCTGGCAAACGGGTTGTGAAGAGATGTTTACAAGGCGTTTACAACTCCACTTCCCTCCTCCTGTGATAATTGAGAAAAAAGCTTCAGTAATGAGCAGAGGGCTACCACTGATATTATCCCACCAGTTAAACTCCACATGCAAACAAAAATCACCCCAAGAAGGAAATGCTGAAGTAAAACTCCAGGGGAGCTGTGTGTAAATGGTCAAAAATTGCAAGTCTGTTTTGACATGTTCACACTTTCAAAGAGCATATTTAGTTTCAACAGAACCACAAAAAAACCAAGCTCATTTCTCAAAAACAGTTACTGATGATGAGAATAATCCCTGTGTGCTCTTCTCAACTGTTAACAGCTCCAACAAGCCTCTTTAAAACAGGGTATTGTGTGTGAGAGTGTGTGAGCACCAATCTGGGAGTCCTTTCTGTCTACTCAAAAATGTTTTTGACAAATTGGCTATTGTTTCAGAAATTATAGAAAAAAGCAACCTTACATCATCTACTATTTGATTCCCCCCTTTTTAGACAATGCATTTCCCTGTCAACGAAATAGTGGAATCTGTGAACCTTTTTCTGGTTGTGGTTCATACTGTACGTGAAAATCTTGAAAGCTAAATACCAGAAGCAGCTAACTTTAAATTGAGCATAGCGTTAGTTCAAGCAGGACACGGTGTCAAGCTCAGCTCACATTCCAGCTACATCAGCTGATCTCAAGCAGCCCAATCAACTGATAGAGCAACTGATTGATGGAGGGGAGTCAGCTGATAGATCACATGATTCCTTCAATCCAACCAATTGGCAAATCTCATTCAGGGCGCCCTATTTAAACTGCTCTGGCCTGCCTATTGTTGCTGCTTCCTCTGCAAGCCACTTTGCAACCTGCCTCCACCCCAGCTCCTCCTTTTCATGTGTCTGACTTATCAATGTCATTTCTGTTTGTCATTGATGCTGCTCTGTTCTGTTCCCAGAGGTCTTTGCTGCTGCTCTCCCTGCCTTAGGCTTTCCATGTAGGCCCATGGAAGGGCAGGGAGGTTTGCTGTCTCTGCCTTAAGGCTTTCCTTGTTTGCACGTGGAAGGGCACAGAAGTGTGCTCTCTCTGCCTTAGGCTTTCCACATAGGCGCATGGATGAGGCTTTCCGCATAGGCCTGAGGACAGGCAGAGAGGCCCTAGAACAGAGCCATACCTCCAATTATAATACTGCAAATAGAAGTAAAGTTTTCTTTGACAAAAGTATACCTGACTTAACTTTATTTTAGAAACAATTCCATCTGGTCTCATTCCGAAGTTGTGGAATAGCAGCGCTCGGGCAGTGACTCCCAGTGTCAGATGAAGACAAAAAAATCCGTCCTTTCACATCGGCATGATACACGGCAGGCTGCCATTATTGTTTAACAGCGTCAGGGGGAAATGCGGCTGGACAACAACGTAAGTTAAGGGAGTGAAAAGTCTGAGCAGGGCAAGAGGAAGGGGTGATGGGTGGGTCCAGCAAACACCAACTTATAGCCGGGAGGCCAGTGTTTGCTTTCAGTATGGTTGTAAAGCTTTTGTTGCCTAAACCCAAGGATGTGCGTGTGTTGGCAAAATTCAACCACATGCATTTGTTGTTAAAGAAAAAAAATATCAATTTATTGTGTTGTACCGATGTTGCAGGTTTATTTTGAAAGAGACTGCAAACTGTGCATTTCCTGTAAAAACTGAACTGTATTCTGAAAACGCACAATGCATGTAACAGGTTGAGGTTGACACGGCCTCCCAGAATGTCAACAACCAACGCACCAAGGGTACCTTGCGTGTCATATGTCAGCGGGGAAAGACCATGACCAAGCATCACTATGTGACAAGGTCAGAGTGAGAATGTGTTGACATTTCCGCCTTGCTTTTGGGATCACCACATCACTCAAAGAGCTGGCATCTAAATAAAGTATGTTCCCTCTAGATATCCCCGTCTCTCCAACAATGGCCCCGGGCCAGGACTCTACCTCTTGAACTGTCTGCAGGCATCACAATCTGCAGACAGTTTCAAATGAAACCTTAAAGCTGCATTGCCCACGTAGCTGTCTCAAAATGATGCAACCAAATATTGTTGATCTTTTGTTACAGCAGCTCCAAGAGTGGCAGACAGGGAGATAACACTCACTCAAACAGATCCCAAAGATCAAATTTTAAGAGCATACATGAATACAAACACAAACGTGTCTGCCAGTGTATTACAAGGGTACTCCTATTTCTTATTTTGGGGCCAGTAAAACATAATGTTAGAGGTTGATAACACAGAGATGAATAGAAAATACATTTACTGCTAAATAAGCCAAAAAAAGAGGTTCATCATCTTGTGCTGAACCATTAGATGATGTTTCAGCATTTCTAAGTGAAGCAATTTGCATTTAATTTACTTCCATATGTTTGTGTGTTTTATGTGCAAACATGCAGACAGCATGCATCGGTTTCCGTCTGTATGTGTGGTGGAGGTCTCTGGGGCGGATTATGACTGGGTAGAATAATGGCTGTGTGATAATTAACGGGATTAACAGATTAGACAGAAGATTACGCCACGGCTGTCTCCATCACCGCTCTATGTTAGAGACCAGTGAAGAAAGGATGAGATTGAATGAGTAAAACAGCTGGATGGACAAATGGCTATACCTAAGACAAAAAGGTGAGACTAACAAACACTTTGGTTGGGTATGAAACACTTTCCAACTGCCCAAAATATGTCCATAGCAGGAATATTGAAAACTGTGAAGTACTGAAAGCTGACAGCTTTAAATCAATATTTGTGTCAATTGAGGCAAAGTTCTTGTATGGGTGCTTGTTCTTAGACAACATCTGATGTTTGAACACACTGACTACTTCAAACAAGCAAAAAAGAATATTTTCAAAGTAAGGTACTGAAAATTTGTTTTGCATTGTTTTATATCTTAAGGCGGATTTATACTTGTGCATAAGCTCTTTGCAGAGCCAGTGCCATAGCCTATGCATGTGGCCTCAGGTTTCTGTGACGTGTTGTAAAGTTTAGTTGAGGGTTAGGGTTAAACACATTAAACACACATTAAACACGGCTTAATAGCGACAATTTCAAACACAAGTACACAAATCAGCTTCACTATAACTCGCAGCATTCACAGACAAACACTTGTCTTTATCTCGACACATTTTTCCCCACAAATACAACATGCTAATGTTATTAGCACAAGCCTATGGCATTTTACATGGTATAAATTAGCCTAGCGGCTAGCTGACTTTTCCTCTACTCATATGAAGCCAGGAACAACGGCAAAATTAAACAAAGGTAATGTTACAAAAGTCGGTTTCATTAACTCACAAGGTTCACCAACAAAACAAGTGTCTTATACTAAACACGATTTCCAAACAAATATAACATGCTAACATTATTAGCACAAGCCTGTGACATTTTACATTGTATAAATTAGCCAGTAGAATTCCTCTACTGGAATGAATTCACACAAGACCTCAAATGCTGTTTTGTGGAGGTTTTATTGTCTTCACAATTTATTGTTTCTTATCTGTGAAATTAAAGTAAATAAAAGCTTCGTTTCCACTGAGGGAAATGGTTTCAGCTTATGAAAATACACAGGAGGTCTGCATCACTGCAATGTGTAGTTACATTTCTAAGGGGGTGCACTCAGGCCACGGCTCTACGTCAACACAGAGCCTACAGCGTAAATACCACGACTGGTACCAACATTAGTCTTAGAAACACTAAAAAAAAAATTGCTCACATTGGGCCTTTTTCTTTCTTAAAGCTACAGTAGATAACTTTTTACTTTTGCTCCAGCAGGCAGGCGGTGCTTTGCTTTGGCTGGACTGTTTTCAACATGGCGGCTGGGTCACAAACGTTCTCATTTTACAGCTAAACTGTAAACTTAAAT
Organism: Cephalopholis sonnerati; assembly: GCA_019142605.1. NCBI lineage: Eukaryota > Metazoa > Chordata > Actinopteri > Perciformes > Serranidae > Cephalopholis > Cephalopholis sonnerati. The sequence goes on from JAGQAX010000019.1 coordinate 31,606,130, forward strand.
ATATCTTTAAAAGCATTTAAGGTGAAAAGTAGACAATACGATAACATGATCTTGATTCTTTTTTGATCAGCGATACCTAGTTTGACAATTTGACCACAGTTCACAAGCAATAGTTAACATGATTGACAGTTGTGTTTGACACCCCCCTGCTCTGATTGGTTGTTTTTGTTTGGCTGCGGTGGATTCTGGGATATGCCATTAGAAGCACTAGATGGAGGAAGAGGAACATGATTTTTTCACAGATGATCTGTCTTTATCTGTACTACTGTGTGGATATATTGACACAGGGACAGTTTCGGCAAGCTATTTTATAAATGTTACCAACAACAGCTTTAACCTTGCATTTTGTGCAACTGTATTTTGTTTCATTATGAGACAATTTAGTAAATAAAAGATTAAACAATAAGTTTGTTTTGTTGACTGCAGCTATGGCTCAGGAGTTATTTGTACACAAGGTTAGTCATTCAATCTCTGGCTCTTCCTGTCGAAGTGTCCTTGAGTAAGACAATCAACCTCAAGCTCCTTCCAATGGGTAGAACAGCGCCTTGCATTGCAGCGCTGCCACAGTTGGTGTATGGATGTAATGGATGTATGTGTGAATGGGTGAATAAGAGGCAAATTGTAAAGCGCTTTGTCCAGTAAGGAACAAAGACAGGTTATAAATGCATTCCATTTACCATTACCTTTCTGTCATGATCACCTTCTTACTGTCGAGCATACACAGTGATGGACAAGGTTAATGCAACACCTTCACTAACTCATACTATTTAACTTCAAACGTGTGTGCAGTGGGTTTCACATCTGGTGTGAACCCCAGGGGACCTCGCTGCAGTTTGATTGAAGTGCAGCCCAGATCGCCGTTTGGAGGTGGACACGAGACAGCTTTTCTGCACCGCACCTGGATTTAACAACACCTGTCACACTTCACCACACGTACCAAACCCTCAAACGGCAAAAGTCTGGGCAAAAAAAAAAAAAGAAAATTCCCTCTTTCCCAGTGGAGCTGAGGAAGTATGCAAATATCCAATCTGGAAAAATCCACCTAATCTGTATCTCCTGCCTTGTTTGCACGCTTGCTTGTAACTGCAAATATTATATTCAGGCAATAACATCCTGCAGGAAGAGTCCATGTGTGTGTTTCAATCATGCTAACCCTTCATTAGATTTTATTTTTGTGTGTGTGTGTGTGTGTTGTTGAAGTACTGCTTGCCACTATTTGGGCGAAAAAAAAACAATATAGGAGCGTCCCAAAGTCTACGCTAGAATATATTGAGGTTTATGGTTTCAGTGCTCCTGTGACTAAATACTACCTGCTACCATTAACTACCGCTGGAGTTAAACACACACATCCAGACATGCACACACACACACACACATACACATACACACGCATATAGTATGTTCAATCATTTACCCACACAGTGGCAGACTGGACAAGGCCACGGGCAGACCCAGCCAAGGCCACAGGTCTGCAGATTGCTTGTCATAACAACACAACCTCCTGTCTGGCTTCATGCAGGATATCCGTGGTCAACATTTTTTTTTCGGTCTAAACAAATGATAGGCTGCAGCTGAGAAAAACATTTTTCTCATTTTCTGCGTATCCCTAAGTTCCTCATAACATCTCTGAACTGCGGAGAATCCAGCCTTTAGTGGTTACATTAAAAAAAATCACATTAGTTGCTTCAAATAGCGTTTTACAAAAACCATTCACACACTATTCAGCTCTTCCACCTTTACTTTCTTTATTTTGGTACAGACTGAAAATTTAAAATGTAAAATCGCATAAAATGGTGGTCACAACCAGATGAAATGTTTCACCCACTTCATTACAAACACTCTTTTGCAAAATGTCGTACATGAGAGCGAAAAAGAGAAAGGAGTGCATTAAGAGCGCCGACATTAGTAATGATTCACTTTGAAATTCATTCATTGTGACATTAGTCATAATGCACTTGTTCCTCATTATAAACACATTAGTGTTCTTGTGGCAGGTTGAGAGCTGGTCTGTGTCTGCTCTCCATTACACTGAAACTCCTGAAAAGAGAAAAGCTCATTGTTCTGCAGTCCGCTAAAATGCACACAGAATAAATTCAAGGAGGTTTGATGTTCTTAATGTACTTTTGCGAAGCTTTAATCTGACAGTGAAAAATAGGCTCAGAAATGGAAGAGTGGTGAGAAACTTTGAGGGGAAACCACAGTATGGAACCAATTTTCTACATACTTAAATACCTGCATCACATAACACCATGGTTTTATCAGCTAGCAGTCGTTCCCTGCATTCATGTGGTGTCGGAATACACAGAAAAAATAGTTCCTGACTGGTAAAATTCACCTGAATGCCCCCTAAAATAAGATAGTATGGGGTTGTTACTGTTATTCGCTGTCCCACATAGAGTGACCTCGATTAATTAGGAAAGTTATTCTGTCTTGTTGCTCTGAACAACAAAATACATCGTCTTTGCATCCATGGACATATTAAGATACAGCGGAAACCCTGGGCACGGATATGCAAGGGCCCCTCTATCTCTCCTGCATAAGAGCAAGACACATAGCAGTTGCAGTGCTTTGTGTCTCTTTGTAGTTGTTATGCATCTTTTTGTGGTTTTGTGTCTCTTTGAGGTCATTTTGTGTCTCCTTGTTGTTATTTTGTGTCTCTTTGAGGTATTTTGTGTCTCTTTGTTGTCATTTTGTGTCTCTTTGAGATCATTTTGTGTCTCTTTGTGGTTATTTTGTGTCTCTTTGTTGTTATTTTGTGTCTCTTTGTGGTTATTTTGTGTCTCTTTGTTGTTATTTTGTGTCTCTTTGTGGTTATTTTGTGTCTCCTTTTTGTTATTTTGTGACGCTTTGTGGTACTTTGTTTATTTTTGTTGTTTTATGTCTCTTTGTGGTGATTTCATGTTTTATGTTTTTGTTATTTTTTGTATGTTTGAGGTATTTTGTTTCTTGTTGTTTTTTATCTCTTTGTAGTCATTTTGTGTCTCTTTGGGGTAATTTTATTTTTTTGTTGTTGTTGTTTTGTGTCTCATTATGGAAAATGTTGTGTCTTTGTCTGTTTGTTATATGTATCTTGTAGTCATTTTGTGTCTCCTTGTGTTTGTTATGTGTCTCTTTGTGGTGATTTTGTGTCTCGTTGCTTTTTTGTCTCTTTCAGGTCATTTTATGTCTTTTCTTGTTGTTTTATGTCCCTCTGTGGTCTCCTTTTTGTTGCTTTGTGTCTTTTTGAGGTAATTTCAGGTCTTTTTGGTTGTTTTCTGTCTCTTTGTGGTCATTTTGAGTCTATTCCTGGTCAGTATGTGTCCATTTGACATTTGCAAGTAAAGGGGGCCCTGATACTTTGGGCCCCTGGCCCTGTACCTAGAAGGCCCATTCAGTAATTCTTCCATGTATGTAGTGTCCATATTGTTTGCCAATAATTTAAAGCTCATGAGCACAACAAAGTCAGAAGAATGACTTCCCAGCTTGAGAAATGAGACGATCTGAGAAGCACCTGAATGCAGCATTCTTCTTCTTTACATTGTTCTGGCATATAGAGTGTTACTGTAAACTACTGACTGCAGTCACCTGTGGACTAGTGGAACATCACAGCATGCATAAATTACACATTTGCACTGCTGCCTTCTGTCTTCTGTGCTGTACATGTGTGTCCTTGAGTGTGGGCTGGCAGAGCACAGCCTCTTGGGCTTGAACAAATCTGCTGCTTGTCTGTCTTTACAAGGTTCAGTTCTGTACATGGAATTTTCTGCCAAATTACTATTTGGCTTTTTATTCGATACACGACAGTTGAAAAATAAGGAAGCCAGGTTATATAAAAGGATAAACAGCCTAAGAAGTCCATACAAATTTATCTCTTTAATGTCTACTAAAAGTAATAATGAAAATAAATGAAAAAGTATTATACAACCAAGGTCTTTCTAGACACCTATGTGTACCACATATGTGTGTGTGAGAGAGAGTGTGTGCGCTTATGCATCTCAGAGTATCAAAGGGCAGGCTATGGTGTTGGCTGGATGTGGATGGAATGTGACACGACTAACCGCTGCGTGCTGTGGCACACAAATACCACCGACGTCACCTGCGAAAGGACCTTTTCTCTCCCGTCTGCTGACTCACACAGAAATACACACGCTATAACACACACTGCTATAAGATCACACTGAAACAATCTGAAACCTGTGGCGAGTCCTCGGTCAGAACTCTGCTGCTGTTGATTGTGCGGTTACTTTGAAGGGCAATTTCATCTGGCCGACGGAAACGTGCGTGTGTGCGAGTGTGTGAGGGGAGTGTGTATTTTTTCAACACCAGGGGGTCAGTCACCTGGGGTGTTAGGGAATTCTCTATCAAAATATGCCTGTGTAACTGTAGAGCTGTGCGTGTGTGTGTGTGTGTGTGTGTGTGTTCATTCGTGTATGCATTTTATCTGCATAACCTGCAAGTGCTTGTCTGTGAGGCTGTATGGGTTCTCTGTGTGTGTGCATGCATGCATATGTGTGCTTATACGTGTGTGTGTCACGGGCTGGCATGAGGCCAAAATGAACAGGGGCCTTGTTAGTGTTTTAAATGCCTTCTTGGATCTGACAGGACATGTGCAGGCATATAGGCATGCCAATGAGGTGTGTGTGTGTGAGAGTGTTTGCATTTACTGCAGAGAGATGAAGGAAGCCAGTCCATCATCTAGTCCTATTGTCCTCTTAGTGTGTGTGTGTGTGTGTGTGTGTGTGTGTGTGTGTGTGTGTGTGTGTCCAGTATGCTGAGAGAGAAGAGGCAGATGTTATAGATTTCCAAGAAGACAGTCATTTGATGTTTCAGTTCAGAGAAAAGAACCTCCTATATTTCCATACTCTTCCTCAAAATAGGGCACTATAACAAAATTATCGGAAGTATGTTCTTTGATGTGCTGCTCAAATAGCTTTTCTGAAATGACGTGACTATTATGATGCACAGAATTCACATGGAGGGTATAGTAAGCCCAGAGTAAATCCATATAGAGTGTGAATTGGAAATAGGGGAACATATCTACATAAAAGGGGCAGGATGAACCTGCTGACAGCAGGTACTGTCAGGAAATTTAAACTTATGTTGGACGTGACTCATATCAAATGAAGAAAATCATAATTATAAATAACCTCACCTTCCAGACCTCCTTACATTACTGATGATGATCTCACTATAACTATTTTGTGTGTGGCTGGGTCCACAACTGAAATGACTGCCGTCTTGTTTTCGGTCAGGTGAGTAAATGTGCTTGACTATAACTGTTTTTCATATATTAACTCTATACATGGATGCACTGCTGTCAGGCGAACATTACTCACTAACGTTAGCTAACTTTAGCTACTATTTTCCTCCCACTAGGTCAACCATCACCTGAGGTCTGGTGGAACAGCATTAAAAATTCAGGGTCAAGGCTTAAAACATGGGTAAGTTGTCATATCACATTGCAACTTCCAGTGTGTTACGTGTTTAACACTAGGGCTGCAGCTAACGATTATTGCCGTTAGTGATGAATGTGCAGACTATTAACACAATTAATCGATTAAACCTTTGCTCATAAAAAGTTATAAAATGTGAAAATGCTCATCACATGTTCCAAAAGTCCAAAGCAATGTTTTTAAATAGTTTTTTGGGGGCAAACTAACAGTCCAAAGCTCAATGATCCTCATTTACCATCAGAAATGACAAAGAAAAAAATGATTGAAACAATTCGATTATCGATTATCAAAAAAGGTGGTGATACATTTGAACCCTGGGTGTGGGAGCCCTTCTGTGCGGAGTTTGCATGTTCTCCCCGTGTCAGCGTGGGTTTTCTTCGGGTGCTCCGGCTTCCTCCCACAGTCCAAAGACATGCAGGTTAATTGGTGACTCTAAATTGTCCGTAGGTGTGAATGTGAGTGTGAATGGTTGTCTGTCTCTATGTGTCAGCCCTGTGATAGTCTGGTGACCTGTCCAGGGTGTACCCTGCCTCTCACCCAATGTCAGCTGGGATAGGCTCCAGCACCCCCGCGACCTTCAAGAGGATAAGCGATTAGAAGATGGATGAATGGATGTAATGTTAACATTTGACATTAGTAAACTTCACTCCTCCAGGCTGAGGACAGAAGTTTTTAAATCACATTTGCCGCTGTGTCTCAGTGTTTGTTTGCTTTTTTACTTCTCCCCTTTACATCCCCCCTGTTTTTGGGACCTAAAGTTGCCCTTTTTCCCCAGTTTGATTGATTGGAACAGCCATAAACAGCACAAATCATTGGCATCTGTGCAGTGTTGGTCATCTGCCTCGAGTTGCCTGCCCTCCATCTGGACGGCGCGCAAATGTATAATTTAATCATATGCAAAAAGCTATATAGAATTGAGAGAGCACTGCCATTCATCATTTCTCATCAGACCATTACGTATGATAATAAAAATCAACTCCAGGAGATACGGTACATCTCGGAGTGACTGCGTAGTTAATAGGATTGACCTTTTATTAAATTTCAAACAAGTAAATGCATTTCAAGATTCCTCTCTGACCAGAAAGTTAAACGGATTCTATAAAACTTGCAAGATTCATTAATTTTATCGTTTGTTTAATTTTTGAATCCTTCACAGCTTGTATTATACTGGAAAGGTGGGGCAGTTTTAAATGGAATTTTGGTGCCGTATGATGTAGATGGATTGCAGGTTTGTTAGACTAGAAGAGTCAAATAAAGGATACAAGGAGATTATTTCTTTTTGTCCCTGTTTACTAAGCACTATTTCAAACCAGGCAGGTGTGTGTATGAGAGGAGGGTGTCAAAACAAATCAAATGTCAGTGCAAAGAAAAAAAGAAAGAAGAAAAAAAGGATTTTTGGCATCAAAAACATTTGTGACTCCGCCTGCTCCGAGTCACAGTAATCTTATGTAATCTTGGCACAGATGCAGGTGTCCTTTAGAGTTACTCCGGCTTCCAATCACATAATGTTTCAATTTAATATAAATTCTTCAACCATAGGGAATGTTTGCATGCAACAGCAGGAACGCAATTTCATTGGAAATAAGGTAATAAATTGGGTATGACACGGACTGTAGTGGGGGAGGTTAAGAGGTGATTTTTCCAATATCTGTCGTCCAAAAGTGTTTGTGGAATATATGAAAGCTTTTCCTTTTCGTTGATTGCATCCCCCTAGTCGTCTGATGGCAGCAAAAACTGTAGCCTCCATCTGCAACATTTAATTAAGGGGATGAGGTCTGTACACTCAAAGCACCACGCAACTGCACATGACTCATTCAGTGTTTGTATCCTGATTAAACTTTGTGCAACTACTGCTGGGACTTTGCAAAATAGGTGAGGCAATTTCTTCATGGTGTTTTTATGCACAAAAAACTGGGGAGTCATTATCATAGAGCAGTCAATGATGGTTACCAGCTGAAATCAACCAAATCATAAGAAGTTAGTCTGGATAATTTCATTATGAAATGAGCAGCTCAGGTTCCCACTTATCTGATTGGTCATAATTGACACACCTGAACAACACAAATAGCCACCACTGGTTATTTGTTCCTTCCAGTGCAGCCTCAGGGTGCTTTCAGACCTAGAGTTGTCTTTCTTTGGTCTGAATCAGGGACTAATTTTGTTCCAAAGTTGTATAATTGCCTAGAGTTGGTTCGTGTTCTCACAGCAGCATTTACAAGGGGACCAGATCAAATGCCTTGTGTGAGAAAGCTGCTCTTGATTGGTCAGAATTTCCATGTGGGAAAAATCCAGGAAGTAAACAAAACGTTGAAGAAGAGTACACTTGCAAGATAAATGTGACACTTTCTAATGTCACAATGGAGGGACAACTACGCAGGTTGATTTTAGCGCTGCTCATCGTGGACTATATTGCTGTCATTGTTCATTTGAGTCAAAGCATACAGTTTGAAAACGAGGCGCGGCTCCAACTAGAAAACAATGTTTTGATGCATTGGATGTGCTGAATGTGCATATTAAGGCAGTACAGGAGGAGGCGCACATTAATAATCCTCCAGGACTGTAACATGCTCATGTTTAACCCAAACAATGTGAGGTTGGACCACGTTCTCACCACAAACGAACTGCACCAGAGTTCATTTGTAACTTGACTGAGACCATCTCTCCAAGAAGGGCTCGGTTCGGTTGTGTTGGTGCAAACCCAAGAGCAATTGCTGTGTTCACACCTGCCCAAACAACCGCACTTAGGGGGCAAACAAACTTGAGTGTCCCAAGTTTATCCATTCCATTCATAAAAGTGAACGTGGGCACAGGTTATGACTGAATCTTCCCCTTCATAGTCACTGAGGTAAATATTGGACCAGTTTTTCCACCACCTACTGCACAAATCTCCCCATTCTGATACTAACACAAGTCTCTAAAATTTTTCAGACAGACAAACCAGGAGAAAATTGACTGAATTGGAGTCCTGTCTCCATCTCAGCAACAAACTCTCATGAGATCTGGTAACAGCTGATATGATCTTGCACTCAGTTGACAGCAGATACTAAGCTGGAAGGTAAAAACAAGCTGCAAAATGCGGAGCAAACATTAAATTTGTACCTTGTCTAGTGTTGTATTGTTTTGACTTTTGGCTTTTTTTTCACGCACATGCTTCAAAATGAGGACGGGGATGCGGTGGAGAAGCGACCACAAGTGTGTACCATTTTGTACCATTGGCACAGCTTGAGAAGCGTCATCTTTTAGGATAGAACATCTGCGGTGATAACAGGGTCTTGATGGCATGGAATGGTGTCAAGTAAAATCACAAACATCTTAGAGATACAACAGTATAACCTGTTTCTTCTATTGTTTAAATATAAATAAATTAAAATTGTTTCTATATTGTTATTCTATACTGTTTTCATCTGCTGTTTATTTCCAATTTTTAAAAAAGAAAAACGCTAAAATTCCCCAGCAACAGCGTGCAATTGTGCATGCATGTGGGTAGGCCATGGGTACGAGCATGTGTGTACACAAGTGCTTGCGTGCATGGTTGTGTATTTATGCCCAGGCATCGATATATGAATGACACAGTGGTTTCAAATGTTTCTATTCAAAGGTTCAATTCGTGCCCCTGCATCAATTTACAGAGAGAGAGACAGAGATAGAGACAGAAGGAAGGAGGGGGACTGAATAGTAAAAATAGAAGAAAAAAAAATTTAGACACAGGAGTCTAGAGCGAGAGTAAAGGATGGAGAATGGAGATAAACTCAAAGAAAACCAGGAGGAGATAAGGGCAAAAGTGGAGTAAATCCACAGATGAGCAAAGGAAGAAAGAGGGGGAGAGCGTTGAAGACCGGAGAATTGTAAAATAGCAGAGAGGGCAGAGAGAACGCAGTGTGAAGAAAGCTGCAGGAAAGACACGGAAAAAAGGAAGGGAGCATGGGAAAGAAGCAAAAAGGGGTTGAGAGAAAAGGAGGAGTGTTTGAGAGAGCTTTATGTAGCGCTTGGGTGATGAAATCATGAATGACCCCCTGCAGTGGACTGCTCTTTGAGGGTGCGTCCCCACTCACTCTCTTTCACACACACATACACACACACACATGCATGGAAACAGATTTGCAGACAAACAAACACAAAAGTAGACTTAAACACACCGAACTTACATTCACACAACTGCATGCATCTCATCCTTTTGTGCATATCGGTTGGAAACACACACAAAACTTTAAACACCAAATCCCATCTCAGTCGCCATCCCGAGCTCCCATACTGTTCTCATGTTTTTTTTTCCCCTTCCCTCATGCATAGCTTCCTCCTCCTCCCTCCTTCCACTTCACTTTTTTTCTCCTCTCCATCGCTCCTCACACTAAACATAAGGTGACAGTCCGTGGCCAGAAAGGGATAGATCAACACAGAAGGGAAGAAAGAGGGAGACAGAGGGTAAGCAACCTCTTGACAAGACGAGAGGGAGCGGGATAAAGATTAAATAGATTTTAGTTGGAGAAATATGGCAGCCAATACAGGAGGCTGCTGCAAAATTCTATCTACAATTTTGTAAATTTAAAACCTTGTATACGTGTAGAGCACCTGAAATGACAAATGTCCAAATATTTTTGCAGATAAACTACATGTCTAAAATTCTGTGGACATGTGATCGTATGTAGGGAGGCTGTCAACAAGATTTTGGAGCCTGGCTGCAGGGATTTGCTTCCACTCGGAACATTAGTGAGTTCGGTGATGAGACCTGGCTCACAGCTTCTGCATCAGTTCATCCCAAAGGTATCGGGGTTGAGCTCGGTCAAGTTGTCTCACACCAAATTAAGTAAACCATTTCTTGAATGGACACAAAGGCACACAGGAAACAGGAAAGGACCTTCCTCAAGTTGTTGCCATAAAGTTTGAGGCTGACCACTGTCTACAACATCTTTGTATGATTGAGATTTTAATTATCTGGAATCCATGCCATGGAAAAAAGGACAGGACTAGGGTGTCCACATACTTTTGGACACATGGTGTCTCCACGTCTAAGTGGCAAAATACTTTCACACTGTACTTTTTGTTAAGAACTGTATTTTCCTATTATAAGAGGCACTAGCCAACTGTAGAGGAGGTGACGTCAAGATACTTCCACAGAAGCCATAATGGAGTTTTATCATTTTACAATGACTTTCAGCAATAACACAGAGAGACATCCATCATAACAGAGAAAGAGATACCAATTTCTCCACCGACAATACAGCTGCAGTCACATCTTGCTTTCTGAATAACTGACTTGCTCTTTCTGTACTTGAACAACTGCTGAAAATCTGCTGAACTGAATGAATTTGCTCATTTTATGAGGGTTGTGAGAGGCATTTTGGGAAATGTAGGAAAGCAGTCAATGCGAAAGAGGCGATAAACATAGATTGAGGTTGTTGCAAAGCAAATATGGTAAGACTGGCAGCTCTGACACAGCCTGTTCAAAATAGGAATGTCTTGCCGTTACTCTGCCTCACAATTCTGTAAAAAAAAAAAAAAAGTACGATGTCAGAATGGAGGGACTGAGTTGTCTCGCCTTTAAGCCAAAGATGGAAGTAGCAACAGCGCCGAAACGATATCTGTGTAAAAGGGACAGCTGACAGGATGGGACCAGTGTGACATTTTGATGACATGTTTTAAGTGCGACCCACTGCTGGGAGATTTAAAAAGCAGCTAATAGCAGTTAGCAGCTAACTCAAAGAAGAACAGCATCTGAAAATGTTTGCAATTGGAGAAGACATGGTCAAAAGTGAGTTGCCGGCCCATTCTGAATGGACCACAAGTGACTCACAAATGTGTCAAGTTTGTAAAAAACACACTTTATTTTCAAGTACAGTGAATTTCCAGCAGAGAGCTTTAACCTGAAGTGCCGTTTCCTGCTGTAGAGTGAGTGAATAATGAACAGCTACTTAACAGAGACAGCAAACTAGCTCAACGACATGGCCGAACTCAAGTGTGACACTGAATATGACAAATTCTGTGGACATTGAACTAATGAGTAACACTACTCTCGTCACACTTGTTTTGCCTCTGGTACATCAGCATGCTATCTAAAATAACACACTGGCATTGAGTCTGCGTTTGGTTCTGTATAAAAATTCCAGCATAATGAAGGGTCGTTGTTGTGGCCCTGGCACGGGATCTCTGTGTAAGAAGGGCCACTGATAAGACCCAATCAGGAAGTGAACATGGGAATCTGCATCTTTTCATAAGTCTATTTCTGGGCATCAAGATTAAAACGCAATCGTGGAGCTTTCAAGCTGTCAACAGTGTTTTCAGACGTCTCAGTTTTGGTGTTTCAAATGTACCAGAGTAGTGTGGACAACGTAGCTATAGTTATGTTTTAAATCCAAAACGTATAAGCGTGGATGGAGCCTAGAAGTGGACAGAAAAGTCTGATTTTCTGATAAGGGCTACTCTGCTCAGCTAAGTGCTCAGCACATTACCTCACTGCCATGTGGCCACGGGTCCATGCAACAGATGGTATAATAAATTACAGACTGAATCTGAGGTAAAATTAGAGAGGAGCGAGGGAGGAAAAGGAGGAGCAGGGAGAGTGATGCGCTGTCAGAGGATGAAGAGAGGGAGATGTTCTTCAGATGCATCATGGGAGACCACATGCAAAGCCGATAAATACAGTGTTTTCTCAGACAGCAGCATCTGACTTCATGCCCTGTTACATTTTCAAGCGTGATTAGGATATGTGATTTCTTGACAGGCGGTATCATCTGTGAGAGCGTTGTGCAGCTGTGTGATGTTAACACAGGGCCTCTTTTTGATGTTGCGAATTGACAGTTTTGAGGATTTTTTAAAAGAGACTTGACATAAATCAAAACACTATCTGCTAATCTTGTCTGAGCTCGTGGGCTGGTGTGGTAGGCTGACATGCTCATGTTGACAGCACACTTGAATTAAGGAAATTTCTGGCTTTTAACACTAAGTTAAGTATGTAATAAACATTCAAATCTGAAAAAGTTCACACTGTAGTTCTTTCATCCGTAAACATCTAAGTTCCCATTTTTAAGCTGGATATGAAATCATAATTTATTTAACAGTTAGGATGATTTATACGTTTAATATGCGGCCATAATGTGATTTAGTTTCAGTCTTTTTCTCTTGTTTCCAGAAACCCTGTTTTCAAAGGAGCCTTTTCATGCACCCTTCAGTTCAGTAAAAACAAACCAATTGAAAGCAGCGGATATACGAGACTGCAGTATAAAACAATATATGAGCCATGTTTTGTGTTCTCTCATCCATTTGCACAGTCGTCTCATGAAAACAACAACAATGTTTGTCCAATTTAAATCCAGCAAATTATTTTTGTGTGATCCCAGAAGAGAAAAAATTAAATAAATTAATGAAAAGTGACAAGGCAAAGTGGGATAAAGGTAAAAAAGTGAACAGTAAATGTGGAGCTTATAGTATGTGCAAAGTATTGTTGCCTTAAACCTCTCAAATCCTCTTATCAGACACACACAGAGGACAAAACTGCTCTTTATGATGTACAAACAACAGCCCCGGCAGGTTAAAAAACAGCTATAATACACCGCCGACACTGTGAAGTTTAGTGAGTGTTTTTATCTTGTTCTCAGGCTTACCGGAGATATTTCAGTGCATTTATATTCAGCTTATTTTACTGCCGGGTCAAATGTGTCTTTAAGAGACGCTATGAATCTTATGATTAGATCTAAAAAGTAATCATAGAACAAACTGAAACTTAGTGTCTGCTGAAGTGAGGCAGCCACACTCAGCTTCACATCGGAAAATACTCCTCTTTCATTACCTGATAAATAACACAATAACTTCAAGTCCCAGTGAAACAGAAGTTAGAACATATTTTGCTTTAGTGATTTATTTCTCAGTGAAACAGAATATTTGATAGGTGCATAATTACCAGAGGGATTTAATTGAAATTATTTGCATTTGATTGGACCACTTAAGGGCAGCCAGAGGGTTCCTGGTTTGATCGAGTCCGCATGTTCTCCCCTGTGTCAGCGTGGCTTTTCTCTGGGTACTCCAGCTTCCTCCCACAGTCCAAAGACATGTAGATTGGGACCCATAGGTGTGAATGTGTGTGTGAATGGTTGTCTGTCTCTATGTGTCAGCCCTGTGATAGTCTGGCGACCTGCCCAGGGTGTACCCTGCCTCTCGCCCAATGTCAGCTGGGATAGCTGAAGGTGAAGATAAAGACGGATGGAAGGGCCATTTAAAATAGCAATACAGAGCCACAGCAAAGTCCTATGCTGAGTGGACTGTTGGCTCCACCATAGTTGCAGATTTTGGAGGGGACGCTCAACAGAACACGTGCATTTGTCCCTCACAATAAAATCATGAAATTTACTGGGGATTTTTACTCTGACAACATAAAAGTCATACATGTCATAAATGAATGCAAAAAGGCACAAATTGGTGCATGTAAATTTTTTATCAAAATTGTCCGTCCAAATGTCTCCAATGTGTCCCCCCAGCAATGGTGAAACAAAACCTACACCCCTGGGCTCCACACACACCTTCAATCTGCAAATGTTGCGCACTGTTTTGCTACATTTTCGGGGTTGAACAACATGTTTCCTTTAATGGGATTTGACCCATGTTTTCTCATGTGTTGTGGCTGTGTCACAGGTGCTACCACATTAACAATGATGTGTCAATAAACCCTGCTGAATTAAACGGCAGTGCACTAAACACAACAAGGTGTTCAAGGCATAACTGTTTCTATTTAAATAAACGCTTTGCTTAGTTTGATGCAGCTTTTTTTTTTTAAATCAGGAGGACGAGGAAGAGATGAATGAATTAGCCCTCAGCCATACTGTTTTGGAAATAAAAGAGATTTTTAACAAAATTTAGGACAGATTTGTGGAGAAATCCTCTAGTAGTAGTAGTAGGCCTATATATGGAGTCCAATGCCACAATGGATTTTTTGTTGTAATATTTTTGTTAGAATGAGTTAGATTAATTTACATTTTGCCTATGGCTAAGTGCGAGTTTAAAGTAATGTATTACGCTCAGTGGTAGGCTGAGAGAATTGTAACATGAAAAATAAGACCTTTATAAATTAAATTCTAAGACTATTCCATGAGTTTTGATAAATGGATTTGCACTTGTATAGTGCCTTTTGAGTCTTACAGCCACCAGAGTGCTTTTACATCACGACTCACATTCACCCATTCACACACTAATGGCTGAGGACACTGTACAAGGTGCAACCTGCTACTAAGTCAGTTTAGACCAGAGGTCAGCATCCCCCTAAGACTTTCTAATTTGGATTTGGAATCCACAGTTAGCCCGGCTAGGAAGACTCAAGGCTACAGTAGCCATCGCTGGTGATGGTTTTCGAGGAGAAGACCCCAGGCTAGACGTATGACGCACATTTTACTTGGCGAAATGTTAAAACACTTTTTTGAATTCTTGTATATGCTACACATTTTTTGAGTTGTCAAAAAAAGAAAAAACGGTAATGCATTTCCATATAGTTTTCTGTCAAAGCCTCAGGGAGCCACTGGAGAGAGGCTAAAGAGCCTCACTCGGCTCTGAAACCACAGGTTGCTGACCCCTGGTTTAGACACAGACAGCTTAGACAGCACACTGCACAGCCAACAGGTGCAAATTGGGGTTCAGCATCTTGCCCAAGGATACTTTGAAATGTAGAGTGCAGAAGCTGGAGATCGAACCAATTATCTATGCCTCCACAGAGAGACAAATGGCAGCTATTTTGATGTTAAAATACACTGATGCAAATTTTTTGGACATAGATATCTGGCAGATGACAAGACATAAATGAGTGACTGACACAGGGACACTGAGAAAGTATTTCTCATTTCACTGGTTTTTTAAATACAATGGTCAAGGTAATCCACTTTGTCTAAGTATCCGCTGTCAAATGTGTTTGCAGTTCACAAACACGCAAAAATATGTAAGGAAAATCATTTTAACCTCAACCTGAAACACCAATCTTCACCCACCATTAAACAAATTTAACACAACTGCCAGGTTGCCTTCATTGAGCTTTTATTGCATGCCTAAAAAGAAACAAGTTAATAATGCAGTTGCTGTAAGCGTATTGCGGCCATGTTATTTCAGGATTTCAAAGGATATGTTTTCAGCTTTGCTCATTATTTGGGAATGATGACGGTAAACAAATTACTGTGGCGCCATTTCAAGGTGTCTGAACCTTAATTACATTTTTAATAAACTCCCTGACATGCATGCGTATGAAAGCTTGTGGTGTTTTTTGCGCACACATTACCCACCAGGAAAAGCATTTTATGTGTGTTTGTGCACTCTCTACTTTTGCTAAAGGGTAATTTGTGGACACACAGATACACAAACACACACATGCACACAGTTGGCCAGATGCTACATGGGCTGTGTCTGGTGAACTCTAAGACACGTTGATATTGAGGCTTCTAATGGCCGTCATTAATCACATGATACTAAATCACTTTAGAGAAGGAGGGGGAGGGGGGCGAGGGGGAGAAGGAAACAAAATGGGAAATATGATAGAGGAGCAAGGAGAGTGAAAATGAATCTAAGAAAAAGGCAAACGGAAAGTAAGAGACATGAGAGGGCAGAGAAAAGAGATTCGAGGATCAATAATATGATAACAGTGACTTTACTGATCACACACACACCACCACACACACCATCCCTGTATTTATTCTTTTTTTTTTTTTTTCCAGCTCATGCACTGCTGGTGTATTACAAAGTGTAGCCTTTAAGATGATGTGATAACCCAGATCTAGTTCCTCTAAAAACAGAGCAAAGCAGAGCAGACGAGGACAGAAAACAATTTGGGTTTGGCTGATACTGCGTTAAAATAATATCATGATGTGTGTTTTGGAAATAACAACATTCCTGATATGAAAGAATGCAGATAAATATCCAATTCAAGATAGTGAAGTTACTTTTTTATCACAGGGTTTTTGTGAATTTATCTATTTTTTTCCAAGGACAATACATAATGATCAGCTGTAAATGTGCCAGTGTTAGCCAACAGGCTAACCTTAGCCTGAGGAGTGCTATCTCTGGGGGTGTTACTGTATATCTAGGGTTATGCATTTTAATAATACCTTTATTGAGGCTGTTCTTTTTCCAACTGTTTGGATTGGCATTTAATCTACCACTTATGAACAAAACACGAGCTCTTGTTCAACATGCAGTGTTTTGGTTGTGTTACACTGCACCAACGTGTCATTGTTTAGACCTTACATCAGCTGCTGCGCCTTCTTCACATCACTTCAGTGTCCTCATGCTTAACCACTTGCTTCCATTTGAGACTGTAGTATGAGTTTTTGTCTCACCTTTTAATTACCACTTCACTACACTACTCAGGGTGCTGTTTGGAAACAACTCCTCCACAGCAGAGACTTCAACATTCCTGTTTTTGCTTTCAGTCCTGCTGATGAACTTAATTATGACCTGAACAACCCAACAAGACACAACACTGTTCAAATCTTGTCAAATATTTTACTGGTATCTTCATGAGCCATGTGGTGTAACATAACTCTCACGTAGAATACAACAGAATAGAATGCAATAGAACACATTAGACTAGAAAATAAAAGAGCAAAACACACTAGATGAGAGTAAAGTAG
The DNA here is from genome assembly GCA_019142605.1 of Cephalopholis sonnerati. Taxonomy (NCBI): domain Eukaryota; kingdom Metazoa; phylum Chordata; class Actinopteri; order Perciformes; family Serranidae; genus Cephalopholis; species Cephalopholis sonnerati. The sequence continues at coordinate 31,623,156 of JAGQAX010000019.1, forward strand.
AACAGGACAGACTAGAACAGAACAGACTAGAAAAGAATGGACCAGAGAATAGACCAGACTAGAGTAGCATAGAACAGAATACAATGGGACAGAACAGGAAATAGAACAGAATATAATATAGCAGCTTAGAATAGAACAGAACTGACTAGGGCAGAAAAGAACAGAATACCCTAGAACGATGGAAGAGAACGGAAAAAAAATGGAATTGACTAGAGTAGCAAACAACAGAGCAAAGAAGAACAGAACAGAAAAAAACAACAAAGAACAAAGTAGAGAAGGACATAGAAAACAATAGAATAGAACAGACTTGAATAGATCGGAACAAAAAACAGTAGAACAGAAGAGAACAAAATAGAAGAGCGCAAACTAAAATAGAACAAAATAAAACTGAACAGAACAGAACAGGATAAACAATAATAGAACAGCATTTAATAGACCAGACTAGAATAGAATAGAACTAAACAAAATAGAACAGAACAGAATAGAGCAGAAAGTAGAATAGAATAGGACAGACAAGAGTAGAGTTCAACAGAAGTAGAACAGAACACAATAGAGGAAACCTGACAAAAATAAAACAGAATATAGATTATAATATAACAGACTAGAGGAGATTCAAATAGAAAATAATAGAATACAACTGACGCGATTAGAATAGAGCAGAACAAAATAGAATGGAACAGAACAGATTAAAACAGAAAATAGAACAGATTCAAATAGAACAAAAGACAGAAAGAGTAGAAAAGAACAGAACAGAAGAGAATAGAGTCCAACAGATCAAAAAAGAATTGAACAGAACATAACTGAATGGAAAATAGAACGGAATAAAATAGTTCAGAACAAAATAGAGTAGAACAAAACAGAAAAAAGAACATATTAGAGTAAAATAGAACAAAACCAAAAAGAGCAGAACAGAACAAAACAGAACTGAATAGAACAAAATAGAACAGAAAACAGAATGGACTCGAGTAGAACAGAACAGAACGGACTGACATAACAGAAAGTGTGAGACTCTCTGTCGTTCCTTCCTCCGGCTTGCGGCTGGCCGTTTGTGTGGCGAGACCAAAGGCAGCACCCATATCATTAGCTGTGCAGACGTACGAACACATCCCATTTATAAACAGTCAACAACACCGAGGCAAAACACTTCAGCCTTGAACGTGACCCAAAAACCAAAAAGCACACATCAGCACGGCTGCCATCAGAATGAGTAGCTTCAACTCCATGTGTGTGTGCGTGTGTGTACGTACGTTTGTGAGCACATCACAAAACCACTGTGTGAAGGGTAAATGACTGGTTTTGATACTGCCAAGGGAAATTCCCCGGTCAGATTATACACAGATCAATTTTCATGTGGGTTTAGGGGTAGTCAGACGTTGCTATGCATTTATCATTGCTTGGGCCTATGTACACACACACACACTCAAGTATGCACATAACCACATATACAACACATGAAAGCAGAGACATACACAACACATTAAATGGATTACTTTCACCATGACAGTCATTGTGAGTCACTTGTTGTGTCACTGAGAAGTGTTATCTGTTTGACCTCCACTTCTAAAGGTATCAATAAGCTAAGTAAACCTGATTATCAGAAACACAGCCTTTAATTGCTACGGCTTATAGATATTCACGGATGTTTGCATGTCGTACAAAGGAGATACTGTTTAACATTTGTTAACTGCGAGTAAGATTAATCCTTTAAGTTGGCAGCCACCTGCTTTACATTTTTGCATTAGCATTTCCCGCACTTAGCAGGCGCTCACATACAGAGTGACTTACAATGAGTGTGCTGTAACACGGAGGCCAGATAGGAAAATGTTTTTTCCTTTAACGACAAAAGCAAGGTCAGGTGCGGTGAGAAATGGATGGTTGGAGAGAAGAACGTGAAGTGATTCTTCAAGAGCTGTGTTTTCTATTCATGAAGGGAGACAGGGAGCGACTGTCAGTCTGACTGGAGCAGGAGGACTGTTCCCCCACTGGAGAGCAGAAGCTGAGCAGAGGTGGAGCAATGACACCGTCGCTACAAGGAAGGGAGATACAAGAGTACACAGGCAGCCCAGTAGAGCTTTGATGCATTACACTGGTGCAACTCAGATACAAGAATGTATGCGTCAACGAGAGCTTTGAGTTTGACACTGGAGGGTCAGTAGCAGCAACTGGACAGAGGGAGGGCGGGGAGGTGGATAACATGGAAGCATTTGGGAGAGTTAAAGGTGTGGTAGCATGCAACGATGGAGCAGAATTTACCATACAGACATTATCTGGAAACCCAAACTTTATTTCAGGTATTTGAATATCATATTCAAACTCTCTCTGCCATGTCTCTCAGGCTGTTTTGTTGTGCTATATGCTCATTTCATTTAGTGACTCGAGTCCCCGAGTACCCGGAGAAAAACAGAGAGAAATGCCCCAGCTTTGTCAGTGATTTCAGCATCCGACACCTGACAGCAAAAGACACCACAACAACTTACGGGTCCATAACGTGATGCCATAGGGCCCAAAAAGATACTTTCCCATAGATTTACATAGCGACCATTTCAAAACATGTTAAAGGGCTAGAAAAGCTACACAAGGAAATCATTTTATCCCCATTCAAGTTAGCGAAGGGCTAACTGGAAGTACGCCATTCGGCTTGCAAAAGTTTGTATAGTTCCCTGCTCTATGGGCCCAACAGTGCAGAAGATCCAGGTAATTTTATACCCAGGAAGTCAGACTTTTATGGCTCAATGCACCACTGAGCAACTTTCATAGGAGTAAATGCAGCCCCAAATCCAATGCTGTATCCAGTTCTCTTTATACATCCATATATCTTACATTGTCACTTTGGCTGCATCTCAAGAGACCTCATGGTTAAATGAAGATTAGATTTTAAAAAAGTAACCGATACATTCCTGTATTCCTTGTGCAAAAAAGAAAAAAAAATCCCTCTGGGCCCAAAATGCATTCACTTTCAAACCCTAAAGATCTACCATTTGAAGGCCAAGGGCTACATGTTGTGGGCTGCACTAAAGGATGCGAAAGAGGAGGTGGTTCACCTTGGGTGAGCAAGTTTTTTGGGAAGTAATTGCAATTTTGGAAAATAGTATGCACTAGTCAGAATAGATACAGCTCAAGAGAGAAAAAAAGGGGGGCCACAGGTTTTCTCTTAGGGTGCTTTCACACCTGTAGTTCAGTTGATCATAATATTAATATCATTGGACTGCAAACTGACCATGAGTTATGAATAATGACTAAGAGAGACAGGACAAAAAGAAGGTGTCTTCTGCAGTGATGACTCAGCGATTATTACTGTGGGATCCCTGTCACATATTCTTTTATTGGACTTAATGAACTGACAAAGAAGACAAAGACGGATACAAGAGCAGCAGTTTTAACAGCTTTTTCATCAGGGGAAAATACCTGTTCTAAATACAGTACAATGGATTATATACACGGCCTGATACAGATCAATTATAAGATTGGACAAATTTCACGACTGGCAGATGGATCTGTCAGTAGTTCCACGCTGAAGTCTAAAATCATATATCTGCTATGATAAAATCCTTTGGTTGATTCATTTGCCTTCACACCCCAAATGAAAGGTACCAGAGTCTGCTTAGAAGCAAATCAAGACCCTTTTCAGAAGGTCTCAGTTTGTCTGGGTTCAACTGACAGCTTTCACACCAGCCCAGCCCAGTGGACCTGGATTTCTTTAACGAAACCCAACAGGTTAGGTCTGAGAGCACCCTTACTCTTACCACTACAAAAAACCTATGGCTCAGCCAATGCTAAGCAATTTTACCAATCATAATGCCTTCACTTATGTAAGCTACATTTAAAGAAAACTACAACAAACACTTGCCATGTTCCATGAAAGTCTAAACAGCCATTAAACCAAAGATCAAATGAACGATGACTTCCTGCATCACATTACCCTGGTGCCTTCAGTCCATGACACCAGTATGTAATCGAATAAATTATCTTCCATTTACCCGTGAGGCCATTAATCCCAGTTTAATGGTTTGGCTTTGCATCTGAATTCACTTTCGATAGCCTGTAATACCCTCCACCTCTAAGGACAGAAGGGTAAGTCATGCTCTATGAAAGCTTGATCCTCACATGTGTTTCAGAAGCTGTACACATTGCCCTTGACATTGCTATAGCCTGCATTATGATTCCTATAATAGGCAAATGCCCGGCCTCTTATATCCAAAGGATTTCTGAAGATATGAAGAATTGTTGTCGTGTAGAAACCTCAAATGAATAATTCATCTCTTTTTCAAGCTGCAATGGACAGCAGACATTGTCTCCCAGGAAATGTGTCTTGAGCCTGGAAACGAGTTAGACCGTTGAGATTGAATTCTGTAATGACACTAGCGGCAAGATCTAATAAGCTCCTCTAATACATTTTCTAAAAGGGTATTTGACGCTAGAGGTGTTTGACGTTAGCCCACCATTAACCTGGAGGTCACAGGATCAAGGCAGTAAAGACAAAGCAGGAATTCGGCACATAGCGGGGTGTTATTTAACATAGTCAAAGTGACTAGAGATGGGTATTTATCTCCACCTCACTGATTTCACAGATAGAGTTACTGTAGTTAGTTTGGAGATCAATTTGAGATGCAAATACGATCATCTTCTGACATTTTAATGTCTCTTTTTTGTACTATTTTATTAAATAATTATTAGCTTGTTGGATTTCTAGTTTACTTAAAATCACTAAAATCACTAACATTCATTGACAGGATCCCTACAGTATAAGGCAAGTTAGATTCAAGACTATCCCAGCTAACATTGGGCGAGAGGCCCATGACATGTAGAGACAGACAATTTGCACTTCTCCATGTTGTCCAGTTGTGAGAAAGGAACTCAGTTAACTGCTTGAGAAATAATACTAACAATAATAAAATAACGTTATTTACACTTATTATAGTTAAATTAGAATATTTAGAGCTGTACCTGACTCAGAATTATGTCAGTCGAATCAGATTCAGCCGTTTAATACGACTATTCGACGATGATTTCCCATTTAAAGTTTGAACAGGGCAGAGCGGGACGGTCAGTGTGGCGGTGTCATTCATGTAATATAGCATCGGAAATATGCAACAATCTTTTTTGCCGGTACTAGATGTCAAAGAAAAGCCAGAGACTGTGTCGTATTAAGTATCTACGAGCTGTAAATTCACTTCCAAGCAGAAGAGAGAAATTAATGTTATCTCGGCTCCCTATGGTGGAAAGTTTCTTCTACTCTGTGTCGCTGCATCACATATGCAGCTGTCTGTACCAAAGAGTAGCAAAATCTGGGGACCAAATTATCCCTAGGAGTACACTGCACAGCACACTGACTAGCAAAAAAGTAAAAAGGCTGCCCAACTTGAAGCAATGACGGTTTGAATCTCTGACTTTCAAGGGGCAGCCCTGATTAGATGTTAACAGTTTCTAAGATTTTACAACACAACATCAGAAAACAGTAAATCATAAAATCCTGCCTCCCATGTCTTAGCATTTTTAAGACCTTTAAAAGATTGATTTAAAAGCCTTTACATACCATTTAAGGCATTATTTCTAGAATAATGAATTCAATACCTTTAAGTCTTTAAAAGGATCAGTAGGAGCCCTGATTGATATCCTAATGAAAGACTTCTGTGTTTGTGACATGTGAACACTGACAGTGTGCACACCACGGATGTATTCTCAAAACAACTATTACAAATGTCTGAGACATATTCATTTTCAAAGAGGGATTGCATTTCAAAGTCACAGATTAAGTCAGATCCTTTCATTTAGTTTCAAATGGATGATACACCTATAATTAGCTTTGATATCATAACTGTTAGGGGGAGCTGCGATAGCACACGGCGGCATGCTTGAGTGTGTACACAGTGAGCATGGCTTTGGATGGATTAGTTTATACATGTGTGCCTACATATGCCTAAAACAATCTTTTGAATGTTGGAAAATGTGTGCCCTGTCTTCATGCATCTTACATACTGTGTGTGTGTCCATTCTCAGTTGTGTGTGTGTTTCAGAGTGAGTGAGTGAGTGTACGTCTCCCTGGGAGTGTTATGTATCTAATTGCTGTATGCTTTAATAATTTACATTCCCTACTCTCTGATGCCCATCATTAAGAAATGAGGGAATTACCCTCAGCTGTATGAGTGTGTGCACGCGGGTGTGTGTTTAGGCACATATGTGCTCTACTTTGGCGTACTCACACGTCCTTGAGAGAGCATGTCTTTGAATGTGTGTATTGTTCATAGTTTGCATTTTTGTACATAAATTATATGTATAAATGTCATATCACTGCATACCTCTGTATCTGTGCGCTCATTAATGTGTGTGTGTGTGTGCATGCATGGCCTTGGTGTGTGTATGTGTGCGTGTTCTCTGAACCTCTTCCGACCATTACGGTAAGTGTACATTATTCATTGTGGCCTGCCAAGATCATTATCAACAGAGAGCAAAGATGGACAGAAGGAAATGAAAGGTTGGTTGGAGGAGCAGCGGAAGCATGTTTCGTCCTGTTAGATAAATGGCACAACATTTTACCTTGTGTCACCAACTCCAGATAAATTATACTGTATTTTATTGCATTTCTTGGTACTTAGCCAACAAAACTCAAATGTAAAAGAATGTTAAATATACCCTCAAGACTCTTCATGACACCACATGTACTGTATACTGTCTTTTGTTTTACAGCTTAATTGATGCTAAACTATACCTTGAAGCATACCCATGAACAAAATAATTACAGTAAGCGTAGTCTGCTCTTTTTTACTGTATTCTATCCTATAAACAAATGCAGTTTCATTTTATTAGTACAGTATAAAGCCAACAGATACATGGGTAAATCTTGATTGTATGGGTCCATAATTGCTGAATGGATTTCTAATACTTTTTAGATAAGTTTCTTAGAAAGAGCTCTGTAGTTTGGTAGTATTTCTAGGGAAATGGAATTAGTGTTTAGCTGATACACTTCCAATGAATAATAAATTAATTAATGGCTAGTGTAACCCAGCCTCGTAAAATAAAGTTTTACATTAGGAGGAAATCAAAGTTAATATCAGAACTATTACCTACCCATCCATTATTTAAATACGAGAACAAAGTGGTGGTTAGCAAATCAAGGTCACAAACACATATGCACAAATAATCACTTTTGTCGGGGCCAAAAAGTGTCCTGTCAACAAGCAATGTTGAGCAAGTTACTTTTAAAATGTAACACATTACCCATTGCTAATTAGTTTAATTTGAAAGTAATTAGTTAGTTTATAATATTTCTGTCTGATGATATGAACGCTCTCCTCTGGAGGCCAGATGGGGTCCATTCATACATTCAAATGCACTGGTTACCACTTTGTTTTAAAATTGCCTGTTATATTAACAATAGTGTGATGACATGGAGCAATTGACCCCTCGCTAAGCTTTGCCCTGGGAGCAATGAAAATGAATGAGCAATGAAACACATTAGACACATGCTGAAATTAACACAACAAGCACAAAAGGGGGATTGGCTTGCAAGTCAGTCACATTATGGCAGGCGCAAATGAAGCCCCAGAGTGAGAAGAGGGTATGAATAAAACAAAGATGTTGTGTCGACTGTCGCCTCACAGCAAGAGGGTTCCTGGTTCTACCCCAGGTGCGGGAGCTCTTCTGTGTGGTTTGCATGTTCTCCCCGTTTTCTCCAGGTACTCCGGCTTCGTCCCATAGTACAAAGACTGTGGGGATTGGCTGGGGATAGGTATAGGTGTGAATCGTTGTCTGTCTCTATGTGATAGTCTGGCGACCTGTCCAGGGTGTACCCTGCTTCTTGCCCAGTGTCAGCTGGGATAGGCTCCAGCCCCCACGCGACCCTCAAGAGGATAAGCGGTTAGAAAATGGATGGATGGATATTGTATCGTTACATGGATGCCAAGTATCGATGTTTTATTATATATGTTATATATCAATTTTGCATATACACATTTTAATACAACTTTTGGTACCAGAATAATAAAATAACTTGCTTTTTTAGTCCAATAGATGGTGCTGATTTTTTTCTTCCAGGAGGGGTCAGCAGAGGTCTCAGTCAGCAGCATTTGGCAGGAAGTTAATAAAAAATAAATCAATAAATCAAACGTCTTGGCTTATTTTGGATTATTTAACACGGAGGGAGAGGAGGACGTGGATGTGACACAGAATACTACGAACATGAGGGCTCACCTCACACGCGGCCATCCGGAGATAGTGTTAGCCACTGATGGCCAAGCCAATGCTAAACGCTTTCCCCTGAAAAATTAACCAACACTGGACACACTTAGCTTGACAAAACTATCTGTTTTATGACTGTGTTGGTCAGTTTGTCTGCTTTGCATTGCATTTTGCTGCAATAGAAATGACTGAAGTTAGATGGACAGACTAAAAACTTTATCTTATGAGGTAAAACTGATGTTGACAACATTTATCTTTTGGGGCAATAACTTGCTGTTGGAAAAAAAGTAATAAATCCCAATATATTGCAATATATTGTACTCAGCATATTACAATAACATCGTATCCTAAACTTAGTATCATGATAATATCGTATCGTGGGTCGTCTGGAAATTCCCACCCCTCTATCGATTCCCACCCCTATCAGTCTGTAATGGACAAGACAAGACACAGAAACATGATTCTTCAGAGTTTTTCTTCTTTTTTTCTGGCTTGGTGTGGATGAGTGAAAAAAATGGCAGTAATAAACACTTAATTGCAGGTGGTGACACATTACTTGACCTAGTACATGTAATAGTATAGGATATATTATATTCTTACATGCAATATATATTACTGTGTCAGCAAGAGTATGTTTATTGCATGTAGATGATCCTGCAGACCTGTATTCATGAGAATCACCGTCAGAGGCTCAGAGCCTAATGTCAGCATAATTATAATAATAACATAATTATAATGCTCAACTGAAGGTTACAGTCATTTTTCCCCTCTGCTTGGTATTTTAAATAAGCACTATTCTTAAATCATGCCATAGTAATGACTCGCATGCCCAGTGCAACAGTACAATGTTATTAATAATTCTGTCTTCATTTCCCAAAAGCATTTTCACGCTGTCAACTATCTCTCTTTCATTGTAAGTCAGTACGTTAAAATACCATTGGGATACTCTGCCTAAAGCAAAAGTGAATTAGGTTAATTATTTCTTAATAAGCTTTACAAAGATAATGCAACAGGACCGCAGAGGCAAGCCAGCGTTTTCAATTTAATGCTTCAGCTAGAAGAAAAAAATAAAGTAAAATACATACAATGTGATCATAATTAAGAGACAGGCAAGGAGAGAGTATAAAAATGCTCCATGTGAGGTACGAGAGGAAGAAAAAAACCACATAAAGATACACATAAAGAGCCTAAGGCCAATAAATATAATTTGTATTTCAGATCTAATCTTAAATTCTGAAGAGTCGACATTGTAATTTGCAAATGACAGTGCTGAATGTGAGTGATTACACTGAGTAAACATCTGCTGCCATTATGACACCATTTGTCTCAGGATTGAAAATGCTGAATAAGGACACGTTTTCTATCCAGCAACACCTTATTAGCATGGACGTTCAGTTCCTGTTTTTGTTTTTTTTCTGACTCCTTTTTGTAGCATTAGCAGCAGGAGGCGTGTCATACTAAACAGTCAACAACAGAGCAGAGTATTTATTTGTCTAGGCTGTGCTGTTGCTCTTGTTGGCTGCATTTTCACAAATTACAAAATGTGAAAGTCTTATCTGAAACAAATTGTGCTTCATTTTGCTGCTTAGATGTTAAAAAAGTAACTGGCTCAAATTGTAAAACGATACATATCAGAGATACAGAGGCAGATTGAGGGAAATTGACAGAAAGGACACTATGACAATGAGACAGGAGTGTGTAAAAGAGAGAGGTTTAGAGAAAGGGGGCTAAACAGAGAGGGAGAAGACAGTCAGAAGGAGAAATGAGAAAGCAAACTGAGCATGGAGATGCAGGCAGACTCAGTGGACTGTAGTATTGCTTTGATGATTTCATCTTTCTCTCTGATTAGCACACAATAACTTTCCCCTCCAGAGATGCTGAAAGAAATCTGAAATTATTTCTTTCTCTTTTGAGATTTCTGATCGTTAATCTCGCTTTATCACACACCTACAGACAAAAGTGTGCGTGTGTGTATGTGTGTGTGTGTCATCATAGCAAAGGACATAAAGTATCAAACCATTTTCCAGCCTCGGTGAGAATGCACAAACATTCCAGCATCAAACCTTGCTTGTTCCCAACTCTGCGATCCAATCCTAATCCAGGCACTCTTTCACATCTGTCAGCCAAAACACCAGATGTTGTAGTGGTCAATGAAGTGTTTGTTGCCTGCACCTTTGGCTGTAGCCTAGAGGAAGCCTTTATGACCAAGGTCATTAAATCCCAGCAGCTCCTAAATACCATCCTAGAGCTGGGTTATAGGTGCAGACTACTTGCTTTCATATTTGGCAGCGCAGCACACACAGGTTGGTCATGAGAGGGCTTTATCAATTTGAGATGCCCAAAAAACAGGCATGTATCTGATATGCTAATGTTTTCCGTATCATTTTGGCCAATGACAATACCAACACTGTTCCAGGACCAGGGTGGAATCCTCATTGCTCTTCTGAATCCGAGGTTTGACAATTGGTCAGAGCCTCCTTTCCAGCACCCTGGAATAAACTTTCCTAGGGAGGCTGAGCAGTGTGATACCCCTACAACTGGATCACACCCTCTGGTCCCCCTTTATAAAAAAGCCACGACCTGGCTTCGGAAAATCGGTTAAACATGGATGGATGGATGGATGATACCAAGTATCTCCTGTCGTGAAAAAAGCATATCATTGTGCCTACTCTTATGCTGATTGCCCAATAGCAGATGCAAACACAGAATTTAATGCTTTTAAAAATGTACATATCCGCTGATCTAAATAAGAAAACTAAGTTAGGTTACAGGCGAAACATGACCAAACAAAACTGAAATTCATCCTACTTTAACAGGCTTGGATGATGCTCTCCTTGGGGCAATCCTGAGGGGAGCTTTTTTGCCTTTACTGACAGGATAGGTTTGATGCGTGAAAGAGGAAAAGACAGAAGCGACATGCAGTGAACAGTACAGGCTGGAATCGAACCTGTAGCTGCTGTGGCAAGGAAACTGCCTTTGGAAATGCGGCGTCCACCCTACCTACTCAGCTACTGGCCACCTAACCAGTTGCCAAATATAGCGGAGGTGCTGCTACCGAAAACTGAGTACTATGTTTTCTATTGTGAAGACCTATCCCACTGGTCCATGATTTAATGAATATAGTCGACTGCACCTTTAATATATGTGCCCTGGGGTGCCCACTGGGTCATCTAGTTGAGTGGACACCCCATATACAAAGGCTCTGTCCTGGTTGAAGTTGCTACAGGTTCGCTTCCAGCCGATGGCCCCCTGTCTTTCCTCCCCTCGCCCTGGATCTGTCCTGTCTAATAAATGCAAAATGCCAAAAAATACATGTGCCTTTGTTCCTCTACTTTTGTATGTGGACATAAATAAATTGTTAAAATGTGTCTGTGCATATGTTGGTTTGTGTTGAGGATTTTGCAGGTTAGCTGCTTCATGATCATGGTGATGATACTCCTGATCTGTTGACGTGTGTGAAGTCGATGGATCTGGTTCATTTTCTACAGAGAGCAGCAGATCCAGCCGAGCATTGCATTATGGACTTAGCATGGCAAGATTACTGACCATTCGCCATATCTGAATTTGCATGACCATGACTCAACCTCAACTCTATGTCAATTAGGTCTGTCCTTTGTGGCGTTAAATTCAGATCAAACTGTTGAACTAGACAGCACTGACCAAATATAAACCGAGATTCTGTTACTGCATTGCCTATTTGTTGACTCAAATATTTTCAGAAATGTGTTTTACTGTACTGTTTAGCTGTGAAATGAGAAAGTTTGTGACCCTGGATGCCATCTTGAAAATTAACCAAAACCTAGCATCACCCACCAGCCAGAGTAAGCCGGACAGTTTAGGCGCATCTTTCAGTTTGTTTGCAGGATGTACTGCATCTCCACTATTAGTCTCCACTGCATGTCATTCAACCCAAGAGCACGCATGACTTTAAGTAGTTGTACATTTACAAAGAGACAGAAGTTAGGTAACAAATGCCACCTGCTTCTGATCGGCTTTACAGATGCGTTATTCACTCGGAAAAGGAAATGGAGTCACCGTAGCTGTGTTGTGACAGATCATTTCATGGTGGATGAACGCAAACTAAAACAACATCTGAACTAAAAAACACTGACGTTAAATACTGAAAGCACATGGCATGTACAAAGAGGAATCCTGCAAGGTGTAAAGCGAATCTGACGAAATGTCATCAAGTTATGCAGGAAACAGCAGTAACACATGTATGTGTCATGTGTCATGTGTCCCATTAGTTGACATCATGTGTGTGTTTTCCTCCTGCACCTTCAGAATGCGAAAGAATAAGAGTAAATCTAACAGTGAATCAAAGGGTTTCACATCTTTGATTAGTGACAGAGACTTTGGGGTAACAGAGAGAAAGCATTCTTCATAAGCGCTGTCTAAATTCAAACTGACAATATTACTTGGGATGTATTAGTGAGCATGTTTCATCATAACAATGTGCTGTTTTTTTGACACTTATGGTTCGCCGTTCACTTATGATCTCTCCCAATGTGAGGGAGGAAGTGCAACTGTGTCACTATCTGACTCACAGACTGAAGAATGCATCTGAATCTGTAACTTAACTGCCTATTGAACACTTGGATCTGAACGGAAAACTCACCCAAGGGCTTATATAACCCGCGCTGAATGAAGCCAATTCAAAATCTAACTGAATGCGCTTCACGTTCAAATCAAAGACAGAAAAAGAAAAAAAAAATAACTGAATGTTTTGCAGTTGCTGAAGGGTTGAGTCAGTCAAAGCTACAAAGATTTCACCTCACAGCAGCACGGCATTTGATCAGATTCTGTGTGATTTGCCCTCCCAAATACTTGCGTGTTCTTGAAAGCTAACGAGGGAAATTTAGGCAGATGAGATGAACAGGTACGCTACGTAATGTGAGGAAGAAAACACACCTAGAGGATAAATGATGTTGGCTGCTGATGCCTGGTTTACGAAAAAAACTGTGTCTGAAGTTAAAAAAGAAAAACACAGTATGATAGAAGCAGCGTGAAGGGAAGGATGGAAAGAGGAAGTAAGCGTGTGCGCACACACTCATACACGTCTTTAGATGTACAACTCAAAATGTGCCAAAAACAGCCGGGTTCCCACTTTCCCAAAACTGTAAAATAGATAATTAGACTTGTTATGAGCGTGTTTAACATGTGTGTGTCTATGTGCATGTCTGTGTGTGTGTGCTGACTGAAGCAAAGCCTGCAAAAATAACTAGCAAGCTCGAGCTTCTATTGCAGCACACACTTGCACTACACACACACACACACCAATACAGCCCACATTCTTGTCCAGCCAAGACCAACATCTCTGTGTTTTTCCACAATAAGAGCGGCTCATTCGACACAGGAGCTATGTTTGTGCGAGACTCCTTTCATCCGCCCACCGCAACATGTGTGTGTCTGTATGTGTGCGCGAATATGCGTGTGTCTGAACATCCAGAAGGCAGTGTTTGTTTATCCTAAACACAAGCGGAGTTTCTACTTCCCATATCCCTCTTTCACGTCATGCCTCTCTCAGTTCCATATTTTATTTTACGAAACCTTTCTGTTAGGTATATTCCCGTACAGCTTCAAAGAGGAATTGTTTCATCCTCATTTTAGTGCCAGTCGCGATACTTTTTTAAACCTCATGGTCTTGTAAACATATCTTTACACTACAGCTGTCAAGTGAACTACACTATTGCCTTCTGCTGAATCTCTCCTCCTCTGTTTCCATCTCTCTGTGCTTTTCTTTTCCCATGCTGTTATGTTCTGTGGGTATATCCGTCCTCTGGGACCATCACATTTAGCCACAGAGCAGGCTCACAGCTGCCTGGTCCCCAGAGAATGGACCAACAAGCTGGTGTAAATGAGACATCTCCAGGAGGACAGCAGAGCTGTAGCTAAGTCTTAGTGCTTTGGCTCTTGCAGAAAACAATAATCCTTGATTTATCAGAGACAAATACAGTACACACTGCCACTACTGCTAGCACATCCACCATGCCTGTGAAACTGCCTCAAATGCCACGAAGACTTCTGCTGCTATACTTGCCACTGCTACCACAACCTCTGGTGTCACGTACCATTTCAAGTGGGTTAACAATTGCCACTTATAGTACTGTTGTATTGCTGAATATGGCTTAAGCTGCTAGCTCCAGGGCTGAAAAATAAGCAATTCCTATAGACAACCAAGTTAGAATAACTTTACAGTGGAAATAAACATGTTTACAGTCTGGTACGAAAAATGGTTTCTGTCTCTAAAGCTAATTTCCATTTTTATGACAGCTGTACAGGGGGTGAATTTTTATATAACTCACTTGTTTGAATGTTATTAAGGCTTAAATTTGGGCATAAAATTATGCCCAAATTATCACGTCCTTAATTTTAAGGACATGACCGCTTTGAGTGACAGGTTCATTGACAAGTCGTTACCACAGCAACAATGTTGGAAAGGTAACGTTACCATGGTATAACCAAATATTACGAGAGAAAAGGCGTAGCCAAAAATATTGCTGTTTCATTGTGATTTCAGTTCAATTGTAATGTTTTGGTTGCCTAAAAAAAGACCTTCTAAGAAGTCGGATGTTCAGTTCTTCTGGAAGGTACGTTTGGTTTTAATAACTCGAAGTCATCGAATACCGCTGCTTGGTCAGTAACTTCCGGTGTCAGACACTGACAAAAAAAGCTGTCTTTTCACGTCGGCATGACACGTGGTTGGTTGCTATTATTCTGTAATGGTGCCCGACAACCTCAGGGGCATCTGGACAACAACAGCAGTCAAGGGGGTGAAATTCCAAATAGGTGGACGGGTCCAACAACCCATGATGTTCACTTGGGAGGCCAGTGTTTGTTTACCGTATAAAAGTAAAGCCAAACCATGTGCTTTTTTCCTAAATCCACCCATGTACATGTGTTGGCAAAACGTAACCATGTGTGTTTGTTGTTGAAGGAACGTAGGACGTAGTGCGTTCGTGTGTTGCATTTATTTTGAAAGCAGACAATGCATGTAACAGGCAGAGGTTGACATGGTGCCCCAGAGCATCAACAACCAATGCACCCATATCTTGATGTGGAAAGTCCATGACCAAAGTCAATATGTGATGAAGTTGGAGTGAGATTGTGTGGGTTTATATGGTTTTCAGCCCATTTTTGCTAGCAAAAATTAGCCATAGCAGTATTACAGTTAACCCTGGCTGTAAATACACACTGCAAACCAAGCTAGCAGCTAGCGTTAGGGTGAGCTTCACTCTCTCATCCAAATATGGTCACTTCTATCTCTAAGAATCCAAGATGGTGGCAGTCAAAATGCCAAAGTCTACGCCTTTAAATTAGAGTCTGCAAACCAATGAGTGATGTCATGATGGCTACGTCCATCATTTTTATACAGTCTATGAGCTGCTTTACAGTTACTACAGCATATGCTGATTCTGTTACTGCTGCTAGACTTCATTTACATGCTAATGTATATAAAATATACATAGAAATATATTTATTTTTTTGTTTAAATAAACTCTTTTATGGACAGAATATAAGTTCCAGTTTATTGGAATCAAAAAATGCCACAAGAAACGCCTTTCTTTGTTCCTATAGAGGCTACGTGCAGCAGAACACATTCCTGAAGCACATCTTAAAGGGCTAGCAGTCTGCCTGTATATTATCATCAGCTTAATAAGTCAGTGAGTGAATGAGAAACAATCTCCTTGGGAAGCGCAGATTAGTTTGCTGCATCATATACTGTAGAAAAGCCTGAATAGACTAAATGGAGAAGTCACTTTTGTTCTGAAGCGTGAAATTATGTTAGAGCCTAGTCCATTACACACACATATAAGGATATACAGAGAAGAAATTGTATGGCGAGCATGCACACACTTATGGATATGCATGCGATATATGCATGTTGGATCTGACATATGCACCCACACATTTGGCTCTCTGCTCTCTTGCACACATCAATACATTTATTTCCTTCCTCACTTTCTCATTGGTTTTTTTTTTTATTAATTTCTTTCTATTCATAGACACACATACATTGTCTCTCTTCATCAAACCCACCACACACACCTCCACACATACCACAGGTTTGTTACACTTCTCTTACACGAGCATGCTCTCAGATAGGAGTAAAGGGATGCTTACCAATTTGCTTACTTGTCAGTTAGCGAGCTGTGAAGCAGCAGTGGAAATGTAAAGAATATAGAGGAAATATTTTCTATTACCTCAACAAAAATACACAGTGAAGCTAAGATTGTGCATAACGTTTAAGAAATTTTGTATCCTCATGCCATGGAAACATCTCTGTATGAATAATGCAGTATTTTATGTGAAACCTGCCAATGGCTGAGGTCGAACTTAAACTTTTATAATGCTGATATGTGACAATCTATTTTTAATGGGTTCCCCTGACACGTGACAAAGAATATTGAAGTAGATTCAGGAGACGAGGTTATTGAAAGTCACACTTTCACCATTTCAGACATAAACCTAGTTTTCACTTTATTTTCTATAACACTGGTTGAATCTAACGCCTCCATGAACAGTTATTCACTGAGTTATTTGTTTACTATGCATATGGATGCACACTCAAAGTAATGCTTTTCTGCATGAATATGTCTTTGGAGTTATGTATATATTGTTTTATAGGATTATAATCCTGCACCACAGGCACTGTTTTTGGACAGCAGCACATTTAAACAGGGTGCTAAAGAAGACAACATTGAAGATGCAGCAAAGGAAGAGAGAGAATGTATATATAGGCAATTTACTCTACAGTTGCTTGCCTTGTTATTCAAACACTGCATTTTTTTGTTGTGTTTTTCATCTGTAAAGCACTTTGTACATTGGTTTTGAAAGGTCCTACACAAATAAACTTTATTATTATTATTATTATTATTAGTAGTAGTAGTAGTAGTAGTAGTAGTAGTAGTAGTAAGACCAGAGCAGCAAATGCAGGTGGTCACAGAGGCCCTACTTTATTGAATTTTTATCATTATTATTTATTATTATAATTATTATATGAATGTAATTTTTTTAAATATTTCATTTATTTTATTTTATTTTCATTTAGGCAGTTTGATCGTATATTTAAGGGGTAAAAGTGCTCAAAAACTCATCAGAAGTGGTGAAAAATTTCATATTTTATGGGCATCATGCTCAGGTGCAAAAATGGTTCAGTAGCGCCCCCACAAAATTTGGACAAAGCAGCCCCCAAAGCTGGTTTCACCTACATGTATGAAACTCGATAAGCGCGAGGAACATCCAAAGATTTACAAAAAAGTCTCTTGGAACCATACCCTAAACCCAACAGGATGTCAGCCATTTTGAATTTACTGTACAAATTGGATGAAAGACCATCAACAGCGCAACAACCCTCTATGCCTTCATTTACTTCCCTTAGCAGGTTGACCAGATCAACCTCAAATTTGCTCAGAAAACCCTCAAGACCTTGACCAGTACGGCAGTGTAAGTGCGAGTATCACCAGAGTCGAGACAAGATTCTCGACACTCGACAAAAATAAGATAAACGAAAAAGGAATAAAACTACATTTCTGGTCAGAGCACAACCACAGCACACCGTCTACAACCAGTCCGAAGTAAAATAACCTTACAGTGGAGGATTTAATGGACCTCTAGGCATCCATCAACCACTATTACTACCGGCAAAACAAAATGGAACTCAGAAAAAATAATACTTCAGCGGACACAGACAACCTCAGAACCACCAAAATTAGTCTACTGTTAGTCTACTAGCCAGCATAAACCAAAAGCTTGATGTCCTAGTTTCACTACACCAAGAAATAAAAGACATGGGCAATCATTATTATGTGTTAAGAGACAGAATCCAAATATATTCATTTAAGGATGTTGACCGTCTTAGAGAGCTAGCAAGACAAAAGTTGACATCACCATGATGGACTTCGGTCAGACACTGGGGGGATCCAACTGGGTAAGGCAGTAGCTGGATCTCTTTGGTAACTAGGCACCTCAAATATATATATAATATTTTCATTTTTCATACACTAGGAGTGGTGATCATGGTTAAAATGTACAAAAAACAATGTCCTGGTCAAAGGTCAAAGTGAAGTTAGAATATTCTCTGAGATCAGGCGACGTGTCTGTGTATGCATTCCATTTGACAACTCAGAAAAATGAAGATAATGTCTATAGCACTGAAGAGTTTCTACTTCTGTGCTTTGACAACAAGCTTTTGTCGAGTTTTGGTTTGTGGTTTGGGATGTTTAAAACTGAAAGGATGTGCCAGGGCTGGCTGAAGAAGGTCAGCAGGAGGGGACAGTTTTACCTCTCAAAACATTTGACATTTGAATCTTTTTTTTTTTTTTTTGTGGGCACATACACACACACAAGACCGATGCGCATGTTTTCATGGATATCTAACCATTCCTCAGTTGCTTGACGTCAGTGGAGCAAACTGCTCAACCTCACTGCTGGACACTGAGCCAGGGGGAATACTTTCTGGTCAACGTCCCTATTTTTCTCTCTCCCTCTCGCACACACACGCAGGATCGTAAAAGGGCCAAGACAGCCCAGAAATTTCTATTTCACTGGACACTAATCAAGAGGGAACAGGCCTTTACCTTCTTGGCACATGCACAAAACACACAGTGACAGCCACGCAGACACACACACACACACACACATATACACAAAAATGCAGCTGCGAGTCTTGGCATAAACAAAGATGCGTATGCACACCCACAAAGGCAGAGTGACAAATTAATATGAAGCATACAAAAAGGCACCCGCAGCAACACCTACATGGACAACCCACAAACACACACTCACACACAAGTGCAGACATTCTGTTTTGCTGCATATCAACTGTGGGAAAGCGAAGCGAAACAGAGGAGACAAGATAATAATACAGTCAGTCAGTTTATTCCACTACCTCTGGATGGGTAATTAGAGTGAGAAAGGGAGAGATATACAGGACAAAAAGAGACGCAGAGATGGAGAGGGAAAACACAAAGAGCCCCGACTCACTTCAATTTACACATAATCCTTTTTTTAATCAAGAGTTTGATCAAAGTGCACTTTTCAAATCACAGATAACCAACACCATTCATAGACCTGAGAACCATTTTAAACCTGATAATGCTATGATCAGCCATCTATGAAAATTTAAAAAGGGTGCACAGATATGTCGGGAAGGAAAGGACAGAGAAGAGGAATGATGTTGAGGGAGACTAAGAAAAGGGTTAAGGGATGGGTCAAGTGTGATTGGACAGATGGAGGGAGGAGGAAGGTGTTTGATTAGCAAAAGGAAGCAAAGAACAAGAAGGTTTAGGACAGCAACAGCACACCCATCTCACACTGCCAATTACCAGATATGCTTCCACGGTTTTGTTTCATGCAGAGCATTTGAGTGGAACGGAGCTGGAGCATTGCAAATTTAATTGGAGCAAGGAGCAGCATTTTAGAAGACTAGAAGTGATGCTCCAGCTGCTCAAGTTCAGCCGTTAAAGTTTGCTCCAATTGGCTTTAATGCCATCGAAAAACAAAAGCATGAGCCTCGTGTTTTTGACACGGATGTGTGCCCTTCCCAGAATGCTCCAGTTTGACTAAGTCTTAACTTCGGTCTTGTGTGGCAACCAAATCTGCATAGATTACTCCATTTTTTTTTTACCATAAACCCAGATACAAACAGTTGCTGCTTTCTAGCTTCTCTTATTTTGAACTGTTAAAGCCATCACCTCTGCCTGGTCATGTTTTGAAATAAGAGGGTTCATAACTTTCTAGCAGTGCAGCACCTATTTTACTTTTTCTCATCACTGCATGCACAATTTCATTTTTTGCTAAATCCTCCCAAAGATCCTGAATCCTGCTTTCTACCTGCACTATTTCCTGTGTTAGGCTCCCATTCCTTAAACTAAGCTCCTCTGTCTCTAGCTGTGCTTTATCTAACTTAGTCTCCCTCCACTTCAGCTTCTTCCCGGGGAGACTTTCACTACGCCTAGCCAACTTGATCTACGGGACCCTGTTATGAACTCAAGCTTCTGACTGTTTTGCATTTTCAGCTTTCTCCTCTTCCTTTAACTTATCTGCGTTTGGGCTTGAACTCTCTCTGTACCCTGTTTTAACGCTGTATCACTGATCAGAGCAACAACAATGTCATTGACATCCATCAATCAACTAAAAGTCTATGTGCTTTTGTTGTACTGGAAAAACACACAGACACTGGACACTTTTTAAAGTACACCTGCTCAACTGTTACTGCAAATAGCTAATGAGCCAATCAGGATGGTCTGAAACAGAGGAAATATCCAGTGAGCAGCAGTTCTCTGGGTGAAAATGCCTTGTTGATGCCAGAGTCAGAGGTCAGACTGGTTCAAGATGATAGAAAGGCAACAGTAACTCAACCAAGGTGTGCAGAAGACCATCTCTGAACCAACAACACGTCCAACCTTAACGCAGATGGGCTACAGCAGCAGAAGACCACACCAGGTGCCACTCCTGTCAGCTAACAACAGGAAACTGAGGCTACAATTCACACAGGCTCACCAAAACTGGACAATAGAAGATTGGAAAAACCACATTCAGATGGTAGGCTCAGAATTTGGCATCATGGATCCATCCTGTCTTGTATCAACGCTTCAGGCTGCTGCTGCTGGTGTCATGGTGTGGGGGAGATTTTCTTAGTACCAACTGAGCATGGTTTAAACACCACAGCCTACCTGAGTATTGTTGCTGACCGTGTCCATCCCTTTATGACCACAGTGTACCCATCTTCTGATGGCTACTTCCAGCAGGATAACGCACCATGTCACAAAGCTCAGATCATCTCAAACTGGTTTCTTGAACATGACAATGAGTTCACTGTACTCCAATGGCCTCCACAGTCACCAGATCTCAGTCCAATAGAGCACCTTTGGGATGTGGTGGAACGGGAGATTCACCGACAAATCTGAAGCAACTGTTTGATGCTATCATGTTAATATGGACCAACATCTATGAGGAATGTTTTCAGCACCTTGTTGAATCTGCACCATGAAGAATTAAGGCAGTTCTGAAGGCAAGAGGGGGTCCAACCAATAAAGTGGCTGCTGAGTGCATATAAGCAGATGTCCTTCTTATCTTAAAATCTGCTGACATGCACCTCTGAGTGGCCAGAATGCAATGCAGCCATAAGGTAACACTGATTGATTAGTAATCAGCTGTTTCTTCTTCATTGTAGATGGATATCACAGCCAAACACATAGGAACATACATAATATCCAGTTAGGACCGCAGGAGCACACTAGATTGTAATGTCGCAGTGTGAGACTTTCAGCAGAAGCTTATATACACCAAAGTACAGAGAGAAAGATGGCAAGAAGAGGGAAAAAGTAATGGGTGATATGGGATGGACTAGGGGGCGGTATAAGAGGATTAGTGGAGGAGAAAGAAAAGAAATGGAATGAGATAGAAACCAAGGGATCGGGCCAGAATTTTAAGATATGAGGAGGGAAAAAGTAGTAGCAGTCAGGGGAAAAACTGATACATGAGTGAGAGTGATGGATGAACAGAGTTGTGGAGGGAGAAATTGAAAATTTTTTTAAAAAGGAAAAAAAAAAGACCAGAATACTGGACTCAAGTTTAGAGAAAAGACTACCTTGGCTGAGCTTCAAAACCTTTGAAACTCTACTTTGGATCAACTTTAATGTGTATGTGTGTACAGGTGCTCCTTTACATGGACTCTACAGAAAATGTGGATTCTAATCAGATGTATAAATGTATATATTATGTATGTGTAATATAATGTACCTCATATTTTACAAGCAAAAATTCAGAGTATTTTTCTGAGGCCTTTATGCTGCCAAGGATTTTTTGCCACACCATCTCTCATTGACACAGCAGCATTGAGAGAGAGGGAAAGGGAAAACAATCTGTCTTGCCAGATTACTCCTGATACCCAACGGATACAAAGAGGCCAAAGCACACAATGACTCTTTTTTTTTTTTTCTTTTTTTTTAATATGTTTGAGTTTCCCTCATGGCTACCCATTGACTTCTTAAAGCGGGCCCATTTTCCCATTTGTTATGGTTGTCTGCTACAATAAAGTGATGGGAGTTGCTGTTGTCCTGCAAATAGAGCAAAAAAAGAAAGAGGGAAGAAACTGGGTGATGTAGAGCAGAACAAAAGAGGAGAAACAGAGAGAAGGGAGAGAGATGCAGTAACAGTGATGCTATGGATGAATATTCAGATGTTTAGTACAACACCTAAGATAAAGAGAGCGGTGAAGACACGTGAGAGTGGGAATTCACAGAGGTAAATCACTGCAGAGCTTGGGCTCACCTCCAATACTGGGACGAATCTCCTTTGCCAGGACTCACAGTAGAAAATCACGTGTTATCATGTGTGTTAAAGTGAGAAATCATGTGTGCTTTTCACACCTTCTTATCAATAAATAATGTTTACGTGCCACTGTATTATATTGTGCAGTGTATTCTTTATTGACCGTCCCCAGCGATCCTACACAATTTAAGGCTTCTTTCTCCAAGCTTTGAAGCGGAAAGGGTCCGATGCAAGAAGGAGGCCTGAGCCTGGAGTTCTGCAGGCTTGCATATGGAGGTCAGTACATTCAGTTTGCATATAAAATGGGAAGTAATGACCAAAAATTATAAATGAAAATAATGTGACAAGCAGGCACATAAATCTTAAATAAATAAAAAAGACATGAGTATGAACACACAGAGGGGTTTACCTAATTGGTTATAAGGTTGTAAGATTTGCATAAATTAATAGTTTTGGTTGGTGTTTTATTACATATTTATATGTTTGATATTATTTTAATATATGTATCTAGATCTGAATTTTTGAACACAGGATACAAAGGCAATTTAAAAAAATATATATTTTAATTTTGTCAATATCAAATTTGTTCATTCTTGGAGAAATTTGGACTTTTAATATTATTGACAAATCAGGTGTCTTTAAGTGAAATATTCTTGCCAAAATAGCTTCGGAGATCCAACTGAAAATAAGTCCACTGCAGCTAGAACCTTCTCAGGTTTATCAATTATAAAAAAAAAAATATATATATATATATATATATATATATATATATATATATATGTATATATATATATATATATATTTTTTTTTTTTTTCTCGAAGTTGTTACTGTGGCTCGAATCACACTTGCCGTTAAAATTCTCATCCTGTCTTCCTGACAAACAATTCAGTTTATGCTTTATTGATTCCTGCAGGAAAGTCCTACTTTCTCTTCAGGAGTCAAAGGTCAGCTGCAGTACTATTCCTTTGAAGCGGCAGAAAGTCCTGGTCTTGCTCAAGGACACTTGGAAGTACTGCAAACTTGAGCAAAACAATTATATTTCACCTTGCAGATCAATGTTTTGACAGACCTCACCTCCTACTGGAGAAAAGTGGCAAGATCAGCACCAACAACCAGAGACATCATTCTACCCAGCTTTCATCAAGATTTACTTTCATGGTTTTTTAAGATTGAAGCTATAACCTGTATTTGTCAATCCTCCAGGTCTTACCTTCTGAACCTGTATTAGAGTTTTAAGACTTCAAAACACTCATTTCACAACGTTTCAGCAGACTGGGCTGCTTCCCCTGCTGACAGCAATAAGACCCCAGAGACCAGCTGAGGTTGACAAACTGTTGAATTAAATTCTAAGGCCGTGTAAATCCTCTATGCAGGTGTTTTCTATTTATCATGATTGACCGAGTAGTGGGACAAGCGAGGAAAGTAATTAAAATGGAAGCTGAGTAGCTCTAGTGGTGCCCTTACATGTGGGGGGCAAATACTTCCTGGTTTAAACAGGAAGTCCCAGAGGAAATGGAGCTCAACGTGTTCACCCTCCTCCATAGCGATCTGTCTGCGAGGAGACAAGACAATTCCATTACCCAGCGATGTAGCACGGGCCCCCTGAGTGTGTGTGTGTGTGTGTGTGTGTGTGGGGATACACACAAAAACAAGCTGCCCACAGAAAGGAAATAGATACCAACTGGTGTGTGTGTGTGTGTGTGGAAATAAGTTGCCTGAGGGTAAGAGATGCACATCAATCTAACAAGAGAACTCACTCCTCCTTCAACTTATCCTCAGTGAGGCTGAAGGCGGCCAATCAGTGTGTATACATGCATTTATTTGAGGTGTTTCATAGGCTACATTTGGGGTAAACATTTAATTTAACCAACTGGGAAGGGATGGATTAACTGCAACGGCAAACTTTATTAGTGTGCCCACTTTAATTTTGCTTAATATTTTTATCCTTTGGTTAAGATAAGAGGAAAGGACTACATGTGTATTACTTCTAATTAAATACAGGGCAAGGCTCCAGAAAGTGAACATTCGTCACTGCAATGGTACCAATAGCAAATACAGGAACTTTGCCAAGATAAAGTACTCTAAAACTGGCAAAATTTTGAAAGTTAGTTGCTATCTGCTCAAAGATAATGTTAACAAAATTACAAAACTAACCAGACTTTTGATTATTGCTTTTGGTACTTGGCAGTTTTTAATGTTCTGTGTTAAAAATCCAATCGCCTAAAACACCCCGAGATACTGAAGCGATTGATACCATGAGTATGGCTTTATCACTGATGTACAACAAATTATAACCTCTCATACTATATATCTGTCATGCAGTGTAACGCCAGACATGCCACTCAGATCCAGACTCACAGCCTCTCTTATTTGCTAGTGTGAAAGAGCAAGACAGAAACTGAAAGACTGAAGAAGTTTTACGGAAAGACAAAGAGTAGATTTTGTTGCATTCTTGACCTTCTGTGAGCTTTCCCCTTTTCTATGGGTTTTCAGAACTAACCGCATGCATACAAACACACCTTAACAAAAGCCAAATGGACTTGGCCTTGTAATCCAACCCACGCCCACAACACTGGCGTCTAAGGCTTCTGTTATCGTTTGTAGCGTTAAGAAGAAAAAAGTCCACACCACACCAGAGTTTACATAATGGCACCGCTGTGATCCGAGAGCGGCTCAGACTGGATTTGTTTACGAGAATGAGTCAATGCCAAACCTAGAGGAAGAACCCCCCCCTTTCTTGTGTGATGATTTATGGTATAAATTCATTACTAAGCAGACGCCATTCTTGCTCACAATATAAATGTTTTTCTTCATTACAGATGCTGACAATCTTGTCATTACCATGATGGGAGTACTCTGTCTGGAGTGCCCTTTTTGTCCTGTGAATTATCTGTCAAAAATTTGGGGGGAAAAAGAGTGTTTGTTCTTGCCTAGTGTCAGCTGGCAGGCTGAGTGACTGGCTAATGGGCTCTTTAGATGGGGAGTGATCAGGACAGAGCTTTTAGATATGTATGGCCTGATTTGTTTTGAGGGCCAATGTGATCACAGCTCAGCACCTGGTCCATCTATCTGTATCAATCCACCTATCTATGTCAATCCACCTATCTATCTACCTACCTATTTATCTACCTATCTGTTTACCGATATAAGGACCTATCTATCTACCTATCTCCCTTTATCCAGTTAACCACCTACCTAACTACCTACCTACCTATTTAACTACCTATCTACTTACCTATATATGGACCTATCAGCCTACTTATCTACCTATATCCAGCTAACCACCTATATACCGGTGTATCTACCTACCTACCTATCTATCTAGCTTCCTGCCTACCTATTTATCTACCTATCTTTCTATATCCACCTACCTACCAACCTATCTTTTTATACCTATCTACCAAGCTACCTATCTGTCTACCAGTTTATCTACCTATCTCCCTATATTCAGCTAACCACCTATCTACCTTCCTACCTTCCTACCTACCTACCTACCTACCTATTTAACTACCTGTCTACTTACCTATAAATGGACCTATCAGTCTACCTATCTACCTATATCCAGCTAACCACCTATCTACCGATGTATCTACCTACCTACCTACCTTTTTACCTACCTATCTATCTAGCTTTCTGCCTACCTATTTATCTAACTATCTGCCTATCTACTTACCTATATGTGGACCTATCTATCTACCTATCTCCCTTTATCCAGTTAACCATCTACCTACCTACCTATCTTTTTATACCTATCTACCAAGCTACCTATCTGTCTACCAGTTTATCTACCTATCTCCCTATATTCAGCTAACCACCTATCTACCTACCTACCTACCTACCTACCTATTTATCTACCTATCTGTCCATCCATTTGCCAATATATGGACCTATCTACATACCTACCTTGCCATATATACCTACCTACCTACCTACCTACATATGCCTGTCTGTTAACCAATATATGAACCTATCTACCTATCTATTCCCCATTTATCCAGCTAACCACCTATACACCTACCTATCTACCTATTTATCTACCTACCTACCTACTTACCTTAATGTACCTATCCACTTATCTATCTATCTATCTATCTATCTGTCTGTCTGTCTGTCTGTCTGTCTGTCTGTCTGTCTATCGATCTATCTATCTATCTATCTATTCATCCATCCATCTATCCACCCACCAATCCATCCATCCATAAATTGTAAATGATGTCCTAACTCTTGTCTTGTAACAAACTTTTACAGGTGCAATAACTTCAGGTCTGCTAACTGACTGTTTACTGGCAGACTACGTGTCTTGCAGGCTGACCGTGTGACAGGTCACCGGGGTGACTGGCTGGATATATGACCCTCTGCAGTTGATGTTGTGTTAGCTGGGAGGCTGAATAACTGGCCGGGTGCAGCCCATGTTGTGGTGCTATAAATTGTCTAGCTGACGGCCATTCAGGACAGCAATAGATAGAAGAATGGACAAAGCCAGAAAAGGGCAGGAAAGCAATAACTCCCCTGTTGTGACAGCAAAGGAAAAGGATGTTGTATTTCACCAAAGAGCTTTCCAGTTTTATGACCTCTTACTTATTAAATTATAATGAACTTTCACTGTCCACACTATTTCATTTTTCTTTATCAGTCTGTCACTTTCTATCTCTCTATCATTGTACACAACTTTTCTTTTGGAAGATAGCGTCTAAAGATGTTAGCGAGCACTGTGGTGCTGGAGTGTGCTTGTGTGTGCCTGTGTTAATGTGTGTGTCTCTGAGTGTTTGCTTACAGATGAGATAGGCATCTTTTTTTAAACACCATAGGGCAATAACATCCTGCCATGTGTATATCAGCTTAGCACACAAACGCACACACAAGTACTCGCCTCTATCCATCAGCATACACACTCACACACACACACAATTTCATATTTATGCATATTTCTGTACTTTCTGCACGTAACTGTAGCTTTGTATGTATCCAAAGTGACAGACAGAATATAAACACCCTATGTTGAAATAATGCAAAGAGAAACAGACATCACAGCGGCACTGAATTTTCACATAAAAACACAAGTCAACACGCACACAACTGCCATCTCATCGTGCTGACATAATGTTGACACACTCCTGGAAAAAGATCACAAAAGCTCCATAAAACTGGTGTGAAGGTGGAGTGAGCGCGCATATACACAGACGGGTTCGGGGTCATGGTATGACGTCCTCTGTTCTTAATGCAAACCAGTGTAAACACCCAGCTAACAGATGCCGCCACAAACTAGAAGCCAAAACACAGAGGCAAAGAGAAAGGTGGAGGGGGGAGAGGATGTGTGAGAGAACTGAGTGGCTGAGACGAAAAGATGATAGAGAGGGCGAGAAAGAAAGAACGGATTTAGGAAAGGACTTGAAAAGATAAAAATGCCGCATATATAAAGAGGCAAGAAAGACAAAGAGCAAGAAAGATGAGAGATAATCACAAAATTTGAGGTAGAGAGAGACAAAGGGTGAAGGGGAAAAATGTAAAAAGGCATAGACAGATGGCTCTGCGCTGTTCTCCTGATAACACTTCTATCTGTGTAAAACATAACAAGCCCCCGGTGTAAGTAATAAACACTGCATAAAATCAAACTATCATCATGATGGTAATGACGACAAGTGTAGCCTGTCATGGTGTCGTTATCACTGTGTCTGCGCAACCCTTTAAAGTTTTAGGTGACAGTTAACATAATGAAAAAGCAGATAAAAATAGAGCGAAAGACGGAGAGAAAACAAGGAACAAAAGCACAGAAATAGCGGGAAACAGTGGGGTGGTGTTGACAGATTTATAAGAAAAAAAGTGTGAGACGAAAAGGAAAAGCGTGAGATGAGGATCTGAGTTTCTGTAGTTTGAATGTAGAATTAAAGCCGATGTTTCCCCTGGTGCGTGCCTCGGACATGTCATAAAATCACCAACTGATATCAAGACAATTATACTCACTGCCAGGCTCGACCCGCTGAGGTGTTGTTCTCACAAACTTGTAATTGACCCCTGATGAATAGTTACACAGCGCAACTATCTCGCTCTGTCTTACACACACACACTCTTGGAGACCACCAAAGTGCCATTATGATGCAGGAAATTACCACTAGCGAAAAAAAGTACATGCACACACATGGACTGGCTTGCACAAAGACATGGGGTACATACATCTCTTCATCTTTCTTTCTCACACACATTCTGCTCTGTTTATGGATTGCATCATTCACCCTGCTGACATAATCTACCATAACATAAAACTCTCATTAATTCAGTATTATTTCAGCATCCAGTAATTCATCATAGCCGATATGATTAGCCAAACTGTCACACTCACATACAGTCTCATTCATCAAGCATTTGCATGGGAATGTTGCTTCAGCTTTGAATACAACCTCGATGGGTGGTGTGCTTGGCTTTAAAACTGCTTCTGTTGACAAGTAAGATGGGATCAAACAGGTGTGGTTTCCTGTTTAGCCGGCAGGGACGTGTCCTGACCACCTTTTTTACTTTGTCCCTGTACTGCTTTGTTTTATTTCCCACACTGACTTGACTTAAATGAGATCAAAGCCATTTACCGAGGTAACATTTTGACTCTACCTGATTCTACCTTTCTTTCAACCCACCTTACTCTGATTTAGACCTGAGGTGGATTTTAAAATACTAAAGTGTCAGAAATAAGAAATCTGGTAAGGGCTCATATTTTTCAGTGCCATGGGAGTGATGAATTAAGGGTCTTCTACTGCAGTATATCAAAACGTGTCACTTTTGGCACCGTTTTGAAGTGCCCTGCCATGACTGATGCCAAAGATGGATCTAATTTCACCTGCTAGCCAGCAAGCAGCTGCAGCAACATGATTCTTGAGGAAATTGAATTTAAAATGTTACCTATTCCTTATGCTACCAACCGACACAAATAAAGCAGGATAGAAAGTAAACACTTATATGTGAGGAAATTCTGGCCAGCAGAGATAATGCAGAAGTGCATCCCTTTTTTTCTCCCCCTGCTACAATAAGAAAACATAAATTCACTGTTGACAAGAGAATGTTTTTTTCAGACCTGTCATTTAAGAATAAACAGGCAGCCATCAATGACAGAGCATTAGTGTAGTGACAGATGTATTCAAACCGCCAAACTGAAGGAGAGAGGAGGAGGTTCAGGCACAGATTAGAGGAGGGAGTTGTCACAATAAATCTGAGGTATTAGTGGATGTAAAATAAATAGAATTCAAAACACATTCATACTGGTTTTACATTAGATATAGCCAGTGCTGCTTACTTGATGGAATACAGTGGAATCCTTTTAAGTACATGATGTAATGTGCATAGGAGCCTAAGGACCCCTTAGGGGACTTTTAGGGAGTTCTCATGGGGTCCCCAGAAAACATAGTTTAGGGGAATAGTTTATTTTCACTATTAAATTCACTAAAGAAGAGAGCACAATGCAAGTGCCCAAGTAATAGTCAAAAGCATGGACATAGGTTTTTTTGAGGGGCGAAACAGGGGACATGCCCCCCTCAGTATTTAGAACTCATGCATTTGTACCCCAAACACATTAAAATGGTAAAAATTAAGCATAGCGTTAGTTCAGGGAGGACACGAAGTCAAGCTTAGCTCACATCCCAGGTACATCAGCTAATAACAAACAGCCCGATCAACTGATGGAGCAGTTGATTGATGGGAGGGAGTCAGCTGATAGATCACATGATTCCTCTCTATGCAACCAATTGGCAAATCTCATTCAGGGCACCCTATTCAAACTTCTTTGGCTGGACTACTGCTGCTGCTTCCTCTGCAAGCCACTTTGCAACCCGCCTCCATCCCAGCTCCTCCTTTTCATGCTGTGTCTGACTTATCAAAGTCATTTCTGTTTCTGTTTTCTTCTTTGGGGTCTTTGCTGCTGCTCTCCTTGCCTTAGACTTTCTAGTGTATGCGCATGGAAGGGCAAGGAGGTGTGCTCTCTCTGCCTCAGGCTTTCCTTGTTCATGTGTGGAAGGGCAGAGATGCTTGCTATGTCTGCCCTAAGGCTTTCCACGTAGGCACATGGAAGGGCAGAGAGATGTGCCCTATCTGCCTTAGATAAAGCAACTATGCACAGTTAAAACAGGAAGTATCATGACATTCCCACCATAAATTGATGCACAGAAGGAACAAACTTTTGCATAAAAATAATCAGAAAGTGTTTGGTACTCAAAATTCCTTGGGGGAGGACACCAAGACCCTCCATTTAGTATGTGTCCCTCCCAGATGTTGAAAAAAACCCATGCCCTTGGTCATAAGAGAGACTAGTCTGATCATAGCTTTAACTTCCTCCATGGTTATCTCCCCAACAGTAGCTGATAGCTATAGAATTCTGGTTTTGATCATATTTAACAACTTAAAATCTTTCCAGAACGAGGTCCCTGAAGTGAAATCTTATCAATTTAGGGATCCTGGACACAAAAAATATTTGAATACCACTGTATTAACTGATGATTGTAATAATATACAATGACTTTCACCTAAAGTTTCAGCTAGCCATACTGAATCAGGTGTTAAAATAATAATATTCAAGTGAAAACCTTTAAATAATGACCAAAAAGAATTACACTCCCTCTGTACTTTTGTTCATTTAGTTAAAAGCGTACAGTTTAAAAAGTTAATCCTCACATGCATAAAGACATTTAGCTAAATACCATATTTAACAAAGGTGTTTTTATTCCAATTGTCCTCAAGACTCCTTGTCATTTACAAGTCTATCCTATCTCAACACCATTACTATGCACAGGCTCAGTGTATAAAACCTTCACTATCAGAATAATGGATCTCAAAGGAAGCCATTGCCAACTCACAGGCAAATGTGACATGCCGTTAAATTGACACTCATTGGGCTTTTGTATGATTATTAAAATGCACAGCCATAACTGCAAAATGACCAAATGTCATTTTAACAACTAATCATTAGAGCTTGACAGCTGGCGGCGTCTCCTACTGTAAGGGCTTATCAAGACTCATCACAATTCAAGTTTTATATTCAGCCCTTCAGATATTATAACTTACTATTAAAATTGTCATTGAGCTATAGGGTGTGACTGTGCAAGCAACAAAAATGTGCTTATTACACAAAAATGACACGTTTATATGGCACTCCAAAGTGTTAAAAATTAAGTAAATAAATAAATATTAAAGAAAAAAATTGCAAAACTGTATTTTGGTAAATGAAAAAATGATTTCAGAAAATTATTAAAACTCAACTATTATCATAAAATGTTATTAGATCAGTTTTATAGAACTTTTCCGGCCTTTTTTATTTAAAAATTATGGTTTTAATTTCATAATTCATACATAATTTATCCTTTTTACAAGGATGTGTAGTCAACACATTCTTACTTTTCAGGCAATCATATGTCCCCTACCTCTAAAGATAGCAAGCTCAACACCCAGTTAGCACCTCTCTGACTGACACAACAATATTCTAGAACCAGTCACAATTCAGTGGCCAGCAGCCTGTTGACCTGACCATGAGTTTGATTGGAAGTTCAAGTGTACGCCCAGCAGGGCAGCCATTACAGAGCCATAACATAATCAATACCTTTCCATGGTGCTTGAAGTCACAGCAGTTAATTGCAGCTGCAAGTCAAGCTCTATTTTTTGTGCATTGTTTTTGTCTTTGCTTTGCACATGCATACCAGCTGAAATTCATAAAACGTCTCATTATTAATTCATGTGTTTCTTTTGGAGTTGTAATTGCATCATGGTCAATTGCACCACACATTTTTATCTCATTTCTATTCTCCTCTTCCCTTTCACTCTTTACTGCTGCAATGACCCACTTCCCCCTTTGGGATGATTAAAGATTCATCAATTTGAAATGATATTCGGCGGGCAATTGTCTGGCCACTTACTGCCGATGTGGAGGTAGATGGTGTCGCGCCTCTCCCCGTGAGGGTTCTGAAAGCAGCTGTAGAGTCCGTTGTGGCCCAGGTCGACTTCGGTCAGTATCAGTCTGGGACCCTCTAGACGGTGCTGGGCCTTCACGTCTGTCCCGTTCACCTTCCATGACACTGATGCATCGTTGTCCAGGGAGCCGCACTGCATGGTGACATCACTGGCCATTCGCTCATACTGGTTCCTAGCAACTGGAGAGAGACAGAGGCAGAGATGAAGTGTTAGTGATATCAACAGCCAGTAACAAGTGAAATATCTGTGTGGTTAAATTAGTGCCCTGTGTGCATACTGGAAGCAAGCAGTCAAAACCAAAGCCTTTGTAATGATACCAGCATATACAAAAAGCAAAATATTCAGTGTGGGGACAATGCTGCTTATTATGCTTGTCATACTAGTTCCTAGCAACAAGACATAGAGAGAAGCAAAGGTAGAATTAGAAGCCAGAAGAAAATGTTGGCTTTGTATGTTTCTGCATACCACACATTCATACATTTCATACACACCACATGCACAGATCAAAAGTGACATAATTGCTAACTTTTGTCATCAGGAGATGGTGAGGATAGTTGATGGTCTGTCACCTAGACAACATTGGTTAGGTTTTGACGACCCTTTGCGCCTCTTTCATAGCATTTGAGGCACAAACCGTGGGTGTTTGTTGCCGACACATTGTAACGTTTGAGCCACTGGACCTCGGTGTTTTTCTCACAGACACATTGTCATGTTTTCCAGCACGTTTTAAGGCACAAACTTTTGTTGTCAACATTAATACCCTGCATTTAAGCAGTGTTCTGTAACAAAGCTATTTTGAAGTTGTTTTTAAAGCAGTAACTATGAGCTCTGAAGATAACAGGCTTCATGGAGAAAATGTAAAATATTAATATTCTTGCACCTGGACTGATGTTTTATGGCAGGAGACACAGACAGAAGCAAAGGTAGGATTTATTATCTGCATACTTCATGTCATCGGGAGATGGAGAGGATGGTGGATGGCTTGTCACCAAGGAGAGACACTGGCCAACCAACAACATCCCTAACCTCTAACCCTAACCCAACCCTTCACAGAGTTTTTTTCCGGTGTGTGTGGCACCAAACCTGGGTGTTTTTGCTGACACATTGTGGCATTTGAGCCTAGGTGTTTTTCTCATTGCTGCATTTTCCGGCACCGTTTGACCTATCAAACATGGGTGGTTTTCACCAACACATTGCATCTTTTCCCAGCAGCCTTTGTGCCACCAAATGTGGGTATTTCATGCCAAACCATGATCATTTCCTAACCATAACCAAGTGGTTCTTGTGTCTAAACCTAAGCACACCTTCGCCACAAGGTTATTGAGAAACATTAGTTTCAGTGTATCTGCTACAAAAAAATTTACAAATGTAACGTATCTGCAGTTTACAGACACATACAAGACAAAAATTTTTCTGGGGGATTAGGTTGTGTTTAGTCTCTGGAGGAAGAAGGAAGGAGAAATATTTGACAAATTCTGTACATCTAATGAAAAGTTCTTATCTAATTTGTTCCAAATATTACCAATCTTTAAAACTGAGAGAATAATGGAAAAACTGTAAAATTTTGTTCCATACAGTGAGCCAGATTCAGTTTCACCGGAAACCTAGAGAAGAGGAACTGGAGGAAATTGCTACACTTTAAATAACTGGGAGATATTTGTAAAGTAAAAAAAAAAAAGGCAAAAGATAGATCTGTCTCTTCTGACTTGTGTTACCCGTGTTGCTTTTATCCTTCTAAGAATGACCTCCCAACTGACACCACAACTGCCTTTGTCGATGGGGTCAGAAAAGTTGTAGGGACCATGACCCCGTGGGCTAAAGGATACATGTGAGCCTGATGGGGTTAGTTGCTCTGCTCTGTTTATAACTCCCATGGGTCCTGTCATGACCACACAAAGTGAAGACCTCAGATTAACACTTAAACACAGAGGATCAACAGCACAACAAGACACAATAAAATATCGATCCCCATGTGAGGAACAACCCTTGTCTATGAAGAAAAGACCAAAAAAAGTGGCCCAACTGGCCTGGGATGAAAGGCTGTCAAGATCCTTGTCTTGCTGCGATGTCTCTCTCCCTGTCTTTCCCTTTGTCTGTCTGTCCCCTCCCTCTTTTCTTTCTCATTACAATGCCTCTCATTCTGCTGTTTTTCACTCGAGCTAGCTTCCGTCTTCTCTCCATCTCCTCAGACAGGCCTCTTAACGCTGCTGGTACAGATGTCAAACGTAGTGTTTCATGTATATTTCATGTCCCATAACAGAAACATCTATATTTCATAGGACAAGATCCCTGTCCCCATTAACATTACCCTGACACTGTTTGTTCTCTCTGTCTTCCTCCGTATCTGTCGTTCACACAACCCCCCCTCCCCAGCCCTTGCTCTCTGTTCTCTGTCTTTCATTCATCTTTCTCATCTTTTTATCCTGTCTGTCCATCCCAGTTATCACTTGGCTGGCCCTCCCCGTGTTCCCTGAGTCCAAATAATATGCGTGCATATGCATGTTAGTGGCAAGAAACGCCAATATTCCTTTGATCTCCTCCTCCGTCAAGTCACTTTGAACGGATGTGTGACTTTATTTACATAAAAAGTTATTTGCATCTTAGCAAAAAACCATAAAGTTTGACTTTGATGTTAGCTTTGATGATGAAGCGGCTGCCCTTGTGCTTTATGTGACAAGTGGAGAGAAGAGGAGAGATACTTTCCTGCATTATACTTGCTATTGTAAGTCAGTGAACATTCATGTGGAGTTTCTGAGGAAATCATAATTCTACAGGGTGTGTTCTCGTGCGTTATTAAATCTGCAGTCTTATCAAAGTGAGAGACCCTATTATTAAAAACTTTAATAACTTAGAAAAGGTCCCTGCCTTAAATATCTTTGACTGCCTTTAGGTGGCATTGAGCTGTTGTAGGAGAGTGAAATGATAATCCTCTTCCAACTGATGTCATCAGAAAGGAGTATTTATAAGCACGACGATGAGCTCGCCCCTCAGAACATTATGCTGAATTGACCTTTTTTCAGCTTCTTCCCTTGAATGTCCTTGACAGTCTCAACACAGCACTGATTCTTTGACCTCCTCTCTTGACCCCCCCGGCACTGCCACATCCCATCCTTCTTATCTACTCGGGTTGCATCACTCTTTCTCTGCCTCTGTCCTTTCCAATATCCATTCTTCTTCCTAGCCTTTGCTCCCTCTGCCTCTCTCCGCATTTCATTTCTCTCCCCTTTAACTTCCAGTTGTCTTTCTCCTGTCGTTTTCAAAGTTCACCCTCTCCTCCTCCTCTCACTCTGGCAGTCGGTCTCTATCTTTATCTCTCGTCCTCTACTCCGTCTCCTCACTCCCCTCCCTGCCATCTGCCTCTACCCATATCCTGCTTTGAACTTAAACTTCTCCTGTTTGTGTCTTTCTCACCCTATTTCTCTCATTTAGTTCAGTCTCTTTTTCTTCAACATTTGTGCCTCTTTGTGCTTCTTTTTCTCCTTCTCCTTTATAGTCAACATTTATACCAGTGTTCTGTTACAAAACTATGTCTGAAGTGGTTTTAAAGCATTAACGATGAGCTCTGAAGCTAACAAGCTTCCTGAAGAAGATGCAAAATATTCATATTCTTGCACCTGGACTGACTTGTTATGGCAGGAGATTGCATTAACCCACCTCTATTTATTCTTATTTGTTAAAGTTGTCCAGACAACATAGAACTCTTTCACCTTCAACTATGATGTTGTTCCTTCTACTCCTTTTCACTCATGTAATCTGAGATTCACATGTATTGAAGATAGAGACTATTTTTTTCTCATTTTTTTGGTTTATTTTATTTATTTATTATTATAATTGTTTGTTTGTTTAATTATATTTTTTATTACATGTTTGAAATAAAGAAATCAATCACAGCATCATCCAGTCCAAGAGAAAGAGTGCCAATGTAAAGTTGTTTAGGAGCTGATTATCAAAAACAAAATTCAATTTTTTTTAGCAGTGCAACGAACTTGGCATTTTGGAGTCGTTTCTAATTTGGAGCTGGGTTAAACAATGGGTTAAACTGACCAAAACCTAATCCAACAAAAACAAACAAACAAACAAACAAACAAAAAAACCCTTGCAATTATCTGAACACAGCTATCAGCCAACATATACATAACAATACACCCCACGGTGTCCTGATGTAGGACCTTGAACCCACCCTGTCGAGTAATTTCATTTAACAGCATGCTTAAACACTCACTTATCCTAACATTTGTTATGGTAAACACATTCAACAAAAAAAGTCCAAAACCAACAATGCATTACTTCATGTCACAGTACTTTCAGACTGCCCTGCCCTGTATGTGGCCCTCAGCCAAAGGCCATTTGTTTCTACTGAAAATATTAATCTTTGAGAACAGATCATTTAGTTTAATTTCCAAAGCAGCTTGGCTCTGTGTTATTCACCAAACAAAAAACAAAGAGGAATAAACAGTGCATTTGTTGGGGACTATTTTCAGATGTGGACTGAAACGATGTGGCTCACTGATGTGTTTTTAATAGTTTTTTGGTCAACAATGGAGCTCTTTGGCACAGGGGAATAAGCTTTATCAGGCTTTGGCTGCACAGGCAAAGGAGCAATTCATTGTTGGTTTTAGTCATTTCATGGGATTTGTTGTTGACAATAAAAAGTATATAGTATTTCCAACCTCATCCTTTAAGTTAGAAGCTCTGTTTTGAATGTGGCGTAATTGGGCTCAGATGGATTTAATGAACCAAATACCAACATGTGATAACATCAGTGTTCCCAACAAGGTTCCATTAAGTTCAGGTACATGCGTCATGTGTTAAAAACCTTTTCCACCAAGCAGTACGGTACGGTTCAGTTCAGCTCGGTATGCTTTTTTATGGTTTCTTCTGTGAAAAGTTGTGGATGGTACCAATGGAACGGTCCGTACAGTCCCCATTTTTGGTCCCCCCTCTGTTGGGGTACCTAGCACACAGATCTGGTACTAAAAGGTGGACCTGTGAACACTGCAGTCTGATTGGTCAGTAGAGGACAGTCACTCTGCTCAGGGCTGAGTTGTGTCTGGTTTTGAGGCTCATGTAACCACTGTTCATACTGTGGAGAGTTTTATTAGTAAACTGGAACTATAAAATGAAAGGATGTTTTGCTGCCTCTCACAGCAGCTGGAGTCGGAGAAAAAATCACTTCATTCACTGGGCCGACTGCCGGCGACTTTTAAGGTGGAACGTTAACTTGTAATGTTACTCAATGCATGAGTTGATGACGTGAATCCATCAGCACACCTTAAATTTTACTGTGACAACCCCATTCTGTGGACAGTAAATGAGGCTTCCATCTGTGTCACTGGTAATGAGGAAATACAGTGAGTGCTGGATGGAGCAGTGAGTGACAACAACCCCGCCCACATAAAAAAATACTGTTTGCAGTGGAAACTCTAGGGTCTAGGTTCCATGTCTGAAGGGTTACTTTTGGTTTCAAAGGTACCATACTGAAAGTATTTGGTGGAAACGGGGCTTTACTGCACATTCAGGTACGACTGTCTCTGCTGTAGCAGTCACTTGGTGTTACCTTTGTCTTTGCCTTTGTTGATCGTCCTGTAACTTATTCTCACTGTCTGCATTTCTCTTATCTTGTTTTCCCTCTGTAAATCTATCTACTCACCTTTCCCTCTCCACTCTCCATCACTTTCTCTCCTTCTCACCTTGAAACTACTCTCTACTTCAAACATGCCACACATGCATAATACACCTTATAGCAACAGCGGAAACACAAGCAGACACGATTATGAGTACACTCATGTACTCACTCACACGTATGCACGGGCTCTCACGCCACCCTGCATAATGTCCTCATGCCTCATCACCATACAGACAAGCAGGCCTAATAACCATAATGACATTCAGCACAAGTGCTATTGATCTCTTGGTAATAGACAGGGCGTTGTAAGCAGCGTTGGAACACTGTTATTCCCTACCAAATGAGAATGATAATCATCTATGTCCTTCACAAAGCTTCAATTTTACTTTTCTTACTCATTATTCTACTTATTTATGTTGATGCCATCTGACAGGGTCCCTCATGATTAAACAGTCTACATCCATAACCCCCTATGAGCAAAGCTGATCAGATAACTTATTTCAAATTTACACACTTTGTGCACTGCAATAAACAAAAGGCCAAGTGAGTTATGCCATTGATAAAATAGCAATTAAAAACAGAGGAAATACAATGACACAAAACAAAATTAAGGACACTACATAACGCTATTCATTTACACAAAACTTTTGACCCCATTTCCACCCATGATGGACAGTCAGCTTGGGTATAGAAGTAGGACCAAAAAAACATACATGGCAAATTAGCCACCCAATAATAAAAGCGAAAGTTTGGCAATGCCATGCTTGCCCTATATATATATATATATATATATATATATATATATATATATATATATATTTATATATATTTATATATATATATATATATATATGACTATATAAACTGGGGGAGAATATTCTTCTAATAGAGTTAATTCAGCCCACTAGGGATTTGGAAAGAGGAGACCGCGGTATCAGGCAATGTTTCACCTTGTGGTTTCTTGTGACATTAATACCAAGATAAGTAAAGATTTTTGGGAGATTTGTAAGTTTAGCTTATATTCCAAGAGCTGGCTGAAGTGAGAAAGCAGTGATAGCACATGAGGTAGGGAAATATTGGAGCTTGATAAGATAAGTAAGAGATCGTCTGCATATAAGGTCACTTTCTGTTTAACTCTCTTTCTCTAAATCCC
The DNA here is from genome assembly GCA_019142605.1 of Cephalopholis sonnerati. NCBI lineage: Eukaryota > Metazoa > Chordata > Actinopteri > Perciformes > Serranidae > Cephalopholis > Cephalopholis sonnerati. The sequence continues at coordinate 31,662,327 of JAGQAX010000019.1, forward strand.
TGAAATCTCCTTACAGCTATGCAGTGCACTCGCTAGCAGCTCTATGTCCAAGTAAAAAAATAATGGGTTTACGGGGCACCCTTGATGACTTTCCCTTTGGAGGTTAAAAGGCCGACGAAGGTGTTCATTATCAGGAATTAATAGACGATGGGGAGGCAAACATGGTTGCCTCAGTGAAGTCGATTAACTCCTGATTATGGACACCTTGAGGGGCATTATCTCACTTTTACCATGGCCAACTTGCCAAAGAAAAACAAACATGATCATTTCTTTATATTTTCATGTGTTTTGCCATCAAAATCCAAAGTGTTTCCCTAGTAACACCTGCGGGTTCAACTAATACCTGAAACATTCATTACAACCCCCTTAAGTTGTTATAGAGTGAACAAGTCAACTTCCCCAGTAAATGATATATATTTCTAGGGCACTGTAGCTAATGTTGTGCTGGTGAGAGTCAAAGTCAATTACATTATGTACAGTTGATGCACAGTAAATATAATTAGACAGTGTGTTTAACAACAAGGCAAGACTAGCTGTCCAGCCATGACTTTGTCCCCAAATCAATATCAAGATTTTCATGAGCAAACAGGCTATGTGTACTGTCAGTCGCAGCCTGAAATAGCAATGATCAGTTACATGCTACAAAGTACAAGTAAGTTCCAAAGGGCAGTGTACTAATTTGCAGTTTGCCATCCTGTGCTGTTCAAAAGATGAGGCATTAAAAGACTGCAGTCAGTGTTGTAAATAAATTGTAAACGGTGGCTTTGACCATGTCCCTGTTGCTATGGTTACTCACTTTAGATACACATTGACAGTATGTAGCTACCACAATAATTTAGAACAGTGAGCAGATACTTTCACTGGAACTATTTAGTTGGTGTCCTATATCAGGAATTAATGGACACCCTGCAGCCAATTGAGAATTCACCTAAAGCGTAGTATAAATGAAATTGTTTTAAGGTGTAGAAAAATAATAGGGAACACTGCAGCTCAAGGGGCTACTTGGAAAATGCAACTGTTTTTTTGCTATTACAGGGAAGTTGAACATTTTATTCATGCCCTGCAGAATGGTATTCTGCAGCCGACTAGGATTCTGCAGGGCAGTGAGGGTGTCGTCCTTCTTATGCAGCCCTGTAGAGGCTTCCCAGAGCATAACATTACCATAAAGACCCAACCTAATGTCATGTTGTGGGGTCACTGGTGTTAAGACCTGCAGGACATCACAAGTACTCATCTCTGTCCGCGGGGTTGTTTCAGGAAGGATGAACATGCACACAAACCCACGAGCATGAACTGCATGTATCGGTCCGTGGGCTGTTTACAAAACTGACTTAAGCGACGAACACACAACATAACACACATGCTGCTACACATACAAAGTCAAGCATTACAATTGTGCATATTAACACACCAATGCATACACACAGGCAATCTCATGGGGGATATAAGCATGTTCAAGCACACACACACACTTGCATAATGCCAAGATAAACATAAATTTTTACAGTACACTTGAAACATGACCTCAGCAGAAGAAGTGTAGGTGGGTCGGAGTCTAAGTGCATGTGTGTTCAACATACGGTGAAGGTTAAGATAAGAATAGCTCTAGTTAAGAAGTAAAATAGAAATGTGCAGTTGGTGGTGGAGAAAAAGAAGAAGTGATGGGGAAGAGTGAGAGGCAAGGTTGACAATAATTGTTTAAAACAGTACAAGGAGATGCTCAGATACGGTGAACAGGAGTCGGGGGGGATACAGACAGAGTCAGTGTTGTGTTGTTTGCTTTTTGTGAACAGAAGGACACTCATAAATTCATGTCTTCATCCTTTGCACCTTGATTAACCATAATTCAACGAGAAAGATCAATTAAGGTCAAATTATCATTAGCGAAGTGTCAGAGAGGATATTTATGAGAACAAGTGGCCCCACTGTTTGATTAGCTGATTAAACACCGCTGGAATTACTTGTTCAAACATCAAGTGCCATTGGGCACGACACTGTTATACCTTTTCACCGCAGCTTCATCAAATGTCTACTGATGAAGTGAGGGCATCGACTTAGAGGATGAAGTTAGCTTAAGGCTTACTGAGCTGAAAGAGGGGCTGGAGTAATTTTGACACATCTGTGACTTAGGGTTAACGAGCAAAAATGCACCAACGCTTCAAAAACACATGATACAGGGACATTGTTGGTTTGTTAGTAGTGTCACCTACACCTGGTCTCCTGGATTCCTGCATCTTAGCCCAGTCATCAGAAGAAAGCACTGCGCATTTCTGCAAACCCTGGATACCTTACATTTGTGTCCATACATGTATGTACGTATCATTCAACATTTCTTAAGTAACATAGTTCTGACTACATTGATATGAAATGACTTTGTCATTGGGAGATGAATGGGATAGTGGATGGAATGACACCTAGGCAAGACAGCCACCAAGCTGCAGTCCACTGTCAGAGACCAACACACATCAAAAGTGGTTGATTTTAGGGAGACATCGGTGACATTTCCAGAGGCAGTTGTGTCACCAAAACCAGGTATTTTTTAGTGACACTTTGGCAGCATTTCCGGCTACGGTTGTGCCATCAAAACCAGGTGTTTTTTAGCAAGATATTTACGACATTTCAAGCTGAGATTTTGCCACAAAATTGAGTGTTTTTTTATCGATGACATTTCCAGTGGCAATTTTGCCACTAAACTGGGCATTTTTTAGTAAGCCTTTAGGGACATTTCCAGCTGTGATTTTGTGCCTAAAACTGAGTGCTTTTTAGCAAGATGTTGGCAGCATTTCCAGCAGTGATTTAGTAAGAAATCGACGACAGTTCCCGCTGTGATTTTGCCACCAAAGGTGGGTGTTTTTTAGTTAGCCATCAGCAACATTTTCACATTTTCATTTTATGACCAAAACTGGGTGTTTTTTAGCAAGATATTGGTGGCATTTCTAATGCCAATTTTGCCACCAAAACAGGGTGCTTTTTAGCAAGACATTGACAGCATTTCCAGTAGTAACTGTGCCACCAAAACTGGGCATTTTTCAGGAAGACACTGACAGCGTTACCAGCGACAATTAAGCCACCAAATTGTTTTTTAGCAAGACATCAGTGACATTCCCAGCAGCAATTTTCTGACCAAAACTGGGTGTTTTTTAGCAAGACATCTACAACATTTCCAGCTGTGATTTTGCCACCAAAACTGGTGTTTTTTTAGCAAACTATGGTGGCATTTCCAGGAGCGATTTTACCACCAGAACTGGCTGTGTTTTAGTAAGACACTGGCAGCATTTCCATCTTGATTTCAAGGACCACAGTGTAAAAGGTCTTGGACTTTGAGTCAGCCTTGACATTTTTGTCATTGTGTGATTTAACTCCTCAAAATGTCAAACAAAACTCTTGAGGTAGCAGATTAGAAAACTGACATATGAATTGTTTTTGTAAAAACCATTTGGGTTATTTTGAAAGGCACTGACAAATAATAATGTCCAGCTAATAGGAGACGTTATATCAGGAAACATTTGTAGTTGATTAGGTGTGAGGACTTGTTATCTGTCTGTCATCAATGTTTCACTGATTTCAAAAAAGGAGCTGAATGTTTCATCAGAGATAGAATTTTAGAGTCTACAGATGTCAACTTTTGGAATAGATTTTCCAACAAATATCTCTCTACAAATCAAAGTTGTTACATTTTTAAATCACATGCGCTCCCTGCAGAGGGCTCAGTTTGAATTATCCTCTGAGTTTGTGGAGCAGCAGCAGCAGCAGAGCAAAAAAAGAAAAAAAAAAGGGAATTCGACACTGGCAACATCAGTGCACACACAACTCAAACACAGTCTCCTACAGCTAAACAGACTGATATTCACACAGACTCAGACAAGTGTATGCAGAGACATATGTAGCAACCACACAACCCATCAGACAAACACACAAACAAACACATATACACACCTTCTTGACTAAATTAGAAAACAGATGAATCTTGATTATGGAGAACCAGGTATGTCAGCCTGTGTGTGCATGCATGCGTTTATGTGCCTCTCACGTGTACAATATCGTCACTCTATCATTCTAAATCTGTGACTTCACTTGTCTGTACATGCATGCATGTGTGTTTAAAGTGTGTGTCTGTGTGAGTAACCAGCTGTAAGTTACGATCCGACTCCACACCGGCGGCGTGAAATGAAATTGAAGTTCAGCGCTGGCATCCTGATTTACCATCTCAAAGTGTTATATTCCCCGTGTTCGTGCGTCTGTGACAGTGCATGCTTGCACGTGTGTCTCAGTGCGATTGTGTGCGTTTTCAGTGTGTGTGTGTGTGTGTGTGCAGCCCTCCTCGTGGAGTCATTGGCATGTGCATATCGGACCGTGTCGCTTTCCAGCCGGGCTGTAACTCACTAGTGCATTTATCAGTGAATGGCATTTGTATGCCTAAGGGGAGCCGTGCCTTTTGAAAGTCCAACAGTAAAATATTGGATTGGCTGACACACAGAGATAGAGCCCAGGAGAATTATCAGTTTAGGTTTAGAAGATCACATTTTTTTCACTCGGTGGCTGCACATGCTGATGCTGCCTGGGCCACCTATTCCGGCACCGAGAAATAAAACGCACACTTGGTTGGTTGGATTGGTAGAGCGGCGGTTATCGATCTTATTTGCTGCTGAGAGCTACTTATCTTTTCTTCTGTTTTTTTACTTTAATTGAAATTTGAAAGCGGAGTTTACGGGATCTTTTTTTAACATTTGGTATGCTGATGCTAAACTGTTGGTTTGATGAAAAATATTAGAAAACATTGCAGCAAATCAGCTAATGCAGACAGACATGCTGGAGCAAGGTTATCATACAGATAAAGAGTGAATAGCTGTATTGAGTCTTAGGTAGAGTAAGCAGAGGAAACAAATTATTTATGGGATCACACGTGGGTTATTCACATCTGATTGGGCTGTTGCTCAGGGCCTCTGATCCACCACCTCTCCTCCAGCTTTGGCCTTCACTTGTCCTTTCATTGCCTCGTGAGCACAGACACACTCAGCTATCAAGATCATTTCCACGATTATTTCATATCATTATGCAGCCTTAAGCCATACATATTCATTATTTCTCTGCAAATAATGTTCACTAGCTGCTCAAGAGTGGTTTTGTCTTGAATTTGAACAGCAAAGCCGAAGCAGGAATAATATGATGACACTGGTAAAAGTCAGGAGGTTATGCTTAATGATGTAGTTAAAAATGTTGACCAGGGAAAGGCCAAAGAGAAAATCAGGATCATTGCATAAAGAAGTTTTACTTCTATTGTTATTGTCTGTGAGTCATGGCGGATTTCTTGTTATCACAGACAGCCTTGAGTCTGAAAAATGTTTTGTAATGAGAGCAGCCACATAAAAGGTTAGTACAATGCAAAGGTGAGAGTGGTCCTGCAGTGCTGTTTACAACGTGTTATAAGTTGCTATCAATAGCCAAGTTGTTGTTTGTACCTTGACTTGTACCTTGTTTGCTATGCAAATAAATCAATACAGACCCTGTGTTTTTTTTGTTTGTATATGGATATGAAGAGTCTAACAGTGATTTGAAACAGAGGGCATGACACACAAATCTGTGCTGGGGTGGGGGAGGCCTTCTTTGTGGAGTTTGCATGTTCTCCCCGTGTCAGCGTGGGTTTTCTCTCTGTACTCCAGCTTCCTCCCACAGTCCAAAGACATGTGGGTTAATTGGTGACTGTAAATTGTCCGTAGGTGTGAATGTGAGTGCGAATGGTTGTCTGTCTCTATGTGTCAGCCCTGTGATAGTCTGGCAACCTGGATAAGATAAGCGGTTATGTACAATAAATTAATGAATGAATAACTTATTTCAACTTGATCAGCTGCTTCTGACTCTTTTATATTACTGTAAATTAATGTCTAGTTTCTGGGAAATCTCATTTTTTACTGTATGTTTTATATTTTAGTCATGAATTGGTTAGTTGAAAAAATATCTAATGATTAATCCAGAGCTGCCCCTTGAAAGTCAGAGATTTGAATCATCAGTCAGAGACCCCTCAGTCGGCGGAGATTGCTTAAAGTCGAGCGGTCACACTTGACTTTCAGATACTCTTTGGTACAAGCAGCTGCAGACTTGATACAGCTGCACAGAGGAGGAGAAACTTTCCACTGTAAGGCTCTGAGATAACATTATCTTCTCTCTTCTGCTCGGAAGTAGTGAACTTACTTCTCACAGATACTTCATACGACACAGTCTCTGGCTTTTGTTTGATATCTAGTGTCGGCGAAAAAGGTCGATGCACATTTCTGATCGGCCGTTAGGTAGTTTACACTGAATGTCCTGCTGAGCCCTGTTTAAACTTTATATGGAAATATCAGTACTAAACGGTTGAATCCGATTCGACTGACACAATTCTGAGTCAGGTACAGCCATACATTAATCTACAATCAAAGTAATCAGAAGTTGCAGCCCTACAGGAGAGTGAGGGGAGTCTGTACAGACACTCACGGTCCGGAGTAAAGGGTGTAATCAGCCAAAATATGTAACACCAGTGTGGGTGTGAGAGCTTTTAACCAAAAAAAATAAATAAATAAAGGATGAAATGTTATGAACTGTGCTGTATATATGCTACTTTTCATATTTTTTATATCGCTTTGATGTAATTGAAATTATATTTGGGCTATTGATCAGGCTCTGTGAAGCCATACTGGGAACTTTCACTGTTTTCTGACATATTATCGACTAAATGATGAATTAATTTATTAAAAAAGGTATTGCAAGATTAATGACAATCAAGACACGCAGCGCCTGCAATGAATGTTCATGTAATTTGCATTTTTGTGCACTGAAATTACAGGTTGAAATATGTGCATGTTCTGCGTCGGAGAAGTCCTTTTGTTTACCCTGTTTTCTAATCTTTATACATATATATAACCAGATAGACTTTTCTTGCCTCAGTCAGCATGGGGTGAAGCTGGTTAGGCAGGTTGCTCAGTTGTTTCCGTGAGGTATGACACAGCAAAAATGCTAAATCCCCCCCCAGCGATTTATAAGACAGAGATCAGATTAACTGCTGTATGACATAATAAGCATCGCTATAAACTGCTGTTGACACTTTCCCGCTCGTGCATGTATTAATACACTGATGCAGATGCTCTGTGGATCTAGGTCCACATGTGGTATACGCACACATATACACACACACACAGAGGCCACACAGGCGCCAAAAAACAAACACACTTGGATGGAGGTATGCACGGACGTACACACTTCTTCACCCACCCACACACACACATACACACACACACACGCTCTCACACATACACTGGCTCTGCAAACATCTTGGAATTAAGTTATCACTTTATCCTCTCCTGTCTCTTTCCCACAGAGAGATTAACATTCACTCTCTCTCGCTGCATTTGCCTCTCCTTTCATGTGAGCACTGAGGCAGCTGCAGCTGTGTAAGTGTTTGTATGTGTGTGTGTGTGTGTGTGTGTGTGTGTGTGTGTTTTCTGTGCATGTGTGTGCATTAGTCAGGGCACTGACGCTCAAATAAATCCACTTCCTGTTTCCTGCCATCTTATCTCGGCCCCACCGCACATGTAGACGTACAGTTTTGTGTGCGTGTGTGTGTATGTGTGTGTGTGTAAGTCTGATCATTGCCCTCATCATCTGGCTTGCGGAAGCCACTGGAGAAGACAGAAAGATTTGCAGGCAACGGGGTTAATTGATACTTCACATTTTCGATGTCTATGTTCTGGGAGGAACATGGAAGCACGAGAGATAAGAGGGAGAGTAAAAAGGAAAGGAAGGAGCGGGAGAGAGAGAGAGAGAGAGAGAGATGGAGTGGAAAGATGATGAGGAGAGAGCAGTTAGAGGAAAAGGGGGACAGCACAGGAGGGAGGAAGAATTGTTGAGAGCGAGTAGGCCAGTTAATATTTTACAAGCCTGGATTAGAGTGGTCATGAAATGAGGAATGGGAGAAGGATTCCTGAGAGTCAGCTACAGGGAAAGGGAGAGAAAGGGAGTGGGACAGCTGGATAACGCCGCTTTGATCAGAAACATCTGTAGGTTTTTGCGGCGGAGGGAGAAAAACAGCGAGTGGTGGGAGAGACATGACTGCATCCTGCTTCATCTGTTTGACTGGACAGGTTTCAGCCTGACTTGCTATCTGCGACTGGTTTATTTTTCTGTCTCAATCAGCTTGAGATTTTATTTCCAAAAGGATCAGACTTGTGTTTTCCCATGTTTTTAACTTTAACTATAAATCACATACAATCACTGAGCCTCATTCACTAAGCGTTCCTAAAAATACATTTCTTCTTAAAACCCACTTAGGCCCCGATCACACAGAGAGCATTACTTAGTATCTATTTCCTAAATTGGACAGGCAGAGGGTACAGCACTTCCTGTAGCTCTGGTTCAGGGTGAAAGGCGGTCAGCAAATAGTTTATTGGGCACAGGGAAACAGAGATCTGTGTGGGTACATGAGACCCTAAAAAAGAGGCTGGATCATGGGGAGTACCACCAGTTGGTCCAGGAGCTTCTCCTCGATGATGGCCATTTCCAGGCATATTTTAGGATGACTCGGGGGCAGGTTGACAACCTACTGTCTGTCATAGGGCTGTATAACTCTAGGTATCCAACAACCACTACCACTACTTTGTTTACCAACTGTAAACTTGTTGTCGTGACCACCACAGAAGGCCCTCCTCTCAAAACATCTGATTGGGCGATGGGCAAAAAAAAAATGACGAAGAAAGAGATGACATGGGGTGTTTTTCTGCTTTGAGTTAAAGTATTTTCAACACAAGGAGTTCAGAGCACAACAGGTGCTTAGAGCACAGAAACGCAAGGTGCGTTGCAATGCAAAAACTGCGAGCAAAAAGCTTTGTTGTCATAAAAAACAGTTACAGAAAGCCACCTCCAGCTGCTAAAATGCTTTCTGTGTGATCAGGGCCTTATGCAAGAGTCTGACATTCACCAATGTTTTCTTCTAGGGATTCATTCACAGGTAAGAACAGAATCTATGCTTACTCAAAAGCACACTTGCACACATCTGTGCATGCTGATATGTTTGTGCAAAGAATTCAATAGTTGTAAAACATTAAAGGATTTAAAGCCAAATAATTTTTAATCAATTACAAATTTTTAATAGTTCTTTTAATTATTTTACAAAAAGCATTATAAACCCTACACAAACACTTCAATTATGGTGAGAGGTAAAATAACATGTGAATATATCTGATTTGTTATTGCAGTTAAGCCCAATTTGGGGCAATGTCTTATTTAAACCTGGCAAGATGGGCAAATAAAGGAATAAGTAAAATATCTGACCTTTATAGAAGATAAGTTTTAATGAGCTTTGAAGACATAGTGTTAAAGTAAAATATCCAAAAGATTTTTTTTTTTTTAAAAACCTGAAGTTAAGGAGCTTTATTTTCTCTGTACAAAATCAGTCATTGACAATTCCTTCACTTTCATCTTTGGAGGAAATCCTTATTAAAGACTGTCGCAACAGTGGTCTAATCTCATTAATGAACAGCTGGCTTGCATCTGGTTCTACAGAGACCTCAACATCTAAACTGCATGCACGCAGGGCCGATTTAAAAGTGGATATTTCAGCTAACGAGTGGAACGTAGCCTGTGAGGAGGCTAATTCACTCTAAAGTTACTTAAATATAATTGGTTGATGCGGAGCTAAATAACACCTGTTAGGTTGGATAAATATAACAGCAATATACCTGACACGTGTTTTAAATGTTATGCAGCTCAGGGAACATTCATACACTGTATCTAAAAAAAACAGTGTGAAAAAATTAAAAAGTTCCCGAAGGAGGTGAGTAATAAAATCATGATTATTCCACCTGTGAAAATCCAATTACATTTAAAAATGTTATTGCTAAACAGATATCCAACAACAATCTCAATGAAAACTAAAGAATACACATTTATTGACTTGGCTACACTACAGGCAAAATAAACTATAGCTCTTAGCTGGAACAAGATAACTCTACCTAGAGTTGGTACTTGGATCAAAAACATGGCACAATGTATGGCATTGGCACTGGGTGAAATAGTCCACCTTCCACCTTCACTCTCTCTCGCTCTGTCTTTCTTTCCAAAACATACTTGCCTTTTGGAGCGCACCGTGGCACTTGTTTCTGTCTTAAGTCCTGACAACTGCGCTACTACAAAGCAAAAAATTGGCAGGACGGGTGGTTAATTAACGTATATTTTTACCAGCCCATGCACCTTTTCGTGGTATTTCATATCCACCACTGAGGATGCATAAAATGACAGCTAGTTTGACCTTCACTTTCTGCAGAAGTACCTCTAGAACTAGTGAAGCTTTTTTTTTTCTTTTCAGACTTTTGTTTAGGCATTCATTCTAGACTTAATTCTCTCAACTTTTCATCTTCAATTCCTGTGTGTGCACTTTTATGGGAATTGCCAGGGCGTTTATCTGTGCTAATTAGGGCCAACAAGCACATGCTTTCAGTTTACAAGAACATTGGGATTCATCATTTTAAGAACACAGGTGCAAACAAATCTGCAGTGTAAGAGCAGTTCATGGATCCGACTTAGACTTTTCTTAGGGAAATTTCTTAACAGCAAATTAAGGAGAAAAAAGGAAGATACTTTTATAAAAAGCAAATCAGTTTTAAATGATTTTCACCAACATTTGAGCACTGCACATCCGAAATGATGTTTCCTGCTGCCAGAGGACAAGGAATATAAAGTGAAGAAAAAAAAAGAGCATAAACGAGCTACTAAATATGTGCCTCTAAATAAAAATTAATAGAAATGAAGGGTTAAACTACAAAGTGTTTGCACAGGAAATGGAAATTTTAAAACCCGATTTCCACCCAGAAAACCAAGTACAATGTGTCCTACATACATATGCAGTATGAAGTACAGTGCTTGTGTATAAGGACGGAACCTTTCCCAAATTACACCATGGGTTTTTTAAATTGATTTCCCATCCAGGCGGTCGCTGGTTTTCATTCCTTTCACTACATTATAAGACACAACTTGCAGAGACTTCAGTCTTGCTTGACATAGGTAATCCATCATGGTGAGCATTGCGTTCCCATTATTTTCTGTCACATCAGCAAAGAACCAAATCTTAACATCTAATTTACATTTTGTTGACCCATCGTGACGTTAGTGATAACCAGACTGGCTGCCTCAGCTCACTGCGGACTGTAATCAGTTGGTTTTGGAAGGGACATAAGAGCCAAGGCGTCCTCAGCAGTTAGATATGAATGAATATTCCAACCTATAATTATTCTGGTGCATTTACAAAATGAAATAGATATGTAAATCAGATTTTTTGAGGGGAAAAAAAACAGTAAAGAGCAAACTTATATGAAGTGCACTATCAGTGGCAGCATCGCAGCCCTTGAAAAGGGATATGAGATTGTTATTATCTGCTTTTTTTAAATGAATCGTGCGTCTAATAAATATGTTTTCTGACTCCCTTTTGGCAAGACTGTATAATAATGATAATCACACATAAGCCTGCAGAAACCTCCCTCGCAGTCCTAATCTTATTGTTTAATAACATGGCTAACATCACCCTAAGCCTTCCCAGAGAGCCCAACTCTGAAGGTCAGTGCTAATACCAGGCTGCTCATTTATTAAACCAAATGGGAGAATACAGACAGAGAGGAAACAGTGCAAGTAAAAAGATAAAGAGAAGAAGAAAGTATAAAGAGATAAGGATGATAAAAGTGGGACTGGAGAGAAGGAGAGGAAAATAGAGGGGTAAGGGAAAGAGTAAAGGGCAAATAAGAGGGGTCAATGAGGAAGTTAACAAGGGGATAAGACAAAGTATAAAGTGATAAGTGGGCAAAATGGGAGATAAGGGAGGGGGGGTTTCAGAGGGAGAGATGAGAAGAGAGGGACGGGTAGAGAAATGACCGCCTTAATTAATGGACTGTAATATATGACAATATTCCTGGGTTCCAAGATAATATCAGCAAAAATTACAGCCTTCATCACGGGCACACTGTGCAAATATACGATGACCTTGACAGAGGAACTCAAGTGGCAGGGAAATTTGAAAAAACTCTTGACAGGAATTAAACGTGTCTTGCCGGCTATAAAAAGTTATGATAGCTCCAATTATGAAAGAAGCTGATGAAAAACGTTGAGTCCTTTTTTTTCCTCCTTAAAATCTGCTGCCGTCATTCTGGTGCAGAATCCAGACCAGCTAAATGCACTGTGTAAGTGCCAGCATTTGGCTTGCCAAGTTGGCTTTAACACACTATTGACAGTTATTTGTGTTTATCTGAAAGTAAAGAGGAGTTCATTTTCAAAGTATTGCAAGTCAGTTTTACAGGGAAGAAATATTACTGAGGTTCTCATCTATATAATGGATTTAGGGAGTGTCCATTATGTCAAACATGGAATAGTTTTATCCTTATCCTTCAGTGTCTGCTGAAGAGTTCCTGAGCAATGTGGCAAACGCCAACTTGGTATTCTACTTGGATCCCAAGGCGTTCCCAGGCCAGATGAGATATGTAACCCCTCCAGCATGTTCTGGGTCTGCCTCGAGGCCTTCTACCAGTTGGATGTGCCTGGAACACCTCTAACAGGAGGCGGCCAGGAGGATCAACCTCATCTGACTCCATTCGACACAAAGGAGCAGCAACTCTACTCTACTCTGACGTCCTTACCCTGAGCCCAGCCACCCCATGGAGGAAACTCATTTCGGCTGCTTGAATCCATGATCTCATTCTTTCGGTCACTACCCAGAGCTCATGACCATAGGTGAGGGTTGGGACATAGATGGACCAGTAAATCGAAAGCTTCACCTTCCAGCTCAGCTCTCTCTTTACTACGATGGTCCAGCGCAGTGACAGCATCACTGCAGGCGTAGCAGCAAACCGCCAATCCATCTCATGCTCCATTCTACACTCATTCGTGAACAAGATTCTTTAACTTGCTTGAGGCAACAACTCTCTCCCAACCCAGAGGGGGCAATCCACAGTTTCTCAATGTGCTGCTAAAATAGCTTTACTGGTCTGGCAGTTCTGACAAACTGAAGCTCACACTAAACATTCACTGTTACATTCATGGTTTACTGCTAACCTCACGTCCAACATTTTCACTTAGCCTTTTGTGCCCACATGGCCAACATGACATCTTTATGGGTATCAGCTCTTTCTCATCTGCATTTCTCTCAGACTTGAGTAGTTTGCCTCTGTAACTAAAAACCCAGGGTTGATTTTTAGTTTTGATGTCATCACTCAAAAACCTCTTGAACTATTTGGATCTTGTATCTGTGTTCTACTTCTTTACAGTCATAAGTTGTTACAAGCAATGTTAAAGTCACAGTTAAATGTGCTCCTACATGCAGAGGGCAGATATAACATCATATGGGATATGTGAAGCATTTAATTAAACCTAATTCAACATCTACAACTGTGTTCAAACATGTGTCTGAAGCTCCTCTCATGTCATACTAAATATCTTCAAAGGAAAAGTCATGCACCTCAGCACTACTGCTGTAAAAAAAAAATCCCAGGGGGAACACTGTGATACAGTACACTAATCTGCATCAGCAGTTCTGTTCAAAGCAACATAATGCTGCGAAACCATTTAGAGCCTCACAGACAGCAGTTTGACGTCATGTAGTGCAGCAAATAGTAAGGAATGTGGGATGTTGGATGAGTGTCTGCGTGGCTGTCTTTGACCGTGATGTTGCAGGTTTGTGTCCCATTTCACACAACAATTAAGTGTTGAAAATGTTTCTGTATAACCATGAATATGATCTGATCCTGACAGGCTACGCCATGTGTGTGGGTATTCTCATGGCCTGAATGGAGGAGCGCTTGGCGTCCAGAGCCAGTCCAGTGACTTTCACTTATGCCCTGGATGTCAAGGTAGTAACTTTTCATCTCACCGAGGACTTGTGCTGTCTTGGTGGTCTCGTACATCGGTCAGACATTCCATGTTCCAAGGCAGATCTTGGATTGTTGGCCCTCTTTCTCACTTCTGATTTCCTTTCAGCTTTTATCAGGAGTGGTCATCCTGCCTGCCATTTTGGTGGCTGGAATCTACTAAGTGCCTGATGTCAACAGTTTTGCTCACTGTAGCTTCTTTAACGGTGTCTTTGTTAGCCCCACAACCAACCCCCAAGCTTGGAGGACCGGTTTGCTGACTTTCGTCGGGCTCCTCTCCTGAGTCCAATCCGGTAAGGTTGAAACTACCAGGAACCACAGACCCCCTGTAACAGTGTAACAGTGGTTAGCTCTCAGGTTCTTAGAAGTGTGCAAGCCTCTCCACCACAATAAGGTAACAGCACAGGGAGATGGCTAGGGCCATGTTAAGAATGGAACAGGAGCGGATCACGAGAGCTGCCTTAAGATGGACACCACCAGGCAAAAGAAAGCCCGGAAGGCCCAAAACCATCTGGCGCAGAACTGTGACACCTGAGCTGGAAAAGATGAACCTGTCATGAGGAGAGGCGCAGCATGCTGTCAAGGATCAAATGCAATGGAAGGAGCACATTGAAGCCTTATGTCCCACAGGGGATGAAGAGGGGTAAGTAATTTAGTATGATCAGATCCTAATCAGCTCCAAGACTAAAATGATATAGCTGACCACGACCTCTGACCTCATTGAGGACGGACAACATATTCAAAAATAAAAAGAATATCAGTGCACTTTTTGTGGTGTGAAATTCTGTACAGATCACTATATGGGAAGTGGTTAGAAGTAGTCTGGATGAATGTAAGTGTTGGTAAATGGGTGAATAGATCAATTCCATCACAGCTACATATTGACATTCAATTTCTGCAGCAGGTCCATTTCAAAGTTTATTGGTGGAAGCTGTCTTTGCAGAGCTGGCAAGTTAAAATCTGATTCTAGAGGAATTTTAAATCAGTATTGATGACATGTGAAATGCGGGAAAGCAAAATTGAAAAAGTAATTCCTTGTATATTATAATACAGCACATCTTTGCATGTGGAAAGCATATAAGTTATTTCTGTCCTGCTGCTGAACTCCAGAGTGCCGGAGCTGCCACGGAGCTATCAATCACCCAACACTTGGAACAGCAATCAGCCTGGTTTGTCAAGCTGTTGCTGCGGCGGCTAAATGGAGCGCGAGCTAAACTCCACCGCGCAACACTGGAGCTTCCAGCGTTATTTTCATTGTTATTTGAGTCAGCGATCAAAGGACAGCCATTCCAAGAGGGACTCGAGGCTATTTCCCTGTTGCCACAGAGGTTCAGAAAAAAAATTCACGGATGATTTTTCCATGGCCGTGTGCTTCCAGTGCTGGCTGTGTGACTGTTTTCCAAGTACTGGCAGGTACCGAGGGACCCTCACATGAGTAGGTCTGAAGCTGCAATCAATCATGTGTGACTGCGGAAATGTAACAACCACATACAGCAGACAATACATGCAGTGCATGCACACAATGATGTGCACAGAATCACAAAGACACACACACGCCTTAGATATGCGCATGTCCACCTGCTCCCTTTGTCTCTTGATCTTGCAGTGAGACACACAACAACACAGGTGTGATGGGAAAAGAACTGCTGTCAGGTTCAGTGGTTGCAAAACACACCGTCGCATCTGTAATCCAAGCAGCCGAGAATGCACAGATTACTGCTCCCTCTCCTGAGCTTCAGCTGGCGTGCTATGAAGGACTGGGAAAAAAGGTGTAAAACAAATAACTTTGGAGGAGCCCAGCGGTGCACGCACAGAGATTTATTTGGACTGGAGCAGAGCCCGCAGTGTTGTTGCTCTGTCCTTGATGCTAAAGTTTACTTCCAGCTTCACGCTCATCATCTGTCAGAGGGAGACTAATGATGCCGAGCACAACATTTGCTGGGATGAAAATCATTATCAGCGAATAATTTTCCCTGACAGTCCGTCCTCTCTTTCCAGTAGCCCTCATGAATACTCTTGACTTCAAAGAAAGACTTGACACAGAGTGGAGAGCGCTCTTTCCACTGTGCACATTTAATATCAGTTAACTGGAATGTAGGTTAATTGATGTCATAGGTTATGACGATGATAATGAATGATGACAACAACCATAGAGATAAAAGATTACACACGTACTCCTAAACAATACAGAGGAGCATTTTGCTCCTTTAATCAGATCACTTATGAAATTAGAATTTGCCAGAGATAGAATGTTTGTGAACCACGCGTCTATAGGTGGGCATGTGTGTGTATTTTAGCAAGGACCACCAGTTCAAGCCTCACACACAAACATAGAAAGCAGCGCTAAGCCGTAGGCACACACAGCCAACACGCAAAGTGTGGAGAAAGAGAAGTCATGACAAAAAATGTGTTTAGTAGCTGTTTGGGTGTCAGTTTAAATATGTGCAGGTTGTGCATGTTTGCATGAATCCTTGTAATAAGTTTGTGAACTTATATTGAGTGTGCATATCTAGTGTGTGCAGAATACAAACATGAAAACATCCTTCTGTCTCAATGACCAACGATGGGATGTTCTTTTAACTATCTTTATTGGCTGAATTTGGCTATGATAGTGTCTGAAGGGTAAAAAAATACACCCCCCTAGATTTTTTAGGGTTAAGGCCCTGACACACCAAGCTGACAGTCGACTGTTAGTCAAAGTTGGGCAATTGGTAAGCATTTAATGCCCTTGTCGGTGTGGTGTGTCTCGCATTGTTGCCCCTCATTAGCTTTTTTTTTTTTTTTTGGCAGATTCAACATGTTGAATTGGCGTTAGCAAAAACATCCTTCTGTCTAAATTACTACATACAAGAGGTCAACTGATTACTTGGTATCACCAATTTATTGGTGTCGATAGGACGCTTTGAATGAGGATCATAGACAACCAGCTTCTGCTGGTATTGAGAGTTATTTCCCCTCACGCAGGTGCAGAACATACATCTGATTGACGATTGGCTGTAGTCTTGGCGGTGTGTTCATGTGTAACTTTTTTGGCTGAGACATGGCGACGTCTGGTGATGCAACAGGATGGCTCTGTCACCGCTAGTTCTCTGAAGTCGGTTTGGTGCGTCTGGGCCCTTAGTTTCAGTGTTGCCAACTCTTTTCCAATGTAAGTAGCTTGCACTAGCTCCAAAAGTTGCTTGAGGTCGCCAATAAACAGTATGTGTGGGAAGGAATTACAACATAATATATCTGAATATATATTTCTCACATTTTTCCTAATGGTCTGAATGAGTTGATAAATTTGTAGCTAGTTGCTATTTTGAAATAAAGTTGCAAAGAAGGTCTGAAAAGTCTCTAAATCTAGCGAGAAGGTTAGTTTGATTTCAGTTCCAGATTTATACAATAATTTAGGTATTTTTTACATTAAGTTTGATACTATGTGCTCCAGATTTTATTCATTTATTTATTAACATATTTATTACTTTGACTTAGACGTACTTTGACAATGTCAGATTTCAGAGGATGACATCAGCCAATTACTCAGCTATCAGAATTTTCCTGCTCCAAACTATCATTGTTACATCGACCTTTAAAAATCCACTATCTACATACGGACATGCAGGCAAATTAACACACAGAGGACACACACATGCGCAGGTTTCAGGTAAAGGTCATTTGTCTGCATTTAGCTCAGTCCAGGTGGGTTTGAATCAATGCGAATAATCTCCTTGTTGGACTGGGGAATGGAAGTCCTATAATCCAACTTTCCCTCTTCGATGCAACACATTTGCATCTGTTTCTTTTTATCAAGATATATAGGAATTAATTAAAATATGCTCCCTGATGTACTAAATATAAACTGTACAGCACATAGGCAGCGGCTTTGGTGAAACAGTGGAGAAACAGACGGTCAATAACAAGCGGAAAGAACCGGCCAGAGTAGACACAGCCAGAATCGATAGACTTCTACCTTAATGTACCCAAAAGTCAGTCGTTTCTTCTTTCTTTCTTTCTTTACTCCTTTCTTTCTTTCTCTCTAAGGCAGGGGGTTAGATACTGAGCATGGGCAGAAGCCAGTGTAGGTCTGTGCTAATGTCTCTTTTATGTGTTGGCTGTTAAAGGTAAGAACGGAAAGAGCAGAGGAACGGCACTATCATCATCATTATCGTCATGATTAGTGGCTCAGAACAACAAATATTACACATGTTAAAGATCTTTTTCTCAAATTAACCTTTATTTGTATCATCATCGTCTTTGTTTGCAATAGAAACACAGTTTATCCACAGACAGGTCAGCCTTTTTGCCGCAGACTGAAACCACGAAAATGTAGAAATGTCAGAGCTGTAACAACAGGACAAGCGAATGGGTGAAATTAAGAGGCTTTGTTGGTGCTTAGGAGGAATGTCAAAACACGTGTGATGGATGTGTGTAAAGTGAGGGCCCTTTAAGAGAAAGAGGACGCAAATAAGTGACTGAGTGAAGGAAGCTGAGCATGCTGGATGTTGGAGTAGGTATCACTATATCAAAACCTGCTATGTAGACTGATAACACATTCCTAAAAACACCAGCACACTCATCCACTGGCACACATACGTGCAAAGACACACACTGTATGTGTGGATACATGTACAAATAAAAAACACATGCACACACACACACACCCGTACAAGGTTAGTTAGAGGCCCATCCTCTGCTTCAGCCTGTCTGAAGTCGAGCTATAATGACATCCAGGTATGTTTGCTCTTCATTTTACACGGCTCATCGCAGCTCCAAACAGGGTATCAGCACAGGGGGGAGTCTGTGTTGTGCATTTACGTGTGTGTGTGCTTCAAGTGTGTATTTTCGTATATACAGAGATCATGATGTCCTTGTGCACATCTGTATGGCAGTGTGAACTTGTACGCCGTTTGCTCAATGTGTGCGCTGCTGCTATGTTTGTGTGTTTGTTGCAATGTGTATGAGCTCATGTAATCAAACGTGCATTAGTGTGTCCTTGTACGTGTGTGTGTGTGTGTGTGTGTGCATGAGTGGGCAGGACTTTGCCCACATGCGTAGACGGAGCCCTTTCCCCGGCTTGTTGACATTCCAGTAGCTTGGCCTCTCCATCTGCTCCAAACTCTCCTCTCATTCAAAACAGACCTCCCCTCTCTCTCTTACACACACACACACATTTTCTACACCTTATTTCACCCGCTACCTTCTTATTGAGAGCACAAGTAAGACATGAATGTACAAGTTCGCCCTATCCTCCGTCAGCAAAGCTGTGTTTGTTGAGTTCATCCTTGAGTCTAACGGGAGCAAAGTATGCACTGCACTGTACTGTATAGTGGTAATGGAGCAGTTGACAAGATGTTTACTGTCGCTGTGGCATGTTGACGGCTGCTTTATAACATTAAAACTGTGTTTCCTGCAGTGATAGGGCTACGTGGCACTCTTTCCCCCTCACTCTGTCACAGACAAGCATGTTGCGGCTTATCTCTCTTTCCCTCTCCTCAAGAGAGTCTTCCTTAAACCTCTTTAGTTTCTTTGCCGTTTCTGGTCACTTCAAATGTCCTTTCTTTCGTCCTCCTACTACTTGTTGAGATGGACATCCTGATTGGAATTGTGAAGTACCAGCATCCAAAATACCTCCAAAACTGCCTAATATGCTGGATATGTTATTAGCAGGTACACATGTCTCTGCGCAGATCCGATACCACATCATTTGGGGTGGCAGCAGCTCAGTCCATAGGGACTTAAGTTGGGAACATGTGTGTATTTTTGATCTGTGTGTATATGACAACAGAGTGAAAAAAAAAATCCCTTGGGGATTAATAAATACAATACATCTCGTCACATATTGAGTTTCGATCATGGACGATGTGCAAGGTACCCTGGGTGCATCAAGTTCTGCCTATTACATTCATTGTCTTCTTTCAAAATTCACTTCTGTTTTAACAGGAAATTTGCTATTTACATAAAATCTCTTTCAAAATAAATGCACTATGTTGATACAGCAACATGATTTGACTATTTTTTCCTTCAACAACAAACACGTGGCTAGATTAGGCAACAGAAGCACATGCTTAAGTTTAGGAAAAAAGAACAGGGTTTGGCTTTAGAATCTTATGGGATGCGAGCACCACTCTCCTGGGTAAGCTTTGGTGTTTGTTGGACCCATTCACCACCCCTACTTGGACTTTCACTGCCTTAACTTTTGTTCTTGTCACACCATGTTTCTCCCTGAGGCCGTTGGGCGCCGTTAAACTATAATGCTGACTGGCTGCGTATCATGCCAATGTTAAAGGACGACCATGAGTCACTGACCAAGCGCTAGATTTCGACGACTTTGGCATGAGACCGGGTTGCCCTAATCTAGATTTGTGTTAAATTTATGTTAAGGTCCAATGAGAAGCAACTTATCTCCTCATAGCTGTCCTAACTTCAACCTCAATGTCAACGTCTTTACCTACAGTTTAATTGCGGCAAAACCACAAAGATATTCGTATCCTGCAAACCAATCAGAATCAGGAATTCCCAGGTTATAGCTTATCCAAGTCCAAGTAAATGTATCAGTACAAGTAACAATGAAAAATGTCAAAAAAATGATCACAACAGGTGACCTTTGAGAAATACTCTCTACATAACACAAATTTTTTCCCCCACTTGCCTATTTCAGGTGTTTAAAAGCCTGGGCGTGCACATTTGCCCAATGAAAGGTATTTTCACACTGTATCTCAATATTGAAGGCATGAGCATACATGTCTTAAACCTATAGGTGCAGACAGGAGCATTCATGCCTCCTGTGCTGTGTTGAAGGACGGGGTATTCAACATTTCCATCCTCTTGAGCACACATGAGCCCGCATATTTTACCTTTCAACTATAGACAGGAGTGCTCTTGATGAAAGTCTGTGACTGTGACAAATGAGGTTCCTTCCAAAAGTGAACAAAATCTAACATTTCAAAATACATAGCAATCACAAGTAGAGTGAAAGAAAGTGAAAGAAGTGGTATGTAAGCAGTCTTTCGTAAAAAAAGACCGAAACAAATTGCTTTTTTTTTTCAAGCTAAACTGAAGTCATAACACACTTTTCTTTTCAGAATACCTGTACTACACTTTGGCGTTAAGTTATGCAAGCTTAATCGAGTTTGTGTCACACTGGAAAATTAATAAAACCTAATAAATGAAAGCTGCCAAATGCTTGTTCAGAAATAGATTTTGGAATCTACATTTTTAACTTGATGAGGTGTCAGAGCTTGACCACAAACACCTTGATCTGAGCTTAGGCTGGCTGTAGAAAACTGAGCCTTAAGAAACGTAAAGAGAAATAGACAGGGGTGACATATGTTGAGTCGTATGTGGTAGTATTCTGACAGCAAGTCTAATTATTTTAACCACGGTGGCCTAAAAGAGCTTATTGTTCTGTCTTGATTTTGACAGAAAATGTTTGTAGAAACAATCAATGAACGACCTGCTACTGTGTACGCTCTAATTGCTTCAATTTGGTAGCACTCGAAAGAGACAAAAGCTCTCACCTGTTGTGTAAATTGTATGTTCTGTTTCTATTGTAGCCACTGACAGTTAAGTGGGGCAGTTATCAGCGAGGATGTGATGAGCCAAAGGAGTCTTACAAAGATAATTTCACTAAGTGTCAAGAAATTACACAACAGAGCTGTTGCTTCTAAATGTCAAAGTGTCCATAAGAAAGTGACTGCTGTGCTCCTGCATCACAGCCCACTTTTGTATCTTTTCTATTATTGTATTTCAGGCGGATGTGAGTGTGTGCAAAAGTCAGGGATTAAACCTGGGACCTTTCTCCGGAAGGACCTTGTGACCTTCTCGGAGAAATGAATATAATGTATGAGATGGAAAGAAAAGGATGAAGGAAGTTGGAAAGGTGGAAGCAGATGTACTGCATGTCGATATGTGGGAGAGGAGGGGGGATGGGGGAAGCATTTTATGGCTGAATTTGCACATGAAAAAGGCTGAAATTGTGCTGCAGACTTGATCAACCCAACAGCTGTCTGACTGGCAAGGAACTCTACAAAAAATATCCACTGAATATCATATTGGACTGGATGTAATTTGAAACACCATACACAGGTTAACAACCACTAATGCATTTAATTATGACACATCCCCTTGCATGTATGAATAAAATTCATAATCAGCTAACTATCTTTATACCTTCGTGCTTGCTTGACATCGATCATCGTTAGAATCACATTATGCAAGTTTTGACCTCTTTCGACATGGAGTGGTGATATACTGTGCATTCCAACATCCATACCGCCATACTACTTGGTATGCCAGAGAAAAAGACTTGACACATCCCAATACATATCCTCCTGAGACCCCTGCATCCTCATATGAGTACATCACATTTTTGGTTTCCTGCTCCTTATACCTTATTCTACTTAGACATCTTGTCCTCATTTGTAGACACTTTTTTGTGTCATCTATTGGTAGTAAGAGCACAATACATTACTCCATGTACAAACAAGACAACAGCCATCTCTACAAAGGCAGTCTGCAGGTGAGCTCAAGACAAAAGTGGACAAGGTACAAGACCTGATCAAATTTGATGGTTGAAATTAGTTTTTTTTGTGATTAATAATATTTGTGGTTTGACATGACAACAAATTTTTACCAATTTTAGCAACAGTAACAAGCTAAGATACTGGTAATTAGGAAGTACATATTTGAGGACATTGGGACTGTATCATCGTCTCGTTCGAGGGCATGGGGACTTTATTATCTTTGACAATGTTTAGTTTTTATACTTATCAGATCCTACTGATCCCAAATAGCTAGGTGTAATTGAAAATGCATATCAAACAAAAGTTTGCAATATGTCAAAAATACAAGGATGTCCTACTGCATCCAGTCGCATTTTGCAATATGCAAGCCAGCACACTTTGTGCAGAGCATTGTGGGTTAGAATAGACAGCAGAGGTTGATTCTTCACATAGATTGAGCCACAAACACATGACAGCTCATTGAAAGCACACTGACAGCTGACAGAAGCCACAATGACAGATGACGGCCCATTCAATTGACTGATGACCAGTCGAATAGATAGTGATTACAGGAATAGGAATTGTTTAAGTGAACAAAATAATCAAAGATAACCAACAAAGGGACATTGACTATGGAAATATCCATATGTAATTTTACTACCCTGAAGATAATACTGCATGTGAGAATCTACAATGTATGCAGTTATAACTTCAAAGTTAAAACTACATGCACTTCAAAGTAACAACAGCAGAGCTCTCTGGGGTTGACCTCCATCTCTGTTAAGCTTGGAAAATGGTGATTTGCACCTCCAAGGTAACGTTAAGTGATAATGTTAATCAAGGTGCTGCGTTATCACAAATTAGTATGTCCCAACTGTATGCATACTTCATGCACAGTACATACTTTGTAAGGGCAGCTGCAGTACTTAATAACAATATAAAAAAAAAATGTTTGCCACTCTGAATGCAAGGCGGCAACACGTTCACCCAGTCAGACAGAGTAGGTCGGGTCATACCTTTGCTATCCTAGGTAATGCAAATTTGCATTTGAGACATTTCTGGGCTGCAACAGCATGCAGGTGAGATTGGGACTTTATAAAAAGATAGCGACCAGGTAGAAGCAGCATGTATTCAGTAGCCCTTTGGTGTCTTGGCTTGGCTTGGGCCGTCAGCCCAGCACAGCAGGGATTTGCATTTCCATTACAACAGGGCTACCTTCTTGAAGGTGTGTCTTAAACTGATGATAGCTTGTCTTGAGTGATGACGTCTAAAGCAAAGATCCACGTTCTAAAGTCCCCTGTTATTTTTGCTGCATGTGTTTTTCCACATCAGGGCAGGTAAAAGAAGTTTACCTGTTGGAGGTGAGCTGTTTGCAGAGGTACAGTAAGAGCATGTTGTCTGCAGCTCTAAATCTAACATCTCAGGGGGTCGTCGGGGGTTGGCTGCTGACCGCTACATGCTTTTGGACCTACTCTTGAAAAGGTTAATCTCCGGTGTGGCTTAGCATGGCACAACGTGTCTAAACTGACGGTAGAAACAAAAATCAACATGGCATAACCTTAGTCAATGTGGCCAAGAATGCCAATGGAAAACGAGTACAAAAGGAGGCTATAAAAATCACAGACACAGCGTTGAAACAAACACAAATAAAGGCTTGTTCCAAAACAATAAAGAGTCTCGGGTTGGCTTTCACTTTCACTGTCAAGTACTAGAAGAGAGGATGGGGATGAAAAGTGACGCCAAGTTGGCCTGTTGTTTGTTGGACTGGTAGGTGCTGGTGGTTAGCTTAATTAGCTTGCTAAAGTATCAGCTTTTCCATTGCGACAAATGTAATGTTCCTACAATACTAATTTGCAGTGTAGGTATAATTAGTGTAGGTAGGAGGGGCCAATTTGAATATTGTGTCTATGAACAGTAAGCAACAATTCTTGCATAGTATACCTTCTGCATGTTGCCTCAGTGACACTCTCAAAAACACATGCACTGCACCGAAGTTGAGAAAACAAATGGGTGGTCAGCCAAAGACCAGGGCAGACAAACAGCACCAGACAGCGGGCAGATTGACAAAAAGAGAAAATCAATATGAAAGAGTTAAGCCGGAGCCACTTTAATATTGTACCCTGTCCTCTGTGTGTCCATGTTGCAACTAAGCTTTTAATGCCAGAGAGAATCTTTGTCTGGTCTGCTCTCCCTCACACACACAAATATTGTACATATATTATAGTGAGAAACAACAACAAAAAAAAAGACCTTTGATGCAAAGAGCCTTTACAGAAAGTATACACATGCAACCGCCATGTGCTGCAACAATTAGTTGATTAGTCAGAAATAAAACAAAATAAATAAAAAAATTGGTAACAAATTTGATAACTCGTAACTCTGTTTGTTGTTCCCTGGTTCAAGCTTCTAAAACTTAAGAACATGCTGTTTTTCTGTTGTATATTATTGCATATTGAGAACTTTGCATTGCTGGCAGCAGAGAAGCAATTCTGACTTTACCTTTGACTCTGAAAAATTCATTTTTTTCCATGTTTTATAGGCTACACACGTCATTTCCAGCCCTACATCCACCCTCAAAAATGCACAAACACCTTGTTGAGCTTTCTCCCGCACACACAAATACACATGTGCAAGAACATATACTATCTTCAAACACACCTGTCGAACACACAAGTGTACACTCATACAAACACACACATGCGCACACATGTCTTCAGGGTTTAGGAGCACTTGTGTTCATTACAAATTAATAGCACACTATATGCTCTCTTTACCATCGTGAACATATTTGGTTCTCTTCTGGTTCTTGTGCATATGTGTGTGTGTGAGTGTGCATGACACGTGGATAGGGTGGATTTCAGCAATGCTGGCCAGCAGTGATAAGAAGCCTAAATCCCCTACACATTCTCACATGGATAACCAAGGCTATAGGCTTCATCTATAGAAACTGCAGCTTCAGTTGAAGGACACCAATAGGGCGTGTGCTGAAGAATAACAAGGGCGGAGGAGAAGAGGAGTTTTCTTTGTTTTCCAGCCTTTAAAATAGATTTCACTTTGCTGATTCAAGAAGACACAGTATTGTGATGAAGGTATATCAAGGCATCAGTGACTCATGGTACACATGTTCGACAGCAGAATCAATTCTATGCTTTGAGTTTCTCTTGTTAATTAGTTTAGGATTAGAGTTAACCTTTCAGTATAAGTGCTGAGCAGAGTGAAAACAGGAGCAATACAATAGCGGGGACTGAGATATGCGGTGCAAAATTGTGTCGCTCCCTTCTGGCACTCATACATAGACACAAACGCACACTCTTGCAAGATTAGAAAACCCCCTTTGCAGTGTGTGTGAGTGATGGAACAGGCTTGCCTCAATTCATCACTGTGCTTGTACCGTATGTCTTGGCATATAGGTTTTTCTTGTGTGTGTGTGTGTGTGTGTGTGTGAAAGGTATAGAGAACTTCAGCCAGAAGGTTAATGCTCCCTCTACCAGATTACCTGAACTGTGTGGGTGTAAACTGCTGTGATAAATATGGTATGTTATCGATTTGACAGATCAGACTTTATGTTAGCCAAAGAAATATGCCACACACACACACACACACACACACACACACACACACACACACACACACACACACACACACACACACACACTCACTGTACAGGCAAGATAGTGTGTGCCAGTGTGCACGAGATTGAAATTTGATGTTGCATCGACTTATTACATCGTTCTTGCTTGGATTTTCTGTTTAATCATAAATGTGTGGTCAGGTATAATTTTCTCAATTTTTAAATGGCACATAGACCCTTAAGCCCTGTTTCTATCGAGCAGTACAGCATGGTACATTTAAGTTTGGTACACTTTTTTTTTTCCATTTCTACTGTGAAAAGCTGTGGATGGTACCAATGGAAGCATTCCATACAGTCCCCATTTTTGGTCAACGCTCTGTTGGGGTACCTAGCACACACATCTGATACTAAAAGGTGGAGCTAGATACACTGCAGTCCGCTGATTGGTTGATAGCAAACAGTCACAACTTTTACCATCACTTTAGTTTTTATATGACAGACACTTTTAGTAATTGGTGGATCTTCAAGCATTTATATATATTAATTTTGAGTAGGTTATATGAACAGCATATATTCTAATCCTCACTCAGAAAAAAAAAAAAAAAAAAAAAGCGTTGTGGAGTGTAGTTCCTGTGAGGTCTGGCAACACTAATCCCCTGCGCTTGCCTGAGAAGGACTAAATGCACAAAGCTGCTATTTTTAAATATCCCATTGAGAGAGACTCTCACTGCAGCCTCGTTCTGTGGACGGTAAAGGAGGTGCAGACTGATAAAGGAGTAAATACAGCGAGCGCAGGATGGAGCAGTGAGTGACAACAACCCTGGCCCACATTTAAAAGTACTGTTTGCGGTGGAAACACTAAGCGGACTGAGGGTCTAGGTACCATGTCTGAAGGGTTACTTTGTGTTTGCTGGACACAGGGCTTAATAGTATCTAAAGTTCTGTGGAGTTTGCAAATTTTTGACAATGTGATGAGTGCCAGCACCTGATTTTCACCTTACTGCCCCCTTACTCATATAAAATGGAATCAAAACAAGTTTTGATTAAATCTGGCCAGACGCTGAATGAACAGTTCAAACACTGGTGCGATGAAAGCTGCTGTTCACAGTAACAACTTTTGAAAAATCCCTGTTTTATCATTTTACAGCAAGGGAGAAGGAACATACACACCATGTTCCAAAAGTGGTTGGAAATGAAGTGTGTGCAAAGGGGTATCTATAATTCTCCTATGCTGATTTTGGAAATTAGAAAAGCAGAAAAATCCACATAGTGACGTCTGCTTGTAGCTCCTACCTCATGCAGTGCCAGATCTTGGGTGTGAAGGAGGAATGGAGAGAAGAAATTGTTGAGAGCTGCTGCTTGATGATGCACAGGTGGCCTACACTATGACCTTTTTTGTTTATCTTTATTTTCATGTTTTAAATGATCATTATCAGGATTTCTGTAGGGTCAGTATCACAGTAACTGTGCAGTAATTGATAGTCAGCAGCAAATGCTCCCTGCCCTGACACTGCACTAACTTCCACACACTTTGCTTTGGTGAGAAATTCCTGACACTCTATCTGGAGAAGATATTACCCAGTTGCTGGCGTCTAAATGAGATACCTCATCATAATCCCATGGCTGGTCACCTAGACTATGACAGGACATTACACTGCATAATGGCCTGTTAGTCCTGGTGGATTATGCAATGCGGTATCCCCAGGCAGCACCTCAGCTGCTTGTCTGACAGTGACGGAGCAGGCTGGGCCTCTGTGTCTTGCTTAAGGGCACGTGGTTATTGTACAGAGCCGGCCTGTTATCTATTCATAATGATACAATCTCCCAAACCATTAGGCCACACTGCCACTTGCACCCACTTTCATGTTTAAAATCTCATTATGTTTTCGAGGTAGCAAAACACTTTTGCTGAATGAGCTTGCATTTTCTTGGCATTTTTTCTTTGACCTCATAATAGTTTTGTTTTTCTTTTTATCATGAAAAAACACAACATATAAATCATGTTAAAAGCTGTCAGCACTTTAAAAATCAGTAATGTTGTGACAACTGTGGCAGCCAACTTTAAGGCTCAGTCTCTGCCTAAAAAAATATTTTAGTCACACACTGTTAGGAATATGGGTCCAAAAGGGTTATTCCTGAGGGGAATAAGTTCTACCCAGAACCATTTGCCTTCAAAAAAGGGGTTTCAAGGTTTCTTTGTAAGACTGAGGGTTCCATTAAAACCCTTTTCATCCAATGAATACTTTTTATTTAAAAAAAAGGGGGTTTTCAAGAGTTCTTAGTAAGACCAAGGGTTTCATTAGGAGCTTGTTTCAACCAAAGAATCCTTTTTTAAAGAAAGGGTTATTCAAGAGTTTTTTTGTAAGACAAAATATATCATAAAGAACCCTTTTTATCCAAGGAATCATCTTTTTAAAGAAAGGGTTCTTTGTGAGACAAAGGGTTTCCTTAAGAAGTCGTTTCATCCAAAGAATCCTTTTTTAAAGATATTCTTCAAGAGTCCCTTGTAAGACTAAGGAGCCATACATATGTCATGTTTTTGGCGCCCTCAAATTACTTGTTTTCAGTGTAGACGTGTGGCAGACACGCTCAAATGCCAGAGCGATGCCCCCATGACGCACATGCATTCCTGAGTGTGTTTTTCAAGGTGCAACGGCTGCACTCTGAGATAAAGTCAACTTCTGAAACGCACCAACGTGCACTGCACGTCATGTGACAAGGTCCAACCAATCACAGCTGACGGGTATTTTTCCCTTCTTCTGTAAATAACAGTCTGTGATAAATATGGAGTAGAGGTTGATCATTACAGTGCAGGGCTTCCAGAGCTCTACACCTGTCCCATGGACAATAGGCCTACACTCACACGTGCCTGATAGAAGATCAGCGCTGCACTCAGGATTTCAGGTAAATAGGCTATAATATAGTACTCTTTGGAGTTGCTTAGCAACCTCAACAAGTACGCCACGCCACGCTATTGAAAACTGGCACAGAAAAGGCAGAAGAGTAGCACCCAGTGCCTGACCTTACGTTTTCCAGGCGGTTAAAGATGCGGCTTGTGTACGGCCCCTAAGGGTTTCATTACAAACCCCTATACTGAAAGAACTCTTGTTTAGAGAGGGTTCTTTCTAAGACGAAGGATTTCATTAAGAGTTTTTTAAGGATTGTTGAAGTCACAGGTGTTAAAAGAACCTCACCCTCAAATAGTCATTTGTTTACCAATGCGTCAAATGGTATTTTTAGATGTAGATGGGTCTATAATTTCCTTAATCAATTCCTTTTTGTGCCTTACCATAGTTGATATCTTCACCATCATTTCATGCCATACAATACCACATGGTCTTTTTACAGGCACCTGTTACTTGGCATTATGTATTCAAGTTTCAGTACCCAGCCCCACTGCACCATTGATATGATAAGGGTTGTAGAAGTACTGATTTCACAAATGTCATCCTCCTAAAAAGGTGATTTTGAATGATAAATGTTGTGTGTTGTGCACCATCTAACCTTTTAAACTAAAGCTAGGATTAGGCTAAGATAGATCTATGGGTAATGTAGTCAATTCCTAGTTCTAGAGCACCCCTGGGTGAATTGTAGATGAAACCCTTGGAGTATAAAAGAGTTCTTGGTAGAATGCCTTTGGTGGGTTCTTGTTTGCAACCTTTGGGGCCATACAAATGCCATCATTTTTGTGCCTTAAAATCAATTGTTTCCAACATAGACACATGGCAGACATGCTCAAAATGTTCTAGCGACACCATTTCGGTGCGCATGTGTTCCCGAGTACTGATTTTTCAGGGCCCCATGGCAGCTCGAAAGCTGGCACTGAAAAGGCGCAAGAGTAGTACCCAGCACCTGACCTCACGTTTTCCAGGTGGTTAAAGATACGGAATGTGTACGGCCGATTTGAGGTTGGAAAGGTTCTAGATAGGACCCCAGAGATTCTAGATGGAGCCATTACACCATGGAAAGCTTCTCTGTAGAACCTCTCATAAGTTTTCTGGGAGGAACCTACAAATCACAAATGGTTCTAAGTATAACCCTTAATGTTGGTTTTTAGGTAAAACCATCTGAAAGGGTTCCAGGTGGAAGTTTTATAAAGGTTTTACCAGGACCAAAAAAAGGGTTTTCCTATTGGGACAGGTCGCAGAACACTTTATGGTTCTATTTGGCTCCTTTATTTCTAAGAGTGCACCTACTGGTTTGGTTTAAGAGTTGCTCAGTATATGAAGAAACAAAAAAATTAACAAAACATTCCAAGTTCACTGAAGGACAACAACTAAAAATGTTTCTGCTGGACTGACCTCCAAAGACTACAAATCAACCAACACGCCTCACACAAGGTGGCGCATCAAGGAAGCTGCTCTGCAATTCTAATACTCCTCATCCAGTAATTCAAAGGCTCCCAAATGGATTATAGCCAATGCACAAGCCCATATAGTAATTAATTCTGGAAAAACAAAATGAGTATGCTTGTGTGTAAGTTGGTGTGGGTTTTGTGTGAGTGCATGTTTTCTCCCATGGGAAGAAAGAGTTTCTTGTCTCTGCCACAATTCTTTAAGCCTCTGTGGACTTTCAATATCTCTGAGCTATAGTCAATGTTTTGTCAGCATGATGGACAAGAAAGCTTTGGGAATTTGAATTTGAAAAGAGTGCAGGGAGGCTATTGTCCCCAGACAATTCAGTATGAGGGTTTGGGGAGCTAATGGTTTTCCGTATGTATCGGTTCCGACACAGGAAATCACACTTCCACCAAAAGAGATAGGACTGTCCTTGCACAATGTCATGGGCAATAAATACACAAACACTTGCATGCGCACGGACTCTTAAAGATGGACATACACACCAATATGCACACACTTCTCCTCTGCTTTACTCTCTTTTGTTGCCTCTTTTCTACAAGGACAAACAGCTCTTTCAGAAATGTAGTGTTTTTCCCCCTGTCCTTTTTTAAAGTTCAGTCAATGTGGCTTTCTTTCTTTGCTACACAGGTATTGGCTTACAGCCTACCTAGAAGCTCTCTTTTCAAAAAGTTTTCTAAAGAAATACAAAGTGACAGAGACTCAAGCACAAAGTGACAGCACAAGACAAACCTTTGGAATTTTAGATTGCACAAGAAAATAAAGATAAATAAAAATGTAGGCAGAAAACAAGCACACAAGGCAATAAAAGATAGAATCCGCTCCAGATAATATTTCAAAGACACATATGTTTTATAGTTTTTATTTATTTGCTTATTTATTTAATCAAGTAATGCTCCTGCTCTAAGACGTGACACGTTACTTCCTTGCTGAATGTCTTGTGTCCTACCTCAAAAGGACACATGACTTACGCAGGATTTATGCTTGTGCGTCAGCTCTATGCAGAGTCTACACCAGTAGCGAAAACATATGACCTACACACAACATATGACCGTGCAGTGGTGTGTCTGTGTCACTCTGTAGTTACACCTTCAAAACACTAGTCGGCAGGCGGGGTTTCTGTGAAGTTATGTTAAGTTTAGCTGATTCAAAACACACCTAAAACACACATGAAACACACATTAAACATGGCTTTATAACGACAATTTCAAACACAAGTACACAAATCAGCTTCACTGTAACTCGCAGCATTCACAGACAAACACTTGTCTTTATCTGGACACATTTTCCCCACAAATACAACATGCTAATGTTTTTAGCACCAGCCTATGGCATTTTACATTGTATAAATTAGCCTAGCAGCTGGCGGACTTTTCCTCTACTCATATGAAGCCAGGGACAACAGCAACATTTAACAAAGGCAATGTTAAAAACTTTGTCTCCATCACAACTCACACGGTTCACTGACAAAACAAGTGTCTTTTATTAAACACGTTTTCTAGACAAATACAACATGCTAACATTATTAGCACAAGCTCATGGCATTTTTTACATGGTATAAATTAGCCTATCAATGAGCAGACATTTCCACTACCCATATGAAGCCAGGATAATCACACACAAGACTTGTCTTCACAA
Source organism: Cephalopholis sonnerati (assembly GCA_019142605.1). Taxonomy (NCBI): domain Eukaryota; kingdom Metazoa; phylum Chordata; class Actinopteri; order Perciformes; family Serranidae; genus Cephalopholis; species Cephalopholis sonnerati. The sequence goes on from JAGQAX010000019.1 coordinate 31,694,251, forward strand.
TTTATTGTTTCTTATCTGTGAAATTAAAGAAAATAAAAGCTTTGTTTCCACTGAGGGAAATGGTTTCAGCTTACAGACATAGACAGGAGGTCTGCGTCGCCATGGCATGTAGTTACATATCCAGGGAGGTGCATGTCAGGCTACAGCGTAGGGTACCAATATTTTGGTTTGTATTACACCTTGTAGGGCAATGTCATTCTTTGTATTATTACTTTAATATGTCAATCAAATTTCCTCAGGCTTGAATCTGCCATACACACAGTAACCTGCTCCATTTTCAATATTCCCATCAGAATACGCTAAAGCAGTGTGTGTCATCAGTTTGTACGGCAAGACCAATTTATTTTTGACTTCAACTTCTTTTTGACGAGTATTGTTTGGATTAAATGCAACATTTATATTCTGTATAGTCACCGGCCCCCTAATAGCCACATCCTGGATGTGGTATTACTGTTATTATAAAATCCGATGCACCAGTTACTTTCTCACTACTGTTGATATTAGGTTTGCCTTCTTCTCTAGGCATTTATTGTTCTGTTTTCATTCCATTCTCACTTGCATCATCGCACTCTGATACTTTTGTTTCTCTGTGCACTTTAGTGAAGCAGAATGACTTAAGTTGAGGGGAATGACAATAAAGTTGAGCTGAATTAAATTAAACTGAAATTCAATGTGATAAATGGCAATCTTTTCCCCCTGTCACTCTTCTACTTCCTCCGCACAATGCGTCACGCTGGGGTCCTTCTGTTCACAATAGATCAAATTAAATGTGTATATTTAGAAGTGTTGCACCATTGAGGGGTCCGAGACCCCTTTTAAGCCTCTGGTGATTCAGTTCCAATGTCTTGGAACAAAGTTTTATTGCAAAGCAACATTAGCCAAAAACTCTGCTCATACTGGCTGGAATTACATTAGGTTCCTGGCAACATTAACTTATTGAACAGTCTATCAGGAGGAATTGGGGGGAACTAGAGGGGGCTCACTGATTTTTAATGGCACGAGAAAACACAACTTGAGATTTAATGGGTTGGAATCAACAAAATGGCTCAGGAAACAGAAAATCTATCTTGCAAATGGTCACTCAATTCAGTAGAGGGGACATTCTGTTCATCTACAAATGAAATGCCTTTTTTAATGACTAAAATAAATTGATTTGTTAAATTGATTTCTTTGAAAGTGCAGCCGGCTCCTTTTGTTTCCAATATTGACTCTGGCTTAGCATCCTCTCTTATATACCAGGAGTGTGGGATTTTTTTTTCCTTTTAATTCCATCTAAAAAAACAGGAAATAATAGCAAATTTGAACCATGTTTTTACACATCCATCTGCCTGTCTGACACACAGGAGATAGCACTCACACAGCAGGGTGCACAAAGAACACCAACATAAGGGGAGAAAAAATAAAGCCATGTTTTGTTTTGTTTTTCCCAAAAAATAAAGACTTCATCTCATAAGCAGTGCTTTTATATTTGAATAATTAACTATCTCATTACAGTTAAGATGAACTGCACCGTGGAAGCAAAGCAGCAACACAAAGCAACACATAAATTAAGTATGAATAAACCATCCAAATATGCATCATTATGTATATTCAGGAGGCCTTTCACACAGCGTGATATACAGCATGGGAAGCAAAAAGTGCTGAGCTTTCTATTTGTATGGCGCAGTAATTGGAAATACATTGAAAGCCTCAGAGCCAATCACAGTATGTTTGAACTGCCGCTTCCTCCGAAGTAAGGTTAATAACTTGAAACTTAAAATTCCTAATCTCCCTAAATATTTACCTCTACTTTTATTTCCCTGCGCTGCTATTATGCTCATGCACGGATGCAAAGCAAGCAGACACACACACATACACTCATTAGCTGCACAACAGGGTAGTGGAAAGTTAATCAGGGCATTACGACAGCCACACAGAAAGGTCGCTGAACCACACACTCACACACACTCACACTGCAGAGTTTACAGACACACATTGGTACACGTTCACTGAATCTCTCCCACACATCAACACTGACACTTACAGAAGATGCAGAACAAACAGAAACCCTAGGATGCTGGGGGTCACACATGTGTTAACACACCCACACACACTCAAACATACAATGTGGAGTCAGGTCAGTAAAGCAGTGGTTGAAAATTCCTGATGGGATTATGTGGACTTAGCCTTAACAGCTACCACACTGACAGCGAAACAGGCACGCACACTAGTATGTCATCTTTTATGTAAGATTTGTCACAGCCTAGCTGAATGTTTAAAGTGCTACATATGATGTGTGTGCAAGTGTGTGTGTGTGTGCTCATGCCTCTCAGTAACAAAATTTATCGTTCCATCTCCAAAATACCAAATGCTGTCTGACCCTAAAGCTGCCGCAGCACTCTGCACACAATTTATTTGTCATTAAACACTGACTGGCTTTGACCTGCTGTAAGCCTCATTAGAATACACACCCATTAATGACTCACATTAGGCACACATACACACACACACAGACCAGCACACTCATATTATATTATTTGGTCCTTTTAATGAATTGTACCAGCATCTGTGAGAGTATGCACGCAGGTTGATGCAGTACAATGCCACTCAAGAGCAGTTTCACCCGCCCGTCCTCCTCATCCTATGTCCACTTTCATCTCGAGACTGTGTTTGAAGGAGAGATGCACAGGCTGAGAGAAGGACAGATAAAAGGACAAAAAAAAAAACTGCAACTTCTTATTTCAGATACTGAATTTCAAAGAGTGTTTTTGTCCGTTAAATGTTGTTAATGAAAGTGGTTCGTAGAGAGGTGGGCAGGTAGGACGACAGGGACGTTATGAAGACAGACACTACTGTGGAGAGATAAAACAAGGCAGTAGGAAACTTGTTGTCAATTCGTGTTTTCGTGCACATCTCCCATATCTTTTCAATTTCTGAGGGCTGCATCACAAGGACGTGGATAAAATGAGAGTGGGGTGCTTTGCGAGGGATCTGGATTCTGCATACTCTTGGCCTTTGAGACATGAATACGTAATGTAACAGTGGGAATTCTGTTTTGCTCGCTGCAACATTGAGAAGTCAGAGGTCGGGGTCAGTCATACACCAATCCCCAGCTATTGTGGTGATAGATGGTGCATACAAATGCAGATAAATACATTTAAAATAAGCTAACGAAAAGTCAAATTGTCATCAGACGATAACCGATGCATTTCAGCCAATGCATTCCGCCTCTTTTGCTCGTTTCACTGTTTCAATGCATGTAGCCAAAGCCTGCTCAAACGTGATCAATCAACACCAACTACAGACATAAAACAACATTTTGTCCTGCTGCCTACAGATTCTGCATTTATATTCAGATATGTGTTTCCAGGGACTGGTTGTACACATCTGATGCTTTGCTTGTCTTGCCCAAGGACCTGGATATAAAACCTAGCTTTTAAGTCTTATATTTTAGTGCTAGGGCAATTTGCCCGTCACTCTCTCAAAGAAATAATTATTTCACGATCATTTTCAGCACATCGGGTCAATACAGGCCCTGTCTTTCCCAAAAAAGAAAAACAAGTCTTTGACTCAGATACATTTACCCTCAAGGACGGTTACTGTCTCATTAAGGATTGGAGAGTGACCCTAAAGCTTCATTTGGTGCCACTGGTTTTGGACTTGTTTTTACTTCACACCTTTTGATTTTTTTTTTTTTTTTGTTGAGTAATTTCATAACAAACTTGCTGTAATGCATTCTCCGAACATTTAGATACAAACAATCATCCATATTGAAAATGTCACTAGTAAATAAACCCTTGAAATCTTCCTTTCATCTCTTCAGCACTCCAACTATATCTGTCAATACACCAGGGTCAGGAGGAAGATGATGGAACTTAATGGGTATCAACTACTGTATATTATAAAGACCTACAGATCAAAATGAATTATCATTATACAGCTGCTACTCTGGAACAAGCTGAAATTTTAATGTGAATGTACAGTGTTTTTAACAGCTTCAGACTTTTGGGAAGGAGCCATCAGAGAGAGAAAGAACCTTGATCAAAGCTTTACTGGGAAGTCCTTCTAATAAGCTAATGAATTAAAGGAGCTGGACAGGCCATACACACACATGTACACACTCACATGCAAACACTCCAGCTCAGACAGTGAGATTCTGAGATTCCATATCTTAGCATAAAGGACCGCGATTGGTTGGAAATGGTCCATTACCAGACAGATGTTATCAGACAGTCGGGAACCCTGGGTCTATACTGGGCCAATTACACTGTTGGCCATTCACTGTTAAACAATACTAGAATCCATTGGCATTTTCACTTTGTCTCACACTTAGATTCATGATATGTGACACACATTAAGGATAGAAAACACAGGCTGATTGACAAAGTGCATGATCATGTTTCTGTGGGTGTAGTCGGGGCATCCTCATTAAAGATGTTTCCAATAGCCCGTCCCGTCTTGGATCCAGTTTCAGGTTGATAAAATATCCATATTTGCTTAATGTGGCTCCAAATGAACATTAATTCCATGAGTGACTTGAACACGATGGAGATAATAACCACCGCTGATGAACAGCATAAAATTTCACACAAATTGCTTCTTCACATCTTAATGGAGGCCCTGGAGCCAGCGTACATGCCCATCCATTAGGGGTGTAAGAAAATATCGAAACACTTGAGTATCACAATATTATGTTTTGTGATACTTCATCGATTCTAAAAATTTGACTCCTCCACTCAAACGTAATGTAACAACATTTTGCAGAGCATAAGCATAAAAAAACATGGATATATAAAGAGAACTGGATACAGTGCTGGAGGCAAGGCTCCATTACCTCTTATGAAAGTTGCTCAGTGGCACATGAAGCTGTCAAAGGATGACTTTCATAGTATAAAGTTGCCCACAGAGCAAGTGCACGAGAGACTTCTGCTGGCCAAGCGGCAAACTTTCGATTGAGCTTTCATCCAACTTGAGTGGGGATAAAATGATGCAATCATGTGGCCCTTTCCAGGATTTCGAAATGTCATCACACCGAATTGATCAAATTCCAATAGTGTAGGGGGTGCAGGGGTTGTGACACTCAAAAAATATGTATCTACTGATTTTCAGACGTGTTTTTACCAATCAAAGTCTATGGGAAAAAGTCTTTTTCGGCAACTGTGTCGAAGTGGCTTCAAAGTCTGACACACATCGGCCAGTGTGAAACAGGTAGAGTCATAAATGAAGTGCCACTGGCTCCTCCTACTGTAAAATTTTATTTCAATCAATCAATCAATCAATCAATCAATCAATCAATCAATCAATCTTTATTTATATTGCACTTTTCACAAAAAATTAATCTTCACACAATAAAAACAAAAACAACAGGTTCAAATGAGTTTGATGGCATTTCCCATCTTTGCTGAGCCTGGGCTATTAATTAAAGTTTACCAGTGATAGATTTTAAAAGATTGCAATATATTGCCTACAGTATTACAATATATTTATTTGTTATCCCTGTATTATGATAGGTATTGTATTGCCAGATTCTTGCCAATACACAGGCCTATGATCCATGTACACTCAAACTCATAAACCATGTTGCAGACAGCTTCTCTTTTCTCCACATCTCTGTTCTTGTTTCTCTTTCAACTAAGAACTTTTTGATATTCTCTCTTCTTTTCTCTTCTCTTTATAAAGCTCCACTGCTCCCTTTATTATCTATTATTGCAGCATCTCCCTCCTTCCCCCTCCTTCTCCACATGACACTTACAGTGTATTGCATTAGCACTCAAATAGACATAAACTATTGTCCTTATGCCCCTTTTCTGAATATCTCTTTCACATGGCCAAGTCCAACAACTCTTCAGTTAAACATTCAACACTGTAATCTAAGCAGCCACTCAAAGGCAACAGCATAACCTCCATATCAGTGTCAATCAACCACTCTATCAGCTGCTGTGTCTGTGGAATCAGACAGGCACTCAGTTAGCCAACTCTTCAATCTTCCCACATGTAGGTCTTCCAGAAGGGATGCAATAGTTTTATATTGTGCATACCAACAAGAATGTTTTCATAGTCAGCTGGTGAATCAGCGAGCTGGGGGTATCAAGGGTAAAAGCATTTGCATTGTTTTTCCATATTGGTATTAATTTATCACCCTGTTAAAATACAACATATTTAATTACCTGTGCCCTGGTCAAAGGTAGGGACAGATCAATCCAACACAGAACAGTTATAGGGCCAATACTTACTAAAATAGTTAGATTGGTTATCAGTGACAATGGGGTTGATCCAATAAACCCAATTCTATGTTTACATCTGATTATATATGCCCACTATGTCAGAGGCACTTCGTTAGACTACTTAGCTGAAGTAGCAAACAACAAACATGTCAGCTGTTTGAGGTGTTTCACGCTTGCTAAGGGTTTATGGCTACTAGCAATATCGGCAAAGCCAACACGTTCTCACTCAAACCTCTTTGCATATTGACGTTTGGTCATGGACTGTCAACGTCCAGTTACAACGAGCAAGGTACCCTCGTTGTTCTGGGACGCTGTGTCAAGTTCTGCCTATTACATGCAGTGTCTTCTTTTAAAATACACTTCCATTTCACAGGAAATTTACCGTTTACATACAGTCTCTTTCAAAATAAACGCACTACGTTGGTATAACATCGTGACTTGACTTTTCTTTTCTTTCAACAACAAACGCACATGGTTGGGTCTTAGAAAAAAATAACCAATGTTTCAAGGGGTGGCGGTAGCACTGCAAAACGTAGCACAACCGACTTAATCAAGCACCTCCTGAAGCACTGTTTGGGGTAAAGAAAAGTTTAAAGCCTGATGATGCTTTTTACAGAAAAGAAAAGATCGCATTCATTTCAGTCATTAAAGTGAAATATTCAGTTTGTTAATTTTAACCTTGTATCAGATTGGTTCTCAAACCCAAGCCCTGGTATCGGTAAAAGTATTAGGACTAAAAAAGTTGGATCTGTGTATCCCTAGAAAAGCATTAACAGTATGTGCAAAACAAACTCAGTAATCATATTGTGGATAATTTAAAAAAATACAAAAATAAATGTTTTACATTTGCATATAAACACAATTTTTATTCTCTGATAAGTTTTATAAATGTGATTTTATTTTCTTTATTTTGCTTTCACTTTGAGGGTGTTATTATTTGGGGGGTTTATGCTTCTCTTTTGTTTTTGCTTCTTTTTTTGGCTCTTTTTTTTCTTGCACTTCAAAGCCATGACTGAATGGGTTTAGTATTGCTTCACTTCGCCTCCCTGCCAGTCATCCAGTCAGCCTGACTGTAATCCATCTGCCAATCCAGTCAGTCAATCAATTGGTTGAGCTCCATCTTGAATTTAATACAAACAGCGAGCCAAACAGGGAACACTGATTACACTGAGTGCTACTCAGGATAATGAGTGCGATCAAAGTTCCCTGCCGGCACATACATGGCTTACACATACAAGACATACAAGACAGACACACATTCACACACACACACACACACACACATCAATCTTTGTGCTTATTTACTTATTTACAGCAGCTGTCTGTTTTCTCTGATGACAGATCAGAGAGTGGTTACATTTCATGAATAATTGATTACATTTAGTTGTCTAGATTTGTCTTTTGTTTCTAACAGAGCAGTGATACACAAATCACAAACAGCAGCTAATATTGCGAGTGCTTTCATCATAAGGCCTTTAGGTTTGGCCGGCATGTTGTGAAATTTGTCGGGTGGGGGGAGAACTATAGTCCAACATCTCTCATTGGATTGCCATCAAAACCCAATAACTTTGTCTTACTTGCACTGAGTTGACTTAGTCTGTACTTAAGCCTTGTGAGCATGGTCTTGAAATATTTCTTTGCTTCTCTTTTGATCCGTTTCTTCTCTGTTATTATGAAAATCACTTGCACAACAAACCTAAATGAAGAATCCTCCCGACTGGGTCAAAGCAGGCCACTTTGGAATTACAATACTTGCAAAACTCTGCTTCAATGTAAGTACATGAAAGCAACATAATTACAGTAGTCCCTGCAATTACAGTAGTTACTTTCCATCCCTGCATGATATCCTCCATTTATATTTAGACTATAAGCTACACGATAGATAAATACTCACACTGTTGACATGTAGAGACTAGGTTGTGAAAAGATAATTACCTGAAAAGATTCTGTAATAACTTATTATATGGATATACTAAATGATTTTGGATTGCTGTAGCAATTACGGCTAATTGCATCCGACTATAGGAGCATCTGCACATGCATGTGAATTAGACTGGCTGCTAAGCGTGATGGTGGGGTTAAAAAATCACAAGTATTATTTTAATTTGAAAATTTAACATAATCTATTCACAAGGGTGCGAATAAATAGGGGCTGCAGCACAGCAAAGTGTACGCCCAGGCGTGTTGGAAAGTCACAGCAGCACGTGTCGAATGCTCAAGAAATAAATACAGCTTTGACAGCTGTAATACCATGGAATTAGTGTGAGAGTTAACCTCCTACTCTCCCGCTGTCTCTCATTCGCTCCCTTTTCCCTCCGCCGTTCTGTTTCCTGATCTCTGCCTCTCTTCCCCATATCGCTCCTCTGTCCATAATAATTAGATGGAATCAGTGTGAGGTAAAGAAGCTCAGCAAAGCGCAGAGATGGATCGCACAAAAACATTTAGTGACGGCGGTGTAGCGTCAGCAGCAAATGATGTCATGGGCAATAAATCTGACTGTTGACCGCTCTGGTGATGGATTGAGAGATGGGAGAGGAGGAGATGGAGACAGGAGCGGAGTAAAGGGGGAAAAAGGATTCAGAGAGAGGAAATGATATAAAGAAATTAGAGAGGGGAGGATGGTAGATATAAAGGAAAAGGGAGAGGGTGACAAGTGTGGATGTGGACATTGAAGTGGAGGAAGAGAGAAGTGAGACAGGCAGAGGGAGGGGAAATAGAAAGGCATAAAGACATAGAGGGAGGGAGGGAAACACAGAGAGATGGAGGGAATGATTATGAGTGGAGATGTTTGTCTCTCAATCAGGATATGGACTCCCATAAATAACATACTCTCTCAGTCAACAGCATGATGTCACCACATTCAAACACTCTGTCTCAAACACGCACACTCACGCTGGAAAGCCGAGACAGTGGTAGTGGTGCCAGTGGTGGTGGTGGTGGTGGGGGCAGATAGCTGCACTGTTGCCATCATGAAAAAAACCAAAAATTCCCTCAAAGAAAACAATCTCAATTGCACCACATTTTCCTCATTCTGTGCCTAATTTCCCTTTGTTCTCCTCCTCTACCACTGAACGCTCTTGTACTTTGCTCATTGGTATTCATGTTGTGCTTGTTCTTCGTATTTACTGTGTAAGGCACCCTGTTAATGACATTGTATTGCTTTGGCTAGGACTTTCTGGTACATCTCAGGATACGAATGAGATAGAGAGAAACAGAGAGACACAGATGAAAACAGAGAATATAAAAGATTCAAAGAGAGGCTAAAAGAGATTGAGACAAATAGTGAAAGAAAATAAAGCTCGTTTTGGCCGTGTGTGATCAATCTTCAGGTTCTCAATGCATGAGAGGATTCATTTTGTATGTAGTGTAAGTGATTTTATCACCAACGGCATAGAATAATCTTGAGGAAACAGAAACATCAAGAGCAACCATGAGTAATGTCTTTTCTTTAAATCCTAAAGGGACTCTATTTTTCATTGCCCAAGCAGCTGTTGGTTAGGCAGTCATTTAGTCATCAAACACAGAAAAAAAAGTCATCTCATGGGTGTAGATTGGTTACCTTTTCCTGTTTTAATTTGGCCATGAAGGCATATGTACATCAGACGTCTTCACAGGTCTTACCACGGGAAACCTACACAAAGCCCAGAAACACCTAAAAAGGGGACTTAAGAACTCAGAACTGGTCTGAAATAGAACCAATTAGGCTCATGAGGTTCCAAATGAAATGACCAGAACTCACATAAAACAAGAACACCAACACCGGTGACAACATAGGTCACATTTCCACTGAAATCTTTAGGTATAGTACCATTAGAACCATACGTAACCCATACGGACATGTACCTAAACTCAAAATCTGTTTTGTGTTTCCACCACAGACAGTTCCCTCAAATGTAAGCAGGGTTGTTACTTACTGCTCTGTCCAGCTCTGGCTGTATTTCCTCTTCACTGGTAATACAGAGGAATGTCTAAATTTTGTTTATTGTCCATGAAAAGGGGTTGCACGCTGACATTTTCAGGACTTAAATGAACAGGTCGGAGTGAGAACCTTTCTTGATGGAATATTTTAAAATAACGGGTTTGTTCATTGAGTCCTTGTTGATCAAGAGCAGGGGTGTAGTGCTGCCGGAACACACCGGAATGACGCTCCGCCAGGTTTTTCATCCAAGTGAAATAACATAACATATATGCATTTCAAATGATTGGGTTGAAATTTACATACATTTCTGAAGATCCAATCATCACTAAAGTGTTTCTATTGGTACCATCCACAACTTTTCACAATGAAAACTCAAAAATAACTGTACCAGTGTGTACTAAAGTGAACTGAACTGAAACAGACTGCTTTGTGGAAATGAGGATACACTGATACTGATCCATAAAAATAAGTAGCAGAGGTCAAAAAGAGCAGCCATACATGGACCTTATGTAAACCCAATCAGAGGGACTATAATTTTGAAAGGTCCCAGATTAGATCTTATTTTCTAGGACGCAAGTGGACGCAAATCTTCTAATGTGTTTGTCTATATGTGTTTTGTGACTACCGTTTGCCCAGTGCATCCTGGAATAGGGAAATGGATGGATGGATTGTAGTTTTATTGTGTTTTTACGTCATTGTTTTGAGAACAGCTATAAGATCTGCCATTGCACAGGCTAATCTATGCATTTAACCTTAGATTAAATATTACTGTATTTATAATTTAATATCATTACTGCTTAAACAAGCTTTAAAGGCAGTGCTGTGTAAGATGTTTTTTGTGAAGTTAATGCAATGCAGTTGAAATACTTTTGCAAAATAGCTACCAGGATGTCGTCTTGACAGTTCAATGTCAAAATAATGTGCTTACCCTGATTTCTCGATGCCTGCCAACGAGCAAATACTGCTGTTGCTCACCTCGTCACCATGGGACTACACCGCCTATGGGCTTGCATTAAAAACAAGTTGTATTTTTCATGAACTTTTGTTCTGCTGGCGGTGCAATCTGCTTTCTATCTAATACTGATGAATAAAAATGATGTTGGTGATCCTTGAAGGGTTGTTTTTCGCCTCCTCCTCCTTGACCACAAGGGGGGTCAGAGGTCGGGGTCAGCAGAGCAACACAGCGTGTCTGGTAGTGGTTGACATTCAGCACCTTGCTTTAGAACAGCAGGGAAATACTTCACAGTTACCAGAGATGCTAAAATCTGCAATATTCCTGGAAATTCTTGTTGACAGTAGTCTGCACTGGTTAGCATTGTGCATTCTGAGGATAGAGCAATGCTCTACTGTTTCATAAGGATAACGGAATATGTGTGTATATATAATATACCATAAAAATGTCTGAATAGCTGACTGTTATCAGCGCTGCCCCCCCTCCCCGACTCCATGTCTCCCACGCTCTCACTTTCTAGTCTCTTCATCTGTCATCTGTTCCGTATTCTCTCATGTCTTTCCCTGTTTCTTTCTCGTGTCTTTTCCACCCACCCAATATCTTTTCCCGTCCCTCTTCAAACCACCTCACTGTCTATTTCTCACTGGCAATCACAAATCACATCCATATTCAAGGAAGCTTAATTGGCATGACCTCTGAGTCTCACTCCCTTCCTCTCTGCGGGTTCATAGCTTTCAATTATCTTCTTTTTCCTCTGTCGTTAAAAGTGATGTTTCATTAAGGGACTGTCGTTTCCGTTGCTAGGGCTTCCATCTCAGTGTTTTTTTTTCATTCGAGTCAACATGAATCACATTAGAAAAGCTGAATGGAAATGGCACATTCAATAAACTTTGCTCAGTTTCACGAAAACAGTTTCGCTACTTGGGGGGGAAAGTCTTGTCGCTGAAGAAACGGCACAACGCTGGTCTAAATAGTCTTTAAAAGTCTTATTAGTCGAGTAAATATCTGGCTAATTGCGTGTCTCAGATGTAGCATTTAAAGCGTTATTGTGATTTATATAAATAATTGCTGATTCATTCTTGTAGTAGATTTTTTAAAATGTATTTATTTAAGCAAAACAAACTTTGTTCCAGTGTAAGAATCCAATTTGAAGACGCTGCAATAAAATGCAAGATAATATGTAGTCTCATTGCACCCAATTACATTGATTATTGCTGAATTTACAATCACAGTTTAAATCTTTAAATTAATATTTGAATGAAAGCATGGAATATGTCCAGCATTTACTCAACGAACAACTTTTTTAATTATAATCAACTCTCAAAAGGGTTTTCATAATAGATGTGTTCAATCTAATGCCAACTCTCTACCTTTCCTTTGAGCTCTTGTTATGCTTGCTCCTCTCCACCCCCTCTTGCTCCACCCTGTCTGTCTTTTTGTCATGTCCTTGTGTCTTTCTTATGCTTGTCAGGCTCTCTGTCTCTTTGCATCTCCTTTTCCTTCAAGACAACATTGACTTCTGTAAACGTGGATCTTGTATCTATTTGTTTCACTCAGTCTGTGGATGTTTTCTACTGGTGTTTCTCATTGTCTCCGTTCAGCAATGCACCGCTGTCATTAATTATGAAGTCTCAAACGGATTTCCTATACACTCAATGTCTTACACACACACACACACACACACACACACACACACACACACACACACACACACACACACACAAACACACACAGAAGTACAAACAAAGGCAGTGTGTGCTTTCCTCTGCATGTGCATTTTGTACAAAGTGAGTCAGACCTAACAAGAGAGTTCATCCCCCTTCTTTCCCTCTGTACTGACTACGTGTGTACGCACATGCATTACTCTGAGTGTGTGTGTGTGTGTGTTACACGCTCTCTGCCAAGTGGGACCTACCCCAGGGAATCCTGTCAATCAAACTGGCTAGCAATTTGTCGGAGAAACAAGGCACTTTCCAAGACAGGCAGATGGATATAGTATGTACGTCTCTGTGTGAGTTTAAGGGTGTGTATATGTGTGCGCTTAAGATTTTGGGTGCAACTGTACATACCGGTAATACTATTACTGTTATGCACATGTGGAATGATATATTATAACGTATATAGGCATTGGAGTTTGAAGCTTTGAGTGTGTATGCATGTGGCAGCTTATTTTATGCAGCACGAGGAAAAAAAAAAAGGCACGCACGCACACAATTCTTCCCAAAGACAGAGCTGACAGCTCTCTTTCTTCGATTCATGTTATTCATTCCTGACTCTATCCATATCTGTTATTCCCTCAAGTGTTGCCCTTTCCCCTCATTCTCTCTTTATTTTGCTTGCTCTCTCCACCTTACTTCCCTTCTGCACGGCACAAAAAATAAAAATAGATACAGATGGATCGGTAAAATACAGCTCCATCGCATTCTGACACAAATCTTGAAAACATATATGATGAAGTCAGTTTGTTTTTAAAGAAATAAGCTGTGGTAAAATAACAAAAGGGACATCAAATCCTGTTGTAGCTAACAGCTGCTGCTTTACTGAAGTAAATTAGTTTTCACAGTTATATGAGGACACTCTTTAAAGCAACCCAAACGCCAGAATAATGTTCACACTGTACATTGCAGCAAAGCACAGGCATGTTACATTTGTGTATTATTAAATAGTGGATATGTATGAAACATTTCTTTATGTTTGATCAATGCTATGGTCAACAGGTGGTTAGGTTTAGACACAAAACCCACTTGGCTATGGTAAAGAAAAGATCATGTTTTGGCTTAAAGTATCTACTTTTGGTGGCACAAAAAAAAGTCAGAAATTAAGCAATGTCTCAGTAAAAAAAAAAAAAAAACTGCTTTTCATGGCACAATCCTGGCAGGAAATGCAGTGATGTATCAGTAAAAGACAACCACCTTGTGTGGCACTATCTCCGCTGGAAAAGCAGGGATGTCTCAGTAAAAACCAACCACTGTTCTTCTCACTATCCCTGCTGGAAATGCAGTAATGTCTCAGCAAAAAAAAACAACCAACTTCTATGGCACTAATCGTACTGGAAAAGCAGCGATGTCTTAGTAAAAAACAACTACTTTTTGTGGCACTATCCTGACAAGAAATGCAGTGTTGTCTCTGAAAAAAAATCTCTGGTAGAAATGCAGCAAAATCTCAGTAAAAAACAACCACTTTTCATGGAACTCTCCAAGCAGGTAATACAGTGATGTCTCAGTAAAAAAAGCTACCAACTTCTGAGGCACTATCACCTTAGGAAACACAGCAATGTCTTCAAAAAAAACCCCTAACTTCTGAGGCACTATCCCCGCTGGAAAAGCAGAAATGTCTCAGAAGAAACAACCACTTTTCATAGAACTCTCCAGGCAGGCAATACAGTGATGTCTCAGTAAAAAAGCTACCAACTTCTGAGGCACTATCACCTTAGGAAACACAGCAATGTCTTAAAAAAACAAACAAAACCCTAACTTCTGAGGCACTATCCCCGCTGGAATAGCAGTGATGTCCTGGAAAAAAACAACCACTTTTTGTGGAACTATCCTGGCAGGAAACACAGCAATGTCTTGACAAAAAACAACCAACCTCTATGGTACTATCACCTTAGGAAACACAACGTCTACTAAAACACAACCAACTTCTGAAGCACTATCCCCGCTGGAAAAGCAGTGATGTCTCAGTAAAAAACAACTGCTTTTCGTGGCACTATCCCAGCAGGAAACACAGTAATGTTTTGCAAAAAAAACAATTGCTTTTTGAGGTACTACCTCCGATGGAAATGGAGTAACTGGTTGCTAAAAAAACAGGTAGTTAAAAAGCTGCTGGAAAACCAATGATGACACGTTGTTGGTCTCAAACAGTGGTCTGCAGCTTGGCAGGTGTTTGTATAGGTGTCACACCATACATGGTCCCCCCATCCTCCAATGACAAAGTCACCTCATGTACTTCATCACTTCAGAACTGTTGATATGATACATATGAAAGTACAAATATAACATATCTGTGGTTTCCAGAAAAGTACAATGCCAGAAATTCTTCTGGCGACTGGGCTGTTTCAATAAAAAGTTTCACCTTCCAGTGTTTTATCCTGCGCTTTTTTCCATCAAGCATCAATTGTTATTCCTTCTGACTTTCATTCTCAGTCTGTCTGTTTCCGTTTGCCTTCTATCCTTTCTCCATTTTCTAAATTTCCTCCAGTCTTCATCCACTTCTTCTTTTCTTTGTTTTTCTTTCCATCTCCCTCTTTCTCTTACCTTCTCTGCTGCTTTCACCTAATCCCCAAAGACAACATTCCTATTTCCTAAGACATTTCTCCTCAGTTCTCTCTCTGTCTCTCTGAGCTCTGTGTGTATGACCCTCGTGACACAGTGATGTGCGTCACTGTGGACTTATTGACTTCCTTAGACTCTTTCTTTGAGTCAGCTGACTTAAACAGACAGACCTCATTGGCTAATAAGCCAAGGCCGCTCTTCACTAAAAGTCGAGTGACAAATTGACTCCCCCTGTTCAACACACACATACACGCACGGTCTAATTTATGGTTATGCATCTAGTGTGAACTCTCAGTCACTGCATTCTGTGGGTCTTTTCAGCTTCTCTTTTCTCCCTCAAACCCTCAGTACGCAAATCATTTGAAACACGCTCATGATCATCAGTTGACCTGACTGGCTTCTTTGTTGAACTCTTATTTGTTACAGAGGTAGCCATGGTAATGCAGGGCAAAAATATTGGCGTCGTCTAGCAAGGTATGACAATTTGATTTGGTAAGCTATTGTTTCTCTGGTTGTGAGGAAAAGTGATTTCCACCTTTGCAGCTTTCTAACAGCCACATTTCCACCTTTGACCTCACAGCAATAACCAGGTAGCTCTAACTGGCTAAATGACACACAGAAAAATTACAACTAACACCCAGAAACACACAGTGGATCTTACCCTAACTCCACAAGAGGTCAACTAAATCACAATAACAACAAAAAGAAAATAAAAACAAGCTTGGGATTTGTTTTTCTCCAAAATCTCGAGCAGCATAAAATCAAGTTTATGCAAACAAGGCTTCATCAGAAACCATTTGAGACACTTTGAGCTCAGAAGAGGTGAAACTATTGAAGCGGAGTACGACAGAGTTGAGAGAGGTTTAAGAAAGTACAGGAAAGTTGACAGGAAGACAAAATCACAGTGACCAGATGAGACCTAAGACGAAGCAGCAGAGGCCTCGGCAGAGAAGAGGTAAAGTCTAATGAGGAAGAAGATGATAAAATTGCATACTCACCAAGCTGACTGCGTCTCTGAGCGTAGGCTACCACCACCGCGGCCAGAACTACACAGCACAACGATGTCACAAGGTTTGCCATCTGTGGACACACACACAGCAAAGTCATCAGCGTGAGCGCGTGCGAGAGACTGAGAGCCGGCCAGTGAGTGCGTCCGCCTGTCGTCCTGATTGACTGACAGACCCATAGACGCCTACAACACCATGTAAGAGATGGAGAGATAGCTGCTTCCTGTCTTCTCTCAGGATCTGCTTTCACTATTATGGTGCCTTCAGTGGCCTTTCCTCTATCCTTTCCTTCTTACTCGTCAAACTCTCTTATTCCTTTACTTCTTTACTCACTGTTGTTATCCTTTACACTGTATAACCTTTGTCTCTCCCTCCTTCTCTCTGTTTATGTGTGCGTCTCTTTCTCCCTCTCCCTCTCTTTATTTCTGTTCATCAGCCTAATGGGTCCATCCTCTCTGGGATGGGCTAGGGCCAGCAGCTCTTAAAGGTATAGCACACAATAAACAAACACACAGCTTTCGTGTAAAACAACAACATTTCATAGGCATCCCGTCACCTCATCGCTGCCTCACATAAAACGTTTATTACCTTTAGTTCAACATTTAAGTATTTCTTGTCCATAAAAAGGGAGGTAAGTTGGAGGTGAAAGGCGCTCTCATCTCTTGTTTTCTCATGCTTTTGTCCTTTCATGTTTGGTCCATCGCTCCTTCTTTCTTTTGTTTATTGCTTTTTAAACATTCAAAGGAATAGTTTAACATTTTGGCAAATATATTAATGTGCTTTGTTTTGGAGAGTGAGATGAGAAGATGCAGAAAATGTCAGCTCTATCCAAACTTCAGAGATGTGTGTTAAAGGAAAAGTTCTACATTTTGGGAAACATTTAATTTGCTTTCTTGCAGAAATGAGAGTGCCACTCTTATTCCTGTGTGGTAAACATGAAGCTTCTATTAGCCAGCTGGCTAACTTAGCCTCAGCATGAAGACCGGATACAAGATATGTACAGCTGCAGCCACTTTCCGTATGAGGCATACATGACACGCCCTTCCAAACCACGCCCACCACAAAACAAACTCACCAACGCAACAGAGATTTGAACCCTGACCTTAACTGCCTCTGTTTTAAGCCAATACTTCGTAGCTAGCAAAACACCTTACTTAGCATTTTCCACTTCCGGAACCAAGGGACAAAGGGGGCTGAGTGTGGATTGATGTATGCGTGTGCCAGACAATTTCATAGTCTGAACCAGTTGCCAGCTGCAACCAGCGGTAAGCTTCAAATTTACTGTAAAGACTTTAGAGTGGTATAAATCTTCTCATTTAACTCTTGGCATTCTAAGCACATTTCTGAAAATATCAAGGTTTCCCTTAAATCTGTAAATGAACAGGTTAGGAGTTGCTATGTGTTTATGTTCTTTTATCCACGCAGTAAATCTGTGTAGCCTCTCAGGCTATAGGACAGGCTGCCGATACAGTTAGTGAGCACAGGTTTTGGGCTTTAGTCTCCTCGTCAACCTCACAGTGACAACAGGCACAGGATGTGCTTATTAGCCAGCCCTATTGAGAAACTGCCTTTATTGCTTACACGCTTCCACCAGGAGGTGAAAGGTCAGGCACACGGTTCAGCTACAACATAAGTACACCATTGGAGCTCAAAGTGATTCACTATCGTGTTCAAGGACATTTGAGCAGGGCGGATGACTGCCAACAAGGGGGCTTGAACCCGGTTCCTCCCATTAAAACGTGGCCTCTCTTTCCCTCCGTCTCCTCTCTCCTCTGTCTGTAAGAGAGCCAACTTTCTCTCCTCGCTGAACAAAGGTTGTCTAAGGGTCTGCTTGCTGCTGAGACTTGCGGTGAGTAAGGTGTGTGTGTCTGCATGCGGAGAACAGAGTGTGCGCTCTAAATAGAGGCAGAGAAAGGAAAGTGAATTTCCTTGTTCTTTTTGATGCAAGACTCCAGCTGTTACAAACCACTGTCATCTCCAATTACCTCTTGGTCTTTGTTTAGCCTGAGCATTTTTTTCCTCTCTTACTCCTTCTAGTCTTGATACTCTTTCCCACTTTTTCACCTCTCCTTTTCCCATTTCACTCTCAGTCTTCTTCACCCTTTTAAGTACAGCAAGTATGTATCTTTCTGTTTCCTTCCCTTCTATTATACCCTTCATTCCTTCTGTCTCTCTTTGTTAAGGTTGCACATGAACACCACTACACCGTGTTTAAGCAACTCTGAAAGAAAGAAACATATCTGCGAGTACAGCTGAGCGACGCTCAAGAACATGAAAAAGCTTTTACGGCACCACTAACATGTCAAAAGGCGATAAAACAGTCAGACATGAAGCAAACAGGAAATGTTTTCATAAATGTCAAATCTAATAATGCTTAATAAAAAAGAAAAACTTGAACCGTTAAACAGCTTATTACACTTTCTTAAACTGCAGAACTAATTGTGCCAATTATTCATATATTGAATAATGCTAGGGTTTTTAAATAACATAAAGCATGTGGGGTTTTTTTTGCATGTCAATACAACACAAACTAATTAGGAGAAGGTTATTCTCATTAGAAATCATTAAGACGATGACACCAAACGCATTTGTAATTATGAAAAATCAAAACAAATGCTGTTTTCGCCCACACATCCACAAAACAAAGAGTCCATGAGGTTGCCACCATTGCCCACGCTGTAAAAAGTACATGTCTGACTGCTCTACGGGGACCGTAACCATTTCCCATGGTCCCACAACCACTTCACTGCAGTGTCTCTCCACATTAAGCCCCTCCTATTAAAGAGGAATGGGGGTATAAATAAACAGATAAACTGGGAAATACCATCACCATGGATACTGGTACAGTTTATGCATTCCTAAACCAACTGTGACATTACAATATGTTCTGTTTATCTGCAAATGCACAACATCCCTAAAACAATACATGTGGATGAGTATGTCTTATACATTGATGTGTGTATATGATGTAAGTATATGATGAAAGGTTTTCATTCTAACTTGATAATATATTCTGTAAATATCCCATTACTTGTAACTAGATTTTATTCAAGTAATTTGCATACATGATGATACAGTAGCAGAGTTTCATGTTTTTACCCCCCAACAATCCCTCTCAGCTCATAAAACCAAATTAATGAAAAATAATAAATAGAAATTATTGAATGACATTCATAGACACGAAGTAGGTGTGCAACTTCTTGAAAATAAATAGATAAATTAATTATAAAAATTAACTAAACTAAACTAAAAGACTAAATGAATATTAATAAAATTAAAAAAGATAAAAGTCAGTTGGTAATAATCAAGGTCAGCATGTCAAACTAACCTGCATCCTATATTCACACCTACGAACAATTTAGAGTCACCAATTACCTGCATGTCTTTGGACTGTGGGAGCAAGCCGGAGCACCCAGAGAAAGCCCACGCTGACACGGGGAGAACACAGAAAGGGCTCCTCCAAAACAATCAACACTTATCTCTGGTTATACTTCCCATACTCAGGTCTAACGGAATAAATTGCATTGTTTCGAAGCGGGAGATGAGAGCCTTCAGTATTTACCAAGACAGAAAGTTTATCTTTTTCAGTTTCAGAAATGACATTAAATCCCGCAGCCAGGACGTATTTGAGGGGGTTGACTGATTTTTCCGAAAGAGGAGATTCGACAGCGAGCTATTAAAGAAGCAAAATAAATTACAGTCCTTTGTTTTGCAGTCATTCTGACATCCTCCCCAGGGATACCAAAGATGGCAATGTGAGGCGATGGGTTGAGTCAGTTCCAATATCTTTGATATAACTTCAGAACAAGATCTTTACTATTCCACTATGCTCGGGCATGACCAGAAGAAGTTTACTGGTGCCTGAGAGCATCTGTCACTAATATCAGTGAAGTTTGGATAGATCTTTGATAGGTTCGATGGGTGAGGTTTGGATAGATCTTCTTCCCATTATTTGAACACTTAGCACGAAAACCAAGACTGGGTACTTGATTCCTTCAAGGTATCGACCAAAATAACCCAGCTTCAAGAAGTATTGAAACATCTCCAGTCAAATGATGCCTGCGTTTGACCCATTTTGTACCCACAAGCTTCAGTTTCAATGCAACACGTGACAAGCGACAATGTTCTGAAGTATGGCCATACTACATGCCTGTGGCGTCTGATAAAAATAAATGTATAAATGACGAGAGATTATTTCATGTAAAGCTGGGAATACGAGTAAAATGATAACGCATCTCATCAAGCATGGAGAAAACTTGAGGGTGGATAGCTGCCCCATGTTCGCAGGGCAGAAAAAAATTAGTAAGATATCAAATGAAGCACTCTGTTGCTATTAATATCACTTTAAGAGTACTGGTACTGGGATTTTTTAAACAAAACCCAGCCCTAACCAGGACCAGAAAGAATAATACCATTAAAAGCAAACAATCTCTGTGGTGGAAAAAACAAAACATCATACTGAATAATTTTAGTCGTCTGTTTTTGTCAGCATCCATCTCCCTCTTTTAATAGGCCTGAGTGTTTGTATTGGGAACTCTTCCCAGGGAAACAGCCTCTTTTTGAGTTTTCAAGACATTAAAATAAGAGCGTGCGTTTGCACCTGTGACTTCAAACGCTAGAAATTGTAACGGAAAGTTTGCATGCATGCATGCATATGATTGAGAGATAGATTGTGTGTGCGTGCGTCTGTGTGTCTATTTGTATGTGTGAGTGATTGGCAGCTCATATGTATTTCATCTGAGCAGATATTGAGGAGAGTGACAGGGGGTGAAATTAAAATTGCATCCCTTGTCAGAGCATCACAATCCCCATCTCTGCTCTTCAAGTGCTGGTTTCCAAATCCAAATGATGTGTGTGTGCATGCATTTGGAATTCTCTGGGTGAACAGACTCGAGCATATGTGTGTGTGTGTGTGTGTGTGTGTGTGTGTGTGTGTATGTGTGTGTGTGCGCTTGAAACTGTGGGGGTATTTAGCCCGTCTATCAGCAAACAATACAGTTTTGAAATCTGACAGCTTTAGATCGCTCATATAATGACAGCCCACGGGCGGTTAGCGCTGCAATCACACACACTCAATACAAACCCTCCTCCCTTTATCCATCCATCCACCCCTCCCCTGACCCTCCCACTTTTCTTCTTCTTCTTCTCCTTCTCCTTTTTCTCCTCCTCCTCCTTCTTTTTCTTCTCCTTCTTCTTCTACTTCTTCTCCTTCTTCTTCTTCTTTTTCTTCTTCCATATTTATTTATTCATTTCTTATTGGAGGGGAAAGGGCTGAATAGGCGTGATTCTTCTGGCTGCTTAATTAAAATATATAATTCATCGCTGCGTCAAATGATTTTGCCTCTGCCTCTTTGTGGAGTCCGATTTGGGAACATTTGCATTTAAATTGGAAAGCCAGAAGGGAAATACACTTGGCGGGCTGGTGTGTGTGTGTGAGTGTGAGTGTGTGTGTGAGAGAGAGAGAGAGAAAATAGAAGGCATCCTTCTCTTAAAGAAATGCACATATGTACTATCTTTTTTTTTCCCTTTCTCTCTTTGGTCTTCTTACTCTCACAATGAGAAATGTCCAAAATCATACAGGAACACTGGCACTCTGGTACCAAAAAGTTTTCCATTACAGGATGTTCTCAGTAAAAAAAAGTTTCTTGTAATTGAAAACTCATTGGTTTGTCCCTTGATATAACAACTTTGTTTCCACTAGCAGTCATATGTTCGGTCAGTTAGTTTCTCTCTTAAGCCTCTTTCACACACACACACAGTGCAACCCTGAACTTATCTAGACATTGCCTGGAGGAGCTGTATGTGAGAATGCAAACGAATGAATCAATTGGACCGGACATTAAACAGACTTTACCCTGCCAGCTCCCATAGTTTGAAGTCAACGTAATGTCCGATTGAGCCCATATCTGATAGAGCAGGTCAATGTCGGGAGAATTCACAGAGTGGTTGCGTTGATGATGATGTAAAACCATAAGAATACAAACACTAAGGTGTGAAAAAGAAGGGTAATTAACACAAAGACGCCAGCAAAAATGTCTACCTGGAAAGATGACTAGATTAAGAAACTTATTTCAATAAGGGCTTTGTCAGACAAATTCAAGGAACAGCAAGATACACAGTTGTTCATGACCAACTTATGAACTGCCTATGTTAACAAGTGATTTCTGCAGTGTGCTTTTTGCATCACGTCCTGCCTGGTGCACGCTCCACCTGGGTGCCATTCCTTGCCTTGCCTGAGTATTTCCAGTAGGTGAGAACGCTCGTGCCACAGACAATCTCCTGAGTTCGCATGAGAAAACAGCCTTCGTTTCTTTCTCTCAAAAACAAAATGTCTAAGTTCCCCCTAACAGCAAGCTGTCACAAATACAGTAGTTCATTACCAATGTCTCTGCAGAGAAAATAGAGAGAAGCATCCCTCTGGGTAATAAATGAGTTCTCTGATTTATTACAAGAGCAGAGTTTACAGCCCTCAGGAACATCAACCATAGCTATCAACTGTACAGGAGAAGTTAACAATAGATGACTTGAATTGTTGTTCGCTAGTTCAGTGCCCATTCAAGACGTGCCTGTTGGGAACTGGCCAGATGCTTGGCCTCTGGTATCGCTGCCTGCAGCTTTCTCGAGAACCGCTCAGACTCAATGAAGTCAAAGCCTGGCTCTTCATACATACATCAGCATTCATTTCAAAAGTTACTTTGCTGATCTTTGACATGTTTGAGTTTGCTACAGTGCAACATCTCTGGTCCTTCTGGTCTCTCATTCTTCAACTGTTCTTGAATGTTCTGTAGCAAGCAAAAGGGGGGTGATTAAGCTGTACCCAGCATGCTTTTTGGTGGGGTAACAGTTAATAGGGGTCCACACTAACACTACACAGTGTGTGCTCCTGGCAGTAGTAATGCACTATTAATAAACATGTCCTGTAAATCCAAAGAGCTCGCACTCAACACTGCACTTCCTTGGGTCCTAAGCAATATACCTGCCAAGTGTGAAGTCGATCAGATCAACTGCTGTTGAGAAAATCAAAGGACAGATGGACAATCCTTCCTTTTTTGCTCGATAATGCCACCAGCAGGAAACTGTGAGATGCCCATCATGTGAGAAAAATGACACCTGCTCTGACAAAATGTTTACAGCATAAAATCAAAACCCATTATTTAACTTTTAAAGGTTGCAGGGAACTATCTCATGCGGTCACATCTTTTGGGTGTGTACCAGATTGAGATTTATGGCTCGTGCAGGCAATTAAAGTGTATATGATGCTGAGACAGTGGTGCATTATCCTGCTGGGACGTAATTGGAGGTTGCCTGTTTTTATCATACTGAAACCAGTGTGTCTGGCACCATAGAGCACGTTAAAAGTCTGTAAAATCACACCTTTCCCTGCCTGCTTACTTTATGTACTGACTCACAGCGGCACAACTCACCATCTGGAGGAATGGACTGTGCATATAAACAGGAATGAGCGCCGAATATAGCAGCCAGGGAAAGTAGAAAACAGGCAGACACATAACACTTCTCTAAAACATAGAGCCTCTGAAAGGGGGTGGTCCCTTTAAATCTAAAAGTTGTTCAAAAGATACAGAGTCATGGCAATGTCTTAAATATTGGAGAATCACCAGGAAAACTTGCAAGGACAAGGAGAAAGGGTGAACAACTCCAGATACTTTCAGGGAGATTTTTCTAATTTCATCATCATGAAAAGTAAAACCTTGAAACTCTCAGGTAAGGCATCCTGTCCAGGGGGTACACTTGTACATCAAAAGGATCCTCGCTGCAGAAATAAGACCCCTGTTCTGTGCACAACTCGACAAACTGACTAACTGACTTACTTTTGACACGTTTGTCCTACCTTGAGGCAATGATTTTCCAAGGCAAAACAGACAAGCAATTTTGTCAGCAGATTTTCACAGTTTCAGTTCACAGTGATACCTCCAACAAATAAAGAAAGAGCCTTATTATCTACTTCCCAAAATTTCATTAAAAAAAGGTCACTTTCTGGTCTGTGGCAGGACATAGAAGTTTTAACACTATCACCTGCATGAAATTAGATAAATTATCTAACAGCAGAAGAGACAAAGCAAAAACCAAAATGGAACATATTGCACTTTCGGCACACAAAGATTTGTAACGTTTATCATAGTATGAAAAGCTGTAAAGAACAAAAAAAGCAAAGATCACATTGGTCTCACATTTTCTTTTCTAATGACAAAAGGCAGATGTGTGGATTTAAGTCACACAACTTCGATTCAACTCGGACTCTCATCACAAATATGATGACCTTAGACTTGACAAATTCGAAAAAAGACTTGTAACTGGACTTGGACTTAAACACCAATGACCTGTGACTTTATTTGGACTTGAGCCTTCT
Source organism: Cephalopholis sonnerati (assembly GCA_019142605.1). NCBI lineage: Eukaryota > Metazoa > Chordata > Actinopteri > Perciformes > Serranidae > Cephalopholis > Cephalopholis sonnerati. The sequence goes on from JAGQAX010000019.1 coordinate 31,718,974, forward strand.
GACTCGAAAACACTTGACACCTTCCCCCAAGTCCAAAGATTTAAAAAGTATGTTATTTAAAAAGTTTGCCACTAATCAGTTCATTTCCTAAATCAAATGAAGCTTAGTGTAAGTTCACTCAGGAAGACTTTCTTTATGCTTATGCATTCCCACTCCCACTCCTACCACTTCCATCAATCAGCTGACGATGGGTGTTTCCTCTCCCTGTCAGCCAATCAAACTTTGCCACGATCTACCTTCAGCCATTCACGTTGCTTATGCCAAACTTTAGAACTGTTCTCCTCTTTGGGCCTGTCAGATGTCATTTTAGGTGGCACTGTCACACCCTCCTCCACCCCCATTCACCTCCAATCACCTTATCCAGAGCCCAGGACGAGCTCATCAAAGCCCACTCCTCTTCACATTCAGATCCTCAGCTTCCTATTCATCTCATCTCATCACCACTATTACCACCAGCAGTGTCTAGACTCCATATGAGGAGGGCTCCCTAATCTACTACGTCTTTAACACCCTCCTGAAATAGATGACATCACAACAGGGTCTAATTTCCAAAGCCTTTTCACATTTCACATACTTAGGTGCACATGTTAATAAATATTCTTTTCTTTCAGAGCAAGTCTCTCCTGATTGAACTAACGTTAACACTATTCAAGGCTGGACAAGAACAAAAGTTAAGGCAGCGAAAGTCCGAGAAGGGTGGGTGGGGGCGTAGGTGGATGGGTCCAACAAACATGGACTTTCACCCAGGAGAGTAGGTGTTTGTGTCCCGTAAGATTGTTAAGCTAAACCCTGTTCTTTTTTCCTGTTTCTGTCACCTAAACCCAACCAATGCACCCAGGGTACCTTGCATGTTGTATCTGGGTGTGGAAAGTCCATGACCAAATGTCAATATGTGACAAGGTCAGAGTGAGAATGTGTTGCAGAGGAAAGCACAACTTAAACAGAGATCTAAAAACTAAACATTGTAAATACATGTACCAGCAGTAATTGAGATGTGTGCAGGAGCTTCTTCATTTCTATTCAAATGATGAAAAGTAAAATGTCTTCTTAAAAAAGACCCGCCACAAATAAAATGAAAAAGCCAATAATTCATCCTATAATGCTTAAGGAGAAAATTAACATTTACTTAAGCCTCAACAGTGACTGTAAACCAAGTGACAGGTGTTTATCCACATAGGGTTTGAGCATTAATTAGCTCAAATGTTAATGACTGTGCCTGTGACCCAGGCGACCACAATAACAGGAAAAAAAATGCGTTTATGGCACCTCATCCATCAATAACTGTCCTGCAGATGATCCTTTTTGACCAAACACACACGTTTACTCGAATACACAAACACATAATGACACATAACTGTTGCCACTGAAGCCTTTAATGTCACGCTCCCTATCCAATAATACAACTTCTTCATTCCCATAATGCCTTTCTTTGCTTGGCAACACTAATTCTCTCATCAATCATGCAGAATTGCTGCAGATTACCCACAAGCGCTGAGGTGGGTGGTGGTGATGAGGAGGGGAGGGGGGGTCAAGTCTGATAGTGTGGCTGCTGGCATTTTGGGTACGGCGCACACACACACATATGCATAACCACTGACACACACACTGATGTGCACAGTTGGCATTTGGTGCGGAGCGTTGATAGCCAGACGGCTGTGACCTTTTTCGCAGTCGTTCTGGCTATAATTGCTCGCTAAAGACAACGTCAATTGTGACTCAAGAGGTAGCAGGGGTCGCGCCCATAAACACACATGTACACACACACACACAAACACACACACACACCCTTGTGCATGTGCATGTGGATGACAGCACTTGGCTCAGGGTGATAAATTCAGCCATTGATCACATGTGACTGCTCTCAGCTGGCTGAGATTTAGAAGACCTGAACACGTCAGCAGCTATGTACCATGAATCGCACAACACGGCTGCTGCTGTGGGGCGGGTGGAGGTCCCGCATCACATAACTGCAGTATCTAACATGTGTTTGCTTTACACAAGTAGCCAGTACACAAACTGCGCACCTCATGGGGCAGTGGTATGAGCTCATCCCGGGCGGATACTGTTTCTAATAATCTATGGGTAGCATTTCTGCACAGTCTTGAATTAGCATGAAAGCCTAAGATAATTAAACATGGTAGACCGGGTCATTAACTTGGCTCGATGCTGATGCTGTGTGTGTATTAACACCCTAAACACAACCTGGAATTTCATAATCATAGGGCTTCATTACGCTTATGTCAGGTAGCAGATCTCTGATGTGCATGTATGAGTGCTTATTGTGTGTGCGTTCTTTTTTGCATTCGAGCATGACTGTGTGTGTGTATATGTGTGTGTGAGAGTGTTTTTGTCTCCACCCAGCCATCTGGACCTCCTTGTGTGTGTTGAAGCAGATATAGGTGGTTAGAAAGCTCTGGAAAAACACGGTGTTACCTCCAGCCCTCTCACCTCTGAACTCTATAAGTGTATCAAAGCTAAGAAAACAGAGCACTTTGTGTGTCTATGGGTGTGTGTATGTGTGTGTGCATCTGTGTGTGTGATTGAGCGTGTGTGTGTCAGCATTCTTAAGGCCTATAAGGCTTTGAATGATGGGTGTAGACTCCCCTTTGTGAACAGGGAGCCTCCAGGAGCTGCGCAGCATGTGTGTGTGTGTGTGTGTGTGTGTGTGTGTATGATGGAGAGTGTGATGTACTGGCTGTGATGTTCTGAACAGAGGTGTTTTTACAGGGAGTTAATCAGAACCAGAGCTGAGGCCTTGCCCACAGTGGATGAAGTGCGCACACACACACACACACACACACACACACACACACACACAGTCACTGCCCAACCTTTCTCTTCTTCAATACTATTGACCTTCAGTTAACTACATCAGTTTCTGTTAGTAAACACTTCAAAGTAGCATCTGTAACAAGTATATGTTGCTATCAGGTCCTGTTGCTGCCTAAAGTGTATCATCTGAAACAGAATAACACATAAATGTGGTAATCATAATCATTACCAATTCATCTCTTGACCAGTGACTATTAATCTGACCATTGGTCCAAAAACCCCATGATACAGTATTTAAACACTCTGATAAAAGAAACGCAGATTAAAGACGCAATGTGTCACATTTAAAATGATATAACAAGTGAAAGTTTGGCATTTGGGATAAAATAAGTGGCCAACTTTTTAATTTTTTTATTTTTATTTTTTAATTCTGTTGATCAATAAATGGAGTGTTATGCTAGGAATGTCGCTAATGTAGCCTTGAGATGCTAGTGTCAAGCCCACTTGAGAAGCTGACTTCCTCCACACCAGCACCAGGGAAATAGGGCACAGTGTTCGCACTGTTACCCAGCAGTAAAGGAAACTGAGGTTTAAAATTCAGTCAGTGAAAAGAAGCTGTCACATTACTGGTGGGCACCAGAAAGATTAGCAATGTTTCAGGGCACAGCTAATCAAAATCCTACAAATTAAAGAAATTGTTTTTGTGCGGCCCATTAGAGCTTTTCCATTGGCACTTTTTGCCACACCCAGTCAAACCGTGCTGCGATGATTTGCATTTCCATTACGAAGTGAAATGTGCTGAGTCGTGCCAAGTTGCGCCTGAGATGGACAGTTTTTGGAGTCGGGTCAAAGTGACCCAAGCGGGCTGTGGTGACAACAAATGGACTTTGTCATCATTATTCATAACGCAAATGAAGAAACCATCAGAAGACTGATGCATCATTCATATGAATGCAAATATTAATTCACTGCTGCTCAAAAGCTACCAACAACTTTTAAGGTGCAATGTTTTCTTGCATGTTGCTCAATGCTTAGGGTGACGTTGTGAATCAGTCAACACACCATAATCGATAATAAGACAACTCGCCTCTCTTGCATGACATACTCCTTAGTATTGATTGGATCTTCAAGTGCTTAAAAATGTATATGAATTTCAATAGTTTTTCCTCAGAGGAAAAAAAAAAAGTGGCAGAGTATCATTCCAGTGTGCTTCAGCTCCAACGACTTTTTCTTTCTACCGAACTACACCCGCCAACTGCATAACCACGCACAAGAAAGCATGCTGCTAGCAGTACTAGCTCACCTAGCACCACTAAGCTAGCTAACATTACAGCTCAGCCAGGGAGGACACTATTTTACATCTTGTTCTGTGACAACCACAAGCCTCTCATCTATTAGTAGTTGTAATGTGCAGTGATATGGTTAGCAGGTGTTATTTGGTAGAAAGAAAATAGTTCCTACATGAAATTGCTTGCAACAGATCTGTGGATTATCTTGAGTAACCGGATCATGATTTCTGGAAAGAGACATTGCTCTTGAGCCTTTCAAATCTATATTTTTTGGCACTTAGAGCACCACAAGCCGAGTGCCACCGAGTTCCATTAAATTCGAAAGAAGGCAGACATCTTTAAAACAAATATCTTTAACACTTGGCAACTCAGACTAAAATAATCTAGATTTATAAATAGCACTACAGGTAAGAGGAATAATATATACATTTCATCTTGGGGTGTACTGTCCCTTTAAAGACACACTTTCAAGGGGGTAGGCCTGATGTATGGAAACAAGTCCCTGCCATCTTAAACAAAGCTAACACATCTGTACATGTATATGGATACGGGCTACATGTGCGCTTAGCTTCTGTCCTAGCTTTTTTTATTTTTTTAAGAATCAAAAAATAGAACCCAGACCTTGAATCTTTTGTAAAAACACCACCAAAGAAGAGGTGATAAAACCAAACTAACAAAAAATAATGTAACCTTGACAACACACAAGGCAGACCTTAGTGTCTACTTTTTGAGCCCTTTTATAAGATTCAAATATTCACGATTTATGAATAACTGTGTCTTAGTATTCATTCTTTCTCCCTGGCATTCGACCACCTTTTCAATCTTGAATGCAAGAATGGTGATGTTTGATTCAGGACTTATTCAGAAGCGTAGGGAGTTGGGCACCAAGGTAAATCACTTGGTGGAGTGCGGCCCTCATGTACTAAGGCTAAGTCCTTAGCTGCAGGTCATCCCCTCTCTGCCTCTCCTGCTTTAAAATCTGTCTTTGGCTGTACTATCTAATAAAGGTAAAAAAGTGTGAGTGTGAACTGAGAATCCATCTCATTGTTTGTCTCCAATATATTAGCGCAAAAGCATCATTTCAAAATGCAATATTTGATTGTGCTTTTTTCTCCCAAACTAGAGGTTATTGATCTCTCATACACAACTGTGATTAAGGCCTTAAGTTGTGAAGAGAGTGTGAAAGACAAACAGAGAGAGAGATTGAGAAAGGAGACTGTGAAGTAGCAAGAGACAGAAAGGACAGATGGAAAGTGGAGAAAAAAAAAAGACAGAAAAGAAAGATGGAGCGAGAGATACATAAAGAGCAAAGAACCAAGAAAGATGAACACAAATTTTCCCTCTGTATTGGTGTGTACGTGTCCCTGTGAGAAAGATACTTGTGTGTGTGTTTGAGTGTGAATGCAAGCCTGAGTGTTTCCCTGCATGTGTTGGAAACTAAAAACAGTATGTTTACTCAACCTGTTTGCCAAGCCTCTTTAGTAAATATAGAGGATACAGTAGCAGCATAGACCGGAGTTACACACACTCAAACACACACTTGAACACACACACAATCATGCACACATTCATTGCACAAATACTGTGTGTCCAACTGTCCGCTGGTCTTCACCACAGGAGGCTATTTGTGGAGTTGATTCCTATGGCCTTCACGTAGGTCTGTCTATTAGATGGGTGGCCTGTCACTCACATGCAGAGATATACAGTATACACACACACACACACACACACACACACACACACACACACACACACACACACACACACACAACCGCCAGACACACAGGAGAAAACACATACATGCACATTATGGGAAACAATAAAATCTGTGGATGACATGCACACAATTATGCACTAAACCTTGAATGCACTGTTAAATATACACTGTTTATACACACACACACACACACACATACACACATCTTCATACTGTAGGTATACACGAAACCCACATGCACTGTAAGTTGGGTGGCCAAGAACCTCAGTAACCAGATAAACACACTAACTATATTGGAGCATTCACTAAAGTACACTTAAGTGTCTGTTGCTTCTCTCTGAGCAAATACACGACTGAAATAGTCTTGTGTGTGCGTGTGTGTGTATGTGTGTGTGTGTGTGTGTGTGTTCAAGGACGTTTGCATCCTTGCCTCACTAACTTAATACAAAACAAAAATTGTGCTTGTTTATATTGTATTGTATATTTATATTGTATTCTTATCTTCTATGCCTCCTCTAGACCATGTCTATGTATAAGAGTATTACATACATAATTTATCATAAAAATCTACTGAAATATACCTAGAAATGATATTCTTCTTAACTGGGATGACAGGTTAGAGGAAACTCAAGTTACTGTAGGATTTTTTTATGTTATAATGATAGGTATAATCTGGAACACAATTAACTCATGAACAAAATAGGAGTCTTGATAAAACACAAAATTGCTAATTATGTGGTGTCAAATCAAGTTTGAAACTGGAGACCTAAAGTTTGTGAAGCAGTGTGTTTTTGGGGGGATGTTTGCAGTCAAACAATGTATTTTATTACATGACTAAATTTAAAAATTGAACTATGGCCTTGCTGTTGTATGCCTTTGCAAGCCAACCAAGTTGCAGTTACAGTTTACATCCATGTCTGTCTAGACTCACGCGAGGCCAAGACAGTAGATGATGCTTCAAATATAGATGTCTAAAGCATGGATGCCTCAAATACATCTTCAACCCAGCATCACAGAGGATCTATATAATTAGCACAGTTTCAAGATTAGTGCCACCAATTCTGACCAAATGTCTTCCCTTTCTGTTCCTGAGTTATGGCATCTGGGTGGTTTCTTCTAGCAAATGTCATCACTATCCTGTTAGAAATTTTCTATGAAATTTGGTTATAATTAGTGTATGAATTCTTGATTTATGGCCAAAAACATGTTTTGTGAGGTCACAGTGACCTTTGACCACTAAATTCTAATCAATTCATTGTAAAGTCCAAGTGGACGTTCATGCTAAATTGGAGCAAATCCCCTCAAGGTGTTTTTGAGATACTGCGTTCACCAGAATGAGATGGACACAAGGTCCCAGTGACCTTGACCTTTGATCACCAAAATATAATCACTTCATCCTTGAGTCAAAGTGGACAATTGTACCAAATTTGAAGAAATTCCCTCAAGGCATTCCTGAAATATTGCTTTGACAAGAATGAGACAGACAGTAGGTCAAAGTGACCTTAACCTTAGACCACCAATCTAAATCTGTTCATCAATGGGTCCAAGTGGATGTTTGTGCCAAATTTGAAGAAATTCTTTCAAGGCATTCTTGAGAAATTGCATTCACGAGAATGAGACGGGCACAGGGTCACAGTGACCTTGACTTTTGACCACCAAAATGGAATCAGCTCGTCCTTAAGTCCAAGTGAACATTTGTGCCAAATCTGAAGCAATTTCCTCAAGGTGTTCCTCAGATATTGCATTCACGAGAATTAGACAGACACAAGGTAACAGTGACCTTGACCTTTGACCACCAAATTCTAATCAGTTCATCTGTATAGGCCAAGTGGACGTTTGTGCCAAATTTGAGGAAATTCCCATAAGGTATTCTTGAAATATCGCTTTGACAAGAGTGAGATAGACGAGAGGTTAAGGTGACCTTAACCATAGACTACATAAATCTAATCAGTTCGTCGATGGATCCAAGTGGATGTTTGTGCCAAATCTGAAGAAATTCTCTCAAGGCATTATTAAGATATTGCGTAACGAGCATGGGACAGAGGGACAGACGGACAGACAAGCTGAAAACATGTTGTCTCCGGCCACAGAGGCATAAAAAGACCTCTCCTATTTGTCGAGTAATTCACTGCATGCCATCATTAATCATCTCTACTTGTGTATTAGGTTGTTATTATGTTACATGTCTTTAAGTGTCTTGCTTAAGGACACTTCATCAAGGTGAACGTCCAGCCTGACACTTCTACTTAGGAAATGAAAGAAAAAGTGCAGCATATCATTAAAGTCATGCGCTAGATTTGCACCCCAGAACATAATGAGTGGACTGCGTGCACCTAAACCTGCTGAGCACTCAGGACGTCATCTTACATCACACTTGTGTGCTTACTGTAGTAGCCCCAGGAAGAGTCATCTACTGCTGAACAGCACTATTCTGGAGGACTACACTTAGTCATCACTGACATCGCTGATGTCATTATCTAAACCCACCCTGTGTCTACACAAGTGTGTGTGTGTGTGTGTGTGTCATGGAGTGCGAGAGAGTCATTCATTATCTCAGTCAACTCTCTCTGTTCACCACAAGCCCTGTAGGCACACATTCTGTCAGCCATTCTCTTACTCTCTGTCTCTCCCGGTGATGCTATAATTCAGCATTTAAACTCGAGCTGTCTGTCTCTTTCCGTCTCCATCCGCGTCTCTCGTTCGCCGTTCTCTTTCCACCTGCTGCAGCTATCTGTCATCCTCTGCACCTTTTCTCTACCCTTCTCTTTCACCTTTCTCATATTCTGTCACCTCTGTCATTCACTACCTTTCTTTCCAAGCCAGTCCTTCTTTCCTCTTTCTCTTTTCTCCTCTTTCTGTCTCCCTCGCTCGTGTCCTCCAGTAAACGCTGATGACAGCATTTCCTATTTTCACACAGCACAGAGCCCTGAACTTCCCGGAGGAATTGCTACGACGATGATACGCCAATGAGTAAGCAGGGGCGGTGACAAGCTCTGAATGTAAATCCGTTTCAGTGTATAATCCCATAGTTCATTTGTCTTCATATAGACTGACTTAGCTTGAGCAGCATGAAGTACTGTTTAGAAAAAGATTAGTTGGGGTTTTTACTTTCAGAAAATTAAAGCATATCAAATAGAGTACGGAGCTGGAATAAAAGGAAATTTGTCAATTCAAGCCGTCACATGTGGGAGGAAAACACAAATGAGTAACAGCTCCTCCTCCCACAGAAAAACTACTTCTAAGATGCCCTCGAGCAAGGCATCGAACCTCCATCTGCTCCAGTGGAGCTGCCCCGTGGCCGACAACAGAAAGCTTTATTCACGACGCACTTCCATGTTGTTAATATGCATAGCAGCGTGAATGCGAATCAGAGCATTGCTCAAAGAAATACACAGGCTCAGTCAACATTACCTGAATAAATAAAGGTTAAAATATATATTTTAATTTCCCTCAGCCTGAGGTGCTCTCTGAGTAATCATCTGAATTCTTATTATATTGCTGAAATTGGCTCTAGCCGCACAGCCCGTGATTATAGAAAGTAACAAAATTATTTATTTATTTTGAGTGCTAGGTAAGTGGCTGTGTAATTTCAAATAAGTGGCTATTTTCATTGCTCATGCAAAGAGTGCAGATTAGAATTCAATAAAAAAGTGAATTATGGGAACAAAAACAAAGCAGAAAAGTCAATCTCCAAAGTAAAGAAAATCATCTAACATCATTACCAGGAGGTATAGATGCAAATGAAGCCGCACATAAACGTGTGTGTTTCTATCCATGCGTAGGTTGCGTGTGTGCTGCTCTAAGTAAACGCTTCATCAAGGTCCCCCCCTACACACACACACCTACCACTTTGCTCCTGCCTTTTCATTGTTTATTAGCGCTGCAATCTGTTATAAACGTTCGGCCGAGCGTCAGCGACGCTTTGCCCCTATGCGCAACACCTTGCGTCCACTCTGGCTGCATCTCAATGACCTGCAGTGGGGAAATATCCCATCAGTGGCGGTTCAAAGGTCGTGGGTGTGCTTGTCAGGACAGAATAAATGCCAAAAAACAACAGCGGAATGAGAGGTAGGGAGGAGGGAAAAATGAAAAGCTGGTGCCATTAAGGAAACAAATGAAGACATGGATGAAGTCAGACAAAAAGATGAGTTAAAAAAACATGATAGAGAAGAGAAAGGGAACAAGCGCAGGAGGAGTAGGAGGGAGAAGGAGTGAATAAGTGAATGAAAGAAAAACAGTATGATAGAAATTAAAGCAAAAAGAGAAACAAAAAATCTCTAACTCTACACGTGCTGCTGCGGACAAAGCATATTCACAAGTGCTGCTGAATGCACGAAGACACACACACACAAATACACACAGACGGATGTCTGTGTGCAGTTTACGTAACTGTGTTTGTCTACCGATTATCATGAACTTATTTAAGACTCTTATGCAACATCACTTAGGATATTCAACATTCAGAATCATTTTTCTCACACAGGATTTGGAAACTCTGGTCTCCCGCGTTGCTCAGCCAAATATCTAACCACCCAAGCTGAAAGAAGTCCCTAAACTTACTCTGACTGAAAGAATAAACTTTAAAAGTATGAAATATACTTGAACCATGAATAGCGAACACAGTGGTGGTATTTTATCTTTTCAGAGCAGAGAGTCTTAACATCTGTGGGTGGGTATTATTCACTTGAAAATGTCAAAACAAGAAATGAAAAAAAAATATTGTTGGGATCCTGGAGGGGTTTATTCTGTTTTCATATCTCATTTCAAACCAACTGATAATTGTCACCCACCAGTGGGAAACATTTAATGACTCTGGAGCCGAGCCAGAATGACGATATGCATTGTTGACTAAAAGAAAAACATGGGTGTAACTGGAGAAATCAACCCATTTTCAGACGCTGACGTTAATCAGTTCACATGAGGGAGAGCATAGTTGAAGCTCAAGTGGAAACTTTAACTTCTGGTGCCTTTATTTACCCACTGTTAACGAGCCAAACTCTCCAATCCAAGGCCAAAAAATGCATTTCTGTATTAATTCATGCATCTGCTTTTTAAACTGTCTTACTGGTTTTAAATATAGATGCATTGCACTGAATATCCGAGCCTAGTTGGATGCAAAATAAATACTTGATGTGGATAGTTGCATTCTAGATTTATGATGGATTATATAAATGTAAAATTCAGTTTCGCCAGTTGCAAAATGTATTTAATAGAATTCTTTATAACTCATTACAGAACCATAATGCAGCTAATTGGAGAAATGTGTGGTTGGGGTGTAACTGTCAACAACCGTGGCTTTCCAACAACATTACAACCGATGATTAACACAAGCGAAAACGGATGGAGAACAACAAACAGAGCAGAAATGGTACAGAGCACAACACTGTCAGTAATTTTACAGTTCCAGCAAATCTAGTTTTGTATGTAAACAGCGGATGGAGAACCAGCGTTCTTCTGGGAGCAATATGTTTGTATCAGCTGTCTATAGGTTGCCCTTTTCATTTAATACTCCCTACTGGTGTCTGCAAGCAGTTAGCTTTAAATATGGGTTCAATGGGGCTTGTTTTCCTGTCTTGAAATAAGCCATTTGGTGCCATTTTTCCCTGTAAATGATCAAAACAACTTCCGCTGAGTGGAAAATTACCCTTTGGTTGGTGATCCATCACAGTAAACAATACAAATGTTGGCCCTTGTCTAATTTCTTTTAAAGTTTTTATGCTACTCCCTTGTGACCAGGTTTTGAGTTATTTTCTGTGTGTGTGGGCGCATTCAGGGACATCTCATGGGCATACAATATGATTCTAGCTCTCTGATCAGGTGTGCAAAGCCAGAGGGCGCGCACGTCAAAGCACATTTGACGTAATAAAGTTTTTACTTAAGAATGAAACCTTTAATTGCAGTAATTGAGTTCCACCCTCCTTCCTGTCAATCAGCTCACACTCAGGAGCATTTCTGCCAGCAAATAATCGACCGAAAACACACACCTTCAGAAATTTAATCATTGTTTGCCTCCTTGTATTAAATTCTGTGTTAATTGTGACAGCAGTTAACAACAAGCTGCGTATGGGTTACACCAGGGGTGTCAAAGATAGGCCCGTGGGCCAGAACAGGCCCGCCAAAGGACCCAATCCGGCCAACTAGATGACTAGACTAAAGGGGCCCAGCTTCGAGGAGCAAGCTAAACAATGTGTTTTACTGTAAATATATTATGTTGATCTGTTCGGTACACACAACATCTATTGCACGTCTGTCCGTCCTGAAAGAGGGATCAGTCCTTAGTTGCTCTTTATGAGATTTCTAACATTTTTTTCCCCATTATAGGGGTTTTTTGGGGAGTTTTTCCTTAACCGCTGTGAGGATCCAAGGACAGAGGGATGTCGTATGCTGTAAAGCCCTTTGAGGCCAATTGTGGTTTGTGATACAGGGCTTTATACATAAAATTGAGACATACGGTTGAAATTAGGGGTTGGGGAATAAATTGATTGTTAGATGCATCTTCATGCAGACATGGACGACTTATTCACAAATGTCAATTGATTATATAACTGTTTGTTCATAACATGATGTTGACAGAGCAAAGTCAGTGTAGCACCCGGACAGTCTACAGCGCGGACGGGCTAAAGTTAACTTGACGTACATTGTGAATATGTACTTACGCCATCACCCAGACACTACCATTAATGCGAGGAACGACAATCAGCATGTAAACTGGCTGACCAACAAATGCTGCAACATTAACCAAATCAAAACACCTCTGTGGTGAAGAAAATAACTCTCTGCTCTGTCTGTTTTACCTTAAAAACCCTGTGCCTGGCCTGCCCAGCGTCTTAACTTTCACCGGTGCTAATGGCATAATGTAAAAAAACAGCACAGCCGCCTCCCACTCATGTTATTCTTATACACACAGGAGACTGTAAGGTGCTTTCAAATTCATTTATTCATTCATCAATGCAGTTAACTTTTTAAAACAAAAAGGATGCAGACCATATAATATTGAATAGAATGTAAATTGTGTACTGTGTCAAGGGAAATATTACAGTAGGGTATGCAAAGACTATTTCTCATATATGTATATCCCACAATGGACAAGCGTGAGCATCCGCAGATGTTTACAATCCGACTGGCACCCCTGTGGTTTCAAAGTGAAGATATGGAGGTAGGTTGAAGGGGAGAGGGATCTGGACAAGAGCCACTGTAGGCAAGTGAAAATAATCTTATGGATCACCAAAAATACAGTATGCTTTATTTTAAAAGAAAGAGACATGAATAAGTCATGTGTTGATAGCAAAGATTTTGATGCACTGTGTGTTATTATCGAATCGTTACCCTCTGAATCATAGTCAAATCGAATCGTGAGGTGCCTGGAGATTCCCACCCTTAGTTGAAACTGCACATTTTTCTTGAGACATGTCAGGCAATTCATCTGTTTTGTAAAAGGATGGGTGTCTACAGAATATACTTGTAATTCTTTCCACAAACAAAGGGAAAATATTGGAGCTGATGGCACTTATAGGTTATTGTGCAATGCTTTTTATGGTCCAGGCCCTTCTGAGATCAAATTGAGCTGTATGTGGCCCATGAACTAAAATTAGTTTGACATCCTGGGGTTAGACACTACAGTGTTTGGATTAAATGTATAAATCTGGGGTGAAATTTTGCACACAGCAAAATGACTGAGCGACTTTTATACAGGTATAGACACAAGCTAATAACCTAAAGCTCTAAATGGCACCAGTACTGTTGCTGATGTCCTGCTAAATTCAGTAAACTGCACAAGACAACAAACCTCCATACTGAGTTTAGAAAAATGGCACGGAATAAACACAAACAGGATTCCAGTTCATGAACGATGAGTTACAAGGCAATTCTTAGGAAAGAATGGAAACATAAAAGGATGAATAATGACTGAACAAAAGTAATCTCGCAGTGTTGTTATCCCGCACAATGGGATGACAAACGTTCACTGGTGTACAGCAAAGTGGCTGTAATGGTTTTTATTGTTTGGAGGTGGCTCAGAAAAGAGGTGATGCAGAGATGGATGTTAATCAAACGCTTTCCGGCTCTCATACGCATTCGTATAAACGAGCGGAGGCATATGTGCGGCTTTTTGGAGCTCCATTTTAGATTCCATTTCGCAGCCGTGTGAGATGACTGACAATCGCTGTCAGATTCCACTCCATTACTCGCGAGCACACTCAGACACACACATATATATATATCGATTGCTAAACTCTGCAGCCTGTGGATTGGAGCCAATGTGAAGTGGGTGAGTGTGGGAGAAGGTATGCACGTACAAACATGCACGTTGGGGAATAAAGGGGGTATTCAAGGACGCTTGCACTGACATAGAAACATGGACAGAAACCCACATGTCAAACAGCTTAAACTAAAGGCAGTTCCACCTGCTTCCTGTTGTCTCACTTTATTTGTCACTTGGGAGAGGTGGCAAGGAGAGTAGTTAAAATCAGGAGAGAAGACTTATTCTGTTAAACTTCCCTAGACTCCTCTCTAAGATGATTACTAGGGTCAAAGGATTGCTGTAAGAGCGCTTACACTCTGACTTTTGTGTTTCCTATTTTTGGAGTTGCTCGTATGGCTGGTGATCTACAGAAAGACTCAAAGCTTAATCTGCTGTTGCATTTATTGTAAGCTGCAGATGGATAAAACTGTAGGCTTACTGTCAGAGATGTAGAAAGGGAACAGGAAAGCAGAGGAGAGGAGAGGAGACGAAATAGACAAAATGAGACAAAAAATGTAGGAGCCAAATCAATGTCAATGTAAGAAACGGGGTAACGGAGGAGGCTGTTTTGAACTCAAAACGCTTGTCTGATCATTCACACTCCAAATATCACACACACACAACCATTTAGCCCGAAGCCAAAATGCTCCTACCACCCAGCAACCCAGTTTTCGACACCTTTATCAGGATTCAGCTCTCCATTTATACTTTGTTTGTCACCCTACCTTGTGTCTCTCTGTCTCTCCGTCTGTCTACCTTTCTCTGTCTATCTATATCTGTTGTCTGTGTTTTGCTGCCTCTGCAATGGAGAACTTTGGTTGCACAAGGTGTGAAATGAGACTGTATTGATCTGTCTGCCTGTGTGGAGTGTATGTGTGTATGTGGGTTTATGAGTGTGTGAGAGAGAGAGAGTTGCCCTTCATGTCATCTTTGGGTAAATCACGTCTTCATCTCATCAGAGTGCATGTGCACACCAAGCCAAAATGAGTAAGATAATGACATCATTACTAAGTCAGACCTCACACACACATGCCATTCGCTAACAGTGTCATAGCTCGTTTACTTCCTAATTTACCAATATGCTGCTATATCATATAGATGTGTATAGCAGTGTGTTTTATTTTTACTGCAGCTGGGCCTTTCATAATAACTACTTTTAGTTGATACATTGTCTTCAAGATAATTGCGATAAACGATGATTATTGTCATTTTGAGACCATTTAATGCCACTAATGTAATAAAAATATAATATCATCATAATGCAAGCACACCCTTTCAAAGAGCAATGAACATTTAATTCTTAAGATTACTCAGACATTAAAACTAGAATTAAAAAAAAAAAAAAACGTTAATGTATACAAGAAATAATATGTGAAATCATAGTACCTTTTTAGCCCAAAATTGCTCTGTTTGCTATTCATTCATTCACTTAATGAGTTGCGGGGGGGCTGGAGCCTATCCCAGCTGACACTGGGCAAGAGGCAGGCTACACCCTGGACAGCTTGCCAGACTATCGCAGGTCTGACACATAGAGACAGACAACCATTCACACTCACATTCACACCAATAAAGCTAACGTGCATGTCTTTGGATTGTGGGAGGAAGCCAGAGTACCCACAGAAAACCCACTCTGACACAGGGAGAACATGCAAACTCCGCACAGAAGGGCTCTTCCATTTGGTAGTTATTACAAAATTTGGTTGACAAAACAAAACCAAAAGATGCCTCTTGCAACTAATAGACATGCTTAGCGAAGCTTCGGGAACAGATAGTTAACTCCATACCCCGTTGGGTGTTTTGCGCGTGGATTTACAGAGTGTAGGATAAAGTTGTTGGAGGGTAAAACTACAAATGACGCACTTTTTGGCTCACTGCCAGTTGTTGGCAAGCTAACGAATATCAAGACACTGTAGCTGCAGGCTACCGGTGAGCTACGCTGTGTCGTCTATGAAGATGTTTAATTTTCTTTTGACTTGTGCAAGTTCGCAGGACTGGAGAGGGGAAAACAAAAAAGGAGAATCACCTGCGTCCAAGTGCTCACTCTGAAGTCGTCGAATACCAGCGTTTGGGCAGTGACTTGCGGCATCAGACATTGATTTTAAAAAAGCCGTCCTTTAACGTTAGCATGATACGCAGAGGGTCACCATTATTGTTCAATGAGGGAAACACAGCAGGACGAGAATGGGAGTTAATGCAGCAAAAGTCAGGGTGGGGCGAGCAGGAGGGTTGGTGGATGGGTCCAACAAACACTAACCTTAACCCAGGAGAGCTGTGTTCGCATTCCATAAGATTATAAAGCAAAACCCTGTTCTTTTTTTCAGAATATAAGTACAGAAGTGTATTTTACCATTTTTAACAATGCATGTAACTTCACACGATGTCTCTGAACATCAACAACACACCCAGGGCACCTTACATGACATAACTGGACATGGAAAGTCCATGACCTAAAGTCGATGTGTGTTGCCAAGTCTTGAAATGGTCTGGAAAACCCTGCTGTTTATTCTCTCATCATGTTGGCTAAATGTTGATGACACTGTTATGTAAGCGTACACGTATAAACACAACAGGCGATACTGAAGTCATCAAAATGATCAAGGTCATGTCCGTATATATATACACCATAGGATAAGTTTGTAATTATCATGACAGGCCTGACTGCCTCCATACACCATATCTCAAAAGTCTGGAGACATGACTTTTTTGCCATACATGCTTCTGCTAATTAATCCTTATCTTCCATAGAATTCACTCAGCCTTATTAAAAGTAATTAGACATGCGATTGAAGACAGAGCAGATGAGACGCATAGTACTCTGAGAAATGGCATCAAAGAGGCATTTAAGTAGAGATGTCTCCTATACTCAGCATAGTTCACCAGACCACACATTTCACCATCTAACAGCCAAAGGACTGCAGTTTGGCCACAAAACAAGCCAAAAATGCAGCAATAAATTATAACTGAAGTAAACATTAGCCACCTTCCTGAACAGCTGTGCTTAGTTTAATTGCTCACACTGATTGTTTCCCCAGAATCATTATGGTTGCAACTTTTGCATTCCTGTCCAGTTCTGTCTGCTCTTCTGTTCAGTACACGACCCCTGCTACCTCTCAGTGAACCACTTCAAAAACTTTCCGCCTGTACGGCTACATTTGGGACAGGACTCCTGTTGCTACCATTACTGAACTGTGACAAATCCCTGTACAGTCTACTGGCTTGAATGTCACAGTTTTACTTCCATATACAGTCAGTGTAACAGCCATCCCTCTGAAAGCCATTATTAAACCTTCAAGATTTCATTTTCTTTTACAGCATAAGAGGATCGCTGGCAGTAAAACGAGGGAAAGAACCTGGTCGATTTTGAGATGCAGAGATATAACATAACAATTTCGTGATTATTCTCATCTAGAGCTTGATTGCAGAGTTTAGTGCACTTTTATTCCTCTTTAAAATCCAGTTTTTGTTGCCATCTCTTAGTCATAGCTCACATCCAGCTACTTCCTGCCTCTTTTCTAATCTTATTCCTACAATCATTCACATGGTCTTTGCTTAACACTTTACCTTCTTGTTTGACTTTCTTCTCCCTATTCCCCCTTTTTTTTAACCATCCTTAATAGCTACCTGGCCATGTTTTTCTAACTCATTTCATTTGATTCCCTCTGCCTTCCCTCCTCTCCTCTCCAACCCTCATTTTTCTTCAATTTCATCATTCCCTTGCTTGCACCATCTAGCCTCCACCAGCTCTCTCGCCCTATTTACCCCTTATCCTTTACTTCCTCTGCTTTCTCCACTCTCCCTTCATCTTTCCTTCCACTCTCCAGCACCCTCCCTCCATCACTTCGTCGGCTCTCTCCTGCTCCCCTTCTCCAGTCGTTCCTCCCCGTCTTCACATCCCTCCTCCCTCGTTCCCTTCCCCCCTTCCTTTGTAAGATAATACATTTGCAGCCTGAGTGATCTATTGATTCCCTGAACCCCTGCGCCCTTCAGAAAGGTAATTTTTTAAGGAGAAAAGAAGATTAGACAGAAACGCAGCACATTTCAAGGTGAAAGGGGCTCTCCCCGCTTTACTCATCGATGGAAACATCTCTCCTTTTTAAACAGGGTGATGTGTGATGGGCAAAAGTGCTCCATATGCTCCACCTCTGCCATACTATCTCCTCTCGCTACGCCCCATGTGTTTGTTTTCTTCATTCCACAGTATCTGTGAAGGGTTGGAGAGAAGGAATAGAAGCCAAACAAAGTGGCTGTTGGGTGAAATTGCTGGGGTTTTTTTTTAGATTGGTACACAATACAAGTTTAGGATTGTCTCAGGGCAGCACTGGCAAACATATGAATCAAGCAGTATGTAAAGAGCTTAATAATACAAAGCAACCCGTAAAGGGTATTGTATTGATTCTTTATTCATGGTCCTTTTAAATCAGCTACACCTGATGATGCATTTGTTGATGCTGTGATAAGCTGAAGTAATCTATTATCCAAGGCTTCTTAGCGAAGTGAGGATGGATTACCCGTCTTAAACTGGTTTCAACTCTTTGCAAGTTAATGGAAATGGAAATGGAAACAAGCGGCTTTCTTAAAAGGACAGTTCATCCCCAAATCAAAATACTATTTTCCTCTTAACTGTAGTGCTATTAATCAGTCTAGACTACTCTGGACTGAGTTGGTGAGTGTTGGGGATATCGGCTGTAGAGATGTCTGCCTTCTCTTGAATATAATGAAACTAGATAGCACAAAACAGTACTACAAACTGTAAATCTGAAAACACAACAGCTAAGTCTCTGTCAAGATATCGTGATGCGGTTACTCAAGATAATCCACAGACCTTGTTCTGAGCAGTTTTATGTAGGAACTATTTTCTTTCTACCAAACTACACCCACCAACCGTATCAATGCACAGAAGTAAGCATGCATCTACTGCTAGCTAACTTAGCACAACTGAGCAAGCTACTGTTACAGCTCAGTCAAGGAGGACGCCATTAATATTTACAACTAGCACTGTCACAAGCACAAGCCTCTTGTCCATAAGTGGATTTGTCCTCTGACCAGTGACTGTCGGGTCAGGGACAGCCATCACTCTGTGTCCTCTCAGAAAAGCATCTCTAAGAAGTCTGTCTAATGCTCAGTCAGTGGGCTGACTATTTACTTTCAATGGGATGTCCCAAGAGGATAAAGAAAGCCATTCCAGTGGAAACAAGTGGCTCAGTGACCGGAGACTAATGCGAGTTATTATCAATGATAATTGGCCATCATGTTTCTTTTATATAATGGCTCAGATGGATGACGGGGCATTATTCTGTACCATTAACCAGGCATTCATTTTATTTATTTATCATTTACTTAGGAACATTTGCATAAATGCAGTGTTAGACCTCTATTATTCATTGTCAATTTATGAAACAAATATGACACTGATTTGCATTTACTTCCCTGGTTAGATAAGTCAGGAAGTGTGATTTTGTTCACTTATATCTCAAATGTGTCACCTTAATGAGATTAGATCATTTATATTCATATGGTTGAATTATTGCTCAACTGCTGTCTAAACTTTTACACTTTCCTACAGTTGTTTTTACGTCAAGAAGTAAAGTTCTTTAGGCCTAAATTTTGATTGTGATGGGTTTAGAATTGTCCATACTTGACATTAAATTTCTTAGCGTACCTACACCTTGTCAAGGTCACACAAGGTTTGAGGACATTCAAGTACAAAACTCAGCACATGTAAGGAAAGCCTCATGCACCGTTCCTGGAGGCAGGTGGTTCTAAAACTCTCTGCCAATGCTTTAGGATTTCCGAAAGTCTCATTCTCCAAACATTTTGACGAGATGTTCCTCCAGCGCTCGACTAGCTTGAGGAGAAATAGGTCTGACTATGCAAGATTACCTTTGGGCAAATGGGTTGAATGAAAAGTAAGGATTGGAAACTTTGTTGCAGCCCCACTACAAGGCTGATAAGGCAGATTTTTACATTTGCATGTAGAGCCTTAATCTAGCTCTGAATGAGATTGGATTCTGTCTGCATCCATACGTCTTTGAAAACCATTTATGTGATTAACTTGATAGTTACAGAAGAAGAACATGATCAACAATGAAAACACTGACAACAAGCGCGGCGAAGAATCACAGTGTGAGCATGCCATCAGTTTAGATTGGTGGGACCGTCTACGAGGCAGCGCCTTCTACTCCTGCCAAGAGTTTGATTCAGTTTTGAGTTTGAGAGGCACAGAGGAATGGAAGAGGAAAATGAAAAGGGGGTGATAAAGACGAAGAGGAGGTCAGTCGGGAAGGAAAGTATGAAAGGGGAGGGAAAATAATAAAAAGTAGAGCTTAGAGTTATAGCAGAATTAATGAAAAAAGTAGAGCTAAAATGTCGAAAAAAAAGAAGTTGGGAGGGAGAAAAAGACATAGACGCAGGAGATGGGGAATAATTTAGCATTCGCATCAACACATCTAATACCAATGAGAGCTCTCCCTCATCCCCTCCATTCTTTTCTGTCTATTTTTTTTTTCTCTCAGCCTCTTTTCACCTCTCTCTTGGGGAGGGGGATAAGTCTTATATCAAAACAAATGGGTCTTTGTGAAAATACTGCACTTATCTGTAATCGCAGGCAATCAGAGAAACTCTGATGTTTTCTGTCAAGGGCCCGATTGCGACCATCTTGGCTGACTGTCTTTCTGGTCTCTGGTGAGCACAGCTGAATTAAACTCTCTGCTCTTATTTTTTCTAGTTTTCTCTATTTTCCTCCGTTTCACTTTTTCTTTTGTTGACCTTGTTCAGCTATCTTCCCACCCTCTTCATTACACCTCATTTGGCATCTCATAAACAAATCACATTCTCTGCATTTCCACATATCCCTTCTTCTACCTCATTGCCATTTCGTTTCTTTCCATCTCCTTTTGTACAGTCCTCTCACTGCATCACCCCCAACCCCGAAAACAACCTCTCTGTGATGGATATAACTGCTTAGCTGCTCCATAAAGGTGGCATAATGGATGTCATAGCTCACTGATATTGTTGCTAAACGTCACTTCGACCATGTGCTCTGCCCAGTGAATGGAGCCATTTTAGCATGCGTGTGTTGTGTTTGCCTATTTATGTGGAAAAGAAAGCACTGCTCAGGGAGCATTTTATCCTCAAACAAATGAGAAGACAGACATGACATTTCTAAGTCAGACAGGAAGTCATATTTTGCTAGAACAGGAAGAGAAAGTGACACAGCTAAGAAGTCCATTGAACCTGACTACAAAAGAACATCATTTTGTAAAACTCCAAATGGTATTTAGACATGCAGATAGTTCTGGTTTAATGTTATGAACAAGTGTTTACATGTGTGGGACTCTTGCCTCCATCCAAATTCAGGCTGAGATCAGTACTCAATACCTCTAAGGTATCAACCGTAATAAACCAGTATCAAGCAATACTGAAACTTCTTTAGTCAAGCAGTAACGGCATTCAGTCCTTTCGTAGCCAGATCTAGAAAACAAAATTACTTTTTGTGTGGTTTTGCTAGCTTCGTTTTAACATGACGTCTAATTGGCCTACTACAGCTGCAGCTACAACCCATACAGTCTTTGATATGGTAAAGTCAAGCCCGGTTGAGTTGGCAGCTCAGCCTGCCGAGATGACACTGAAACGTTCTTAAGTAAGTAAGTGCAGTAGAATGTCTGCAGTGGAAATTAAAGGTATCAAATTAAGTATTCTTTGGCTTTGGTATCATTTTAATAGATAGTGGTATTGTAAATTGTTAAACAATTCCCAGACCTGATCCCAAAACAGTGGAGATGGTTAGAATTTTTCTTGCGTCTTCTCAGAAACAATAGGGTTTGGATAAACCACAGAAATACTGACAAAAATCTAAAATGAACGTCATATAGCATATAAAGTTGAGAGATAGAGATACACTAAGTGAGCAGACAGGAAGATTGATAAATAGAAAATTAACAAGTGCACAAGCAGTAAAAAGAGTCAAAGAGTGAGAAATCCAAACCGAAAAAGAGTAAGAGGTTAGAAAAGTTGACAAACACCAGGGAGAAAAAGCACAAAAGGACACAAAGGAAAAGAGACAATGCCAAAACATAACAATATGGTGGATGGCAGACTGAATGTATTTAGCAGATGGCTGATAATAATTAGCTACAGGATGAGATCTACAGTGCACCACTGGGTTCGGCTAATTCACAATATGCTGGATTCAATGCTCATATTCACTTCTGCAAGGTCCATTAGTTTCCATACGCCTGGTGGAGTAGCATAGCTTATACAAAACACTAAGCAAACTAAAGTTGACACAACATAAAGACAGAATATTAAATGAGATAGTTATAGATATTAGTGTATCACAAGATTTAATGTGTTTGTTGGAGCTGGGATGGCATATAACTTTTAAAGCATTGTGTTTTTGCCTTGCATTGTGATCTACTATCCTGTTCTGGATGTTAACAGCCACTACCTTCTGCTTCTTTCCTGTTACTCAGTCAGGTGTGGTCGCCTCTTTTCGATTGACAATATAACTCTAGGTCAAAGTGACAAGTTCAATCTCTTCTGGGTGAATAGAACTCCCCGCTTTAACAGCTTCGATCTCAGGCTCCAACTTTTAGACAGAGAGCAGGCTGATGTGGTTTTCCCTGAGCATAAAGATGGGTTAGCAGTGGTCTCATTTTGCATCTTCTATCTACTTTAGAAGACTCATAGGAACTCTCTTACTTTTCTACTTCACTCCTCTATTACACCTTCAATTTAAAATTCAAGAGGCATCTTCTTCCCAGCTCTCATCTATTCATGTAGCAGCCAATCACTAATCAGCATGGTCTTTATTAATCCAATCAGCTGCTTCTGTAACATTCTGCCTCCAGCTCCTCATACTGATGCCAACACCTAACTACCCACCACCACCGCCACTGCCAGCATCAAGGCGCTATCCAGAATCAGCAGCAAGATGGCCAAACTGGGAGTTATGTACTCAGCAATTATCGGGTCCATCCGAATAATCCAGCAATGACTCCAGATGGACTCACCCAAAAGCGTGATCCACCATATGCCTTATCAACAGCTTTTATCCATGAATTAATGATTTTCACATATCTCTAATAGCAGGAAATGGAGCCTGTCCAAGCATGTACTGGGTAAGAGTTACATACAAACACATAATCATGCCTATAGCTAGTGTGGAGTTCTTTGTATGACTGCTTTTGCACCACATGAAGAAGTAGAGAATCCTTAGGAAACATGTATAGAAGGATTTTATTGGCAGAAGTATAAATAATTAAACTTGGATTAAGCCATAGAGCAAGCACACAAGGAGACTTATAGCGGCCAAGTGGCTAACATCTGGTTTACCACTCCACTAACTGGAATGAGGATAAAATGATTTCATCACGCAGCTCTTTTAAAGTTTCAAAACATTATTGGACAGAATGGATTAAAGTCCGATAGTGAAACGAGTCATTTTGTGTAGGCCTGTGATGCTAAAAAAAAAAATCCACTGATTTACAGATGTCTCTTTCACAATATAAGTCAATGCGGAAAAAAGAAAAAACCCAAGTCATCGAAATCCTGTTCTTGGGCGGTACGGTTTAATGTCACACAGCAGCATGAGGGGGAAACACAGCAAGACTGGAAGTTAAGGTGACGAAAGTCAGAGGAAAAAAGATGTCAATTTGCAGTGCTACCAGTCTAGGGTGTTCATTTTGAAAGAGGATGTATGGAAACAGAACATTTCATGTGAAAAACAGAAGTGTATCTTAAAATAAGACAATGCATGTAACAGGCAGAACTTCACACGGCATCCCAGAATGTCAACAACCAACCCACCCAGGGTACCTTGCACTGTAGTATTTGGATACTCAAAGTCCATGACCAAATGTCGATATGTGATGAGGTATGAGTGTGAATGTCTTGACCTGATGGACCCAATGATATAATACCACACTTGTCCGCAGTGGCTTCACATTTAAAGTACAGACATTAGCTCCCATGGATTTCCTAAAATGCCTAACTTTTTGTTTAACAGACTAGTTACCAGGTGATTTTAAACAGTTCTCTGAAGAGATTTTCCAATTGGGTATTAGAACTCCCTACATATCTAATAGGGCCTTTTAAATTCTGTTTGTATTAACAAATGTGGCTGTGTTTAGAAGCTTTGTGGGTTTTCTGGTCTAGTGGTCAGGATCAAAACTGCTGTAATTTCTTGGCTGCCTTAAGTAAAGCTGAGGACCATACTTTCATATTGTCTAGATTCTCTGTTGCAGACTATCTAGTAAAACAGATGTTACTGAAAATTAAAATTAATTAATAATTTCACTAGAGCTCTAAATGTATTAATATCTGAATAATAAACCCCTAATCTCTTATGAAACCTCCCCCTATGGGTAGGTTGCTAACTGCCATATCTACATAACTCTTTGGGATGTCTTTCTTCATGAATTGGCAGCAGTAACAAAAGTTCACAGCTTTGCTCGGGGAGCTAAATTGGCTCGCAGTGTGGTTAGAGATAGAGAGGTATTAACAAAGCTTGCCGAGAAAGATGGAGAGGAAGAGATGGGGAGACGGAGTGTATACAAAGAGGCCTAGCAATATGAAGAAAGACAGAGGGACAGAGTTTGGTGTAGACAGAATGAGTTTGCATAGATTGAAACACAGACAGAAAGTAAGTGAGCACCAGAGATAGAAAGGAAATTGCCATATTATAATAGCAGGAAGCAGAGAAGGAAAAGGCAATGGCTTGACTGACAGAACAGAGCCACAAGATGCGATGCGCAGGGAGAAGCCATTTCTTTGGCCCCCACTCATACTCCTCCACCTCCTTCTCCTCCTCCTCCTTCACGGTAAGTGATAGGAGTTAGTCCCAAATCCCCGAGCATGCGGGCCGACGGGTGGATTAGCGCCCCTGCTCTTCCGTTATTCTCTCTGCTTGATTCTACCGTGGTTTTACACCCAAGGCAGGAGGCAAGAAGCAGGGGAGCTGATTTCATGGCAGCTTCTGTCGGATTAGACAGGAAGCTGGAGAGGGGTGCCAAGAGAGGTGGGGACACCTTTCACCCTTCCCCTCTTACTGTCCCCAGTGTTTATGCTCTCCATGTCTGTGGGCTTGTGTCTCTTGCTGTTCCCTGTTTGTCCGTTCCACCCTTTTTGTTTCAGCTGAAGTGCATCCCTCTCATGAGTTCTCCTTTCTTTTGCCTACTCTCACAGTCTTTCACTTTCTGACTTTAACCACCATGAGGTCCAACTCGAGGGAACTCCAATTTTCAAGTTTTTGTTGTTATTACTATAATTTTATTAAAAAAAAATGTTGAAGTGCCATTTTCCCGCTATGGTCTGCGAGTGTTGGGGAAAACAGAGGGATCCTTAGATGACTCAATGGATCAGACAATTTGAATCCTTATATTTCTAGTGATCACACACAGTCTCCCACACACTTACAGACATTCATTCGCTCCCTCTACACACCCTTTATGAATCAGAAGAGTCTTGCCTGAGACCTTGTAAGCTGAAAATCTCCCCTGGCAGGGCTGGATTTCACCTTTGGCTGACTTGTACATGTTTAACTTCCCACATGAGAGAGTTTGGTTTGAAATATGGTCTCCTACATTTACTGGGAGCAGGGAGAAGAGTAATAGGGTAGAAAAGTTTGAAACAGAAGAGCTGATGTGGGTCTGATATTTCAAATGAATAGCGCATAAATACTGAAGGCCGTGTTTAACTACGGGCTTAATCCCTGGATGTTTTATATTCGTTCTTGGAAAGGAAACCATTACCTAAAGTGGATAATTTAGCATAGCTGGTGGATCTGGGGCAAGGCTGTAAACATTATTGATGTTGACAAGAGACTTCAATTGCTGCTGTTCTTTAAAATGTGCCGTGTATAATTTATTTTCTGTCTGTGCTTTCAGAAGTGAGTAGGTGTCACTTTTTCAAATGATATCTAATTTTTTTAAGAAAAAAACAATTTCAGGAAAAGACTCAACTGCCAAGCATTTGTCTTGTGTTGTGCCTGCATGTTAGTGCCTCGGGACATATTACAGGATCTACAGAATGTGTCTGCGCTTCAGAACTGTAATTTCTCACTTGATATATGTCTGCATCAGTGTCACAAGAAAAAAAAACGTGTATGTTTTTATACATTTTCCAAACACCAATTAACTAAGACAATGCCAATAATATCTTAAACGCCACGCGGAGGTTGTTTTTGTATCTTTCTAGTTCAGTCAGTAATTGCAAATCCTTTATCTGTCTGTAACTGTTTGAGTGTTAATTAACCTGGTCAAATCCTCTCTGTGCCCTATTGTGCTTCCAGAATTAGATTCTGATTGCCATCTTTAAATTTTCTACATACAATGTAGGTCCAAAAAGAATAAGCCGCCAGTGACCAAATTAGACCTGAAAGAACCAGATCGATATTGAAGATAGACCTTTATTCACAACGTTCCATTTCTAAAGTGTTTTATATCATATTGTAGTAAGAAGCCTCCCTGATCTGATCTGCTACCATTTTAATTTGCTGTTGATGGGTTTTACTATTAATCATTACCATATGTGTACCTGCTATCTCGATGAATTCAAGATAAGGCCCTAATAGTTTCTCCTTTTAAAAGGGAAATTAAGAATTCCAATGTATTACTTCCACAGCCTATCAACGTTTGTGAACATGAGCTATTCTCTCTCATGGCCAGAAACCAGAGAAACTTGTTTTGTCATCGGGTATATAGTCTGGAGCTGCTCCAAAGACAATGAATGGGAGCCTGACTTTGTGGACCCACTATCTTAAACCCAAACAAGCTTTATTCTATTGTAGCGTTCTCAGTTCTGAAACAGAAAATACACCCATATACCCAGAAAATTTCTCTGGGTGCTCTCAGAGTCAACATCTTTCCCAATTCATTGTCTGTGGAGCAGTTCCAGACTTTATACCCAATGACATCACTGATCTGAGTTTTGGCACTGTAGTTTTTGGATTTGGGAGAGAGATGGTCATGGTTACTAATATTTTTGGACTGTCTGAAACCATGGGAATAACATGTATGAATTATGGAAATGGGCATAGTTCTAGTACTTGGTCATTTATTTGATCACTGTTAGCTACGGTCGATTAAAAATGCAACCTTTCTTGCACGAATATTTGACATAAGAACATTAACGTGACTTACAGAGCATGATCCCTCCTTTTCCTGGTAGGGACTTATTGTGAGTCATCTGCACTATGCGCTGAGCATCATCGGCAGCATCTTAATAACAATCGACAAAACTGCAAAGTAGACGTGATTGAAATGAAGCTCTAGCAGAAGTTTAGTCAAGAGGGCAATACTTTTCATGCTCAGGCTGTAAGTATTCTTTCTCACCCTGCCATTCACTCTTTGCACACACGCTCACTCACTATCCCTAAGGTGTCATTGTCTGGGTCTGTCAGTTGATCCATCAGCTGTTTTTAAGTTGATTCATAATTAGCCAATAGCACAGCGACACACCGTCTCTGTCAGCCTATCATCTTACTGCTCCTCATTTTAAATATGGTTCCTTTTCTACCATAGTTCTTTCTTGCTGCAGTTGTGCCCACACTTCACCTCCCCATCACCACCTAGTTTTTATGGATTCATCAGCCTCATCCGCCCCAGCAGTCAGCAGCCTCAGAGTCATCGGCCACCACCACCAACAGTGTCTGGACTCCATGGAGGGATTTATACTGCTGCCACTCAGATGTCCCTCGATCACAAAATATCTCCCTCTGGTGTCCAAGCACCAAAAACTTCTGTTAAATCGTAATCAGCACAAATCTGCACACTCATATTCTGTATTAAATATAATCTTTACTAATGTTTCTGCCTCTCCTGATTGAAATGAATGTGTGAGTGAAAACAGTAGTTCTGTTAAAAAGAGGTGAGTATGACATGACTCTCATGGATTTAGTGCTCTAATACATTATGCTGAATTTTGCCTTTTGGCAGATGTAATACAGATAATCACTTCCACCCTAAATGTTTTTTTTTTCTTTAACCCACCCTTAATTAGTGACCAGCCTTTATTTGTTCACACCAGTAGCTACGTGTTTGTATCAAATGATTTGGAGATGTATAAACTCAGCTACTCCCTATGAGCCTCCACACCGTAGGCCTGCCTGCTCCTCTACAAATCTCATTACTTCGTTTCCCAAAATGTAACACCATACATTTATTTTATACTCTATGACCCCGTGGTCATAGAACACGCCAGAACTCAATTTCAATGTAGTTGCAGCCCGACTGAAACAATTTAACCTCGGTGTCACATTCACAGCTGAAAATGTGCAAGGCCTGAAACAGCTTTCCCTTGTTGATAAACACACACTTGTGTTTGGTTATGTTTTGTCATGATTTATTGCACATTCTCCATAAACAGGCAATCCAATGACTGCAAAATATTACAAACACTGTCAGAATTGTGTAAGACCCAACTCTCAGACACACAAGAGCATACACACACCCACACACAAAAGTAAACGCACAGTCCCATGTACATTCGCTCGTTCATGTACACACACGTACATATATATATATATATATATATATATATATATTCCTCCTCCATGAAACACACGACCACATCATGATCCAGAGTCAATTATGCTTTGCTGCCAGCAGCAAGCACAGCAAGACGGCAGAAAGTACAGAAAAAAAAATCAATATATGAAACACAATGCAGCACATACTGTATTTATCATGTGCACATATTTCTGACAGGCCACTCTGCATTACCAAGAAACATTGACTAAAACATTTGCATGTGTGTTAGAGTATCAGTACGTCAATACAAGCCATTAACATCGCAGAGGATGACTGGGGTTACATGAGGTCACTGTCTGCCCCATAATGGAGCAGTCATTCGAGGGTCAACCTGCTTACTGCCGAGTGAAGTTACGGCTATGACTAATGACGGTGAGATTGAAAAAGATCCACTCTGGCCTCCGCGTAGGTGTCAGGGTCAGTCTGCTTCCTAGGTGCAGTGTCGCTACAACATAGGTGAGCTGAGGTCAGATCAATGCTGACAGCGGTGGCTGCAAAGATTTACTGTTGAGCCTTGTAGCAGAGCTGAAGGTCTAATTTAACCAAACATTATGGTGCCCACACAGTGACCTCTGTGACATGCTGCTTTCTGGGACTTTATGGCTAAGCAAAACCTCTTTTGTGTGTGTCAGGTCTTTATTCGCATGGCAAGGGAGTTTTCATTCCATCAAGGAATGAGCCAATTTCACTCTTAGCGTACCTTTAAAGCTAAAATATGTAGCTTTTTAGCTTGAACCTCAGACTACAATGCTACCCTCCAGCAGCTGAGGTTCTATTTAAATACTTGTAGAGCTGCCCTTGAACTTTAATGATGCAAGCCATTAGTTACAGAGACCTACTGAAATTTAGACATTTTATGACGGCTGTGCTCTCCCTACCTAAAGAGACATATTCTGAAGATTACGTCAAAGACTATTAAAATAATTATTCCATGTTGCTGTCACAGCCATCCATCCATCCATTTTCTAACCGCTTCTCCTCTTGAGGGTCACGGGGGGGGGGGGGGGGGGGTCGAACCAGGAACCCTCTTGCTGTGAGGTGACAGTGCTAACCACCACACCACCATGCCACCCTTTGAGAAAATGCATTCAAATGTTTCAATATAAATGTTGCTTCATTTGATACATTGATTGCCTCTGAATGTGTAGCCTGAGGCTAACATAGCAAACATCCATGAATCTCAACGCAATCGGTGGCACCATTACTTCTGGAAACGCAGCAATGACTCACTGAAAAACAACCAGCTTTGATGTTTGGTGATTTTGAACAGTGGTCTGCAGCTTGATGGTTGTCTTGCCTAGGTGTCACACTATCCAACATCCCCTCCACCGCGTGATGACAAAGTCAGCACGTATTCATGTAATCAGAACTTTGCCACTTAAGAAACATTGATATGAAACCTATAAAGGGTACAAATGCACCGTATCCATGGTTTGCATAACCGTACAATGCCAACAATTTCCTTTGGCAACCTGATAAATCCATGCCAAGAACTGGGTCTTGTTATCCATGGTTACAGAGTTCTTTGTTCCCCATAAATGTCAGACCTGTCTTCTACCCACAAGCTTCACCTTAAAAATATTCATTTTGATTTTGCTATAGCACCTGATCCCACCCCAAATCTCAATTTCCTCCCAGGTCACCAACAAGTTGAGTTGTACAACATCGCTGTTACACGGGGGTGAAATTCTGAGAACTGGGAGTATGAGCGGTTGCCATAACAAAAACAGATATTGTACCTTTAAAAGCCAGGGACAGCTCAATGCTAGTCATGCACACACGCTAAGACTGTAAATAAAGTACTATGTGCACATAAACACTAAATCAGAAGGCAGGTCATACGTCTCTTTGGGAGACCTTTATAAACCAGAGACAGACACATAGATTTTCAGCAAAATCATATTATTTCCCAACGCAACTGTGAAGTGTGAAAGTGTTTGTGTGTGTGTGTGTGTGTGTGTGTGTGTGTGTCCATGAGGGCTGAGGTAAGAGGCTCCGGTGCTGTGGAGTGAGACGGAGGGCATTAGTCAGATTTGACCAACAAAGAGGCTGTGAGCACACAGCCAGGGGATTAGACCAACACCACAGACTTTCATTAGTCTACAGAGAGGAAGAGGAGAAGAAAGAGCAACAGAAAGGTGGAGGGAGAGAGACACTGGATTACAAAGATAGCGGGGGACTTCCATTAGTCGAGGGTGAGGGAGAAATGTAAAGATGGAGGATGAGCGGTGAGATACAGAGAAATGAAGCGAGGGAGACACTGAGAACACTTCACTACTGGATTAGTCCAATACCGTGGGCTTTCATTAAATAAAGGAAGGGAAGATGGATGGATGGATGGAGAGGGGGAAATAAGAGAGTCAGAGGGAGAGGTGGGGGAAATAAAATTAAATAAATATGCATGCACGGGTGCAAGAGGAGGCATGGAGGAGTTGGAAAGGGAGTGAAGGAGGAGTAAGGGGTGGTGTAAAGGGGGACAAAAAGGAGGACTGGCAGTGTGGGGACAAAACATAAATGGTAAAATTCAAAGAGAAAAGAAGTGGAGAAAGGGACAGAGAAGACAGAAAGAATCAGACTGGAAAGCCAAGGCCAAGGAGGGAAACAGAAAGGGAGAGAAGACAGGCAGAACGTTAAAGGGGTTGGTTTGTGTATGTGTGTGTGCGTGTGGAGGGGGGGCAGTGGTGTAGAACAACAAGTAGAGGATTAACCCCTCCACTGCACCCCCAACACACACCACACACACACAGACACACTCAGGGCCTGGGAAGAACGCTGCTGTGCCAAACTAATTAGCTACTAACTCAACTACAGCTCACACAGATGAACTGCAGCATTTACAATGGAGACCCACGCCAGGTCTCAGAGGTGTGCATGTGCCTCTATGTGTGTGTGTGTGTGTGTGTGTGTGTGCAAGTCTGTGCAGGTCTGTGCAAATCCATATCATTATGTTTTTATGGCTGTGACTGCATGTGGTTGCATACGTGTGTGCGTGTGTGCTTACACTTCAATAAGACCATGACAAATTAAACGTCTCAACTCGGCGAGACAAACAATCTACTCTGGGCGATTGCTTTGTTTTTTCTTCTTTTTTTCCCTCCTCTAGTAATTCTAATTTGCATATCCCTCTACCCTATATCTCAAAGCTGATTGAGACATCATTATGGGCTTTATATTACTTTTTGAGCCTAATATTCAGCAGCTGCAGCTCTCTTATAAAATGCACTGTCTTATTATTAATATTAATAGGGGTGTCACGATTCTCCGAATCCATAATATGACCCAACTTTGGATTTAAACTCTTTTTTTTTTCAGCACTCGTGTCTTAATTCAAAAAGATCAACAGATAATTGGTTTTATGCCCCAAAAAACTGTCTTTTGCATTTTCAAATTCTTCTATAAAACAATGGCCTACATTGTACCAGGTGTCATATGACCACCATATTTCTGGGGGGATGTAGCCTAGAACGCTAAGGCAATATGGTCAAATTAAAGGACAAAAAGACTAGCCTCTAGATGGAAGAAGGATACTTGGTATCGGGTGTTGTCTGTCAACGTTATTTATTAGAATCAAATCTATTTGTTTATGATAACTGCCAAAAGGTCCTGCCATATTTATGGTATTGCCCTAGGTGACATATCGTAAATGGTAAATGGACTGCACTTGTATAGCACCTTTCTACTCTTCCAACCACTCAAAGCACTTTTTACACTACGAGTCGTATATTAAATATCAGCATTTGCCAGAAAAGTTCATTAACAGCATTATAAGGGCCCAGTTTTACCACACACAGATAGGGCTGCAACTAACGATTATTTTCATTGTCGACTAATCTGTCGATTATTTCTTGGATTAGTCGACTAATCATTTTATTGAAAAATGTGTTAAAATGTTGAAAAATGTCAGTCTGTCTCTCCCAAACCCCAAATTATGTCATCTAATGTCTTGTTTCGTACTCACGCCAAAGGGTTTTAGTTCACCGTCATGGGAGAGTGTGTAAAGCTGCCAATATTTGAACGTAAGAAGCTGCAATAAGAGTATTTTGGGGTACTTTTATTGTACTTTTCTATGAAAAATGACTCAAACCGATTAGTCGACTACTAAAATAGTCACCGATTATTTTAATAGTCAATTAGTCATCGATTAGTCGACTAATCTTTGCAGCCCTACACACAGAGCAGGTCCTTTCCTATGGAGTCCGCCATGTTGTTCCACAGTAGCCCACAATGAACAAACTTAACACTGGCACTAGATGGCCATTTGCATTTGTGCATTGGCCACCATAGTTCTCCTATACGCTTGGCACTTGGGAAAGTTTAAGTTACCACTAGATGTCACATAATCATACACACTAGACCTTTTAATAAAAATGTAATCTATGTAGCATTTAAGGTCTTCTATCTGTTCTTGCAATTGACTGTTTATGAATGTAACTTCTAGGAGAAATCAAATTTGAGAAGCTGGAACTATGATGTATGAATACTTTTCTCAGCATTAATTATTTGACTGCGCTAAAAAATCCCAATCAAATCAAGCCAAAAATATTGTTGTGGATCATGGAGTGAAAGTTGCTAAGGTAAACGATGTGTGTCAGAAATATGAAAAAACACTTGTGTGTGTTGGAGTCACATTGAATTTCTTCACTTTTTCAGTGCTTTGTTACAATTCCCTGAAACATTTCTGTTATTTTTGTTGACAGACCACATCTGCATTCGATCTCAGCTAGTGACTAACATCCCTGGAAATCTCAAGCTACAATCTGTCGATATGATCTTGGCAGTGTCATTTTAATGGAGCAAAATCATTTCCTTGTTTCTTTCAGGCAGTAAAATGTCTTAATGGATGAAGTGGCATTTGAGTCAACACGCTCAATTAGAACGGTGACGCACACATAGGCCTACAGAAACAATAGACTTGGTGCACACAAAAGATGGAAAGGAGATATTTTTGACATCCACTATAATTTACACACATTTGATTTCTTCCAAGTCTTTCATGACTTGAATAAAACATTTAGTCTGAACTATGAATTAACTTTGAAGACATTTAGAGCATGGGATTTAATCTGCTCACTGCACGTCTACATATTTGTTTGAACTGTTTCTGAATCTTGCATCATAGTCTGACTAACACATTTGATTACCAAAACTTTCTTACAGATTCGCAACTTTACTGACTAAACAGCTGAAGTGTGGGAATCCCCGCCGGTCAACTCAATATAAGAGGGTTTATCTTCGAGGAATGTATCTCACCTGCTTTGCACTGCATTTGGAAAAAGGATTATAAGGTTCTGAATAAACCCGTTTTGATTCAACTCAGTGGGGAGTGACAGTCGCCCACTGAGAAGTCACAATATTTCAAGCTTTAAAGTAAAGAAATGTCACTCCTTACTACCTCCTGTTGTTTGAGTTGCACTGACAAAACTGTCAGTGTATTTCTCAAAATTCTTAGATACACTGTCACTCAACAAGAGCAACACATCATTAAATTGGCATTTCAGTCACAGTGTTTCATTCCTTCAAACTACTTTCCTGTACAACAAATGACTTTTGCTCTTCATAATATTTTCAAACATAATGTCACAGTGATTTTGGGAAATACAGTTAATTTTAGTTCAGTGGCCTCTCTGTGAGCAGGGCTTTTGGCTGTCAGTTTAAGGAGCTACACATTGCTAGTGAATTCACTTGGGCTGGGTAAAGGTACTTGATACCTTTAAGGTATTGATCGAAATAACCCAGTACCAAGTAGTATCAAAACATCTTCAGTCAAGCAATACTTGCATTAGATCCTTTTTTGTCCCAGCTCCCCGGCAGATTAGCGAGATTTTTTAGTTAGAAAGCAACGGTGGCTAAGGGCCCTTACACACCAAGCAGACAGTTGGCCATCAGCCAATGTCAGGCTGCCGTAGGTATCTGTCACCCTAGTTTTTGCTGTGTGTCCTGCACTGTCAGCCATTGTCAGATTTTTTGGGGCTGATATGTTAAATTGGCAGTGGAGCCCATCAACAAATTAAATCACTTTGATTGGCAGTTAAGCTTAGCACACCAGAATAGAAACGAAAATGAGGAAAGTAAACAAACGGCTTAAGTCAGGAGGGAGTGAGATCGTACAAAACTACTTACCTTATAAAAGGTAAGGGTATATTTTTTTAAGCAATTGAGCTCTTAAGCAGAGATGGTTTGTAATGGTTTGCGTTATTGTTCGCTGGCGCATGGTAAAGATGCTCTGTTCTTTCAACATCAGGTTGTGTTGTTAATGTGCTAATAGGCTAACTAGCATCTTGAATCCTTCCTGTCAGTCTTCCAGTTTCCCTTTTTGAATGACAAATATAGGATACCGCCTACTGGCACAGAAACAGCTCCACTCTGTCCTTAAACCCGTTCATAACTGACAGGTAACCTGAGCTGTGTGATGCTAACAGTTAGCCCTGCCACTGTCAACTGTCCCCTGCATAGAGCTCACACTCCTGCAGCATTAGCAGCAACAGCCCATACAGTCTGTGGTGTGGTGAAGTCAAGTGCTGTGTATTTGATGGCATTAGCACTTCAGCATCCCACTCTACTCCCATTATAGGTATTCTGCCCTCGTACTCACATACGTTCTTCTTTATGTTCTCTTTGTATCATTGTAATCTTCTCTCCTTTCTGTCTCTGGCAGTAGTTATAGATTGAGGCTTCAGACAACCTTTGATGTTCTTGGTTTGATATTTGCCTCGTTACCACCATTGGTGTGAAGTTAAAACAACAAGACATAACATGAAAGCACAATACACACTTTCACACTGAAACATACAATAAAGACATACACGTGATTGCACGGACACATGGCCATAATGTGAAAACTCCTTGTTACTGCATGAACGTGTAGAAGCTTCTGTTAATTCTGCTGCAGTAAAACTTACAATTGTCTGACTTGAATGTCAAGCTGCCAGTGCATAACAACAAAACTATATTGCTGAATTACTGCAGTGTGACACTGGCCTTAATACTTTTCTGTTTTGTGGCCTTTAGTTGTTATGGTAAGTAATTGACTTTGTCTCGAAGGTTGTAAAACCCATTAAAAACAGCAGTGTTTTTGGTAAATGTCATGAGTATAAAACAGCAAATCCACAAGCTTTAGAGTGTTGATCTCTGATGAACACTAATGTACAGAATCTGCTTCTGATATAACAGAAAAAATGGAATGTTTCAGGCCAAGAGGTGATGAAGATTAGTGTCTGTAAAGTGGTAACAGAAAGACATGTCTAATAACTGTATCATTAATGAGAAAAAAACCTAATTTGTTGACTTTGTCATAATGTATTTGATGACATTGTGATCCATCCTGTAAGTTAATTGACCTTGACAATAAGTCATCGGAACCCGAGTAAAACTCATCCTGACAATCATCCGTGCATGCTTTGCCAGGATGCTGCACAGAGCTAACGGCCCTACAGTATCAGCGCCAGAGCAGATGTTGTCTTTTGTGGCGTGCCATCAAAGAAAATTGTCCCCATTTGTCATAGTTTATTTCGCTTTTAATTACCTTTTTATGTAACTGATAGGTGACAAAGTCTTTGCCTTGGGAACAAAGTAAACCACAGTGAATATCATTATACATTTCATGAACATCAGTGGGAAGAACAAATATGTCTGCCAAGTTCCGAGATAGTTTGCTGTTCTAGAATGTTGAGAAATAGCAGGCTAAATTTGCAGACTAACATCATTAACTTTCACTTTTAAATTAATGGTTGCATTGCAAATAAGAAAAAAAGATCAAATCTTACACTTAACTCAAAGCTAATTTTCCAAAATATCATGTACTAAATACCATGACAATGAAACTAATTACTTAGTGATTGTTTTCAGTTTGCTCAAAGCATCATCAAGCAGTGAAAATGCGATTTTAATTCTAAGCTTGTTTTGTTTTTCATTTTTCATTGTTTGGAATGGAGTTTGGAGTTTTGCGGCGCACCTTTCATCTTCCGTGCATGTTCTGCCAGGGTAATGTAGCACTACACTACTGTTCAGCTGACGCTTTGAATGCACCGCCAGATGTTGTCTTTGTCATAATGTGTTTTTAATCACCATTCCTGAAGTCAGATGCCAGCAGGCAGCTTCCAATCCGATTTGCATCACTTGTTTCCCCTCATCTCTCCTTAACAGCTGAGAGGGCTGCGGGCATCAATCACTCTTAACTAGCCGCGCTGTCAAACATTTCCTACACCAACTTCTGGGACCCCACAGCCACTTGTGTGCAACAGGGCCAAGCGGGGATTTTACCTCGCCAGGATCTGATAGTCATGTTTTCAACAGAAATCATTTTTATTCATCAAAATATCGAGGGAGACAACACTGTGGACATTTGTTTACAGTGTGTGCTAGCACAGAATGTGGTTTGTGCACATTTGCCAGGATCTTCACTCAATAAGCTTTTGTTTTGGAATACTCACTAAATATATTGATGCATCAAAGACGTGAGGTTTACTTGGTTGGAACACAAGATTTGTTGCATCCAACCTCGAGAAAGTTTGGAAACCAATAGCTGCCTCAAAATGTGGAAAACCACACTCATTAGGAATAAACACTACGGAAAATCTTGGAAAATGTTAAGCTTTAATGTTGTGTATGCATGATTTGCAGTAAATGGTTTAACTACAATATGTCTCCTTAATCTAAGCATTAGTTAC
This sequence comes from Cephalopholis sonnerati, assembly GCA_019142605.1. Taxonomy (NCBI): domain Eukaryota; kingdom Metazoa; phylum Chordata; class Actinopteri; order Perciformes; family Serranidae; genus Cephalopholis; species Cephalopholis sonnerati. Next base: position 31,756,185 of record JAGQAX010000019.1, read on the forward strand.
CCTTGTGGGAGCAGCTTTTTGTCCCCAGAAGGCAGGTGAGTCCCTGAAACGACTGATTAATATGTGTGATGAGCATGAGTACTTCTACATACCATCACTTCACACACTTCTACTTTTCTACCGTCAGTCTGGCCTTGATCAGTGTTGTATGTGGACCCTATGTTGCATTTTGTTGTCTAAGAGTCTATTATAGTAGACAAGCCGTCTCTTTTTTCTTTTGTTCCTTTCATCTTTCAAACATGACGTGAGCACTTCAAAGAGATACTATGGTGCTTCAATCACACCGAGCTTCATCAAACCAGTCCTTGGAAATACACGATTGCACAGAGGGCAGAAAAAAAAGGGTTCAGGATGCCAAGTTGGACCGTTTACCAAACTGTATTGTCTTTTGGAGAGCCGTTTTGTTCTTCAAGACACACATAGCAAACCGAAGTCCCAAGTGTGACCAGGGGGTTTGAGCAAACAGCTCCACTTGATATGTGGAGAGGAAAAAACAAGACATACTAGATGTGTTAAGGTCATAAGCCCCAATTCCAAAAAACTTTTGGTATGGTACCTTTGGAACCAAAAGTAACCCTTCAGGCATGAGCAAGAATGATCATCCTCTATTGACCAATCCATGGACTGCAGTGTTCACAGCTCAACCTTGGAGTACCAGATCTGTGTGCTAGGTACCCCACGATACAGAACAGTTCCATTGGTACCATCCACAACTTTTCATAGAGGAAATAGCGAATTGAACTGCACCGTACCATAATGCTCGGTGGAAACAGGGCTATAGCAAACCAAATTCCCCAGAGTGCCCAGGGGGCTTCAGGCAAATGGCTCTACCTGATGGTGATGTGGGGAGGAAAATAAAAACAATATCTATTAGATATGTTAAGGTCATACTGCACCTACTGTAGGATGCCAAGTGTACAGCACATAATAGTATGTAGCTCTGGCTATATTTTACACAATTTCATTACTTCATGCCACACTTTATTTGGAAATATTAACATAATGCCGCCAGTGTGTGTTGGCCTTGATAGATTTTAGTCTAGTAAAAAGGCAGATGTTGTAAACTGACAAACATATGGGGGGGAAATCCATATTAAATTAGACCACTGAGACACTCTTGCAAATATCAGCATACTCCAAGGAAATCAACATGCCTCAAATGTGTGGCATAGAGTAACAAGGTCCACCCTGAAGAGTTGACAGACGAAGATGAACATGCCACTGTGCCTCTCCTCAAGTTCAGATCCTCTACTCGACATTCTTTCAATGATTTTTCTTATTCAATATCCATTCAGTGCAGTCTTTGGTGGATTTTCTTTCTCACTCAATAATACAGACTGAAAAGATGCAGCCAAACCAGACCTGAATGTTTCAGATGTCCCTTCAACAAGGCCTGGTTTTTGTTACATTCAAATATATCTTTTTTAATAAGTATAAACCACAGTTCAAGTGTTTTTCTGAATCCCTCACAGGGATCTACATAATCAGACGGAAGCTATGTGTTGGTCTATCAAACTTTGCTTTACCATTTGCTAATTATTGAAGATTTCCTTGACTCCTTTGTTGATGAGACAAAACAGTCTGGGACTATTCTATTGATTGCGAATGAAATCTTAACTTGAAAATAACAAATATAAGTCGTCTGACTGTGGACTTTGAATCCTGGGATTTAAGGAAGCTTTGTTATGTCTCACATTTTGCACATTTAGTTTACCATAAGTAGGTTTTCCCCTTCTTTTACATCTTTAGTGTCACTAATTGGGGTACCAGGAATTCTGTTGGGTTCTGTTTTTGAACAAGCTGCAGGGCTGAGGTAGTCGACTAAAAAGCAATTCTGCTCCTCTGCTCTTTTCTAATCACACAAAGAGCTAATCTTTCAAGCTTCGGGGCACTTTGCGGCACTTCTACCTGTTGTATAAACACGGCCTTTTCACCCAGATGCACTCCCAGGTACCAGAATTTGGCACTGATTGATTTAACGTCAATCAGTACTCAGTAGTGCCAACGTTCATTTGGTCGGTACCCTTAAAGTACCCTTAAAGAGTTCAACACCCAACCCCAGCCTGGGAGAACATTTTCATACACCTTGCACCTAATTTCCTAAAATATGAAATGTCAAAAATCTACAACTGGCACACAGCTGAATAGTACCTAAAAAATGCTGCATGAGTCACTTCAGAGAAGTACATTAGTCTATGGCCAGGTGGTGGGTGCTGTTCGGTGAAGGGGAGTCCTTAGGAAACACTTAAAGCCCTAACCAGTGCTCTTTAAAACCTGTCATCTTCCAAGAAGGTTCATTTTACTGTGACAAAAATCCCCCCCCCTTCTGTCTCTAGTCCTCTGTGTCTCCCTCATCTCAGTGTCGGCTTGAAAGGTTGGAACATGTTATCTCCAGCACCTTATGTATGCCATGCTACCCTCCGCTCCATCCTCCCCGCCCCCTTTTTTCTTTCCATCCCTCCTTTGCTCTCCCACCTGTCTACTTCAATCCTTTTTTTTTCTGTGCTATACATATTTTCTAGATTTAAAGCAGAGCTGGGTGTCTATTAACTTCACTGACAATAATAGTTTTATAATGATGTGCTAATGAGATAACAAGAGCCACAAGGACCTATAGATACAGCAACTCCCTTTCACTTTAACACACCGCTATCCTCTACTTCCCAATCCTACTCTCCTTTCACCTTTTCACTTTCTTCTTTTCTTCTTCTTCTACTGGTCCCACTCTCCTCTAATTTTTGTCTTCCTCCCTCTCCCGTCTTCCCCCCTCCTCTCTTCACTGGCCTCTTCAAAGGTAAGAGGCCGTCGGCACGACTTCAGTAGGAGAACCGCACGACGATCAGACATGTCAGCACCTCCATCACACACACACGTCAGCACTTCAAATGCACACGCAGACACACAAACACACATGCGCATGTCAGCACCTTCGACACGCGCACAGCCACACACACACACACAGGAACAGGTCCACATGTCATTAGGGAGGTCCACATGGCTCGTATAAAAGCCTGTCCAGCAGGAAGGGAGCAGGGCGCAGAGGAAGGAGGGAGAAGAAGGGGAGGGAGGGAGGGAGAAAGAAGAAAGTGTCAGAGCAAAGACAGAAGAAGGCAGGGTGGAGGTGAAGGAGGGAGGTGAAGAGGGAATTGCTGAAGAGGTTAGGGGAGGAAGGACAGAGGGGAGGCAGAGGAGTGATGGGATGAGGGATGTACAAAGAGGGAGAGTTCTGAGGATTACCAGTCACCAGTGGGTTGGCCATCACTGAAGCTGCGCTCTGTGTGTGTGTGTGTGTGTGTGTGTGTGTGTGTGTGTGTGTGTGTGTGTGTGTGTGTGTGTGTGTGTGTGTGTGTGTGTGTTCACTAAATCACTTCCTCCTGTTGAGCTCTGCGCCTGTTTTTAATGGCACAGCTCCAACACCTTTTAACATACATGCTACCTGTCACTGCGCTCTTTACTGATTCCTCCTTTCCTTCCTTTCATCCTTCCATCCTTTGGTCCTCCTTCCCTTCCTTTCTTCCCTCCATCCCATGGTCCACTTGTTATCCCTTCGTTATTTTAATCTTCCTTCCCTTTCTCCTTCTCTTCCTCCTCACCACCTCTCTTTGCTCACCTCTCAATTCCCCCTCCTTTAATCTTTTCAGTTTTGTTTCCTTGTGATCTTTTTTCCTGTCCTTCCTCTACTCTTCCTTCATGGCTATTTTTATTCTTACTCCCCCATCTTCCATTTCTTTCAGTTCTTTTCTGTTTCCAACAAATTGTATGCTCCCAAAGTACAGTGAAAGGGTGGCAGGAAAGAGAGAAAAATATTGGGAAGGAAGCTGAAGTGATGCAGAGGAAATAGGAAAGAGGAAGGATGGATGCTTTTTGGAAGATTGAGATAATAAATAGAGATGTGTGGTACCAAAAAATGCAGACAGGAGAGTGGGAGAAAGCATGGTTACCAGATACAAGCAGGCACAGAGAGAGCGGAGTCATAGAAATGACCTAGAGAGAGAGTGATAATATAGAGAGAGAGGGGGTGGTAGATCACAGGGAGACAAAAACTATGAGTGGAGCGCAGATAACAAAAAGAGGAGAGAAAGCGAGGGGTTGGGATAGAGAAAAAAAAGGCAGAGACAGTGTGGGGTGGCAGCGAAAGAGAAAGGAGAAGAGAGGCTGAGAAGGAGAGGAGTCTATACTCGGATCAATGGATGGCCTGTCCTCTGCTGTGTCTGCATTTCCTCTGGCTCACACAATAAGGCCCTCTCACTACACCGGGGGAGAGTGTGTGTGTGTGTGTGGCTGTAAGAGAGAGTGTGTATATAAGTGCATGTTTGTGCATGTGTGTAAAGGAGAGAATGTCATTCAGAGAGAAAATGACCCCTCTGCTCTCTAGTCTTTTCTTAATATTAGAGGTCAACGGTCTGTCTTCCGATGGAAATTTCAATCGGTGGTTTTTTGCCGGGCCGCGTGGAAGTGCATCTAATCTGTACAGGGAGGCCTTTATCTCTGTCAGTGTGAATGCCCATAGGTTTTTATCTGCTGGATGTGAGTGTGAAAGTGTTTGTCTGTGTGTTAGCCCCTGTGATATAGAGTCTGCTTCTTTGCCTTTCACCTCCTGCTTCAGGAGACAGGCTCCAGCCCTCACAGGACACTGAATGGGACTAAGTGAGCATGTTAGTCAGAATGTAGATAATGAAGCTGATTTTCTCATTGGTCAATCAACTATTTAGCTATAGAATGTAAAACAAAAATAGCAAAAAATCCCCAAAACAATTTCCCAGAGGCTTTGGGGCAGAGTCCTGCATTGGCTGAAGCACCCACCAGGTACCTGCCGGGTCCCCGATTGGTTTGCGATTTTCACATGGTATTTTATTTCCTAGTTTGGTTCTGGGCAACACATTGTCACTCCGACCTCGTCACATATTGACGTTTGGTCATGGACTTTCCATGACCACATATGACATGCAAGGTACCCTGGGTGCGTTGGTTGTTGACGTTCTGGGATGCCGTGTCAAGATCTGCCTGTTACATGCACTGTCTTCTTTCAAAATACATACACTACGTCGGTACAATGCCGTGAATTGACCTTTTTTTTTTCTTCAACAACAAAAAGACGTGGTTCGGTTAAGGAAAAAAAGAACAGGGTTTGGCTTTCCAATCTTACGGGATGCGAACACCGCTCTCTCGGGTGATAATCGGTGTCGGTGTTGGCCTTTTTTTTGTTGGATTCTGAAGCCGCAAGTCACTGCCCAAGCACTGGATTTCGATGACTATGGAGTGAGACCGGGCTCCTCTGGGTGAAAAAAGGAACATGTGAGTCAGATCACTGGTGTTGGGTATTAAATATATTAAAATAGTTCTAAATGAGCCTTTCTTGATATGTTTTACCAAGGTGGCTTCTCCTCAGTGGGCTATTCATGATTGTTCGGTACTTTAACTTTGCAGGGCTGGTGGTAAAACATTTGCGCACTGTTAAATTCTCTATTCTCCTCAAAGACTTTTTCGATCTGGAACCCATAGCTAGCTTAACTAGGGAAATCCAAGACTATTGAGGTTCAGCAAAATTTGAAATACAAGCGGTAGGCCATATGACGCACTTTTAGTTGACGAAATGTGAAAACATTTTTTTTTTAATTGTGCGAATGGGCTACACCTTTCTACAATAGATAATGTAAGAATCGCTCAAGGCCTATGACAATGAAAAATGAAAATGAAAATGTTAAAAAATAGCCCTTATTAATTGTGATATAACTTTTTGCCAAAGCCACAAGGAGCGAAAGAGCTGAATGTGGCTCTGGAGCCACAGGTTGCCTAATCCTGACTCAGACCATGACAGAATAGCTATGTAAGGAACAACAGGTAGAATAGTCAGGGTGGGGTCACTCTGAGTGCTTTTACTTTGAAGGGACAGAACACTGCATTGGGGAGGCAATGGTTATAAACTCTGACTGTAACTGATACAAACTGATATATGGAGGTTAAAATTAAATAGTTTGTTATCAGCAGCTATTTTGTGGATTATTTTACAGGGAAAAAAATCCTATGTTATATTATTTTTTAATTTATTTTTCTGAAGGGCGCAATAGGTAGCCTAATGTCTACTTAATTAATATAACAGTTAAACAAGTCTAGCGCAAAATATATAAATATATATACAAATTTGACCAATTTAACCAATTTCCCTTCCAGGATCAGAGAAATACAAATTTTTGGATCCCAATCCTACTAAAAAATTAAAAACAACACAGTGTGATTTGATCCAATTTCAGAATTCTTCTTTTGAACAACCCAGTGGCAACACTACATCAAAATCAGACAGCCGAAATCTGATTAATTTATTCTGAACAGCTGGTGCTTAGGCACCATTTGAGAATTTAGATTTGTTTTGTTTAGTCAAAAAAAAGTTTTTGAGAAAACACATTTATATTTCTTAAAGTAAGTTTCAGTTGAACTATCATACTGGCACCATTGAAACATTAATACCCAGCAAAGGATGAAATCAGATAATTAACCGCTTAATTATGAATTATGAAATACACCTAAGACAAACAAACAAACAAACATGTCATTTTGTGCATTCTTAGAAATTGACAAATGCCAGCAAACTGCAACAAGCCAAACTGATACCTGACAAAATCACTTTCACAGGCTTGGCTGTCTAATATTAGACACATTCAGTGATGAAGCCTCGACAGCCTCCTTTCTCATTTATAATATAGCTTTGCAACCTGCATCTCTCTGTCTGTCTCAAGGTTAGGGCTCACAGGGGAGGAGAGGGATCAGGTTACACTAATGCATCATGGCTGCTGGAGGACACGCGTGCACACGCCTCGTCACCCACTGTCTCACCCTATCTCTCTTTCTCTTCTTCTCACACACACCCTTGCGAGCTGATACCCTTGTACAGGTCTGAAGCACAGCCGTGGCCTTGTGTTATTGTGCCCTTGCAACCTGCGAGCAGTCTGCTGTCTGTCTGCCGGGCAAATCACTTGTCTCTAAAAATAAACTGAAACCATCGCCAGAGGCCTGACGGAGGTTAAACAGTGGCAGAGCAGTACATTTCAATTTAAGTTCCTGTGTGATGGGATATGCAGCATTAAACTGTGACAGAACTGACTGGCAGCAGGAAAGTTGATTTTGGGAATTTGATATTTGAGATTATTCAGGGATATTGCAAACATATGCAGTTTTTATAACCCAGAAAACTTTTCTATCGACATGGAGAACTGCAAAAATTCAACTTTCAAGGTGTCAAAAATCCTTAAATCCCTGCGTTTCCCAATCACAATGATAGCGCTGACACAACCAATTATTTTCATTATCGATAAATCTCATTGATTTCTTTGTTTTGTCTACAACAGAGAAAAATGCTCATCGCAGTTTCCCAGACCCCACAAGGCCAAAGACATTCAATTATCAGTGATACACAACAGAGAAACTGGAACTTGAGAATATCAGGCGTTTGACTGATTAATTGATTACCAGAATTCTTGTTGATTAATTTCCGGCTAATTATTTCAGCGGTGCAGCTCAGCACATCACAGCTCACACAGACTTCTAACAATAACATCGCCGTTGCATGATTATATTAAACGTCCTCCGTCTAATTGGATGCATTTAAGATCATCGCAACATTTTGAAGTAAAGAACAAAAGGCTGAGCATCACTCACAAGTCATTTACCAGTTAATCTGGACAGGAGGAGGATGAGAGGAGCTGATGCGTCATTATCGAGGCCCACCTGAATTCTACCTGCTGATGCTGCACTCCTCCTGCTTATAATGAATTCACCTCACTCCATGCTCTATTACAGAGTTTGTCACAACGTGCAGAGATTGCAGCAGCTCATCAGGTGATCCTAATTGCAATTGTGTTTACACGCAGTCTCGGAAAAGCAGAAGCCCTAATCTCCATCTGTGCATCCATCATCTATCCATTTAGCCATCTATCCATTAGTACTGAGATGGTTAGTCAATTAACACAATTATTGATTGGATGCTTTGCAATTTGGAGCATTGGTCAGACTAAACAAGCAATATTTCTAAAGCAGAGTCTTGCACAGGTCTGATTTTCAAGATCTTCTTCCAAACTAGGGACTGTGATGTGCAGTACCGCGCCCGCACATATGACCAATCAGTTCCGCAATCCGACCTGCCGATACAAGATCTGAAGCTTTTTATTTCTTTGGTAAGTGACCACGGTATAAGCAGGATAATGCCCTTCATGGTGTTCATTATCAAGAGGTAACCGACAGTTCCACATCGGTAATGGACACCTGGTTGGGCATTATCGCTGTCAACCCAGTCTCACTCCAAAGTCACCGAAATCTGGCCCTTGGTCAGTGACTTCTGGCGTCAAACACTGACCAAAAAAGCCGTCCTTTCACGTCAGTTATTGTTTAACTGCACCCGGCAGCATCAGGGGGAAATGCTGCAGAATGGCAAAGAAAGTTAAGGTAGCTGAAGTCTGAGTAGGGCGGGTGGAAGGTTTGGTGGATGGGTCAAACATCTTTCAATGGGGAGGCCAATGTTCTGCCCCTGTAAGTGTCAAGCCAAACCCATTTCTTTTCTCCTAAACCCAAGATGGATTAGCTGATTCTTGATAGCAAAACATGGAATTCCCACACCTGAATCATTCTGATTGAGAATACATTTCAGGCCATGTGGTCTAAATAAAAGAGTCCAAATTTGCAATAGAATTTTGATTTAAATTCAGAACTATCTGATCAAAGAATGACAAAACTAGATTTTAAATGTGACCAGATATTTGCTTTGGGGACTCTGCTACTCGACAGTAACACCTGCATCATTTACAGTAAGTGCTTAAACAAAGATTGCCAGGGCCGTACAATTTAACAGCTGTTTATTTTTGTGTTTTCTGCACTGTTTCCTGCACTGTTATCCACTATTGTGACCCACTGATTAGCACCAGAAAATCATTTAGCGAAATTTTGTATTAAGAGCATAAATTCCTCCTTTTCCTCACGCTACAAACCAGATAGAGCATTAGTGGGGAAGAGACGTTTCATTACATCCTTTTTGCTTCATTGTGAAAAACTGTGTTATGCCTCAGAGTCATTTCTTTCATTAAGGAACCTGGGTCATTATTGGCCCAAGTATAACGAAACTCACAATTGAAATTCTTCATCTCGAATACATTTAATAATAATGGGGTATTATTCCCCATCTTATTCCCCTACATTAAATAATACTATTCCCAGGGCCCATTAAGAAACTTAATCATCAGGGGCTGAAATACACTGCGGAAAGATAATTACAGCTGATGATATTCACAGATAAGTCACAGATGATCAGATGATTTTTTTTCTCTTTCTTTCTTCCTTATAGTTTAACTTTCTGCAGTTTTTTTTCCGCAGCCATCAGGCTCACTGCTCACTGCGATCTGTCTTGGTTAAGGATTTTAAAGTACTGGGAAGCCGGCAATTGGAGAAAAAAAGTGTCAGAAGAAGAAAGAGAAGAAGATAAAAAGAGGTGAATCGGGAATAAAAAAAAAGATAAAAGGTATAAAAATAGACATGTGGGAGGCAGAACAATAAATCATTTACAGACATACGCAGGGGTAAGGTCATCAGGGTTTAAATATTCATTATGGGTGTCAAGTCGAAGCTTTTAGATCTTGCGGGATACAGTTTCGCTTCCCTCCTCATTTGATGTTTATGTTCGCTGAATTATGCATCAAAACCAATGTTATAAATACTCTTAGTGGTTTTTTTGTTGTTGAAAAAGGAGGTGCTCCTGCGTGACACGAGCACTGCTAGAGATCGAGGTTTAAATCCTGCTGGAGTGACCTCATATGTAAAAAGCTCATGGTGTCAGGGTGCTGCGAGGCGCACTGGGAGAAAACATGCGCTGAACAGCTGATATATTCAGACTACAATAGATACTGCAGAAACAGGAAATAGAAAGGAGAGCAGGTTGACATTTACATCGAAGGCATTTAGCCGACACACTGCACAACGATTGGCTTCATGGCACTTTAACGGGACACCTGACATTTGATGGACGCATTGTCCACTTTGGGGATCAAATTTATGATCTTGCAGTTACAGGATGATTTCTCTCTTCAGGTTAACACTCACAGTTAAGGGGTTTAAGCGCTCATCTGCAGCATTCGGCAAGTAGAGGTTTACTGTGCTGCTCAAAGACACTTCAACTTGATCCAGTGATCGCACTGGCTGTTTGGTGATGTTTTAGAATAATGGAGAGGTTTCTCAACTATGGAAATATCATACGGGCAAAACCGGAAGTTATATGGTTAATTTTAGGAACTGGTTGACATTAAAATCTGACATTTGGTAAATAAATTTCAGGTTTATGTTTCATAGGGGAAGGTTTGACACTGAACTTTTTGTTTGCTTTGCTAACTCTGAACTAAGTACACTGCTGTAATTTGTTGCCTCTTCTCTCTAGTGGTCATCTCCTTGAGCTGCATGAGTGTAGTTAGTCTGTCTTTCAGTGGCTCCCTCGTCTCAGTGCTATTCTTTCCCTTTTCCTGCTGTGTGACAAATGGCACCTGCAGCCCTGTCGCCAGAAGAAAGTGTTAACATAACACATTTCAGCCAACTATGAATACATTACATTTGCACGTTTCATAGCGACTTCTTTAAAGTGACGTTATACATGAGCTGCCTTTTGTTATCAGGAGGTGGAGGGGATGGCAGATGGCGTGATACCTTGGTGAGACATGTGCCAAGCTGCAGACCAATGCAGACTACTGCTGCATTTGAGGGCGTTTTTATATCGACACATCGTGGCGTCTCCAAGTGGTGTTTGTGGCACCAAATTAGAGCCAAAACATAATTTTTGATCCTAAACGTAACAACACCTTCACTACAGCATTGTTGAGAAACGTAAACTTTTAACATATCCGTTCCTAAATACTGTACAAATGTAACGTACCTACAATACCAACATTTTGTCTGGTGACTGGGTTGCCATCTGAGTGGTGATTTGAAGCCTACGTTTTGCAACATCAGCTTGTAAAAAGCAAAGCAAGGTACGTCTTACCAATTCAAGCCACAGGTATATTCTGAGCCAATGGGTAGAGCATCCGCTAATTGGAAGATCGGCACTTTGATGTGATACTGAATCCTAAATTGCTCCAGATGCAGGTGGCATCTTGTATGGTAGCCTCGGCCACTGGTGTATTAATGTGAATGTGACAAGTAGCGTAAAAGTGTTCTGAGTGGTCAAAAGAGTAGAGACGTGCAGGTGCAGGTCCCTTTTGCATTTACCAGTAAGCCTGAAACATGCCTGTGGACTGCTGCTTTGCATTATTAACATTATTGCTATGTGTTTAAGGATCTTGAGGATTAATGCTGACGTTGGCATCACTGGCACTGCTGTTTGTGCTCGCCACATGCATGCCTTTAGCTTCACATCATTGAAACCTGTCTGTATATACTAGTGAGAGCTTGTAGTCTTATAGAGAGAGGGAGACAACTCGCCAGGTGTACTGTCCAAGACAGAAGTTGGCACCATTCTGGTCAGTCCATTCACATAATACCCTGGTGCAAACATTGACTGAAATTTATCGATGGTGCTGTAAATATGTGTGGGAATCGTCTGCTTTATAAGTGCTAGATTTGTGGGAATTGATTAAAGATGCCCAATACCAGCACTGAAATGCAGTGACAGACAGGTGAACACAGAAAAAGATACACTAACACATTCTCACACCGACCTCATAACATATCAGTGTTTGGTCATGGACTTTCAACACCCAGATATGACGTGCAAGGTACCCTGGGTGTGTTGGTTGTTGATGCTCTGGAATGCCATGTCAAGTTCTGCCTGTTGTCTGGTCTTAAAATGCACTTCTGTTTTTACAGGAAATGTACAGTTTGCATGCAGTCACTATTAAAATAAACAGCACAAATTGACTTTTTTTTCCTTCAACAACAAAAGTATGTGGTAGTCTTAGGACAGCTTTTATTGTCGGTGTTTGACACTGGAAATCACTGACCAAGCGCTGCATTTCGATGCCTTTATAAACATTGGGTACGCACAACAGGAGGCCAGAAAGAGGCGTACGCCACTTCCCACAGTAAAGTTGTGGTCAATAAAAACAGACTTGATGGGAGAAACTCTGACCCGTGAGAGATGGGGCATTGACAACGCAGATGGTGAAGTGGAAGCCTGATTGTAGATATTGTCTGGTATTTTTTGGTGCACGACATTTTTGGCTTTTGTCCGTACGTTCATTTTTAGTATGGATCCTACACAGTGTTTTATAAACAAGACCCCGGGTTGGATACACCTGTTTAATGCTGTTAAAAGTGTATTTTATATTGAACTCTGAAACTGGTCATTTTTGAGTCTGTTGTCGGTGCTGTGTTTGTCTGCATTATTTTGCATAGTATATTTAACATTCTGGCATCTTTTGAAAGGGGCCAAAATGTTAGGTGCATTTATTTTAACATTACATTACAATGTAAAGTGCTGGTACACTGTCACGACTAATACTACCATTTTCCAGTCCTCCCTTGCGGCCCTGCACTTGCCCCTTTCCTGACCTCTCTCATTTTCTACAGTTTTTCCATCTGCATTATTCTCTCCCTCTCCATGTCCCTTGTATCTGTTCATCTATCACTGGCCACATCTACTCTCCCTTCCAATCTCCTTCCACATATATCTCTCTTTCCTGATACTTTTCTACCATCCATCCATCTCCCCCCCTTTTCCTTTGTCTCTTCCTTATTCTCTTCCTCTTCACTTTTTTTTCTCTCTTTATCTCTCTCTATTACTTTCCCCCTCTCCACTCTCTGCTGGGTGTCCTGTTCCCTCTCTCTCTGGGAGTAGCAGACCTCCTGACGGCTCAGTATTGATCCTTCCATCTCCCTCTCTTTCCGTCTTGCACACACACACACGTGCACACACACATGCATTAGGGTGACAAGATAAAAGGGTTTGTATGCCCCAAGGCAAAGCCAGCCAAACATGAGACCAGGGGCTCTCAGCCTCTCGTGCATGTATCAAAAACAGAGACACTTAACAAACCCAAGGCCGTGAACACATTCCCCATATCTCTGACAGGAAGCGTCCGAAAATTACCATTAGATTTATTTACAACAAGCTTATTTTTATCTGCGAGCCGGGCTCTGCGTGAAACAACATGAATCTTGTGGAATCATGGTGTTCGAAACATTTTTCAGCGGTTGCCTCAGAAAGCTTAAGGCAACCAGCACGCTCTAGTCTCTGTAAAGGAACATTTCCGGATAATAATGCTATTTATAATCTTTGCCTTGGGGGGGGCGGGTACTTGACTTGAACTGGAAGAAGTTCCTTGTTTTTTTGTTAAACACTGTTCAAGCAAAGCTGTTTTGGAGATTGTGTTTAGGGGACAGTCTCTAATACATATGTAAATATATTGGAAAAAAAAAAGAAAAGGGGAAAGTTGAGATGCTGGTCTCTATTTGTTCAGCTGCCTTCATCTCTATTATCTTCACAAGGAGTTCAGTCCTGAAGGGCTTAAGTTGCCAAAAGACACAAAGCTATCACAGTATAGTGAGAATCAAATGAAAGAGGGACGCAAAGTATCATTGTTGTGTAGCACCAGAGACAATAACATGCTAATGGCATTCAGTTGCAAAGCTGCATGAGTTTCATAGTGACGCAGAAACTGTAAAAGTCCGTCAGTCTGTGAAGTTTGAAGAAAGTTATGTGACATAGCCCTATGCATTTTATGTGGAGTGAGTGATGCATCTAGTCAAAAAATGTGACTGTACCTATCGAAAAATAATTACAAGCAGGAGTACATTTACTGTATGGGAAGCATATTTTCACAATCTATTACATCTTATTTCATGATTTCAAGGGTAGCATATTTCAATAAACCAATATTCCCTATCAAATAATGCTCCCACTACAGAATCAATTCATATTACACTACTACTCACTTCATGTTCACTGTAAGCATGGTGCTCATGCTCTGTTGTGTGCTGGTGTTATTTGCAATACTTTTTTTTTTTTTATGGGGCATGCTTTTCATTTCTTCTGGACTATTATTGTAAGGCAGCAATGCTTGATGCAGCTCCTGAGTCCAAGACCAATTTCCCTACGGGGACAATAAAGTGTACCGTATTGCATCGTATCACATCGTATCGTACCGTATTGTACCGTTTTGTATCGCATTGTATCATATTGCATCGCATTGCACAGAACCATGTGCATTTTTTCAATTTTTTTCAAACACTGACTCAATTTGTTAAAAAAGCCTTTCAAATGCTAAATTGGTCTCGTGTGCCCTGATTTATTTGGTATGCAGCTAATACACGAATTTGACAGTTTTGGAAGAAGAAAATAATGAGAGTAACAGAGACAACTTTAAAGTGACATATTTTTCTTATTAAGTAAGCACTGCATGGTGGAACTAATTTATGCTGATGTGAAGAGTGGTTAATGTGGAGCGTGGACTGATAAATATTTGGAAAAGTAACTGATAAATATGTGAAAAAAAACTTTAAAATGTTAAATTTGAGAATGAAACGTAGGGGAAACACTTGAGCACCATCATTATTTTTACTTCACTCCCATGTGCTGTTTATTTTTTGTATCTCCATTTTTCTTCATTCTGTATTGTAACAGACTTTGGAGTCTTGTTTGACCATTTGAAACCTCAGCAAATTGGCCTGAAGACAATGAGCAACAAAAGAAGAAATGAATCACAAAATTAGCAAGAAATTAGTAAAAATTGAAAATTAAAAGCAATAAAATGAAATTTAAAAAAAAAAAAGAAAGTTGAAAACAAACAAAGAAATAGCCTGGAAAGTGTGCTTCAAAATTACAATAATTATGTAACATAATTTAAAAATGAAGTAACAATAATTATATTGTTTTATTTTGTCTCCCCTTGCTTCTTTCCTTTTTCCCTGTTTTATTTTTTTTTTTTGCTCATTACCTTTTTTAATATGTTTTTGAAAGAAATCTGTCTGAAAGCAGCACAAGACAGTAATGTTGCTCCAGGTTCAAAAGGGTTAAGAGAAGTTATCAATATAATCATTATTACCATGTTGTTGTCCTCCATCTTTTAGGAGTGTCCTCTAAGTTACTTTATAAATGACAGTTGTTCTGAACAGATTTTATTTGTCGAAAGGTAAAAAAAAAAAAAGGTGATGGATGTGGTGGGTGAAAGAATAGAAACAACCAGAATTAACAGAAAAAAATAGATTAAATAAAAATAAAAGTGAAATATAAAACCAGAACAAATTCTTTGCTCATGTTACAATGCAACAGCCTCCTGAAATCAGTTTGCAGGCCCGTCTCTTTTTCCAGCTGGCATGCTCAGAATTTAGAGTATGATGCTTTTGTTCAAGCACCTTTCAGCAGAGTAACTGCATACATTTCAGATGGGAATACAACTCCTCACCATGGCGATGTTAGTGCCATGCCCCATCCACTGCGCCCCAAAGCTAACAAGAGGTTGTCGGGAATCGATACCTGGCATGAAAAACGATGTGACTTTCAGCTGCCGTGGCCACATCAATCACGCCATTACCATTAGCTCATCTCTCGACACCAACTTGGACTTCTCTCTCCTGCCCCTCCCATCATCTCTCCACTCCGATGTCACCGTTTTTCCCTCTCCTCCTCCACTTCTCTCTGTCTCTCTCTCTTCCTTTTTTTCCCCCTTCTCTCCCCCTCCCTCTCTCCCTGCCAGCTCAGCGGATGCCCCTTGTCACAGCTCCTATTTCAGCCTTCTGAAGTTTCCTAATTGATCGCAATTAGAGCCGCTACAGAGCAAAGGGGTGGGGGGCAGACAAACAGACATGGGGAGAGAAAGTGTGCATGCATGTGTGTGTGTGTGTGTGTGTGTGTGTGTATGACAGGGAGACAGAGACAGAGAAAGATTAAAATCAATGAGCCTGTTTTGAGAGTGGTTATATTAGCAACTGGACTACATTTGACCACAGACTGCTGAGGTAATAACATGAGAGACAAAGGGGAGTGACACAGAGACAGACAAAGACAGACACAGAGAGACGGCGAGTCACAGGAAGATGGGGAAAAAACAAAACAGACTTCTGATGGGAGAGAGTTAAGTGACACTGAATGGAAGGCATTAAAAGAGGCACTCGAAATTAGACACAAATGAAAAGATATCAAACGTTCTGACGACAGAAACATCATTTGAAATATATTCAAGCAACAGAAGGAGTAATATACAACTACCAACAACTTTACCATAGCTCAATTTGGATTCCATTGATTCCAAACAGAACTGCATTCGTCTAAAATTTTTAGATGTCCTCAAGTCACATCAGCAGTAAACTAATGACGGGCTATCTAATAGTTTCCTCAAACAAAATGGCCAATCTTTGCCTCTACTCAACTGCCTTTACTCCTACGTTTGGTGTGTTCATGTCTAGGAGTAAGGTGTCCCAATTCTTGTTGGGATTGAGGGGTAAGGCAAAGTGTCAGGGCTACATGACTCTTCAAACAGAGGTTTTTCAGAGGCAGACATCATACTAAGTGTTTTGAGAAATTACTGTCAAGAGTAGCAAAATAAAACTACAAAACTACAACAAGAAAACTACATTTTCTTCATTCATTCATTAACTGTTAACACTTATCCTGTTAGGGGTCGCGGGGGGCCTGGAGCCTATTCCAGCTGACATTGGGCAAGAAACAGACAACCTTTCACGCTCACGTTCACACCTATTGACAATTTAGAGTCTTTAGATTGTGGGAGGAAGCTGGAGTACCCGGAGAAAACCTACGCTGACACAGGGAGAACATGCAAACTCCACACAGAAGGGTTCCTCCTCCCTAGGTTTGAACCAGGAACCCTCTTGCTATGAGGCAACAATGCTAACCGCTGCACTACTGTGCTGCCTACATTTTCTCTGCTAACAAAAATGTTAAAATTACGATAGCCGCTGTATTATCTTTGTACAATATCATTTCAATATATTATTGTCCTTTTTTTTATAACAAGCAGAAAAGAAATTGCTAGTGTGCCAAAGTCTTGGCAGCTAACTAACAAACTAGCTAGCTAGCTAATGTTACTGTTAACATTAATCAAATTGTTGATTTGTGCATGACAGTCAATTTCACATATGTCCATGTTGCATTCTCCCCCCATTTGCTATATGATGCACAAAATTTAACTTAATTCCAGTAGCAAAGTTGCTGCACTTCTTACCGCACCTCTATGATGGTGAAGATTCTCAGTCATCCAGGTCATGGTAATCTTAAGTGCTATATCGTAGGCAACTGGACTTGTTTGAGTTTCAAAAGACTTCTTCAGTTCTAGGACTGAGAGGCTTCTTGGATGAGAGGTGAAATGTCTTCAAAAAACTCAAACAAGTCCAGTTACCTATGATACAGCACTTAGAATTACTGCTCCTCTAATGTTGGTGTCAACTGGCAGGGTAGGAACACAGGTTGCTAATGTTAGCCTTCAGAGCACCTCTAATGACCAGGGTTATTTTTATTTTTGATGACCTGTTTAATCAATTGATAGCATGCCTACGGAATGCCTATGGCCACCATAAGAAATCACCACAGCAAAAGACAGCATATTCACAATGTCTGGCAACACTGTCACATCTGTTAACATAAATGCCAGCATCGAGGACGAACATAGCCACTGTGATGTCACCCATTGGTTTGTGGATTACCATTTTGAACCCTTGAGTTAGGCATTTTGGCCCTAGCCATCATGTCAGCAACTTATCAATCACAAGGTAGCTACACTGTAGAATATATGCTGCTTTACTGTCTCATTTGTTCTAAATGGGACCATAATTTACAAACTGAACATCATGCTGTATTGAAGAAGACTTGGAAATAGACAATAAACCCATTACGAGAATGTTTACTGAGGTGAAGTAAGGTTGTTTTCTCATTGACATGTGCACACAGTTGGGCTTCTTTTTGCAACCAGTGGAGTCACCCCCTGCTGGCCATTAGAAAGACTGCTAGTTTAAGAGACTTCAACATTGGCTTTACTTTTCAGACCCAGTGGCTATGTCCACTTCTGATATACAGTCTATGCTAACACACTGATAGTTAGTGGCAGCCAGTGCAGCTGTATGATGAAGTGATTCAGTAGGTAACTGGTTGAATACTGGCCCATACCCAGTGTTCTTGAACTTCAATAAGGATCAGGGGCACAAAAGTTGCTCAGGACTTCCCAACCTGGCATGGTGTGAAGCACTTTTGATTCATGAAAGCAAGAGAGGGCAAGAAAAAAAGAAAAAAAGGATAGGAGACACAATAACAAGTGTGGAAGGACACACAGAAAGAAAACAGAGATAGGGATAAGTTGGGATAAAATCAAGAGAGACAGAGTGATTTTAGTGACCAATGTAGCAGCCAAGAGTGAGGAGAGCCAGAGAGTGAAGGATTTGTAATAGAGAGATAGAGAGGCAGAATGACAAAGAGGAAGAATAACAATGGTGCCAAAGCCTCTTCCATCCTCCTTGCAAATGTCCCTGATCCCCCTTTTTTCTCTCATTTAAATTCCTCTCCATTGTCATTGCAATCCAGGCCTAACCCCCCACCGCCTGGCAAATAAACACACACACACACACACACACACTCATGGACATTAGAGTGCACATGCATTGACCTCCAGCGGCAACCAGGGCCATCCCAGGGAGCCGGGCTCACACATCTTTGCTAATCCCCATCAATGGGCACACATGCACAAGCTCACAATGTTTGCTGGAAAGATAGGCTCAAGTTTCCCCAGACTGCAGATGTCAATGTGACCCTAGCCATGCTAACATGGGTGTGGAATAGCAAGCAGCTTGTCACCGAGCATCCAGTGTCTTGTCAGAGAGGCAAGGCCGGGCACGCCAGCGCAGCGCTCACTCGTGCCTTGTCAACACATATAGTCGATATAGCCAGCCTTAATTCTATTCCTTGCCTTACTATTCCCTGGACAACAGTGCTTAAGACCCCAGTACACTGACTTGTCAGCAGTGGTATCTTACAGAGCAGACATACTGCTCTCAGTAGTGTTAGCCTGCGATGTCTTCAGAGCTGTCTAACAGCAGCAACAGGGCTAGAAAATAACGTCTTGTCAGCATGATCAGGACATGGCTGGGTTAATACAATTCCTTGGCTTATCCCTTGTCAGCAATTCTAGGTCAGAGAGATGGCAACAGGCGCTGATCTTAATATCGCCTTGTCAATGTGCATAGCTACATCTGGACTGTCAACAAAGCCTGGGATCGTGTAAGAGACAGCCAGAGAGAGTAAAATGATGCCTTGTCTGTACAGTCAGGACAACACTGGTGTTGTATTATCCCTCGCCTTATTGCTCCCGTGTCAGCAAAGCCAGGTCAGAGATGGTAACCACTGATACTCACACTGTTGCCTTGCCTTAGTCCAGACTATGAGTAAAACAAGTCCATCCTGCCTCTGGAACAGCTCATGCTTCTGTGTTTCAGAAAAATAAAGCTGAAATGGCCTTAGAGAAAAAAAAATGGCAAAGCTATGTTTGAGCTCATCCCTCTAAATTCTTATCTATTAAAGACAAAAAGTATTTTATGATGAAACACTATATTAGAATAATTTTACTTGTTTTGGGAGTAGTTTATCCCTAGTCAGCTTATGACCTGTCAGAGATGTCAGTTGGCATGCCTCCAGTTTGGAGAAGCAGGCTGGACAAACTGGAAGCTAAGCAATAGACTGCTGTGGATGGGGGTTTAGCAACAAAAAGTATTAGAAAGTCCCACCTAAAAATATCAATAACAATTTAAGTGTATGCTATATTGAGAGTACTTACACCACTTTAACTTTCTGTCGGACAGTCCGATCTGATAGGGAAGCTGTTAACAGTTTCAATTCCCTTCTATGCCCTTATCAAAGCCACCAGACTCCATTGAGGAAAACAGTAATTTTAGCTCACTGAGCATGGGAGCTGCTGGTCTACTGCTGTGCCAATCAGTTACTTAGTTTGTGTTATTGTGTGACTTTGGTGACTCTGAAGTAACCCTTAAAAAGGCCAAAGTCACACATGAGCACAAACTAACTTGCTGATCAAGGCAGCGGTAGACCAGCAGCTTCCGTGTTCAGCAACGTTAAATCACTGTTTTTGTCAATGGAGTCTGGCTTTGGGGAGAGCAATTTAACAGCTTTATTTTCCCAATGGAAATCAGTCAAGGTACAGCAGTGAAAATATTTTGTTTAAAGTGCACACTTAATGATATTGATATTTTTTAGGTGGCTAAAATACAGTTCGTTGCTGGCCCCTCCACAGCAGTAGATTGCTGGGCTTCCATGCCGAACTCCAGCCTGCTTTCCCAAACTGGGGGCGTGCCGATTGATATCTGCTGTATGAAATATAATGTTTGTGCACAAGTACCCCATACAAAGCCACTTCAAATAATCAGAACTCTCCCTTTAAAATCAATCTGAGATAAACAGCTAATTATCTATACTCACCTCAAAAGTGGGCTATGTTAAAAACTAAAAAACAAAAGATCTCAGCAGCATCTCTCTGTGTCTGAATAGAACTTATCAACTCTATTAAGAGCTGCTGTAGATAAAATGAAAAAAAAAAAAATATATAGTTATTGCAAAAAGGAACAAAAACACAAAAACAAACATCCTGATGTTTGACGTAATAAGTGAATATGGATGAGCTCTCGGTGATATTGCATCTATTAGTGCAGACCAGGCAGAGAAACCGGAGGCTGGAATGACTGATGCAAACATGTACACACACACACACACACACACACAGAAAAGGACAGAAAACAACTTGTCATGTTGTAAAAACTGAAAGTCAATTTCAAAGTCAATTTGCGCCAAACTGCATTGGCAAAATAAATCAGGCACCGGTAGAGGGTACATTGTGAACAAATCAATGTCAATATGATCTAAAATAACAAAGTGTGTGTGTGTGAGCTGTGTGGGACAGGGAGCAAGAGAGTGTGTGAGTGTGTGTAAAGGTGATTCTGGCGACAAGGCGACCCCGAAGGATCAAAACATACAGTCTCACATTACTGACGACCCCACACACACACACAGACACACTCGCAGCCATGCGCTTGTACGAGTGTAGATGACACGGTGGTGTCTTCTAAGCAATCTGCCGACCTGCATGCGTCACCAACAGTGAGAGAGGAAGATGAAAGAAAGGTTGTCATCTTCACGGACCATCTCACATGTACACCACTTCACAGAAAGCACCATGAATTCTGTCTTTGAATGCACCATGAAAAATACCTGGGGTTAACTCTGTATGTGTGCACTGGTCATTTCAGTTAGACATCCAGACCTCTACCATCCAGTATGAGTAGAGTAGGCTGAATGAAGAGATTGGATTTCTGGAGTTCGGAGCTGCAAAACCACTTAGCTTTGTGGCAAATTTGAAAATATCAAATGAAATGCATTCAGTGGGAAATATGTCAAGACACCGAGGTCTTTATGCAGACTTCTGACAACAAATCCAAAGACCTAAGTAATGCTCCAATAAACAGAGCTATAGGGTAACTCACTACACAGTACTACCAATATGTTTTGCCCACGGCAGTATCAATACACAGTTGACTATGGGATCCACAATATATTGCAAGACAATCATCTACAGTACATCACAACATTTCTGTAAACCAAGCAAAAAAGTGCAGCTGCAGACTTTACAACACTTCTTCATCAAAACCGGTGAAACACAATGGAGATGTATTTGTTCCAGAATATATTAGTGCGAGACCACGATGCATAATATGATGGGAGGCGTGGGAATGGTGGAGAGCTTGACATTTCAACTTTAAAAAGGTTATGCCCTCCATTGTGTTAATGTTTTTACTGGACCATCTCATCTGAACAAAACATATTACTTTGCATACCCTTGCCTCTGGCTGAATTAATAGTGCCCTTTAAAGGCTCCATATAATTGTGTTTCTTTGGCAAACAGTGTTGTCAACAATTCCAGAAAAATTATGAAAACCAAAATGTTGTCTCTCTTACTCTCATTGCAGTTATGAACCAGCACATTTTTTTTCCTCACTTGCTCACACCCTTCGGCTTGACATGTTAGAGTTACAATCTCGGAGATCTCTGTTTCTTTGGCTTTGGTGGAACCCGTGGCAATAATTGCAGCGTGTTTGTTGGCAGAGTTTAGTGCTTGAAATGAGGCTGGTGAATTGATTTATATCAGTACATTTTATGAGCCCTGCAGCTGGTGAGATGAAAGGGTTACCACAGCATAGACGATAAGTGTGTGTGTGTCTGTGGGTGTATGTTTGTTTCGGTTTGTGTGAGAGCAGATTATTAATGACTGTTCGCCGCTTGTGATTTTTGCCACAGACACCCAGTTCATAATACTGCAAATGCAAGAGCTTTCACCAGTGGGCCATAGGCTTAATCCCAATTGTGGTATCTCATCTGACAATAGATAGTGACTTAAAGGAGCAGTTTGTAGGATTTAGTGGAATCTAGTGGCAAGAAGTGCAGACTGCAACCAGCTGAAACTTTGTCCGCTTAGAATTCCTTCAATGTTCTTTGTTTTGGGAGATTTTTACGGAGCTGAATTATCCGCAGAGGTCTTTACCTCTCCAAAACAAACAGACCAGGTTATTAACACCGGTAAAAATACTGAAAAAATAATTTTACAAGTCATTGTTTGTTTCCAATTTGACATGTTGCTGACTGGTCGTTACAACTTAAGATCCAGGGGTTGGTTGCACAAAGCACCTTAAGTCTGCTTCTTAAGTATGACAATTTAGGTTTAGTTTTTCCTTAATTGAGGAAATAACTTAAGGGTGTTGCACAGAATCTCTTTTATAGGTTTTCTTCTTAGTCAAGGAAAGATGTTAAAGCATTTACTGCACCGAAAGAGATTTTCATGGAGACCATTTGTTTGCTTTAACATGCGCTTGTGATAGCTTAGGCTACCTGTTGTCGCCGCTAAGTATCCTCTCACAAAGTCGGCCTGATAGTAAAAAGAATAGCAGAGGATAAGAAGACACGGAAACCAAATTGGTGGGAGGAAAAAAAGAGTCATACTTCTAGAGGAATCCAACAAAATAAAGAACAAACTGAAAAGTAAATTTGATCTGAAAATAACAGCAAACATGAAGCAACAAATGTGGGAGGAAACTGCAACGTTTGGATGGGAACTTCACCTCAATGCACACCGTTGTTTTGTGTACATGAAATACCTCGTCAGTAACTGATTGGAAAGATTGCAAAAAAAAATAGGAGCAATGATTTATTGTAATGGAGCTGGAAGAGCGCAGCTTCGGAAAGTTTAGCGAGCCAACTCCAAATCATAAACTGACCGCCGGTCAAATTTACAGTGCAAAATCAATTGCTCATTATCGAGGGTGTCCATGGAGTTGCTGAACACTCTTTTCAGGATGCCTTAATTTTCCTCATTTATCACCATATTCAGCAATGTTGCCGTTAAGACGTAGTCAGAGGTACCTTGGGTTTTTTTTCCTTACTTTGATTGCTAAGGTCCTCTGGGCAACAGTTTAACACACTTTAAGCAATTCCTTAAGTATAAGACCGAGATAAGGAGAAAAACTTAAGTAAACCTTAAGGAGAAGACTTGAGGTTGTTTTGTGCAACCAATTTTATTTAAAAGAAACCTTAAATTTGTCTCATCTTAAATTTTAAGACGTAAAAACACAAAGACGTGAACATGCAAATGGCCCCATCTAGAGCCAGTGTTTGGTTTGTCTGTTCTGGGCTACTGTAGAAACATGAAGTGCAACATGGCGGAGTCCGTGGATGAGAATCCACTTCCTAAGTAGATATAAACAGCTCATTATAAGGTAATGAAATCATGACAGTTCTTATTTTGAGGTGATTATACACTACAGAAAACACAATCACAATACTACATTCTATTTCTGCCAATATACCCTACGAAATCCTACACACTGAACCTTTAACACTCATTTCATTAAATGAAAATCTTCTGAAATATTATTTTTATAAATCAAAACCATAAAAATATCCACCAATATTCAAGCATACTGTTGAGTGCTACACAAGGATGAAGAGAAAGACGCAGGAGGACTTGAGGTCAATGTGAACATCGGGTTGCTGTACCTTCCTCGACGCCCTCAAAACACAACACAACCCCACTCAAAGCAAACTAAATTTTCAAAGTCCTCAAGGAGAAAAGCTATCATCACCAATCCCATCAACATCCTTACCTGTACCAGACAGAAGGAACTACTCTCCTGGGTCTCAGTCTCCTGAGCCTTCCCTCTTTCCAATTCATTTAACGTGTCTTGTGTTTCTGAATCTCACTTCTTTGTTTATTGTGATTATGCAACATGACATATGCCTCGCTGCGAGCCAAACGTCCCGATGGGGGGAATAAATTCTTGAACTCGAACTCAATTACAGTTCTGGCAAAAACAGAATTGTGCAGTAATTACAGTGCATTACACCTGGTTGTCAGCAGTAGCCTGAAGCTTCTGCAGGCTCGTGTCCTCGGTTCAAATCCCCGGACCGGCATGGGGGCGCGGGGGGGTATCTGGCTGGGGAAAGCAAATGAGTAATGCTCGTCGACTATAGTCAAACTGCCCTTAAGCAAGGCCCTTAACCTCCAATTCCTCTGGCGCAGCGGCTGAGTGAGCAACAATCTGCATTCACTAATTCTGTATGCAAATATCATCATTCTGTCATTCATGTATAAAAATAAATCTATCAAGATGCAGACTAATTTTATTGATTTAAACGAGTGGTATTAAGCTTAAGCTTCAGGTCTGTGTGAGTTAATAAAAGTGTGTATACATACTATTAGTGTTCAAAGCATTGCGGCAGGCATGGGCTTCCCTGTATGTAACCTTATAGTCCTGAGCTGTCAGCATGAATGCATGGCAGTGGCCTTCATGGAATCTGGATGTCTGTCTACGTGTGTGTCCACCCCGTCTGCGTATTTCCTGTACGAGTGTGTGTGTGTGTGTGCTTGTGTGACGTGCGTATGTTTCCCCATCGGACTTGTGTGTGTGTGCGCGTGTGTGTGTGTGTGTCACGCTGGCATTTCTGGACAGAGGAACTCTATCCGCCTCTGCAGAGTCCTTTCAACGCCCGCCACCACGCACACACAAACACACATCACACATCCTACTGCTGACACGTGCATGTCACCACGGCAACCAGATACAGCCAAAGACATGCAACTGACAGAGAAGCAGAGACCACCATACTGGCAGGCCAGAGGTTCTCATCATGGGGGTTTAAGAACAGCTGCTGGGATCACTTGTTGAATCATAACTTGTGAGTTTTCCAACAATATTCTTGGACTCAAACGCATCAATTAAAAGCATTTAATTGGGAATCTTAGCGGCTGATTCCGTGCTTTAATCTCATATACAGCCGGCCTTGTCCTCACATATGCTAAACAGGTTCACAGTATTTTCTGCGGCTTTTCACACATGTGGCTCCTATTGTTGATTTGATCTCGTACAGCGCTCGGCGCCGAAAGCCGTCATCTTCAAAGTGGTGTGAGGGGAGATTTCATGTGATGGTGATGGTAGAGCACATTTACAAGGTGATGCAGATTCACTGCTTACACGGTTGAGCGGGAAAACAAAGAGCGAGAGCAACGTTTATGTCAATTTATACGGAAAATGAAATGAGTTTCACGCACCCCTGGCTTGTGAAACTTACTCAGCACAAATAACAGAAGCAGCGCATGAAGTCTAAATTCGACTAGATAGAAAATACAAAAGCAGAAAAACAATTGAGTCGCGGTGTGTTTGAACTGGAGCAAAGACATCTACTGTGGAGTCACAGAACTTACCTTGGACAGGACCAAACGTCGGCACGATCCGCCTCTTCACCCTGTCAAAAACAACCAAGAGTTAGTCTATACATCCCCAGGAAATGTGTAGCAAAGCATTTGAGCTTATAGACATCTGGTACACTGATCACAACTCCTTCAGAATGAGCACCAGTTGTGTCTTCTCCATCCTTTAAACACAGTGGAAAACATATTTCAACTTTACTGGCAACAAGATTTGAATTAGCAGGAGAATACACCTTTAAAAAAACACTAAGAAACTCAATAACCTCCTCAAGGGATTGTAAGATTGGATAAATAATGTGAATGGCAACATGCTGCAAGGAGATTTTCTCCTGAATTTCTCCCCGTTCCTGCTTTTCCATGTCATCCCTCCTCCCAGCGTCATTCCTTCAATTATTTCCTTCCTTCCTTCTACTATCTCTATGCCACCTATTTCTTCATTCCGTAATGGTGTTTATTTAATCAGGGAAGTCCAATTCTGAACGTATGGGCACCCCACGGGCAGTCTATAGTGCAGCCTTATCTACTCTGTGCATTCGTCTCTCCCCTTCCTCCATCGCTCCGTCTTTTCCATCTGGTTTCCGTTCTCCCCACCTGCCCATCAGTCTGCAGCCAGGGACAGGTGAGCCTATTACACGCTCCTCACGCTGCCTCCTACACACACTCATACGTACGCGCACAAAACCGCACCGGCTCTGCTTCATGGTAACTTAGCGTGCCACGCACATCAGCCAAAATCTGCTGTGCTGTAAAACGGCTGTTACCGCAGGCACGTCACGCTCCTGATGAAGTGGTCTAGTGTTGAATATAAAGGCTGCAAAAAATTGGAGTTTCACTTCTGGAGAATGGGACAGAATACAATAGAATATGTAGAACAGGAAAAAAATAAACTGGGGTGTGAAATTGGAGTGTCAAGCTTTGAAAGTGAATCTTTAATATGACATTGCAATGCTGAATGTAATTGAGTCAACTTTTATAATGAGTCAATGACTTTAAATTAGGAGTCTGGGAAAATATCGTCACACTTGAGTATCGCGATGTCGTGTTTTTTGATATGGTAATGATTCTCTAAAACACTTGAATTTTAATTGTCTACATTTTTAAAATTTTTCTTGGTTTGTTTACTTTGAGAATCCTGCAAGCAATTTTATTCTTTTCACCGATAAAGGCAAACATTAATTCCATTTCCCAGACTCCACAAAAAGTAATGCTATGGTGTTGGATGTTACACAGAATGTAATAAATAATAAATGTAGATCCCACTGTTCTGACTGCATAAAAAAATATCCTGTTTTTCAGCGTTAAGCATCTTATAATATGACAATTTTCATGAAATTAATTATAAACAAAAAGCACAATATATTGCCTACAGTATCACAATATATTGCGATATATTGAATCGTAACCTGATTAGTGTATCACCAGACTCTAGCCAATACACAGCTCTACTATAAATTCACCACAGCAGAGCTTTAGTTCTCTGCCTGAGCCTGATTGTTCCCCATGACTTCAATCAGGTCACGTTCTTGTGTTTTTTGTGCCTTTTTTTTCTTACTTCATGTAATGAAACTCTGGTAGTTCTCATGCTTAAATGGCAGAGTTGTATGGACTGAATTAAGGTGGAGGCAATCGAGAAAAAGGGAGAGTGATGGAACATGGGAGCAATGTAGTGGAGAACTGGGGGAGAGAGATCGATCGTGCAAGAGAGGGTCCGAGGGGGGACTGCAGGACGACTTGGTTGGCAGTGTTTGATTCTGCCTCCCCAGAAGTAGGAGAGATACGTGTAGAGAACATGCAGCTGAGAGCGGTGATCATCGTCTGCGCGTCTCATAGCTGTGGACCGCTGTGCACACTTGAGGATGGAGATGCAGGTGCATGCAGGGTGCAGACCATCAGAGCTGACGAACTAGTGAAACTATTGAAATATTACAAGGAAGAAAAGAAGGGGAAGTTGTGCGAGGATACACATCAGCCCTTAGCCTTTGAAATTAATGTTTCTATAGGTAAAATAGTGAGTGATCAGTTGGTAACCTTGTGGAACCAATAATGACATATATGTAAAGAATAGTGTTAAATATTTACTGGGGTCTAAAAGGAGTAATTTCAGTCACAGAACTTTCAAGAAATTTAGAAATCATTACAGATCTGTAAAATAAAGAATTACCTGGAATTTTTCTTTTTTTCTCTATCCTTAAAATTTAACATTTATATTACTTGCATCCAAAAATATATATAAAATATATACTATATATGTATATTTATTTATATATATATATATATATATATATATATATATATATATATATATATTTTTTTTTTTTTTTTTTTTTTTTTTAATGGTCAAAATTTGGGTTTCGGGCCCAAAACTGCTGCTATGGACTGGGTTTGGGTTGGGCTTGCCCAGAAGCTGTGTGGGTTCGTGTTGGTTCAGGCCTAAATTTTCAGACCCAACCAAAGCTCTAAACCACAATAACAAGCGTGAGAATGTAAGTAAATACATCAGGGTTTCACTTCCCTATAGCTCAAAATATTCAGGCTGTAAGGAACCAGCACAAGTCAAACAAACGTGGTCACTGCTGTATATCGTCTTTCCTCGGAAAATCCTAATATAAACCAACAAAAACATAAAGTCACAGCAGTTAAGTGAGCAGTAGTGCAACATAGTTCTCAAGGCAGATGCACAGACACAATTATACCTTCTTATGATTCTATCTTCATTAAAATAAAGACAGTATTCATCTTTTAATTATTTGTGAATGTTAAGATATTTCCTGAATTTATCTGGAAGCAGAAATGGCTCTCTGGCCCTCCAAAGGTTTCGCTCGAGAGCCAACAAGATAACGATTATGTACTCTGGGCTTAAAAGTGATGATTAGCGCACCAGCAGACAACTCATCCCCATGCATTAACTACAGCAAGAGCATTAAAAGCCAGAAAGCGTAGAAATAGTTTTCCTTAATATAGATGAGCAGGAAACACATGTTATGGCCTTTTGGTGTAAATCCTGTTATAATCACAGCAATCAATTTCTTAGTAATCCTGTTTTGGCCGGGATTCACTTGGCGCACTCGCACCAACTGCACAGGCTGTATAAAAGTTTCTGCCCTCCTCACTTCATCCTATGGTGTCTCTCAGTTCAGTAAAAATAGTTTTCGGATAGCATGTCTCCTTACATTTACTGCCACAGATAAATCTGACCTCAGAATCACAGTTAGGGATTTTGCTTGTTTTCTGTGTTGTTGCTGTTTTTATGTAGAGTCAAGGCAGCCCATCTCGGCTTCTCTAGAGGCATCAGTGGCTGAAGGGTTATTTATTTATTTCCAGAAAGCCTGCCTGCCTGCCTGCTTGGCTGGAGGAGAGAAAATGAAGAAAAAAAAAATGCTGAAGGTGGGAGAGATTTGCTGATGCTGCCGTGCAGCAACATTGCAGAACGTGCTATCATGTGAAACATCACCTTTTAGACTCTCCCGCTCTCCCTCTCCTTGTTTGTTCCTCCTCTATCTGCCGCTCTCCTTGTCTCAGTCTCCCTTGCTCTTTCTGTTTCTTCGCCTTACTCTCACAGGCATGTACACACACACACAAACACACACACACATCTCTCTCGTTTTCTCCTTCTTCCAGACCTTGACACCAGCTGTACTTTTCCAATTCAGCAGTTCTTCAACTCTCCAGATGACACGACGGGATTTCACACCAGCTAAGAACACAAATAATAACACTAAACAAAAAAAGCAAAAAAACACACCAAAACAAAAGTGAGCAAATCAGCAAAAACAAATCCCACAGGCCTCTGCGCAGCTCCAGATAGGGCGCTTGACAATATTAGCAGGCCATGCTAAAATTATTTATGCGGAGAGTGAAAGAAAAAAAGACCAAAAAGAGTAAGAGTGCTAAATATACAGAAGCTCATTCAGAGGGAGGGATTAAATTAGATAAGATGTGAATGCAAACAGTGAGAGAAGACTCTCAGAGATAATTACACTCAGCATGTGTCTTTTTAAAACACCATAACAGCACATCACCCAAATCTGTAGCCATGGATACCCAAACTCCTTATCGTAACTTTTTTAATAATATTCAATATGAAGGCTATAACATGGCAGCGTGGGTGGGTGCTCACTTCAGTGGTGAAGTCTTAAAATCATGGCTTCAAAGAACACACATGCTACAGACAAGACAAGGGAGTTAACGTCAGAGTATAGGCTGAGTCCCTGGCAGCGGCCCGCTCCGAATCCGACCCCTGGCCCCCTTTCCTGTCACTCTCCAGCTGTCTCTAATAAAGGCAATGAAAACCCTTAAAAATAATCGTTAAAAAAACAGAGCATATTGGCCTGACAGTCAGGATTACAAATTCACTGCATGAGCCAGACGTTTGCAAATTGCAAACTTTTCTGGGTGCCAGGGAAGTTGGTCTATGTCCACATTCCTTTGGAGACTGGGTTTAGGAAAATTACTTAAAATGATTT
Organism: Cephalopholis sonnerati; assembly: GCA_019142605.1. Classification (NCBI taxonomy): domain Eukaryota; kingdom Metazoa; phylum Chordata; class Actinopteri; order Perciformes; family Serranidae; genus Cephalopholis; species Cephalopholis sonnerati. The sequence continues at coordinate 31,786,378 of JAGQAX010000019.1, forward strand.
TTAAATTTTGGCGGAAGTGTTAAGCGAGGTCATGCCACGTTTGGCTCAAATCCCGCACTTCCATCTTTCTGATCTTGGACCAGCTGATTCTAAACCAAACAACCTGGAGGGACTTTAATTTGAAATGCAAAAAGAAAACTGTTAATGTGGTCTTGAGTCAAATGCTGGATTACTGTTCCGTTTTACACCATAAGCACATGTACTGACACTAAATGCTGGTTAGAGGATTTTTTTCAAATGACTATATCCCACTGTTTTTGTTATCGAGCTTGCTCAGTAACACTGACAGACATGGCAGTCCGCCATGTCTACTAGCCATACATAATGCACTTTGCAAACAGATGTCTTCGCAGCGTTGTGATTTCTTCGCGGGGATAACGGATTACAGAAAAAAAAGAGGGGGTTCACAGCCGCCACCAGCCAAAAGCTGGGATTGCATTTGTTCATTTGTCAGTTTCTGTTAGTCTGTCACTTCAGAATGTAACAAGCTTTTAAGAACAAGGTCAGATTCTTTGCTTTCCTATATCATGACGCATGTTGCATATCGTCTCTCAGGGACTCATATGGCTCAGTATAACATGGCTCAGGTCTGACGCAGGGCTGGGAGATATAAATGATAAATAATATCTTGATATTTTCAGGCTATGCTGTGATATATGATATTTATCTTGATATTTTTATATTTTCTTTAAAATATCTTGTTCAGTTTAACCCTTTGATGCCTGCTATCATAACATTGTGTTCATTCTATAAAAACTATTTGAACTTTGAAACATTCACATGACATTTTAGAGGGCTTTAATTTTGAAATTCCACATTAGAATGTCATTATATTTTCTGAGTGTCTCTCTGAGGTGGCAGGCTATTATTTTGAAGTGGTATTGATCTGTGGAAACAGGAAGTTTTTCAGTGACTGGTGGTGTACTGCCATCCTGAAGTGAGATCAGTCTCTGGAAATGTGGTCTTTATTATAAAGGTTAAATCAAATGACTAATGATGCACACATTTGAAATTCGGTTTTCCTCTGAATTGTTTCTACTGTTTTTTATTCTAATTATCTATTTAATTATCAAAATCAATATCAATTAATTATTATTTTCATTTATTATTTAATATGTATTCATTTTGTTTTTTTATTAATGTATTTATTTTTATTTATTGTATTTATTTATTTACTTCGTTATTTATTATTGACAAAATGACTGACCTATTGAATGAATGTGGATGGTCGCTTTTATTTTGAAGTCAGGTCTTACACACTCTGCCTGGGATATACATGTACCGCAAAAGAAAAATGTAGGAGCTAGTTTGACCATTTTATTTGAAATGAAGGCTGGTTTGACTGCAGTGTTCTGCACTGGGTGGTGTTTTAAGTGAGTAAGTACTGCTACCTTTAGCACCAGTCATTTCGTGGCATATTACGCAGAGGATAGCAGTCTGTTCCTTATATCCCCTTTGGAAACCGAACTACCTCCAGATGAAAGAACCGCTGAGGGACCTGACGTGAACTCAGAACAGTAATTGACATGAAACTGGTGGATCAGTTTGAGGTGTCTGTCTGTGAGTTTGAGAGAGATGGAGAGGAAGAGCAAGTCACCTGCATGTAAACATGTCCAGCATTTAATGCATAAATAAATTACTAAAATACACAACGAACATCTCGATATGAGAATGTCAGGAACTTTATTGGATATGTACAACAGTAGGGCTGCCCCTGACTAAGAATTTTCCTAATCGACCAACAGTCGTCATTTAGGGCCACTAGTCGACTAGTCGCCAGCATGTTTACGATATGAATGTAATGATGAAATGATATATTTTGGTGGTTTGAGTTGAAGGTGTGAGAAAGAATAGTCTCAGTAACATTGTTAACACTGTGCTACATTACAGAGAAATACAAACCGTACTAATGAACCTTCATTAATATAGGCCTATATTTTATCTACAAGTGCACGTCACACACTGAGCGAGCCGCCTGTTAATGACGCTGTGGGCTAATGGGCATGTAGCTACTTCCATGTTTCACATGATACGTCATGTTTGTAGTCGACCAATGAAGATGAGTTTACATATCACCTTGGGTTGGTCCTTCACCTTCTCAAAATGATCCCACACTTTGGATTTCCTGCCCGACATGTTATTAACTAGCCTGTGGAATAACCGCAGGTACCAGCCCTGGAAATTGACCTGACTCCTGTCACTTCCTGTGTCTGTCCTTTGAAACAAAATTCCCACATGGTCCAGTCATAGGTTTGGATTTATTTTGACAAGGTGCAGCTCCCAATTGAGTTTCGCCTTTTATTTTCTGCAACAAGCGACCAATGAAATCTTGCCGACTAATGATCTTTCTGGTCGACTATTAGGGAGCAGCCCTATGCAACACATCGCCCACCTCTGGTCTGACAAAAATGTTTCCACGCAGAAATATAGTGTACCTGCAATGTGATTTATTTTTTAAACCTTCAAAAATTGCCTTCTAAAATCTAGGACAGCCAAGGAATGAGCAAACATCACCTTGCACAAACAAACTAAAAATAAAGACGGAAAATTAAAAGGTTACCCTAGCAGAGATGCTACTATTAATCAATGGGCTAAAAGGAGTCACTGGAGTCACTAAACTGCACATTGCACCAAATCCAATGACAATCCAGCCAACAGTGCCCCAATACTCCCCTTCTGCTCTGTTTCCCTGCCTGTTCTGTTAAAGCCGGGCTATTATTAGCAAGCAAGGGGATCAGGTTAAGAAGATGAAGGCTAAAAGAGCACAGAGAGAGGCAGAATTTAACTAAGGGCATAGTGAGGGGTAAACCCACCGACAACAGGCTGATCTGCCAGTTTATTTGCGGCGTGCGTTTATACCAACCAAGTGAAAGTTCAGAAAAATAAATTACATGCATCACAGCACAGCATGAATCTAATGGAAGCAAGGAAGTCTGGAATTAATAATTCATGATTAATTTTTTTGTAAAAGTGCAGTTTTGTTTGTATGTCTCATTTCTGTCTTCAATGAGATAAAAGAGAATATTGTGGTGTGGTAATGATGCTGACATCTAAAGGAGAACAATGAGGACAAAGTGGAAGGACGCGAAGAGAGGGCAGGGGAAGGTGAGATGGAAATCAGGTTAATTTGAGGGAAAATGTCAGCAAACAGCAAAAATTAAAGGGGCAAAGCTTCGATAAGGAACTGTTTTGGCTAAAGACCTGAGATGAGGAATATAATTAGCCCCGTTTTCACCCCATTTAGTCAGTTTAGTATGCCTTAAAATACCATCTAGATGGGGGCTGAAGCAGCATCTGTAGAGTCGTAACAGCACTTTAAAAAGCTCGATATTATTTGGTGTGAACATCTAAAAAAGAAAGGAGACAACAAATATAATATAAAGGTGGAAAAACTAATACAGCAGATATGCCGGGGGGAGAAAAAAAAGACATGAGAAATTGCGCAGTTAGGAAGTCAGAGGTTAAGAGAGCAAACTGGAGGCAGGGAGTTCAGACTATAAGCCTCATAATCTGCTTCATAACTGTCATCTGACATCACTGCAGCAGATGCTTTATCTCGGATCCTGTTCTCTCTGCTGCCTATACTAATGTAATGGGTGGGGGTCTCTGTCATACTGTAATGTAATGAAAACAGAGAGGACAACGGGAGAGGGCAAAATAAACAGGGGTGGTTGAGTACAGCCATATTCCACTACATAAAGAGAAGTGGTTCGCTGTATGCGGCCATGACCAGCAAAATGAATATAGACAGCAGAAAAGAAGCACGTAAGGGTGTGTGTATGTGCGAGCATGTGTGAATATATGAGTATATGTGTTTGTTATGCAGCCAGCAAAGCAGCTTGTATACAGCTTAAAAGTGGCACTGCTTAGTTTCTTATGTAAATGCTCCATAAAGTGAAAGTATAATGTGTTGACGGTGTGTTTATGGACACGTGCTCTGCATACATTTGACTTGCTGACAGTACTACAACCTGTGCAATGACTGATGTGGCTTTAAATATGTTGTCTGACAGGGAACGAGCAGGCTGAGAGTTGCGATGAGAGAAGTTTGAAGTGACTATTTCCAACTTTTTTTTACAAATGTATAAATCCTCCACTGGAAATTGGTACAGTTAGGAAGACGCACAAAAATAATGTGATCTAAAAATAATGTTAAACACAGTTTTAAATCAATGTGCTGGGTGGAAGATTAAAATCTACAGAGGAAAGGACAGTAGATCATAGTCTGCAAGTGGGTGTATTTTAACTTTTATCTGCCACAAGCCAAGTCGCCTGAAGAAAATATTGCACAGATCTTAAAGCAGTTTGATTTCATGCAGATCGGCTGAACTGGCATTTGTCCTTTTAACACTCTCTGGCCAATTAAAACGAAGTCTAAAATCGGCAGCCTATGCCGACAGCATTATTGCTTCAAGTCCAACATGACGTAATATGACGGCGGGATTAACAAATATAATGTTTATACACTGACTAATGAAGTCGCTAGTGTCTGACCAGCTGCGAGTGGAGTCCAGTTTCGGCAACTTGAAGGAGATCACATTTAAGGAAATTTCAGGGAGGGACAGAGCGGTGCACACAGTGTTTGTTAACAACAACGTTAATGTGTTTTGGGCTCAATATGGCAACGTCTTGGATTTAAAACCTTCAAAAGATGTGTCCTACATAATCGCAAGTGACGCAACTTTTGTCGTGGTTTTTTTTTTCTATATCTGTTGCTGGCTTTGGATGTGTCGCAATGGACAAGGAACGACACCTTCTTATTTTACAACAACAACCTAACGAAGGTGGCTGCTGAGTCAAGATCGACAAAACTTCGTTTGGCAACAAAAAATTTATCTTGGATGCGTCGGTACAATGGACAACCCAGAAAGGATGGCAGAGGAGATACCTGGATAGAATGTCCTAAATAAACTGATTCAACGGATTACATAAATTGACATTTTTTTGCATCGTTCTCAGCCTGTGAACCTTTTTGTGGCGGTCCAACCCAGTTGCATCAATGTGCAGGTATCTTCTCTGCCATCCTTTCTTGGTGTACTATAAAACCAGTTTGAAAATATTTGCACCGGCCCAAACCGATAAATTTGTATGTTTTACATGTATCGAATCCACGTTCCGAAAATGACATAATATAATAGCCAGCTATTTCATCAGGAGGTGGTGGAGATGGTGTCACCTCGGCGAGACGCCTGCCAATTAATGTCACTGTTTCTCCACTGCGGATAGTTTTTACAGAGACATTGCTGTGTTTCCAGATGGAATTGTGCCACTAAAACCAGGCATTGTAAACCAGAACTTGGTGTTTTCCCAACTATAGCCAAGTGGTTGTTGCCTCAACATAATCGCACGTTAACCACAGCCTTGTTGAAATGTAAAGCTTTGACGTATCCTCTACATAATAACATACAAATGTAACATACGTATGCAGGGCTGCCCCCTGAAAGTCGGAGATTCGAATCCTAAGTCGAAGACCCCTCAGTTGGCTGAGATTTCGGGATTCAGCGGCACAGAGGAGGAGAAACTTTCCACCATAAGGCTCAGAGATAATGTTATCTTCTCTCTACCGCTTGGAAGTGGTGTATTTACAGCTCACAGCATCTTATTAAGACACTCTCTCTGGCTTTCGTTTGATATCTGGTGTTGGCAAAAAATGTAGTTGCACATTCTGATCCCTTGTTAGCGCCGTTAGCTTGTTTACTATATTACATGAATGCTGCTGTCAAACTGAACATCCTGCTGAGCCCCATTTAACCTTTAATATGAATATTCTTATTAAACGGCCGAATCTGATTCCACTGAAATGATTCTGAGCTGGGTGCAGCCCTAACATATCGGTGGTTGGCAAAAAGGTACAATAGTAACATTTATTCTGGCATTCAGATTGCAGCCACATAGAATCACAAACCACGCAATTTCTGCCACAAAACGCCCCAAGACATTATCTAACAAGTTGACGAAGTCTTCATTCAATTACATGCGATATTCTACATTGACAATCCATCTCCGGTGGCAACATTCATAGCCAACTCAGAAAGTGTGATGTTCATACAGAGCAGCAAAAAAAACTGAGGATGGAGGTGTTAGAAGTCCTGTCTTACAGTTTCCCCCTAATCGCACTGTATAAATAATTACATGTTATGTAAAACCTTGTTTAGTGTGTGTGGGAGTGTGTGAGAGAGACGTGTGAAAGCCTAATTACATGTCGCTCACAGGCTGAGTTGAACTCCCCCCCCAAACACTTCACTTTACATCTATGTTGTCATGAAACGATGCCAGTGTTCACAGCAGTCACAGACAAGTTAAACACACACACTCACATGTAACACTGATTTTATTTAGCATTTGTTGTGAGTTGAGATGTTTTTAGTTCAATTAGTTTATGTCTAATCTGATTACCTGCGTCCTCATGTGGCGTCTCTAGAGCTAGAAGTCTATATATTAGAGGTGGGGCAATTGGTCAGAACCAAGTAATCAGGATTCAGAGGGGAGCTTGAAACTTAGTCCCTATTTTAATGTGTGTTATACAGCTAGATTTATGCTTTTAAAGAATACTGAGCAAAGTAATATGTTAGAATAAACTGGGAAACCATTTACAGTGGTTGTTACTGCTATCCCTTTGTTTGGTGTCGTGTGATGTACTGCATGTTTCCCTGCACTTCATTTTCTGGCCAAACAAGTGTAAATGTTCTCCCCTTTTGTTCCTTTGTGTCAGCCATCTCTGTGTTCTCAGTGTTCAGTGTGGCTCAATTTCTGCTGTGGACCTCAGGTTTATAGATTTATAGCTCCGAAGAGACGCATTGCTTTGTCCTAGTGGTAAACTGTGGTCATGCTCAAGTTAAAGTGGTTTGTTTTTCATAGATTTTTGAAGTTTGGGTAAATAAAAGCCTTAATTTGCAATGAGCCTCACTTGGTTTCTCACACAGAGAAAAATCCAAGAGGCTGTCCGCGATGATCTACTGTACAGAGTTCGGCGAGGAGGGGTCAACAATCGGTCAAGGCTTCACCCAATCACCTGTCATTCACACACAAGACACACACAATGCAGGGAAGCTGTCGTGCATACTTTACTCAAATGATTTCCAGAGGCAAGAATGGAGAGACTAAAGATATTAAGTGCCATAACAGAGCAAGAATAGACAGTGCTGGAAAAGGCTGACATTTTAACTTCTTCCGAGACGATCATGTAATGAGAACAACCTTCAAATTCACACCGGTGCTGAAAAAGATGACCGCAGGCTATTACTCATTATTTATAATTCCCAAAATGCACCTTTGTTCACAAGTGAGTGACATTAAAATATCAAATCTTGAGCTCAAACTGTGTTTAAATGATACTACAAGGCACAATTAGAAAATAATAGGATAGGAAAAGGTGAACTCTGATGTACTCAAAACAGAACATTGGGTTGATTCTGCCTGATAAGTGTTTATTTTAAATATGAAAGTAAGTCAGAGATGTCACCGTGGGCTCCCATAAACCAGCAGCTGCCAGTATCTGATCCCCACGAGGGAAAATGTGTTGAGAGAAAATCTGCCTGAGTAAAGCAAAACTTAAAATATGCCAGCCAAACTTCATCCCCGACTCTGAAAGAGTTCATTTAATGTCAACGTTCGACAGATCAGAAGTAGAATCAGGAAGCTATTCTTATGCTTAGAAAGTCAGGGGGAAAAATGTAAATGTCAAAGAAGCTGTCGCTGCTTGTTACTGGGAAATCCATGGTATATTCTATTTTACCCTGTAACACTGTGTTTCTGTCAAAATCATGAGCCATGCTGTGCATACATCAGATGCCTCAATGTGATTATCCACCATTTAGAAAATACAAGACTCTTCAGAAATGTTTTTTTCCACCCAACACTTAAATAAAACTTCTTATTGACTAGTATTCAGAGCTATTCTTGCTCATATGTGATGATTAAATGGGGCCTTTTTGCAATGGTCTGATATATTCTGATAAGGGATTTCTATTAGCCGCATCTTTGTGACAACAATGTGGCAAGTCTGAAAGCTATTTCTCCCCGCAAATCAAGAGGAGAAAACCAAATTCAAAATGTCAAAAGCGATAAAAAAAGGTTTCATCTTAAAAGCTAAGGGAGACACAAACACAGAATAGCAAACAGAGAAAAATAATGAACCCTCAAGCCAGCGAGAAGGACACAGAGAGGAGAGTGAAACCCCCAGAGGGATGCTCAGGAGATACTCACTCCTCTCATCATCGCATCCGTCCACCTCTGCGCCACGAGATGTAAATGCAGGCAAAGCAGAAGGGAGGCAAGAATGGAGAGGAGCGGGGGGGCGGGAGAAAAGAAGGAATGAGGAAGCAAAAATGAAGCAGGGACGAAGAGAAAATGTAGATAGTGTGCTCTCCTCTGGCAGATTGATAACAACTGTCTGACTCGCTTTCAGATGGGGATGCAAGGGCAGAGGGAGAAAGGGGAGGAGTGATAGAAGGTAAAAATGAATTGAAAGGCTTTATTTAATAGATGGAAGAGGGAGGGGAGCTGACAGTTTGACAAAGATGGTCATATTTGGTGAGAGATGAAGATGGAGAAGGGAGAGGTACTGGGAGGGCTCTGAAGGGCGAAATGTTGTTCTGTTTTCAGTGTGGGAGATGAAGCAAGGTGGGAGACTGAGACAGTTTGACGAACATTGTTTGGTTTGAAATGAAAGTTAATTGGAAAGACTGGGAATTCGAGTTAAGGTGTTGTGATTGCCGGGGATTTAAACATGGTAAATGCAGATGAGAAATTTAAAGAGCTAAAGACCATGAACTGAGGCTGAAAATTTGAATCTAAATGACTGTTTTATTTTCATTTGGCCATTCACACAAAAAAAGAAACTGAATATGTAAAATACTAATGAAAAACTTTGAATCTTAAGATAAAAACTGAATGAAAAAGAGAAAGAAAAGGGAATGAGGAAGGTAGTCCTGCAAAGCCGACCAACACATTTTTAATTTGCTCATCTGGCAAGGCTAACCGACATTTGCTTGGGTCAGGGGTATCATTAATGAGCATGGACCAAATGTAGATGATTACACCAGCCTTTTAACCAGCCGCATGATTGAGAATTGGTCTCCTTTGAAACATCAACACTATTATATGCCAGATTCTAGGATAAAGGGTGGGCTGTTCGTAGGTTTTGCTTCTTTTTTTTCCAATTTGGAAAAAAAACATGGCAATTGTTCTGGAAATCACAGTTTTTCTGAACAGTTGGTTATTGGCGCTGAGGCAAATGCTGCGACATCATTACAGTTTTAGATCCAAGATGCATAGTTCAAGAGCTCGTTCTTAAAAGTTGGCAGCTGAGAGATGCAAATGAACACCCAGCTGAAATTAAATACAGGGTAGCTCGCTCTTATCGGCCAGAGGTCACCATAACCAAATATTCTAAATCATTGACTGATTTTTTTTTAACAATGACAAAATCTGAATCATTTGGAAAGATTACAGCACAGTGAGTGAACTACCACAACTTCAAGGGTTCTTTCAAACCCAGAGTTGTCTTGCTTTGGTCTGAATCAGGGACTAATTTTGTTCCAAAGTTGTATAATTGCCTAGAGTTGGTTTGTGTTCTCACGGCAGCATTTACAAGCGGACCAGATCAAATGCCCGTGTGAGAAAGCTGCTCTTGATTGGTCAGAATTTCCATGTGGGAAAAATCGAGAAAGTAAACGAAACGTTGAAGAAGAGTACACTTGCAAGATAGATGTGACACTTTCTAATGTCACAATGGAGGGACAACTACACAGGTTGATTTTAGCGCTGCTCATCGTGGACTATATTGCTGTCATTGTTCATTTGAGTCAAAGCATACAGTTTGAAAACGAGGCGCGGCTCCAACTAGAAAACAATGTTTTGATGCATTGGATGTGCCGAATGTGCATATTAAGGCAGTACAGGAGGAGGCGCACATTAATAATCCTCCAGGACTGTAACATGCTCATGTTTAACCCAAACAATGTGTCATGTGACTGCAGTTGCAGTCTAGTTGCTTTGGTACACACCTGAGTGCGATTGCTGTGTTCACACCTGCCCAAATGAAGTGCACAAAGGGGGCAAACGAACTTGAGTTTAATTGAACCAAACCAAACAGAGCAGGTGTGAAAGCACCCTAAATGACTGATTAATCTCATGTGCACGACCTTGTTGTCTGGCTGGCAGCGGAGTTTACCAAAGTTTGCAAAGTTGGTGTCTCTGCTCATCTTTCCTCCCCATGTCCTTCAGGGTTTCCACTATTAAAACATCTGGTGCAACACTTAGATTTTCTATTTTTGGAGCTGGACCAATCATTAGGTGCCCTGTAGGAATATATAAAGTATTGGGTTATTTTTTGCTCCACAGGAAGAGGGCATGGCAGAAGGGCAGGCACAGTGAAAGAGAAACTTAACCTTCAGTGCACTGGGTCTAAAGTTTGATTTCATGCAGAAACAGCTGCTCCTCTCATCCATCGATTTGATCAGTTCTGATCGGATCGACTGATCAACTATCTACCCCACAACTCAAAACTCCACAAACTGCTGCTGAAGACGATGCACTGATGGAGCTGCAAAAACCTTCAAAAATAGAAAGGGGGCACAAAAATGGCCAAGACAGCAAATGAAAAGACAGCAAAACATCCTTAATTTTACTGTTTGTCAACTAATGTATGTTAACTTGCCTCCATCGGAACAGTGGTTACGTAACCTATGCACGGATGCATGTGTTGTAGGTGCCCTGGGTTACTCTAACAAACCGCAATCCACCACTAAATGAAAAAAATCTATAAGCTTGTTCTGTATAATTATTACTAAATTATTATTACTAAATGCTATTAAATATGTCTTATTAACATTTAAGAAATTAAAATTAAATGGTATTAAAAGTTTATAACAGACTTTTCGTGACCCTGTCCATCACAATGACAGACAACTAGAAAGTCTAACGCAACTTCTGTTGTCATCATCTAAACCACTCCAGTCCACTCAGATTTCGGCTGTCGGCCACAGTGGATTGTCAGTGAATCATTCTGAGACCGTCTCCGACCAAAAACTGAGCTCACATGATTTAAGATGGTCTTACAAGGCTAAAGGGAAGGACTGAGGGCTACAGCTTGGCAGGGTAAAGAGTGACTAAAGAGTGACAGATAAAATGAGTGGCAGGTTGATAAAAAGGCTGTCATCTCCGCCGCGCTGTGAATAAATAACCGGATGAAGGTGTGGTGAGAAAGTATTAGAAAGTGGAGAGGAGAGGAAGTGAGGAAGACATTGAGAATGAGTGAGGTGATCTGGCAACGTGAAAGGGAATTGTCACCTATTCTGCACTGTGTAGGGACTGAGAGAGAGGTCAATGATAAGGAGAAAACAAGAAATGGAGATAAGAAGAGCCAGAAAGGGGGAGGAAATGAGGGAGAAAAAAAGAGTCAAATGCGGGCAAAGAGGGAATAAGCAGGGTAGCAAATGCTGTCAGAGTTGGCCAACGATGGGAGACATTGATCGCAAGGCCAAGTGGATGAATACCAAGAAAGATCAAAAGAGCAAGGAGGGAGAAAAGAGGAGGGATAAAGGGAGAACAGAGGACCAAACTGGACTAAAATGGGCTTAACTGGCTATCAAAAGCGGGGGTGGGGGGGCAAATGGAGGGATAGAGACAGACGGGAGGGAGGGCAGAGACTGAGAGACAGCAAAATGGTGTGAAATTGACATGAAAATGAGGGGATGCTTGGGGAAAAGCCAGCACGCTGTGACACCTGAGGTTTGCGAGGGTTTAGGGTAGGGTTGGCTCAGCACGATAAGATAACTGCCACCTTATCTGTGGTCGTCAGACTGCTAGCACACACACATAGGCACAGACTGACAAATCAACACACATGCTGCTCACACACACACGGTTTCCTTTGGTCAAGGGAAAGCAGACATGGACAAAGCACTATTAGAAGATTGGCAGACAGGTGTTTGGGGCTGTGATTGGAACTGAGTCAGATGTCTGTGTGGTTTGTGCTTGTGTGTGGTTTGGGGCTCATATGTGTTTTCTGTGCATGTACCTTATTATTATCAAAATAAAGCAGAGGTTTAGTTTGTATAATATGATGGCTGAAACCAAACTTGATTATCTCATCGGCCAGTTTATTAGGTACACCTGTTCAACTGCTTGTCAACGCAAATAGCTAATTAACCAATGATATGGCAGCAACTCAATGCATTGTGGCATGTGTACATGGTGAAGACAACCTGCTGAAGTTAAAACCGAGCATCAGAATGGCGAAGAAAGGTTTAAGTGACTTTGAACATGGTTTGGTTATTGGTGCCAGGTGGGGTGGTCTGAGTTTGCTGGGATCTTCACGTGCAACCATCTCTAGGGTTTACAGAGGATGGTCCAAAAAAGAGAAAGGGCGGCAGTTCTCTAGGTGAAAATGTCTTGTTGATGCGAGAAGGTCAGAGGAGAATGGCCAGACTAGTTCAAGATGATAGAAAGACAACAGTAACTCAAATAACCACTGGTTACAACCAAGGTGTGCAGAAGACCATCTCTGAAGCAACAACACGTCCAACCTTGAAGCAGATGGGCTACAGCAGCAGAAGACCACACCAGGTGCCACTCCTGTCAGCTAACAACAGGAAACTGAGGCTACAATTCACACAGGCTCACCAAAACTGGACAATACAAGATTGGAAAAACGTTGCCTGGTCTGAGGAGTCTGGATTTCTGCTGCCACATTCAGATGGTAGGCTCAGAATTTGGCCTAAACAACATGAAAGCATGGATCCATCCTGCCTTGTATCAACAGTTTAGGCCCCTTAGTACCAACTGAGCATGGTTTAAACACCACAGCCTACCTGAGTATTGTTGCTGACCATGTCCATCCCTTTATGGCCACAGTGTACCCATCTTCATCTTCATCTACTTCCAGCAGGATAACGCACCATGTCACAAAGCTCAAATCATCTCAAACTGGTTTCTTGAACATGACGATGAGTTCACTGTACTCCAATGGCCTCCACAGTCACCAGATCTCAGTCCAATAGAGCACCTTTGGGATGTGGTGGAACGGGAGATTCTCATCATGGATGTGCAGCCGACAAATCTGCAGGAACTGTGTGATGTCATCATGTTAATATGGACCAAAATCTCTGAGGGGTGTTTCCAGTATCTTGTTGAATCTATGCCATGAAGAATTAAGGCAGGCAAGGTGTACCTAATAAAGTGGTTGGTGAGTGTATTTGTGCATGTGTGAGTATTCATGCACTACTTGCGTAGGGATGTACATCTGTTCCTGATTTCTTTCTGCTGTTTTGTTTTTTCCTATAGGTATGTGTAAAATGTCATGTCGATCAATGAAGCCGTTTGTTTTGTTTGTTCCCTATTGCAAAGTCCTGGTCTGGGTTATACGCATTGTTAGTCACACACTGTCTCTCACCATGGCTTGTATGCAATCGATGTTTCAATAGTGGGAGGCAGGCAGGGCTGTAGGGGGTAGCAGGAGTATAAACTTAGACCACTGTGGGATAAAAAAGGGCTGAGAGAAATTGAGAAATGAAAGGGTGAGAGGCAGAAAAGAGAAAAAGAGTGAGAACATTACGGCTGAACCATAAATATGAAAAAAGGCTGGGGACAGAGCATTTTGTCTTGTATGACAATACTGAGGCATTATGTACTGTATTAAAAGAGAATATGGATATAATTAAGAAACACTGGCAACAGCAGATGACAAAATTCAACTCAATTGAACGACTTGTTGGAGCTTTGCAAATTTTGCCAACCTGGGTGTCAGAACAGAGTCGCCCACTGCTGAGACCAAATAACAAATACTGTACCCCCAAAGGGGATCAGCGTCGTTTAGATCCCTATTATAAAACAAATCAACATCATGATCCACCATCATTACTTTGGCAGAGAGTCAGGGACCGAGATTGGATTTTTATACCCTGGTTGCTTTGACGTGAAGGCTGTGAGAGCCAGTCTAACGATTCAACGGTCATCTCCAGCCATAAATGTTAATTAACAGCCTTAGCTGCCGGACATTCATTTCCTGCTATAGCCGAAAGGGAGGGCTCGTAAAAAATAGGCTGCATGTGGGTGTGTCACATGCGTGTGTGAGAATGTAGCTGCGTGTATGTGCTCGTGTGTGGATGTGAGGGTGAGCGGGTGTCTGTTGGTGTGCGTGCAGCATCATGTGTGACAATGTGCGAACGCCTGCGTGTTCCAAGGACACGCGGTGATGAAAATTGTCCCAAAGGCTCCTCTGTCCTTTTCTAATACAGCAATAAGCCGTCAGCACAAACCATAACTAGCTAGTCACACCATGACAACATAATAAAGCTTTACAGGGACAAAGTCAGGTAAAAGTCACGCCATGGCCACATATTAGAGGTGTACACACACACACTACGTCAGGAGAGAGGTAGACGGTGACATCGCAAAGAGCAGTAAAGGGTAGGGATGGGTATCAAGAACCAGTAGCAGTGCCTGACAGGTCAGTACCAAAATGTTGATCAGCTTTGTATTCATGTAACTTCTAATGTAGTCTGCATTTTTTTTAATTCCCGACCATCCCCTTATGTTGACAAAGCCTCTGGCGTCAGGCAATCATGTTTGAAGTTGTGTAATTGCATGTTTATGTGCTTTCCAGACATGGCTGACAGGACACTTTAGCACATTTAATGAAATGCAACTAAATGCAACATATGTAAAGTGGTAGTTCCGTGTAAAACTAAACTGCAACAATCTATAAATCTGAGGCAGTACAGCTTGTTTGACTGCTTTAGCAAATCAGCTGCTACATCTACATCCTCACTGAAGCCTCCAAGTACAGATGCTAATGGGATTTGCCCACACACCGCATAAAATAATGGACGTTGCTATTATGACGTAACCCATTGGTTTGTGGACTGCCGGTTCAAAGTCCTGAGCATTTCGGCCATCGCCATTTTGATTTTTTTTTGGAGCCAGAAATGGCTACATTTGAAGGATAGGATGGAGCTATGGAGAAGCAAGGGGGGAAATCTGACTCACGCAAGCAGCCCCGCCCTTAAATATGCCTAACTT
Organism: Cephalopholis sonnerati; assembly: GCA_019142605.1. NCBI lineage: Eukaryota > Metazoa > Chordata > Actinopteri > Perciformes > Serranidae > Cephalopholis > Cephalopholis sonnerati. Next base: position 31,801,402 of record JAGQAX010000019.1, read on the forward strand.
TAGGCCTTAATAAATTGTTAACGGGTGAGTTAAATAACAATTCATCCTTGTACAGTTGTCTTGGCTGTAGAGATCAAAACTGTTTTTGTACACGTTTTGTACACGTTTATTTCTGTTGAAAAGTTGGGCTTTTTAACAAGGAGGTCTCTGGGGATTGGCTCGCTTTTGTAGCCAGCCTCAAGTGGCCATCCAAAGAACTGCAGTTTTTGACTCTTCCATGCTAGCTTAATTTTTCATCCCCAGAGGTAACTGCTTGGATTTGACAAACTAAAAATGCGACTGTCTAGACCTTGTCAAGTCAGCGTACTGATCGTTATATAAATAAGTCTGTAGTTGTTAACTCAGAGCACAGTTAGCATCAGTTTGAAGTACTTCTAATTTACGTTCCTAAGGGATTCCACAGACAATGGGTGTGTTTATAAATTAAATCTGACACTACAGTAAAATAAGAGCAGAAGAAGAAATTGAGCATTAGTGAACATTTACTGTGCTTGGTGCTCTGCTGCTCCGTCCCCTCAGACAGAGTACCCAGAGTGCGCTCTGCCGCGCCGTGAGTGCGGTGCTCTGAATAACAGAATGGTACATTTCAACAGTGCTTAAAATTTATGAACAGTCCAGTTTGATCCAGAGTGTGCTCTGGTGTTCAGAGTGACTATTTACCAATGCACTGTGAGCTGTCCTGACAACCAGAGACTTTATTAGCATTGTTTCCCAAGATGAATGTGCAAAAGTAAAGATTGTATCTGGTTGACAGGCTTATGAATTCAATTCAGTTCAATTTCAATTTATTGTCATTCTCTATATGCAACAGCATACAGTGAACGAAATGTTGTTACCCAAGAATCCAGGTGCAGTAAAGAACATGTGGCAAACAAGACAACATGTTCAACATGTACATCACATTAAAGTGCAATGGAGTGCAAAGGAAGTTTTTTTGTTTGGTTGGTTTTGTTTGCAGTTGGTGGCAGTTGCATGCTATGCGTTATTTTCATAATGTAAGTAAAAATGCCACCACTGAATCACATTACAGGTCTCAGTGGCAACTGTAATACAGCTGTGGATGATGACAGTTGTATAAAGGTTACACTATGATATCATAATCCTATATATGACCTCAGTACGCCCAGTCATCATATGATCACAATGCACTATAAATAAAGTGAAGGTGTCACGGTGACATCATGGAAAAGCTCAAGGGAGTTTAAGTCATCCTGCAGTATCACAACAACACAGCTGTGTGAGGGGATCATTTGACAAATGGTTTCACAGCACAGCTGCTTAAAGGTAAAACATTACACTATGAAATGTTATAATTAAAGCTATAAAAAACATTTTTTAATAACTGATACATTATTTCAGTCATTTATAAAACACCAAGGCCAAATTTTCATTGGTTCCAGTTTCTCAATAAAGGACAAATTTATCATTAATGAAAATAACTGTTAGTTGCTGCTTTTCAAGAATGTTTGTTTTGTTTTTTTTCCTTCCAATTTTACAGGACTTTGTAACACGTGTTGCTTATTTCTCATATAGCACATTAGTGTTACAGTTTTATATCAGTATCCACCTGGCTAATGGCAGAGCTATCATTTCACAAAAGGCTCGAGCTGGCCATATCTGGCTCCATGTTGTAACACAAAAAAATGAAAGCTTTATATTTTAATGGTTGTACTGTTCATGTTACCACCTGCTGGCGTAATTTTTATTTGGCCATATTCTCACTAGTCCCGCTGTTTTAAAATTCTAGTGTTGTTTGGTGAAGCCGGCTAATTAATGAAGATGAAACCCAAACAATGATCCGTACCAGTGTTAGCCCTGGCTGTGGAAAACAGAGCTAATGGAGACAAGCCATAACTCTCTGTTTCCATCTCACTGTCGACGCCTCCCATCCTCCTCTCTCTTCTCCCTCATGCCCCATCTATCAATCCATTTATCCATTCTGCCTCATCCTCCAGCTCCTCTCTCCCTCTCTTTCTCCTCTTATCTATCTAAATGTATTGTAGGACACCACCATTTCGAGCCGGTGTAGTATTCTGACCATGAAGATGTTTTACAGGCTACCCCACCACCACCCCCTCCTCCATCCCCTCCTCTTCAACCCCCCTTCCCCAAACAGATAGGAGAAAAGCCCCCGTGTTGGAGTCGCGGTTCAGTGGTTTCTAATTATGTGTTCACTGTAGGAGCCTGGTCAGAATATTTCATATAGACCCATGAGAGAGAGATAAGCAAGACGGGAGGGAATGAAGGAGGGAGGGAATGACAGAGGTACGAAAAAGACAGAGATACAAACAGAGTGACAGACAGAGGATATAGAAAAGCTTATAGTATACAGAAATGCAGTTTATTTACTGCCTATATCGTCCAGAAATGTGTATGGGTGTGTTTAGATTGAATGCAAAGTGAAGTTTTCACATCACATGATTCACTCAAGTACGACAGCTGGAGTGCACCTCAATAATTTGTCTTGTGTCTAGTCCGAAAACTCATTTTAAGGCCCAATAACATCACAAAGTGGCACAGTAAAATTAATTTGTCATGTTATTTGGCTGTAAAGGTGGCAAAGTGACTACTCACAGGGCTAGCTGGAGAATGATCGTTGCAGTTTAGCTAACTGCTATCATGCTAACTTTCTAACTAATTCTGAAGCCCCATTTCCAACAAACACATTTGATATGGTACCTTTGGAACACAAAGTAACCCTTCAGATGTGGTACCAAGACCCTAGGCCCATTTAGCATTTCCACCACAAACTGTACCCTTAAATGTGGACGGGATTGTTGTCACTCACTGCTCTGCCAGCACTCACAGTATTTCCTCAAAGATGGAAGTCTGCACCTCGTTTATCGTCCACAGAACGGTGTTGCATGCTGAAATCTTCAGAACAAAATGAAACAGGCTAGATTGGGAGTCTCTCTCGATGGAATATTTAAAAATAGCAGGTTTTTGCATCTACTCCTTCTCAGGCAAGCTCAGGAGTTTAGTGTTGCTGTAGCCCACAGGAACAACAATCTACAACGCTTTTTTTTTTTCTCCAAGTAAGGATTAGAATATATGCAGTTCACATAACCCGATCAAAATAAATATAAACGCTTGAAGATCCACTCATTACTAAAAGAGTGTGTGACATAAAAGCCTTCCTGTTCCCTCAAAGTACAACACTGTCAAGATGGCTTGCTATCGGTCAGTGGCACAACTATTACCTAAATTAAACTACTGTACATAGCCTTGGCCAAACACTAACCCGCAGCCTTCTTACCAGATAATGTAAGGTCTCCAGACTTTCCCTTTTGACGATTATAAAATAATTAGGACATCTTGACCTTGCAAGTACAGTCAAATGTGCACACAGATACAGTACACCCTCAGGAAGACATGCAGATATACACACAGTGGCTCTTCTCAGGGCTCTTAAATGACTGGTGTCATTAATGTTGGTGTGCGGTTGCCAGCTGTAATATTTCCTGTGGTCATTAGACCATCTGGTGGCCTGACTCCCCTCATATCTCTATCTGTCTTTCTCTTCTATCTCTGCCCGTCTGCCTTCTTGTGCTGCTCAGCCCATGCCTTTATTACTCTCCTATTTGTCTCAGTGTTTCTCCATCTAAACTTTCTCTGTATCTCTATTAGCCTCAGTTTCATTTACAAAGTATACGTCTGACATATTGTTTTTATAATTATTTCCGCTCACTCTACGCCTCCTGCAGCCTCTCACAGTCTGTTGCCCCTGGCCACTTCATCCATCTCTCTGTAATGGAAACCCATTGATGTACGCAGCCATTTTGGTGCTCCAATATGTTAATTGGAGAGATCTGGAGCCTCATTTATGGAGGGGTCAACATCCCTTTAAATTAAAGCTTCATCACTGCTGTAATTATGGTGGCAAATAGAACACAAAGGGTTTCAACCAAATGCTCAGGGTTTCACAGGGCTGCTAAGACGTCCTTGCATTTAATTCTTTTTTTATCTAATCCACCTGTCTTCATAAATGAGGCTGGATGAAAAAAAAAGAATGTAACGCTTCTATTTTTAAGCCTATAAAAACATTTCCAGGTGTTATGATGAATATGGCAGCTTCGAGTTTGCACTTACTTTGTTAGTTTACTTTCCAATGCATTCACAAAATAAGTTACTGCTGCATCATTGAATATATGAAATATAGTGGTGAGCACATAGGGGAAATAATATGGTAAGAACAGAAGAATAATAGGGCAGAATTAACATTTTCCTCATGTCTCTACTGACAACAAGGCGTTTCAAAAATAGCACAGATATATGTGCCTGGTGAAGTGACTTCTCTTTGCTTAAAACTGTAAGAACCAAGGCAAGCCATCAAAATAACAGTGCATGTAATGGTGCCATCAATTTAATCATCCCAGGTAGATGTTATAATGGGATCCAGTCCCATTTAATATACAGTTCCATGATTAACTGAGGTCTAAATTCACTCATGTGAAAACACATATTTTAAGACAAATGAGCCGGCTATATCTTTGAAACACGGAAGCTAAGTCCATGTACAATTCAGCTTATATACAGCATATGAATAATCACACACACAAAAACAGCTTACGAGGGTGTGTTCTAGGCTTAGCCAGTGTACATTTTTTTTATACTGGTTTGATATTAAGAGCGGGACCAGAATGGTATATGTAATTTTACATACTTGACACAGCAGCAGCTCCCAAGTAGAATGCAACGACACCGTGCCATTGTCAACAAATGGGCGTCCAACTATTTTCACGTGTAATATCGGAGCTTTTAGGCCATTTCGAATGCATTAAATGAGCATTTCTGTCACGCCATGTAAACAAACCATGTACGCCTAACAACTGTGTGCTCATGATCAGACTAGACAAACTCGTAACCATGGGTGATTAGCCTTACTGCTATCTCGCTACATTTGTACCTTTTAAAACAGAAAAATACGTGAAAAATATAAGAAAAAAATATAAATGTTACAAAAAATATAATGTTATATATATTGGAAATTACATACTATATGGTCAGCAGCAATTAGCCTAGCTTGTTATTAGCAATGGTCATTTACCAGAAACTTTAACCGCCCTGGTAAACTCCCTCAAACTAGCTGACACTTATGCTGGTTTTTATAGTGAAATAAGTATGCTGTATCTCAGTGGTTCCCAACTAGTTGGTCACAGTCCAAAAGTGGGTCTCGGGTCCATTCTGAATGGACTGCAACTGACTCTCAAACTTGTCGAGTTTGTAAAAAACACAGTAACAGACAGCTACTTGACAGAGACAGCAAACTAAACGTTGCCTTTGACAACATGGCCAAACGCAAGTATGACAGTGAATTTATGAAACTGTGAAGACCTTGAACTAATACTAAGGAGAAAACCGGACCTTGTCGCAGGACCGGTTGGGAACCACTGCTGTAGATGATTCCACAGTTCAGTTGCATGAACCAGCTGTTCCTCATCCATTGTGGTTCTTTCAAAGCAGGTGAATGAATAGAAATAGGCCGTCCAACAAAAGTTAAGCTCTTAACAACCCACTGCATCACTTGAAGCCAGTTACGACACCTCTTTCATTGGATTCAAATCCAAAGTGTTGTCATACTTTTGCAGTTTTAGTTTTCTCAAGGGACTCTGCGGCATCTTTTTTTGTCACCCCAAAAAGCACATCAACTTTCTGGCAAACAAAAATGGCGTACACCTTCCATCTACACTAAAATTAAATCTCCTTCATGTTGCCATGCTCGGCTCACGGTTTGTCAGACACTGTTGTCTAAATTCTAAAATTTACAGCCTATATAAAATTGTCATCAACAATAAAATGTAGCTTTTAGTGTAGTCAATTCGATAGCAAGATTGTGGCCGTTGACTCTAAGTTTGAATTTTTGACCGTCCTTCTTTTCTTGAACCAACTCATAATCAAACCCAAGAGCCCTTATGACTACTGACATGTGTAAGAAGTCCAATAAGCTGGGCTAAAAGAGTCAAAAATAACTATAATAAAACAGTGTTACAAAGAGCGAGTGCTTTCACAATTGAGACACTTCACTATCACAGCTTTTCTCCAAGGAGACAGCAGATTGCTCACTTTCTCAAATAAGGTGATGTCGATCCAAGAGAAGGGGAAAAAAAGAAAAGAAGATTGCACCATTACCATAGAAAGGCCCTATATGTGTTAGTCCTTGCAACAGTAGCATCAACAGAAAGGCCAGTTTGTTCAGTCTGTGGGCAGGAAAATTGTTCTTCCCTTTTGCTTTTATCACTAAAATCTATAGCAGACAAAAGGGGGTGTAATCTCCATCCACAGTCCATTCACCTCTGAGACAGCAGCAAGAATCATGTCTGTCTGCTTCTGTCAAGTCCAAAAAACAACAGTGCCCGTTCTTTTTATTCCTGTTTCACCAGGAGGGACAGGAGACGAGGCAGCCCCCTAGTCTAACAGAAAGAATTGGATATTGTTGCCTGATATCTTTATCAAAACACTTGCATATGCACACACTTCACAAAATGTGCAGCATTGTATTTTGCCATTTCAGTGCACATTCAATCAAGACGTAACAGTAAAGCAACCGCAAAAGGCTATTTATACTCTAGTATAATAGGTTCTGTCACAAGAGACTGCAGTTTGTGTGAAATGAAGGCAATCTGTGCTCAATATTCATCATCAATGGGTTAGTCATGCCTGGGGCGGCAACAAACGGTAATTTTCACTGCCAGTTAATGTGTTGATTATTTTCCTCGTGATCGATCAGTTGTTTGGTCTATAAAATGTCACAAAATGTCAATCTGTGTTTCCCAAAGCCCAAGATGACATCCTCAAATGTCTTGTCCACAACCCATTGATATTAACTTTCCTGCCATAGAGGAATAAAGAATCTAGAAAATATTCATATTCGGGAATCTTGAATCAGATCCAACTTTGATTTGCTGGGAAATATCGCTCCTTATAGCTACAGAACTTCACTGAGAATCATCACATTGTTAAATTTCCCTCTTTATCCAAGTAATTCAGTGATAGTTGTCTGTACATCCATGCATATGTTGCAAACAGAAGCAGCTGATAGATAATTCAGCAAATTTTTGATGGTGACAATTTGCAAATACAGCCTTAAAAGTCCCTGCCTGTCACTTCAAAGCAGTACTCTGATGATTTAGTGTTGTACCTCTATGAAGCTGAAGAACTGAGGAGACAGATTCAGCAAGATTCAAGAGTTTAAAGTTTTATTTGTTGTTAACGAACATTTATAAATCCGCTAAGAAATAATAGAAGAAAGATGCCTTTTATAACAGCAGAACTTCCCTAATAAGTTCACCCTTTTTAATTGTTCCTACAGTGTCAAAGTAATCCAGTGTTGGTTGTCTAAACACCAGTGGATACACTGTAAACAGTAGCTGCTAATAAATAATTAAGCATCCTTTTAACAGTGACAGTTTTCCAAAATGTGAGCAAATATAGGCTGTATAAACATTTTTTTCCCCAAAACGCCTTTCCTGATAGGTGAAATATTTTTTGACTCCTTACGAACAAAAGTTAAATTTCAAGCCAAGTCCCTAGATGAAAATGTTGGCCTTTTAAGTCTCTGCAAACCACTGAGATCTATATGTTTTATTCAAATTATATCAGTGTTTCTTAAGTGACTTTGTCATCAGGAGATGTAGGGTATGGTAGATGGAGTCATTGCTGAGTTTCTAACTGCTTTTTAGGCACGAAAAGCAGTTGACTTTTTTACAGAGACATTGCTGATGTTCCTGTCCGGGACTGTGCCACCAAACCAGGTATGATCTTTTTTCTGATCATAACCAAGTGATTTTTGTACCTAAACCTTTATATCAAATTTTATCAAATGAGTTAGCGATACTTCACAACTAATTGATTTATCACTGCGCCTCTAGCCATGCCACACCTCTGTGACTGTACTTACCTTATTTAATCCAGTCAGGGGAAATTCAACTGAGCACAAATGTAACTTTTTGGCAGCATCCTACATGTTTATTTGGGTTGAGCTGGGGTTAAGTAACATTAACATTTGAACCAATACTGATACCAGTTCCGATACCTTGTGCAGGGACCCAACTGTACCTTTTTGAGATGCTTTACTTTCTCTGTAACACATCCATTCACTTCCATAACTGCTTATGCTGTTAGGAGTTGAGGGGGTACTGGAGCCTATCCCAGCTGACACTGGGCGAGAGGCAGGGTACACCCTGGACAGGTTTCCAGACTATCACAGGGCTGACACATACAGACAGACAACCATTCACACTCAGATGTGCTCTCAGGTACTGAAATTTAGCACCAATTGATTGAGAATCGGTATTCCATAGTACTGATGTAATTCAATTGGTATACCCTTTAAAGTGCAGGGTTCACTAAGCAACCCTTGTGTTCATGGGTTTAAAGGCATGAACACAACAGGACATGCACAATAAGGATTAAATGCCTTAACTGCCTGGATGTATGAATATACAAATGGATGTCCCATTTAAAGGAATGGCAACAGAATTTCACCTTGATCCAAATTCAGGTAATTTAGGTTGCAATTAAATATTTCCTGTGCAAAGCCTTGTGGAAATTAAATAGTATTAAAGGTTTAATTCCAAATCAGTGGCATCACCAAAATGTCAGCCATGCATTAATGGAAAAAAGCAAAGGAAAACAGCCTTGTTTTTAGCTTAATGGCATATTTTATGTGTTAGATGGTGTGTTCTGAAAGGATTTCATAAGCACATGAGGGTCTTTTTCTCAACAGGGGATGCTGTAATTCTTGAATTTGTTTGGATACATGAATAATACATTGCAACATGGAGTTATAATGGTTTCAAATGACTAAAGCTGAGTGCTACTGACATGGTCACCAGACTTTCAGTATTTACAGAGTCAATACAACTTAAAAAGACACATCATCTTCCCTTGGCAGAGTATTTACAGTGCCATATTTGTACATACATTTGTGTCTTGCAACAAGACAAGAATATCCATCCCAGACCGCCCTCTATTCCCCTTAGAAGAAGACAGTCTGGACTCTCCATAATAAAACTGTCAGTGCCTCACAGTAGGGAGTGCATTGCTTTTAAAGGGAATTAGAGGAGCTGATTTGATTGGCCATGATTGATGCCAGCCTCTCACACGCCCACCGATAATGTATTTCTCCTAAGCACACTCCAGATGTGTTTCCAGATGTGCCACAGGTGTGTTCTGCTGCTTAAATAATGAAAACTGTTGCCTACATTTCACATGTAGGTCTTGTTTGTGCGTAATGAGATTAAGAAGATGGGTAGGAGTCAAGAAACATGAAAATACATCAGAGCAGAGTCCATTATGTCTTTGAATATCCTTTTAAAACCAACTCTACATGTTGCAGCATGGCACAGGAAGCTCCAAAAGAGTACAGAGACGCAATCCATGTTAATTTAGGCGAGCAGAAAGGAGGCTTGAAGTACTGACATTTGCATTTAAAATGAGGACGACTCTTAGCTGTTTCCTCGACCGCTAAATTACCACAAGTTGGGTTTTCTACCTCGAGAAGCCGTGACGCCAAATCCAGTTTAGAAGTTCATACTACAAGAGCGATTTCTGAGTCAGAGCTCCACAACATGCTTGGGTACAATGTAAGCACATTCTGTCTACGCCGCTGCAGGCGTGGGACTACAGAGCTGGTGTGTGTTTCTAAGTTAATGTGTGCGCGGCTGTATTGTGGGAATCGTATTCCTAATGGGAGTGTCACAGCCCCATGAGAATCCCTTATGCCTGTCTTTTGAACATAAAGCTTTCTAAAAGCCTCTTGCACATGAAAAACGATTGGAAGAGCTAAGTCAAGCACAGCCCCGAGCACAAAGTGGGAATCATTGTCACAAAAAATGTGTGTTTTTATTCCAATAATATTCATAATCCTCCCTGAATGAGGTTATCTGTAGTGTATGTGTGTGTGTATACACACATATATTATATTTAAACAAAGCTATCGTGCTCTGTACATCAAAAGGAAGTAGCTGGAGCCTTGGGTGCCTTAGCAGTTTAATATGAACAATGTCAACCGAGCCAAAGCAGACTGTGCTTAACATTTCACTTTTTATCTGCCTGTTGATTTCAGAGGTCTCTCCTAATGCAATTTTGATCAATCTTCTGGGGTAGCTTTCATTTTTCTAGTCGTTTTTTGCTCATCGCACAAATCATCTTAAAACAGCAGTGCTGATCCAAGACTGGCTTGTCTCATAGTGATGCTAATTTAGTCATGTGTAGCGACTGGGGATGTTGAATCAGTTGATACTGTTCTGCTCGTAACACGTTCCAGGCACTGGAGATGGACATTATAGTCGGATGACGAACGACCTGTGTGACCATTTGGAGATTTGGAATCCATGCTTAGTCAATTAAATTGTCCCCCTTAAGCCTCACTCACAGCCATTTATCAGGGAAATTAAGTCACGGCTAAAGACACTCATGAACTCTGACTCAGCAGAATTCTGACATCTCAGTGATGTGCTCATACAGTTATATATAATTTGGTATTAAAATTACAGCACTGAAGATTTGGGATTATTTCACACTAATTAACACCCCTCCAGCCAGTCAGGATGGAGTGCACGCAGAGGCCACGGTGCTATTTAGGAATCGTGCCTAAGAGGATATTCCTCACTGTGAATATAGCAGGAATGGAAAGAGGTGCAGTCATGTGCCAATCTGCATCATCCAAGTGAGTTATATATGAATATGATGATTATTTAAAATGCTTTTTTTTTAGCATTTAATTCAAAAATGTTTTTCTTAGGTACAATTCAAACTGTGTTAGACAAGTTCTTCAACAGGAATGATCTGAATAACATATTTAGCTCTTATGATGGCTCAACTAAAAACAGGAAAATTAATCCACCCAAAAACACTCCAGGAATTAGTATTAGTTAATTAAGTGCAGGATATATGGAGAACTTCACGCCCTAACACAATGATATTCAACCAGCTGTGTGGCATCACAGTGTGTGCAGATGAACGGTGTTTGCCACCGAACTGATGAGGAGCTCCGAGAGAAGCCAAGCACTGTTCATCTGCACACACTGCAGTGACACACAGCTGGTTGAATATGAGCAAAGTTTCCCTGCTTCCCTTCACTGGTTCCTGTACAGCAGGGTCGGTCTTTGTTTCACTGTTATAATCATTACAAAGCAAAAGCAGCATGTGTATACATTCAGTAGGCTATATCTTCAGTAGCTAGCTAGCTAACCCTACACTTTTCAGGGTTTGATTTTGGTTTTGGAACAGGGAAGAAACGTATATCTTTTTCCAACCTCTCCAGGTAACGAGTATCATTAATACACGACGTGCCCCAGGCACAACATTTAGCTCCAAATCCACAAAACCAGCCTGAAAATGAAGGAAATCTGAAACGGTTGCATTAGAGTCAATGGAGCATAGCTTCTACCAATGTTAAGGGGACATCTGTAATATGTAGCTACTGAAAATAGCCTGGGTTACACTTTCGTTACTTACTACTAAATTGTATTCACAGGTGGGGCCACATCTTCTCCTTTATAATTTATGTATTGGATTAATTTAATTTTCTCATTAAGGTTGAGGAAAAAATTAAATTTCTGCAGTCACTTTAAAGCGTACGGAACCTACTTTGTTTTATTCTGGTTAAATGCTTTAGGGCATGTAAACGCACGTCGCTGCACGTGTATGCAAACAGTTAAACTGGGATCTCTAATCTCAAAATTAATCTTTAATTGTATTTACCGGATTTAAAGAAATATTGTCCATGTAACCACAGTGAAAAACTACCAATTAGAAAGTGAGCATGTGGAATGAAACAGTAAGGCCCTAACACTTTTGTATATCTATTTTTTTGGTATTACTTAATACAATAATACAGCATTATAACCACAGCTTTACCTCCCAACACACACACACAGACACACCCAAACAGAAACACACAGCATATGCTGTGTAACTACCATCTTAAAGAGGCTTTCCAGTCTTGACAACTCAATTTTCTGATTATTATAACATAATTGTGGCAGTTAATAGACATTCTCATATTTCATTTAGGTTTTTAGGGGAAAAAAATGCTAGTTTAAGGCCGTATTACTTCTAAGTAGGCAATTAAAACAAATTGCTTCTAGTAATGGAGAAATATGGCCGCTTATGATAAGTACCATATGGACTTCTTTTTTCTACATTTCGGTCTTTTTGAGCTACCAGTCAATGGATTTAAGCAACAGCGGAGGGTCGTGAATAATACCACAGACACACATTGAAATGGAAACCCCGGTGCGATACATACCAACGCACAGAGCCATATATTCTATAGGATAACGCACACACACGTGAAGGAAGCATGAAAGTAGTACCGTGCGTGTGTGCACACACATACACAGAGACGGACAGATGTGAAAACACACCCACACTTTCACACAGACACACGCAACCCGTCAAGTCGAGCATAACCGAAGGGCTTCAATATGGATTTCACACTTGAGCTAAACCTCCTTAACTTTCCTCAACAATATGGACGCCTCAAGCCATGTCAGTTTCCCCACTGCCACTACAAACACTCACTTATTCTTCACAGACAACATTCTCCCTCTGGTTTAAAAGCTCATTTTAGCACTTTGTTTATGGAGGAAGGTCTGGAGAATATTTTAACATCATTATGTGGCATCGTGTATCTGCTTTAATGGATTCAGAAAGGATATGACAGGACATATTTTTATAAGCTGCCTTTAGACACACAGTTTTGGACTGACAGTGTCAACTGATGTTTTGTTTGTAGGAACATTTCCCTTATCTTATTTTAACAGTAGTAGCAAAGTAAACCAGACTCTAACAGAAAAAAACAAACTATGCATAGTGTGTCTTATGAAGAGCCTACAGTGAGTTACCGTAGCATGATTTCCCATAACAAACTGGTTCCAGCTCTAAATACAGACAATTAAAAAGCCATGAAATTCACATAAAGCGAGCCAGAAATCTTCCTTCTTTGAAAACTCCATTAACATGACACTAAATCTTCTCCAACTAGGGGATAAAACATTGTTGGCTTACATGTTGCTCTCTTTCACTTGCTCTTTTTTTACTTGCTCACATAAACACACAAGCAATGCGATACTTCCCAGACTCAGAGAGACAGAATATGTGGGACCATATAATGTCCATGACCAATAATGCATCAGGAATGTGTGTGCGAGGAAATCGAGGAATTTGTCATGGGGAGGGAAAACTGAACGTGTGGCAGGAAATTGACCGACTGTTCAACATGCCTTCGCAGTGAAATCTAATCCACTTCTCACACGGGCACGCACACACACATCCAAAGCGTGCGTGTTCTCTTTCTCAAAAAACATGTACAGGACTGTACGCCCGTACATTTATACGAGCACATGTGTGCATGCAGTGTGCAAACGCATGCAATGTCCCATATGTTCTTTTAACGCAACACTTCTCCTCTGAATGATGGATTTACTATGAATTTTCAATTGTATTGTTCACCTCCAGACCACTTGATGGTCTGGCAGAATGAATTTCAGATCACAAGGACAGAAAAAAAACAAGCTGAACTCTTGACACACACACAGACTGAGATGTGTTGCTAACAAACAAATATGATGTTACTAAAATTGTGGTGGATGAGACTAATTCTGGTTGTGCCTGTCAGCCATGGCACCACTGCAGGTGGCTGTTGAAAGCGATCACAGAGCCACAGATGGAGCATGTAAAGGTTGCATCTGGAGGGAGAGATGGCAGAAGGCTAGCATGACTGCCGCCTCTAGGCTCTCTGCTGATGGGTCTATTGGTTTTCAAATGTGGCCTCTCCAGAAAAACATAATGAACACAGCAGTGGCACAAATCACCTGAAGGTTGTTGGACATGATTTTGCATTTTGTATGCAGAGAAATTTATCAAGACATGGTTAAAATGGAAATACTGCATTACTGACTGTCAAGCGTTTTATGGTGCTATAATCAATAAAGGCTGATTTAACTTAGCTTTTTTTTTTAAATGATGAAAAGCAGAGAAGATGGAAAGAAACAATCTGTGGAGGAGCAACAGAAAAGCTCAAGGGAGTTCTATAAAAAAAGTCTCACCTCAAAATAAGCAACAACAACAACAACAACATCATCATGGCGAGCTCTGATAAAACTGCACCCAATAACAGAAATGAAACGACAACTGGAACAAGACGGGAAGAAATAGAAGGATGATAGCATTGGCCATGAAATGACGAGGGAAATAAAAATAAATTAAAATACGTATCCCTAATGAGTGGGATTGCAGAGAAACAGATGGTGTGTTCAGCTGGTGTTTGGACCAGGGTTTTTATCCACCAGGCATCAATTTATTGGCCGAAGAACTGTGGCGCTTCAGGCAGCCAGTTTACATGCTCTGTCCGCTTTTGTTTTTGACAGGGCCGTTTCCATATTGACAATGTTGGTTTTGCTGGAGGACGTCGATGTTAGTGAAGTGCTCCTCCAAGGTTACCTTTAAAGGTGATTTCATAAAGCATTATTAAGTAAAAGCATTCCAATTTTCTAATGTTGAAACAGGGTTAGGGTTAGATTAAGGGTTTGATTTTTAGGGATGTGACTGTGGGTTGATAGAAGACTGCTATGCTAAAGATCCAGTGTGTAGGATTTAGAGGGCTATATTGGCAGAAATTAAATGTAATGCAATAAGTATGTTTTCTTAAGTGTACAATCACCTGGAAATACAGACTGTTGTATCTTTGCTACCTTAAAATTAGTCGTTTATATCTACTGTACATTCAAATACCCATACTACCAGACTATATAGCATGCCAGAAAAAGATGTATGTCCCAACACATAGTATGTCAAATGCAGTATGCCAAAAATACCAGGATGATCTACAACCGGTCCAATTTCGCAGTTTGCAAGCCAGCATGCTTTTCTGGCTATGCTGACCCACAATCCTCTGCACAGTAGACAATGACAGTGACGGATGACAGCGCATTCAAGTAACAGATGACCAGTAAAATAGCAATAATAGGGATATTAATTGTTTAAGTAAACAATATAATCATAAACATCACAAACAACAATAGGACATAACTATGAAAATAACAATGACAGAATTTCACTGTCGCAAATATAATGTTTGAATCTAAAATATGTGCAGTTATAACTGTAAAAGTTAAACTACAGACATTGCAAAGTAACAACTGCAGAGCTCTCAGGGTTGATCTCAGTCTCTGGTAAGTGGTGTTTGTTCATCTCCAAGGTGACGGATATAAAAGCAAGATAGTCAAAGTTCAGGGCGTAATGTTATGAGAAACAAGTATGTCGCAATTGCATGCATACTGCATGAAACAGTCCGTACTCTTAAGGGAAGCTGCAGTGTCTACTAAAAGTAAAAAGAAAAAGTATGCGATTTGGAACGCACTCCTACATAGGGAGCAGGTCCTCATCCACAAAGATTGCCATGTTGCATTGCCATGTTTCTACAGTAGCTCAGAACAAACAAACTAAACACTGGCTCTAGATATGGCCTTTCATGTTTTTGCATCGGCCACACCAGTTAGCATCCCCTCTGTAAAACAGTGATTTTTATAATGTGAAACTGCTTTAGTAAGGGTTTTATTGGTTTTATTGGTTTAAAACAGTTTAAATTGGAGAGAAAGAAACCTCTATAAATAATTAGTTTGCTGCTAAAAACCTCCTGAACATCTGGATCTTAAGTTATTGTGTAAAAAAAAGTGAGCACACATCATTAGCAGATGCTAAGCTAAAGGCCTGTCTCCAACATGCCAAACAGCATCTGAGAAACACTGATTTCTAATGTGAAACTCCTTTATTACGTGTTTTTACTGGTTTCAATCACCTGCACTGGTTGTTCTGGAGAGCTAGAGACCTCTGTAAATGAGTCATCTCCCACTAAAAACCTCCTGAACGTCTGGATCTTAAGTTATTGCGGAAGAAAAGTGAGCACACATTATGTTTTCTTTAGCGTATAGTCACCTGAAAATAATAATTGTAGTTTTGTCACCTTAGAATGATCTGTTTATATCTACACAGGGAGCGGGTCCTCATCCACAGAGATCACCATGTTGCACCACCATGTTTCTACAGTATCCCAGAATGGACAAGCCAAACACTTGCTCTAGATAGGGCCATTTTTCCTCTATGACAAGCGCTTCGGAAAAACACTGAATTTTTTTTTATGTTGGACTTACTTTAACAGTTTAAATCACCGGGTCCGTTTGATTTTTTCAGAGGGAGAGAAGGTTAAAACCTTTCCGAACATCCGAATTGTATGTTATCAGAGAGGACAGGTGAGCACACATTAGCAGGTGCTAGGCTAGCTGCCTTAGAAACACTGATTTGTAGCATGAAACTCCTTTATTATGAGTTTTGACTGGTTTTAATCACCTGCTCTGGTTGTTTTGGAGAGTAAGAGACCTCTGTGGATAATTCATCTCGACGGTTAAAACCTGCTGAACATCTGGATCAGAAATAAGATAAGCACACATTAAGTTGTCAGAAAAAAAAAAAAAAGGTGAGCACACATTAGCAGGTGCTGGGCTAGCTGCCCATCTTCAGCGTGCCAAACAGCACAGCAGAATCACTGATTTGTAACCTGAAACTGCTTTATTCAGTGTTTTTACAGATTTTAATCATCTAGTCCATTGTTGTCCTCTCTGCTAAATGCCACTAAATCCCCCTAAATCTCACACACTGTTCCTTTAAAAGACTCACGCAAAACACAGTGTTTAAACTGTCACACTGAACAGACACAGGACACACACATAGAAACAATGGCACACAAATACACAGTAATACCAAACACATGGGGGATGCAATTAAAGAAAAAGATAGAGACATGTACACACACACACACACAGACAGGCACACACACTCAAAACCCACTGATGGAAGCTGAAGTCATTTAAAGTGTGTGAGGGTATTCTACTTTTTAATCCCTCCCGATAAGGGACTATTTTGAACTCTGCCTCCGAGTCGAAGATAGGTGAGTGTTATCTCTCACTCTGTCTTTCTCTTTCTCTCTCTCACACACACACACAGATACACACAGAAATGGAGGGCATTCACGTTCTACCTGGGGGAAGATCGTGGGAAAAGACAAATGATATCTCAACTCTGACAGACGTGCGTGCGTCGGCCTGTCGGTGTCATTGTGACACCGCTGCGTTTGCACTTCTCTACATGTGCCATACAGTGTGTGACAAGGTGTACGTGCTCACACTGATTATTGCAACACAGGATGTGTGTTTTTAAAAATGTTGTCGCTGCATTTAATTCACACCCGTGCTTGCATTTGCTGGTGTGCTGTGTGACACAGTGTGTTTGTTTGTGTGACAGCGTGACTGTTGACTGCGTGCGTTTGATAAGTCTCCTTAGCCACAGGTGCAGGGAGATGCTGACACTGCTTACAGAGAGACACAGTGCAGGAGAATGAGTTTATTTATCTGTCTTTGTCTAGTTCTCTCACACACTCTCACACACACTCACAGGAACTTCGACAGACAAACAAAAATGTCACATAGCTGACACACACTCATAGAGAGACCAGCATGCCCACAAACAGACAAATAAACATGTCTGTGCACAATCTCACACACACATACACATCTGGGAGGAGTATGGGACCTTAGGCACCTCGCCAAGGTAAACAGAGGAAATTGCCAACCCTGACATTTTTTTGGTGTGGAGCGCGGCTTCTCAAGGTGACAGCTTTCACTGGGTGTTAGTGGGAGATGAGGATTGGTGCTGCTTAACAATCAACACGCTGTCATTTGCCGTTGTGTGTGTGAGCGCTGGAACGTGCGTGTGTGACAGCCCTGTGTGTGTTTACGTAAGTGTTGGCGGTTGCGCTAGACGCTGTAGAATATTGTCTTTTGATTGCATCTGTTAACATATGCTGTTTCGTGCGTGGTTTTTCTCCAAAACAGACCTAAATTGCGGCCATGCTGTTTCTTTATAGAAGTGACTGAAGTGAAACACAGACGTTTGTCTGACACAAAGACACAAATTGTTCCTTCATTTACCCTCCTGGGATTTTTATGTGTTTTTTTTGTTTTATACATTTTTTTAAATGAGCTAAATTTTTAAAATAAATAAACAAAGCAGTAATCAGTCTGTAAATCAAGATTTGAGACAGCGCAGAGACAGATTTGTAGGAACAAAACAAGCTTCAAGATTGAGCAAGGACAGGATTACAAATAATTGATGCGTTAAAGATGCAAAACAAATGTCTCTAAATTTTAAAGAGCAGTAAGGCTTGCTCTGCCTTCTATCTTCAAAGCTCTCTGTTTTGTAGACTTTTGTATCTAAACTCAAAGTGACAGCAGAGTAAAATCCATTTCATTTGACCTTAAGGTATTATCCTGGGAGACTCCGGCTAGATCTCAAATTTGGCTCTGTGTGTCTTTTTGAGGCATGTTCTCTAAAAATCTCAAGAGCTTGGAATCAAATTGTTCCTGCTCGCTCTCACATCTTGATTTGCAGACTGATTATAGCTCAGTTCTGTCCAGTAGTTTTTTTCTTTAATGAACCTCCATACAGCCATAATGTGCTTTTTTTCTGTCAGTGTATGTGGGTATGTGTGCTTCCAGCCCTCTGTACCATACAATGCGAGTTTATGGAAGATACCTCTATCTCATTTTGTGTATGCTGATGTCTTTTAACAACACAAAGGAACATAAACCGGTTATGTAAATAATCCCCCTCCATTCACTCCCTGTCTTTTGTGCTCGGCAGTGGATCTGGCATGTACACGAATGACTGTGTATTGGGAAGTAAAGCACAAACTCAGTGTAGATGATGCTTCTCCTTTCATCTTGACTGCCTTTTGTATGAAGGTGAATACATCAGCAGTGAAAGGATAATATGCATATTTCTGTATGTGTATGTGTTTGTGAATACATGCATACATGGCAAAGATAATTAACACAAGTAATTAAAATTTGACAGAAGTGATGACTGTAAATAATACCAAGACATAGAAATGATACTAAATGTTGCTTATTTTCATAAATATGCATGAAATGTGCAGTTACCAACACACAGCATCTCACTTGTTTACAGCCAGTTTATGTATATTACTCATGGGCTGTATAGAATAATGGATGTAGCCACCGTGCCATCACCCATTGATTTGTTGACTCCTGTTTGGAAGCCTCAAGTTTGGCATTTCAGCCATCGCCATTTTTTTTGGCGGCAGGAGTGACCATATTTGGATGAGAGGGTGGAGCTGTGGAGGAGCGATGGGTGGATCTGACTCACAGACTGTAGCGACGCCTTTCTCATGCAGCCCCGCCCTTAAATATGCCTACCTTTAGGCCTTAGTACAAATGTTAACGGGTGAGATAAATAACAATTCACCCTTGTACAGTTGTCTTGAGGGGGGAATTGGCTGTAGAGATCAAAACTGTTTTTATACCAGGCTGTAAACAGGTTTATTTCTGCTGTAAAGTTGACATGTTAACATAAGTGTATATGGGAACTGACTGGCTTTTGGAGCCGAGCTCAAGTGGCCATTCAAAGAACTGCAGTTTTTGGTTTCCTTTTTTTATCCCCAGAGGTTGCCGCTTGGATCTGCCAAACTAAAAGTGCAATTGTCTCGATCTCGTCTAGTCAAAGCAATGATTGTTATTAAAAGAGGTTAGTAGTTGTTAACTCAGGACACAGTTAGCATCTTTTTTTTTTTTCGGCTTTTAATTTATTTTCCTAAAAAATCTAACAGACATCGGGTGTGTATGTTAAATAGAGCTTTCTTTTTTAATATGAATTAAACAATGTTTAAGTTAATTATATTCAAGGCACTCTGTGTTCTGCCGCTCCGTCTCCTCAGACAGAGGGCCCAGAGTTCGTTCTGCCGCTCTGTGAGAGCGGTGCTCTGAATAACAGAATGGTACATTTCAACAGTGCTCAAAATTAACAAACAGTAAGCAACAGTTTGCTCTAGAGTGAGCTCTGGTGTTCAGAGTGACTATTTACCAATGCACTCTGAGCTGTCCTGACAACCAGAGATAACCACAGCTCTTAACTCTGTAGTAATAACTACTGAATCTTCTCACATTATGTTTTTATGTTTTGCAGGCTGTAAATATGTCTTTTTCCTGCTGTTAAGTTTGGGCATTTTAACATGGGGAGCTAAAAGGATTGACTCACCTCTTGAGCCAGCCACAAGTGGCCGTTAGAGGAAGTGCAGTTTTTGGCACTCCTGCACTGGCTTCATTTTTCAGCCCTTAATGTTGCCGTTTGCCGTTACGTTGTTCACAGAACACCTAACTGACAGTTTGCAAGGCCAGAGTAGAGATGTGTGCCAAAAACGTTTTTAACAACATGAAAGACTTGGATATGCGCCAGTATCGACTTAACGGCGTGGAAAACTTTGAAAACTTCCTAGCAGAAGCAACAGCCGTTCCTCTTCTCCATATTTCGACATGATAAACGACTTGTAAGGGCACGTTAATTGGACAAGGCGTGTCTGTTAACAGAAAAGTAGTGGAATATTAAATTTCATTAACAATGTAAACAGCTTAGCAGGGATATTGTCTTTCTTTGAATACGCTCAAAAACCTTCACTGAACCCATAGCTGCTCCTCCTCTCAGATTTAGTTGCCAAATTCAGTCTGTCAAAACTGGTCTCTCTAGTTTGGCTTGTATTTTACTGAAACTGGATTTAAAAAGGCAATTTACTTAACTCGATCAAGGCCACTCCTCATGAGGTTGTGACTTTTGTATAGTCAGAGTTTGTGTAGGTAATTTAGTTTAATTTAAAACTTGCAATCAGTCCATCTCCAGCTCTCATTTATCTGTGTGTCCTTCAATCTCAACGTCATAAAATGCTCTTTTATGGCGAGTCTACTGGCCATTATGTATAAAGAATGTCCTGCTCTGACACTGATGCCCTATAACATTTAACCACAGGCATATGCACAAAAACCTTAATCTGCCTTCTTTATAAATTGAAAGTTAAAGTAAAAATATAGCTTTCAGCTGCTGTTTGTGAGTTGTTGATATGAGCTTGTTATTCACAGAGTCAGCTCAGGTAACTATCAGTGTCAACACAGAAACACTTGCTACCATTCAGGACCGATCATTGCTACTTATAAACATCACTAGACTTAAATAAGCATCAAAACAATTTTTTCCCAGGTACCTCTGTTTTTCCTGCCCAGCTGTTAGACACTTAGCCATTATTTACCCACAGCTAATCCCCCAGCGGACCTCCATGATGGAGCCAGACAGGGTTGCTAGGCGATTTGTGATATGACTGCAAAGTTTCTATTAGAGGAGCACAGAGGGACTAACAGTTCTATAAAATATATCAAGAAGGAGTGAGAATATCTACCATCGCAGTATTGGGTTGGGGTCACTTGTGTAGAGATTATCCCTCCCTCATAATTCCATTCTGTTTATTTTCTCCTGGCCTCCTGTCTATCGACATTTTTCTTATTTTTCTGCTGGCTGAATCCCCTGACGACGTAACCCCCCTGCCCTCCACACACTGTCTCTTTGATTTACCCGAAATTTTCTCCCCCCCCCCCCCCCCCCCACTTCCCTTTTTCTTTCTTACTCCCCACTCTTTCCCTCTATCCCCCCCTCCCTCCCTTCTCTTTACTCCTCTCCTTCCCTCTCCCTGCAGTAGCTACCCAATAAAGGATGTTGTTAATATCATTAGGCAGACTTCCTCCGGCCCAGCGCCCGGCCCACTCCCTTTCAGCCATAATCAAGCGTGCACACTAACTATCAAAGGAGACATCGCTAATAAACTACCACAGTGGAGCGGAAAAACACACACGTACACTCCAGCGACGAATCTACTGTTGGCTAAGAGTGGTGAAATAAATGTGTGCGTGTGCATGTTGGAACTGAGGGGATGGGTGGGGTTGCAGGGGATGGGGGGTAGGGAGGGGGTGCTGGTGCGGGTTGCCCAGACAACACTAATAAAGTATACTCCAAAGGCTAGCACAGTCTAATGCAAATCTGCCACTTAAGTATACTAAATTAATTGGGGTTGAGGGACATGTACACAAGCAGACATAGCTAATAAAGTGTGCTCTGAGAAGAGGCAAATACTGTCAGTTTAGTGGGTTTAAATGGGAAGCGGGAGGGTGGGAGGGGGTGGGAGAGGGGGGGACAACTGTGGCTTCCTGTTCCACTGCAGTCATTTGCTGTAAATCATCCTTAAAACGGGAGCGCATATTGTCGGCTGCATAGCTTGAAAGTGTTCTCTCCCAACAGCTGAATGCTACGGTGCATACAGTACCACCAGTTAAACACGGTCTAAAGGGAATACATGATGCAATGCTGCGAGCAAGGAGCAGTACATTTAAAGACGAAAAAAGAGGTGTGGGAGGACAATGACACGAGGCTGCTAATACATCATGCCGCACAAAAAGCACAGATTCTCGTGCAAGCGCAGGCAATTATCTGTCTAAATGAAAAGAGGAAGTGTCAATGAATACGCATTCATCACCCTTTTAATTGTAGAGACACAGAGAGGATGGTGCCACTTGTAGAGGCCACATGTTGTACAGCGCTTTGGCTGCATTCTTTAAGCTCTCTAACAAAAAAGAGGGTGTCGTTTTTTTTTTTTTTAAATTCAGCAGATTTTCATCTCTGTTCACTAGTTGGCTCTGTGGAATAGGAGTGTGTTTTCTAGTTTATTATATCTTGGATATTACTGCCATAGAAATGACCTTTTTTCTGTTGGGCATGATAAAATTGTGCACACTAAACTAACTTCTCAGAAAAAATAAAATAAAAACATGTAAACTTTTTTTTTTTCCTGTGCAATCAGTGCGGAATTTTTTACTGATATTGCAATGCTCACATTTGCTGTCATCTCCAAATAAAGTGTAAGTAATCTGGCTAAAGTGTTGGCTTGTTAACAACCTGTCTGAACATCTGGCTCCGTTGTATGGCTGTCACCGTGTTTCTGATCTCAGCGATAACTTTGGTGAGTACAATGATACCACAGCCAAGTGAAACAACGTGACCAAGAATGATGACTCAAAACAACCATAAAATCCATCTATTAGCTATACCCACCTATACTTTTAGAGGGTTGCGGGAGGCTGGAGCAGATCTGATCTGACATTAGCGGAAAGGTGGGGTACACCCTGGACAGGTCACCTGTCAATCACAGGGCTGTCTCATAGATCCTATTTACACCTGGTGTTAACGTGCATCTTAGGTGATCCAATCAAGAGGTGCACAGTTCTACACCATGTCTGTTCACACCTAGCACTGGAACGTGTCTCCATATGTGTCTCAAGTGACCACCTGGGATCGGCTCTCTCTTTCTCGCTTTACATACAAATAAACATTATTTTATTCACAATTACTAGAAGATCACTGCTGCAGGAGTGTGAGCTCCATGCCAGGAACAGTTGGTGATAGTCCGCCCGCACTCACACAGTGACAACTATTAGCATCATACAGCTGATGTTACCCAGTGGTTTCTCACAGGTTTCAAAAGAGCCATTTTAATGTTGAAGTGAGTTTATGGGAGCATATAACAGCTTCTATTGTGATAGCTCAAGCTAATAGGAAAGACACTGAACTGACCGTTTGCACACTGCTGAAACAATGTGACCATACACTGCCCAGATCCTCCTCTAAATTTGGTCTGAGAAATCGCATCTTGTGACGCATTAAAAGGATACTGCGGCAATTTCCAACCAGCTTTGTATTAAAAAAAAAAACTTGAAATCCAATCAAACAGGAAAACTATGCAGTGCTGATTGAATATATATCATGATTATGTCACTGTGTTACCTATTTCTCACCCACACTGTTTTTAGAAACATATTTTAGTGCAATGTTTAGCTGAAAAAGCGAGTTTGTGAACAGGAAGTGAGCGCCAAACTGTTTCCTGTACTATGAAAACGGAAGCCAAAAAACTGAACTACAGGAGTAAAACAAGGCAGCACTGATCAAATATAATCCAAGATCATTTTTTTAAAAGGACGTGTTCGCCACCCACTAGTGGGAGTGTTTACTGGTCTGGTGTGATGCAGTGCATTCTGGTAGTCGTAGGTTTTCTCCCTCCCTGAGCAAAATATTTGCATCATATTTGCATCTCTACTGTGTAGACATCCTAGTTTATTAAATGACCATCTTTCCATCCATTTTCTAACCACTTATCCTCTTGAGGGTCGCTGGGGAACTGGAGCTTATCCCAGCTGACACTGGGCGCACACGCTGGGTACACATAGGCTGCAAGGGCTGACATGTAGAGACAGACAACCATTCACAGTCACATTCACACCTACCTTTAGAGTCACCAATTAACCTATCCCCAATATTTGGACTGTGGGAGGAAGCTGGAGTACCCAGAGAAACTCCGTACACTCCCACTCCAGGATTAAACCTTGCTGTGAGGCGACAGTGCTGCCACACCACCGTGCCGCCTCCATCTTTCCAGCAGTGAAGTACTTCTTTAAGAGCGCATTGGGTGCATTTACATCTGTACCTAGAGCTATCCATGTGTGATCCAATCATCCAGGACACATGTTAATAGTATGTAAATAGTGCCATTTATGCTTATGTTCACACCTACAGGCAATAGAGGTGCCAATCATCTTGTCTTTGGACTGTGGAAGGAAACCAGTGCACCCAAAACCTTCTTGCTGTAAGGCAAAAGTGCTAATCACTGCATTACTGTGTTGCCTTCCTTATTTTGATAACAAATTTGTTATCAAATGAATTTCAGTCAAAAATTTACCACAACTACCCTGCAACCTGTTTTTGACACAAATAAGGCAGCCTCTTCCTGTGCATTCGAACGACCACTGGGATTTTCCAACGTTATGTGGCCGCTACTGAGCTCCACTGTCATGCTTTATTTATCCCTTTCCCTCTGCACTGTAATGGAAATATAAAAGGGTGCATTGATTAGTGTTTAAGGATCAGGCTTTAATAGATTAAAAGCCCCCGGCTCTGAGAGAGGCACTCACTCTCTCACACACACTCTTGTGCATAAAGGCAAGCTTATATACACATCAACAAGCAAATATGGACGGATATGGAAAGAGATCGGACATAAGCAGTAACACACATGTACAGACAGACAGCAGCTTCATGCACTTGGACAAAGACATTAGGTGGACATAAAGCTGCACACACACACACACACACACCCTACAGCAGTGCCAGCAGCAGAGCCCTAAGCCTCTCATCAGCCAACTGGTATACCTGAGAAAAATAAATATACCCAAATGACACATACCCAAAAGAGGATAGAGATATCTTCATGTCATTATCATAATGTGAGAGCCCTAATGTTGATTTTCCAATTGATGGGAAATTCATTCATTTTTAACGTATTGCATAATTAATAATGCAGCACGATCCCAGAGCTTTTTCTACACACAGGGGTGGGGATGTCAGGTCTCAATTTGAGTTTAAAAAAAGACATAAACATGAAAATAAATGAGGGTAGCTGTGTTTCAGCATCCCGCTGCTGATGTACTGTGAGAGCAGACCTGATTACAATACAGTGCACAGCAACAGGAAAACAGTAGCAGTATGTCGAAGCAGCAAAGTATGTTCCAAATTGGACCAGCAACTGCTTTTTATACACTGGGAAGATGAAGTGTGGTTGCAACATCGGTTTTGCATGTAAACCTGCCATTTCCCTGCTTCAAAGCACCACATTAAATTTAATTTTGAGGCCTACTGCTGTGCAATAGTGAGGTTAACTTATAGAAACAGTGTGAAAGATTTCTCGGGGATTTCGTGGCATCTGACGGTAAGCTTTGCAGATTGCAACCAGCTGAAATTTCAACCAGAATTCTTTCCGTTTTTATTGTTCAGGATGTTTTAATTGCAAGCCGAATTATCTGCAGAGGTCTCTTCCTCTTTAAAACAAATGAACCCAGTGATTAGAAGACCATAAAAGTGCTGAATAAAGTAGTTTCACATTACAAATCAGTGTTTCTTCTACACTGTTCTGCATGTCACAGATAGGGCTGCTAGCCCAGCACATGCTAACATGCGCTCACCTATTGTCTCTGATTACTAAACGTGTGCTCACCTTAGGTTTTAAGGCTTTCTTGCTCTCTAAAACAAACAGATCAGGTGACTGAAACATATTAAATCACTGAATAAAGCAGTTTCATGTTACAAATCAGTGTTTCTCAGATGATGTTTGGCATGTCGCTGATGGCCCGCTAGACTAGCACACGCTAATGTGTGCTCACCTTTTTTCTCTGGTAACTTAAGATCCAAGGACCTGTTCCACAAAACATGTTAAGTTTTCTCCTCAAATATGACACTTAAGGCTTAATGTCTTCTTAGCTGAGGGACTTGAAAGCTATTTTACAGTAGTACAAGTGTCCATGGAGATGGTTTGTTTGCTTGGACACTTATGATGCCTGTTATTGTCTCACAAAGTTTTCCTATAGTTAGATAGTGGAAAAAATGGCAGAAGAAAAGAAGACAAAAAAACATATTGGTCAGGGGAGGAAAAGATTATACTTCTGGTGGAATTCAGTCACAAGAAGCACAAAGTACAAAGTAATCCCCCAGTACCAGAAAACGGAAAACGATTGGAGGAAGAAATTGCAATGAAAAGTAATTCGGTCAAATCTATAAGGTAAAATCAGAAGCTTATCCACTGGGTTCTCCTGGCTGCAGAGCACTCCTCTCAGGGTGTGTTAATTTTTTTTTCATTTATAACCTTAGACTTGATCATGCGGCAGTTAAGATAAAGTCGTGCTTTGGTTGCTGAGGTCTGTTGTGAAACCATCTAGGGATTCCTGAAGTATCAGACCAAGACAAGGAGAAAAGTATAAAGGAAACGTTACAAAGAAGACTTAAGGCAACTTTACCTAGGACTTAAAGGAACATCTTATCCTAAGGTGATTTGTGCATCTGGCCCGATGTTCAGAAAGGTTTTAACAGGGAACTGAATTATCAGCAGAGGTCTCTACCTCTGAAAAAATCCAACGGACCCGGTGATCTAAAGTGTAACATTAAAAAAAGCAGTGTCTTTCTGAAGATCAGAGGGGCTGCCAACTACGGTGGTAGGCGCAAAAATGCGAACAGCCCTATCTAGAGACATAGAACATGGCGGTGCAACATCAAACACAATTCTTATTTTCAGGTGATTATACGCTAATGGAAATACAGTATACTTGTTATAGTATATCTGCCAAAATGTCCCCCTAAATCCCACACACCAGACCTTCAAAACGGTGTTGGCCTGTGTCTTTTTGTATTCCTGTCTCTCTTCACTGCATCTGATTCCCCTCCTCCCCTTCCATTTGTATTCTGTGCAATGACCATTGTCACATTTCCAAGCACTGCCTTGACTCCAAACCTGTCCGACATCTTCCCTTTCATTTTCTCTAATCTTTGGACCCCTTCCTCTTCTCTGACCTCAATCACACGAATGGCCGTAATGGTGTTAGGCTGCCATGTGCTCACCATCCGCCCTGTTTTGTGTGCCCATCCTTTCCTCCGGTCTTCTCTTACTACACTCTGATCACAGTCCTGCCTGTTGATAGTCTTTCCTAACCTCTAATTTCCTCTCCTCACCTCCACATCCACTCCCATTTCTTCTAGTCTTCCTCTCCCATGTTTGACCACAATCACGTTTGCTGTTTGCCCTGTACGAGGACTATCCACTCCTCTCATTGCCTGCTCTCTTCTGCCACCTTCCTACTAGTCCCAATCACGCCTGATGGTATCCTTCAGTAAAACTGTCTTCTGCTCCATAATTGAATCTCCCGTGTTCTTCTACTTTCCTTGCTCTCCTCCTCTGACCACAATCACTTTTGCTGTTACCCTCCTCCTAACCTCTCGAGTCGTCTTTCCAGTTACTTGTCTCCTCTAATCCTTCCCTCAACAAGTCACATATGTTGTTAGCTATGCCTAGCCTCTCCTCTGTCCTGTCAGGTATTCTGTGACCGTTGTATTCTCCTATTTAGCCCCAGGTGAAAGCATTCTTGCCTGTTGTTCGGCTCAACTTTTCCTGTCACTTCTCCTGACCCCTGTGTCTCTCCTCTCCCTCAAGAATGACCACAGTCTTGTCCGCCGTTAGCGACACCCGACCTCTCCTTGTCTCACTTCTTCAGTTGCCAGCATTTCTCTCATGTCCTGTAACTCTCCCTGACAGTCACACGTCTCTTCACTCACTTCATGCACTGCCTTGTCCTTTACTGGAAACAGGCAACATTTTACAGCGTGAACATTAAAAGTTCGCAAAGAGGAGCTTACATTTCATATCTTTTCCCCTCACTTTGTGTTGCCAATAAAAAAAAATCCTCTCCTAGACTGGCAGTGATGTATTTCTTGTTAGTCTGGAATAAATAGAAGAACTGCAGCATGACCAGCAATAGACGCCATGGATAAACAAGATCACAGTAAACAGTAAAACATGGATTGAGAAATTACCTAGAAACAAACAAGAGCCATAGCCATTTTAACAAAAGCTCAAGGATCTCAACCTCAAGGATCAAAGCGTATCAGTCCACTGGTATTAAATGATTAATGTTGGGATCAAACTATAAATGTCTCCTCTTTGCAGTCATACTGTGCAGCCATGTATTTCTTCAAAGGGATGTGTGATTGTAGGAATAATTGATTTCAGTACAGGCTAATGCCACATCCACGTCCTTTCATACAGATAAGCAGCTGAATGAGGAAAAGTCAGAGATATTGGCAATTTATGACCACTGGAATTACTGATCCTTGGCGCAGAGAACTTTAGAAGTGCCAATTAACTATGCCGTCTTGACAGATAACATGATATGAGCCACAGTTTTAGAGGGAGTGGTAATTCTTGAATTTCATTTTTACAGAAAAGACATAAAGCTAGAAATACCAAAGCCTAGTTGTATGCCTCTGCACATAAGTCAAGTTTCTTGACAGAAGATCTATACAATCAGCACATTTCAAGGTGGGCACCCAAGATTAGTGCAACTAATTCAGTATGTAACCAAATGTCTCTTTCTGTTCCTGATATATGACATTAAATAATGGCAAGAAAAGTGTTTTATCAAGAATATGATGATGTCACAGGCTGCACGGTGGTGTTGTGGTTAGCACTGTTGCCTCTCAGCTCCCTCCTCGCAATCCCAGAAGGGAGCCCCTCTGTGCAGAGTTTGCATGTTCTCCCCGTGTCAGCGTGGGTTCTCTCCAGCTACTCCGGCTTCCTCCCACAGTCCAAAGACATGCAGGTTAATTGGTGACTCTAAATTGTCCGTAGGTGTGAATGTGAGTGTGAATGGTTGTCTGTCTCTATGTGTCAGCCCTGTGATAGTCTGGTGACCTGTCCAGGGTGTACCCTGCCTCTCACCAAAGCAAAAAGGGTTATTTTGCGGAAATGGAAATCTGCCATCCCTCCTTTCTTCACGAAATGGCTAAATGACATCTTGTCTACATGTTGACGAAATACGGTACACTTTGTCTAACTCACTCATCAAGTTTTCTGAAATCTGGGGACCCTTTATTGGACATATAAGAAGGGTGAGGAGTCGAACTGACTAACCACATTGGACTGCATCCTTGCATAAGAATGTATACTGTGCTCCAATCTCCCAGGACGCTAGGTCTCCATTGGACCCTCCCTGATCACTCATAGTCTTTACCCAATGGATGCTTTCTTTCTGCCTCAAACTTCTTGTGGACATTGTACGAACTGGGGCATAAGTGTACTCACTTTGCTCTAGCTGGCAATGTGTTATCCTTTATCTTATAATTTCTTCTTCTTCTCAATAATAACAATAATAACTTATTCTTTATTATTTTGTTTTTGTTGCCATCTTTTTCTTTTTTTTCTTCTCTGTTCTGTATTTCTTGTGTCTGTGTTTGTGTATTTTTAAAGTGTTAAAAACTAAAATAAAATCTATTTAATAAAAAGAAACGTGAATGAAAGTCCAAAATACTAGGACATTTTCTCATTATTTCTATGTGGTATGAATGCAGCAAAACTACACATGGTGGGCTAACTGGCTTTAATCACTGCATTCAATATGCACTGAGCAAGCGACATGTCTTGCATGGTGTGCCAAATAAAAATAAAAACGTATAGGGATTTAGTCTATAATACCGAGCAGTAAACAAACTGACAATAAAGACAGATGGATAGCTGTATGGATGGATGGATACACATCACACATCTACTTCCCCACGAAACTGCTAATAATTCTCTCACAAGTTTCATCATGTATTCCTGTGCTGCATACATACTGTGCTATATTGTGCTGTAGCCTGGAGGTACATTACTCTGCGCTGCGTATCCCCAAGATGCACTTGTGTCTAAAGAGATTATTTTTATATGTTGAATGTAAGCACTGTATGTGCCAGAATGCAAAAATAAGTATGTGCGTGTGTCTAGCATATATACTTTAGATTAAGTGTGCTGCTGCTGTCAGAGAGCATGGCTCCATCAGTGTATTGACAGACTGTATGTCCTTTAGATGGCCATTAGCTGTAGGTATAGTACACCTGCATGCAAATACAATATTACAACTCAAATATACTTAAGAGGTTTGCCCCCTACTGGAGGAGGCAGCCTGTGTGTGTTTGCGTGTAGAGGAGTGGGGGCTAGTTTGAGTTTTTGGGGGCGAGGAGGGGTGAGTGATGCATATTCATAAGAGGGTTTATCCATTTCCCTGCTTTCATCCCTCATTTGCTTTGATCAGAAAGTTAGAGGAGTCAAACTCTTCTATTGCCTGGGCTGCAAGAACGCTACAGGGGCTGAACGGAGAGCTGTCTAAGGATGAAAACGCAGCAGAGGCGAGCAGATATACTCACAAATTGACACACACACTGACCCGCTAGAACACACATAAGTTGACAGACAAAAAGGCTGACTGGCAGAGACTGACTCACAAGCAGAGAAACAGGCAAATACACAAATAGAACCAAAAAAAAAAAGAGCATGCATATTCAAGTTAAGAAAAATATCTACTAACACAGGAGCAGAGAGGCTCACAGTCACAGATACAACTGTCCGTAATTGAAGATCCTGATGCATAGTAAGAGGGTATGTTATGAGTTATGGCATTAGATAGTGCTTTAATATCTGCAAGTCCTCTCCATATTAAAAATGTACAAAGAAAGCACAAGAGTTCTTTCGGATTACCGAAATAATTACACACCGAGTTCCCCCTCGGAGCCAGATCTTCCAGCTCAGGGTGCAGAGAGGAAACCGTTGTAAAATGTGGATCTCTGAAATGCATGTGAGGCGGCTTAATTGGGGCCAAATCTCAACAAAATCTTGTCATGTTTTCACACCCTTAGGTGCATTTAGATAAAAGCACACAGCAAGTGGCATATCTAACTAAAGAGAGAGAGAGGGTAGACGGAGAAAGCGTGGGAGCTGTGCGGTGCCAGAGAGGAGCACTGGCTTTCTCATGTCTCTGCTGCCGTTTGGAGGTTTTTCGTACAAAGATCTCGCCTGCATCTGTTTCACAGAGGCATGTAATGTGTCTATATGCGTGCATGTACCCACAAATATGCTTAACCGAAATCACGTTTTGCTCCTCAAGCCTCTCTCCCTGTCACTTTTCCCTCCCTACCTCACCCTCTCCTTGGGTTGGGGTTTGAAAGCATTTTGTCAAATCCAGATTTAGTGAATCAAATCTGAATCCTTTCGAATCACTTATTAAATCTAATTAGGTTCAGCTTTTTAGTAGTGATCAAAATCTAATCAGCTGAATCTAAACTCAAATTCAGTTGAGCTCTGTATTCACTTTTGTTGATCAAGAAGGTAAAGACATGAAAGTTTTTACTGGCAGGTAAACTAAAAATTCGCTATACCCTGAGAACACAGGTTTAGCCTACTTTAGCACACTTAACTTTTGTAGAGCCTAAATCTAGATCCCATTTCAGAACTACTTCATTGATAAGCATATATGATATATGTATCAAAGTCTAACTGTGCTACCAGAGAAGAACCAGCTCTTTGTTGGTCTTGCTGAACTGCAAAACCACACTGTCTACTTGCACTTGTAAAGTGATAGTTCTTTCACTAACAATCCTCGGCCAAGTACAGACAGTTGCTTAGTGATGGGAATCAAGGAGCCAGTTCCAAATTGTCTGGTCATTGGAATCATATGCCTCTGAGTAGATAGAGTAGAGATGCTCGGATAACCTTTTGTCTTCCCGATACTGATTTCAATACGATACAGAGTTGTAATCCGTACTATTGTACGCATTAAGTTGATACTGGTGGGACTTTCTAGTGTAAAATACTACCAATATTGCTGACATCTTGCTATAGGCCACTATTGGCAAGGAAGAGTTGATTCTTGGAAAAACTGCCGTTTTATCTAGTTGTGAAACTACCTTTAATAATATCATTCTTATTAATACATTACATGGTATCAAATCAGTGCTTAGACTAGCATACTTGCTGATATCCCATAATTTTAGGCAGTATCGGAGGTATTTCTAATACTAGTAGTATCATAACAACTACCTCCGAGCTTGTCAATTCCTTCAATCGATTTATTCACTCATTTTTCTGTTAAAGGGTCACAGGTGTGCTGGAGCCTATCCCAGCTGACATTGGGTGAGAGGCAGGGTACACCCTGGACAGGTCACCAGACTATCACAGGGCTGACACATAGAGACAGACAACCATTCACACTCACATTCACACCTACGGACAATTTAGAGTCACCAATTAACCTGCACGTCTTTGGACTGTGGGAGGAAGCTGGAGTATGCGCAGAAAACCCATGCTGACGCACGGAAAACATGCAAACTCCACACAGAAGGTCCTTGGCCGGCCGGTGGATTCAAACCCAGT
Organism: Cephalopholis sonnerati; assembly: GCA_019142605.1. Lineage (NCBI taxonomy): Eukaryota > Metazoa > Chordata > Actinopteri > Perciformes > Serranidae > Cephalopholis > Cephalopholis sonnerati. Next base: position 31,834,124 of record JAGQAX010000019.1, read on the forward strand.
ACTGCTTGGTGTAAGCCAGTAGTGCTAACCACTGTGACAACATGCTGCCCAGTGCCACCATCAAATTTGTGCTAAGAAAAACATACTCGCCTACATCCCAACCACAATTTTAGGCAGTATTGGAGGCATTTCCAATACCAGAAGTGTCATAACAACAACACCCCCAAGCTTATCAATTCCTTCAGTCGAACGCTGGCATGTTTTTCTGACAGTCCCTTATTGCAAAACAATGATGCCAAACTCATGCGTCTGTGCTGCTGGAAACTTGCAACAAGAGTCAAGGTGAAAAGGAAGAAAGGGTTCAAAGCGTGGCTTCATTTCATGAAGAAAGATGACAACAGTGCTGCTTGCAATGTGTCAAGTAAAGCATGGAAAAATTCCAGCAATATACTGAAACATATGTCTACGCAACGTGGGTTGAAATTCCAGGAATGCCATGTATTTGAAGCACAAGTGCCATTGCTTCCCGACTGAGCAGCATACTTTATTAGAGATGATAAAGCTGTTGGATTGAAGCTGCAAAAAAATGTGTTGACCTGCTTTTATGTCCCACACAGAAAATGTATCAGAATCAATCATGTCACTGGTATCCCTAAAACTCGTACAGCTGCGTGCAGAGAGCACATTAACCAGACAGCAACCAACGTTTCCATTGTCAATAAAGTGATGTTCATCATTTCAACAGGTGAGAGTGACGTCAGTGCCAGCTCAAGGTCCTACCTGAGCGCTCCCTACATTTCTGTTTGCTAATAAAAAAAGCTTCAGAACCCAACCCTCCCTCTGCCTTCCAGAAACTGTTTAATTTTCAAGGCAAAAAAAAAAAAGTCTGAATCTTTCTACCTCCGTACCCCGCCACCCCTCCACACCAGGCTTCCAATTTGTAGCCTCTGTGTACGTTACAGCAGTGAGATTTGCAGCTCCCCCCGCCCTCCTCTGATCAGGCCCACACTCGGACATCTGTCCGAGGATGTTTACCTAGGCAGTAAGTATGTTAGGGGAAATATTATCCTAGTTTTACCTTACCTTTATTCTGTCTGAAGCATAAACACCAGCGTTGCAAGGTGGGGATGGGAGAGGAGAGGCAAGAACGAAATAAAAAAGGAGTGTAGGGAAGGTAAGACAGAGTGGACCTGAGAGAGTAAAAGAGACGGATGAAGGGTGGGAAGGGCGAGGAGTCAGTAATAGAGAAGGAGGGTGAACAAGGGAGGGATAGAAAAGAAAAAGTAATTGGATTGGAGAAGATGTAATGGGGGATAAAGAGAAGGAGATGACACAGAAAAATCACTAAAGGTATAGAAAAAAGGTAAAAGAAGAAATGGGAGAAAATAATGACGTGGAGAGAAGGAGAGATGTTCAGAGGTATCTACTGAAACACGCTTTTCTAGCAGACTTTAAGTGACAGTTAATCAATCCTGAAATTAGTTGTCAATCAATTTCTACCCCTCAGTTCCTTCAAAATCACTTTAAAACGTCTTTTTCTCAGCCATCACTGGCCCCTTAATAAGACGTAAGTACCATTCTCCAATTTAAGGACTTCATTTCATTTCTCAAGGTTAAAATACTAACTTTTTTTCCCCCCCAACTCCACTGAGAAATTAGATTTCTTTCCTTCTCCAAAAATGTCTTAATAAGAAGATATAAAACTTTGAGTTTCAGGGTCATTGTCCAAGAAGTCTAGACGGCTTTTTATAGTCTGTTAAAAATCAATATAGAGTTTACATGCATGCCTGTCTGGTGCTTGGCATATAGGCGCACACAGACGGGCACACAGATGCTTACCATGCACACAGGCGCACACACACATACGTCTCCCGTTTTTTTCTCGTTATCTCTCACACGCACACATGCATGCACACACTGGCCTCTTCCCGTCTGGTGCTGCTTCCAGCCTAAAACCAAACCATGTGTGGGAGCTATCCTGTGCTGGCCTAAACTGGATGCCCCGTTGGTGCAAGGTCCCTCCGTTTGGAAAGGGCTGGACAGCCTGTCTCTCTGCTCTCTGTCTGTCTTCCTGTCTCTCTACGTGCCTGTCTCGGGTTGTGTGCTTTTGACAGCAAGTGAGCAACTGTCTGTCTTTTTATCCCGTCTTTCTTTTCTCACCTTTTGCCTGCCCTCATCTGCTTGCCTGTGCCGTTCTTATTTGTACCCCTTTTCTCCGTCTGTCTGCTTGCTGTCTCTCCCTCCCTTGAACTCTTTCTGTCAGTCTTTCTATTTGCACCCCACTCCACTTCTTCTCCCCCCCACCACCTCCTCTCCCAACCTCCCATCTCTCCCTCCCGCTCCACCACCAACTAGGCATGAAAACGGTGCTCCATTAGGAGTGCCTGGGCTAAGCCCAGTCTGACACACACTGCTTTGATCAGCCGTGAGCTGGGCTAAACACCCCGCTAAACTCCCAGTCTGAGGAGAAGAAGGAGGAGGAGGAGGTGGGGGGGGGGGGGGTCGTTGAGGGAGAGCAAAAGTAGCGAGAGTTAGCAAGAGATGGGACCGGGTAGATCAAAACAGAGAAATGAGATGGAGATGAAGACACAATAAAAAGGGAAACACACAGACTGAAGAGAGGAGCTCAATTTCCCAAGCTGTCCCGCGGTATATGTTCCCCCACCACTCTTGTCTTTTATCACATTTTCCTTCCCTCTCTTTTTTATCACCTAGTTTCCTCTCTTTCACCTTCACTCTTTTTTTTTTTTTTACTCCACAACCTCTAGGTAGCCTCTAAGATGCATCGCTAACAATCTCTGCAGGTGCATTACTCATAGAAGCTCAGGGAGTGATGAGAGGGAAAGAACTGAAATAAAAAACACAATCAGATCAGATGTCTGAATATTGGGAGGTCCCCCAACAAATCTTTGCAGCATCTTTCTCAGAGGGCAACTTGGCTGTCTTGTTAGTTCAATAAATATAGTACCCACTTCAACACACACACACACACACACACACGCTGTCTAGGAGAGGTAATGTAAGAGAGAAAAAGACAAGAACAGAGAAGATATAGAGACCAGACCTCTGTAACTGACAACAGTTAAAAAAAAAGGAGCTTTCCACATTCAGGCAGGCAGATACTAAACCAGCAGCAGCAAAAGGACAAAAAGCGCCCGTCTTTTTCTCCCAAGGAGTGAAGAGAAAAGGGATTTCCGCTCAGTGCTAATCAATCAGGCCGTGATAATGGCTCCCATGCCTAGCTGTCGACTGGAGGGGTCAAGGCATCCCGTGACCCAGCGCCCAGGGCCCAGGGGCCAAAGCCCCTCTCAGAATAGCACCCCAGGACGGACTCCCCGGGCTAATTGTCCAAGCCAGTGTCAGCCTTTTCAATGCCCCCCTCCCTCCCTCCTCCTTACCCTCCCCTCCTTCCACTTTCTCCTTCATTCCTCTCTCTTTCTTCTCCCCCCCTCCCTCCCCTCCTTCCCTCCTCACAACTCCGCGATCCTCTCTCTTTCTATGCAACTGAGGAATCTACTACCAGCGTGTACCAGCGTGGGGGAGAAAATGAGACAGCAAGGAGGAGTTGGATGCAAAAAAGAAAGAGCACGTAGAGCTCAGAAGATGTAGAGAAATAGAGGGGGGTGAGGACAGGGAGAAAAGTTAATGAAAAGGCAAGAGACAGGAAAGGATAGTGAGAAGTGGGAGAGCATGGGAGAGCATGTGAGAGCAGCGGCGGCAACAAAAACGAGCGATGAGGGAAGTGTGAAGGGAGGATGAGAGAGCCAGAGACAGTGAGTCAGTGGGACAGAGAGGCACAGACAGATACAAGAGACAGTTGGACAGAAGAGATAAGGAGGTGGAGAAGCAACGCGACTGTCCCCTTTACCCACAACACATCACTCATATCAGTGGAACAGAGTGCCGTGTTCTATCCCCCTTCCATCTGCATATCAATGAGTTTCTATTAATCACAGCCAGAGCAGCGTGCGTCTCTCAGGGAATCTGCTCGACATCAGTGCGGGCTGACCAACCACAATGCAGCCGGCATACAAAACACAAAAAGACAAGGGAGGACACACACACACACACACTCACACACACACACAGGAAAGCACAAGAGTCCGAAGCAAGCCCCACTCCAGCTCCGCGCAATGGCATTCCTCTCATTCCAAGCGCACGCTGCTAATTAACAGCATTAGCTCCCACAGACAGAGGGATAGATTGATGGAGATGGAGATGGAGGTGGAGATGGAGAGGCATCCCGATGTTGCACTAGCACCACATCTCCGCTCTCTTCTGTCACCTTTCCTCCTTTTTTTTCTCCCCATCCAACTCTCTCTCCCTCCCTCAGTCCCTGTCAGGTCCCGGTCACACAGACAGCGCTGAAGAAGAAGAAGAGCAAAGTCCCCAAAAATCAAAATAAGAAAAAATATAAAAATTGTCTTACTCACTGGAAACCTCCTCTTTTTTCTGTATTTCTTTTTTGTGTCCTGATCTGTCACTCCTTATCCTCTTCTCCACTGTGGCAAGGGGAGTGTGTCTATCCCGGCGTGTGTGCTGTGTCAGTCCGATAGAGGAAAGTTGCCGTCTGCGTGCATGAGCGTGTCTGTGTGTGTGTGTGTATGCGTGCGTGCGTGGAAGAGAGATAGAGGGAGAAAGAGAGAACGTGTGCGTCTGTCTCTGTGTCTCGCACTGCTCTGAGTGAGCGAGCTGAGGCTGTTTTAAACAGGCTGCTCTCCCCATGTGACCAGCCCAGCCACAGGCAGGAATACATTACTGAGACACACACACACACACACTCACACACACACTCCCTCTCTCTCTCTCTCTCTCTCTCTCTCTCTCTCTCTCTCTCTTGCCCGTACACACACCGTGTCCACAGTGCACCCCCTAGCCACCGCTCAGGGTAGTGGAGGGAACAGCCCACACACATAATATGTACACCCACACACACACACATTGACAAATAAGGGGGAATATGGCAGCAGTGGGAGTTTACACTGAGCATGTATACACACAAACACCGTGTATGGACAGTGTTGATGCCTTTTGCCAAACTTAAAGAGCAACCCAGTGAGCACAGGACACAAATAAATAAATAAATCTAACACAATTAGAGACAATTCATCCAATTAAATATTTTTTCAATGCTTCTGACTTTTCCATCTCTGCTGTAGCGGAGCTTCACACCTGGAAGCACTGACCTTTTCAGTAATGAAAACCTTTTAAAGCTGACCTTCTGCTGCAAGGCTGATACAATTGCATTACAGCTATTACACCTAAAGGAACAACAATGGAGAGCGCCGCCGATGAAGTGTTTCAAGTGAAATATATATATCGGTAGCTGCGAAGAAACATTTCCAAAAAGCCGTGTGTGTTCTCAAATATTTAAAGCAAATACCAAACATGACAGAAGGAATTGAAGAGGTGATAGATCGTCTCTTGAGAAAATATTCTCCGAAGACACGCCAATAGATCGCCAAGGCTACAAAACACCAGCGGTGCATCATTATTCTTTCTAACAAATGCGGCCCGTACAGCGTTCAGACTGCGTGCGCAATGGATAGTTGATCAGCTCCTGACACATTTATCATTTAATGCTCAGGAACTTTCAGCACCACATTGCTGCTCTTGAGAACCTTGAACTGAAATGAATGGCTACTGAAAGTCATTTATCATCACAATAATACCCAAGAGGGCAGTCTTTTCTGTGATTACAGGCACCAGTCGCAACACCGGTTTAACACGGCACCTCCTAATGTCGACACATCCAGGCCTGAGGCGTGCGTGTGCCAGAGCCCATACAAAGCTATTTGACTCGGTGGTTTAATCTGAACTGGCGATGTGAGCTGCATTGTTAACTGCACCTTTTTTTCCCCCCTGTAACCCTTTTCAACCACTCCACTACCCAGTTTGTATACCTGGTGTGGGCACATTTAAAGGGACAGTTTTATTTTGGTAGTTTCGACCGTTGTTCTTATCCATAATAAAAACATGTCCTACAGGATTAATTGCTGCAATCTGTAAATGTGGCAACAATATGACTAAAATGAAGTCAGCAATAAACATAAGGAGACAATCAACTGGTTTTAGACCAGTGGCTCCCAACTGGTTTACCCACAGAATCCAGATTTCTCCTTAGTCATTAATTCAAGGTCCAAACAGATTAATATATTCAGTGTCACACTTGCGTTTGCCTGTGTCGTTAATCTAGTTTGCTGCCTCTGTCAAGTAGCTGTCCGTTATTCACTTTTAAACAAAAACTCTGTGAGGTAAATTCACTGTACCTAAACATAAAGTGTGTCTTTTACCAACGTGACATGTTTCTGAGTCACTTGCACTCCAGAATGGACCTGCAACCCACTTTTGGACAGCGACCCAACAGTTGGGAACCAGTGTTTTCATCAAACCTAGGGGTTAGCCAAACTTTTTGGAACAGGAGATGAACAGTAAAGGTACTATCAAATGTGCCCATACTTGTGCCTACACACAGTTTTTCCTGGTCAGAAAGAAAATCTTAATTTGGCTTGTGCAGTATCCATTTTTCATATCCTCATAGCTTCAATATATTTAACTAGGGTATGAGATATATGACATTAGTTGTGTAAAAGAAAACATGAAAGCATATTGTCAAGCCTCCAATGCTGTGCGTCCAATATGCAATTAGCCACGTAGACGAGAAGTGCCTTTGGGTCTAAATACTTAAATCCATACAATAATATAAAGATAGGATATAAGATCCTTGCTGGAGGACCCGATGACACTTGTTGCTGCGGCATAGCGACACATGAGTGGACTAAACAGAAAGGTTTGACATGTTAAGGAGGACGTATAGCTGTGCGTCGGCTTTACGCAGAGCCTACACTGTAGCCCAGTGGTTCTCAAAGGGTGTGCTGTGATGCCAATCCAGGTGTGCCGTGGGATTTTGTGATAACCACACATTATTATTGCCATATTCAACTGGGCCTATACAAAAAGTTATGAATGAATTTTGTTGTGCGCACCCATTCCCTAATAAAGAGGCAACCTCTAGCTATAAAACGAAATTTAATTTAATTTAAAAAGCCCTCACGGAGAACCTATTTGTTGCCGTTTGCATGTGGGGATTATAAGTGTGTGACACATCAAAAGCTCTGATTGGCAGCCAGTGTGAGGGATGATGGCACTTGAAAGGAGAAAGCAGTGAATGGGACAATGGATCGCTTTATGGTACGGAGCAAATTAAAACCAAACACCAGCAAAGACGACCTACCACCGAAAGAAAAGAAAGAAAAATAAACTGTCAGTAGAAAGTATCATGAAAACTACTTGGCTTATATTTTTCTTATCTTTATTGTCTTATGTCGTGATAAGAGTGATAACACACATTATAGAAGCTACTGTGATATAAATACAGGTGTGCCTTGAGATTTTGGCTTGACCTTTGGTGTTCCTTGGGCACAAAAAGTCTGAAAACCACTGCTGTAGCCAACCCACATAGTCTATGTCATCGTTAGAATTTATACTTGTGCTGTGGTGTGTCTGTGTCGCCCTGCAGTTACACCTCTAAAACACTAGTCTCCAGTGGGATTTCTGTGAAGTGTTGTAAAGTTTGACTGATTCAAAACACACATTAAACATGGCTTAATACAGACAATATCAAACACAAGTACACAAATCGGCTTCACTATAAATGACAGCATTCACAGACAAATACAACATGCTAGTGTTATGAGCACAAGCCTATGGTATTTTACATTGTATAAAAGATAAGGCTTGATTCTATTATGTAATGATCATCCTTTTAAAAACATTACACCCACTCTTGACATGTAAAATGTCATGTCACGGAGAAATGAAAACCAAATGTGGCACTTAAGCCTTCAGATTATCATCTGTAGTGAAGATATAAGTAGTGTTTAACTTTAATAACCTGTTTCCCATGAGCGTGCTCGTATGCATATTTACAAATGAATCTCTACAGAAGTGCACAGTGTGCCTCACACTCCAGATTAATAAACGTGCGTCGCCATTAACTTTTGTATTAAACTGAATGTACCGTGTCCCTCAAATCACTTACTACTAATGGTAGCACCTGTATTTATTTGTAAGTGGTTTCTTGTCATATGTTATGTGATGTTAGCACAGTGTTTATATTTTGCAATAATCAGTGGAGCCTGTCACCCTATAGGTGTATTTTATTATTATTAGACCGCTGTGCATATTACAGGCACTGGGGTTTTATTATCATAGCACTAATTATGAACCAGTCCACATATAAATCCTGAGTCATTCTAGTCCAGTCCGTTGCTGCACAAAGCAGGAGCACAAATCTTGGATTAAAAAGTAGAGCATTGTATTGTGCAAGAGAGATACAACCCTGAATTCCACTCAGACAGGCTTTTACAAAGAGCTTTACAACCCAAAATAACCAAAAAGGGGAAAAAAAGAAAATATTTCTGTGCAGCCTTTTGGAGACCTTTGTCATTTTAAGGGTCAAGGAGGAGACTGGTATTAAGAAGCGTGGAGGGTGGTGATGCGTATTCAGTGCCACAAAACCAGACTGGGTGTGCGTCACAAGAGAGCTGATGCGCGGCAGCAGGTTTGGAGACAAGCATGATGAAGAGACAGATATAGAGTGCATAAGTTTAAAGACTAATGAAGAATAAAAAAGCAGACAGCAAGGTTCTGAAGACAAACCACAACTAACATTAGTAAAATAGCGCGCACAGACCTCCTGCAGGACGCACGACTCAACAACACAGACAGTGACAATGACAGGTTCAGCTGTGCGCCATGTAATGTTATAAGTTCATCTTACGTTATGGCACGACAAAAGCGCAGTGCTGCCGAAAGAGAAAAGTGTATATGTGAAGTTACTCACCTTTGAACGAAGCGATGTTGGCGGCCTAAGTGTAATACCCCCTTCTCCCCACCCCAGTCTCTGGTGAGGGTCAGCTGCAGTGTCATGGCCTTATAGTGTCTGTGCCTGGGTGGGAAACGTTGCTCCTCTGTGTCCCGTTAAAGTGTTGTTGAATGAGGAAAAGAAAAGCCAGGGGATGAGAGCGTGAGGTGAAGGCGAGTGAAGACTTAAGTGGCGAACCGCTGCGGAATAGCTCTACTTCTGGTGTAAACTTCCGGTTATGGGAATAACAATAAATAAAAAAACAAAAACAAAAATAAATGTATATATTTTTTTAAAGTCTTATTTTATTTTATTCTATAGAATTTTATTTTATTTTATTTTATTTTATTTTATTTTATTTTATTTTATTTTATTTTTAAAGGGCCCTAAGCCCTGACTGTGCTGTGTTTTTTTTTTTTTTTTCGCACACAAGTTAATTATCTTGAGATAGATAGATAGATAGATAGATAGATAGATAGATAGATAGATAGATAGATAGATAGACAAAAAGTCAAAAACAGGCGAAATTAATCTCAAACAGTTTTAATAACATTGAACCAAAACCACAGTGTGTCAGGCTGTGCCCCGCTCTCCCCTTCATTTTCTCTCATTTGGTGGGTGTATTAGAGGAAACACCCAATCACAGGCACATGCAGGCCTATATAAATTAGTGTTCACTAGATCTGTAGTCATTCCATGTTCATTTTTTAAAATATATTTATTTATTTTATTAACCCAACCATCACCTCCCTTATGGGGACATTTTCCTTCCGTTTTTCTTTTTTTTATCTGCTTTTCTTTCTTATTATTAATACAAATATTCATCTTTTTTTTCTGTGCATGCAGGTGATGATTACATACAACACAAAAAAACAGGAACAAACAAACAAATAAAAGCAGCAGACAAAAACTAATCAATGTACCTCCCACAAGGACAAATAGTCATACAATAGAAATGTCATATTGGCATAACAAGATTCCAAACGAGCTCAAGCACAACAAGCACAAGTTGACAAAGAAATGTAACGTATGTGCACTTTTTTCTGTTAATGTCACACTTGCTTTGGCAATGTAAACATGTTAACCATGACAGTAAAGCCCTTTGTATTGAATTGAACTGAACTGAATCCCTGAATACTAAAAGAAGTGCATGCACTTGTGTAACACAACAGATTGTTCAACACACTACCAGTTTTATTTGAATACAGTGCCAGACCTAGCACATTTAGTACCCCAAGTAAGCTTCCCCTGGCACCCTCCCACCCCTTTTCATTTTGTCGTATTGTAATGCTCCCCAAGTACTCTCCTCTTCACCATACCCATAAAATACATGTTCTGACACTCACTGACGAACTAGATGGACTTGATGTGGCACCAGTCTGACCATTAGTATTAGATTTCTGGATTATTTCCAGTTGCACCCGAGGCAACCACCTACATTGCCTTCAGGAGAATCTGCCACTGTTTGAATAAACATTTTGCCACATTTTGTCGGGGCTGACTGTAGCCTTGGTTAGGCCATAGACCATGTACGAACTACTTCCTGTCAAACAAATACAGTATGTCAGTAATATCAAAATTATACAATCTAAAGTTTCACTCTGGCACACCATCTACAAACCTTGGAAATTACTACTGAGCATTTTCAATATGGCTACACAAATAAAGAATAAAAAGCTGCCACTTTTACTTATTTAAAGACATATAGCATTTCCTAAAATATAATTGATAGACTTTTACAGAAGTAAGCCTTCTCAATCATCACTGAGGACCCATTAGACCTGTGTGGTGGTGGTGTTTTTCTGCAGAGACTCTTCCCCACTGCCTGTATCTTCTGATTGTGTTCAGGGCGTTTATTAGTGTGTTCCTCCACAGCACTCAGGTGAGGTCGGAGCTTTGGTGACCAGGTGCCAGACTGTAAGCAGCATGCTTCAAAGAGAAACAGCGTAGAGAAGAAAAAAAAGCAAAAATAGTGAGGTGAAAGGTCAAATGAGAGTGAATCTGGGGTTGGCTTTTAAATAATTTCAGACAATCTTGCGTAGTATACCTTTAAGCAATATGTTTTTATGAAAAGATCGTAATGACCTGTGGTCCCTACACCTGGGGCTTTAACATAGTACCACAGTCTTCCTCCAGCTTTAGTATACAGTAGTTAAACTTAGACTTTCAGTCACGGTTTTGGTCATGGCCACTGCTATATTCGGAACGTGATACAGGGAAAAACAAAAATGACAAACAGGCAGAATGTGCAGGATTTGCTGAGAGGCTTCAGTTTTGTATATTACAATTTACAGTTGCTGTGAGAGCAGCCCAGAATCCTGTCAGATAGAAGTGAGTGACAGCAGTGCAGCAGCACACCAAGGTGAGAGTTTTGCTCCTTTGATCCCAGCCATGAAACTACAGCTCTGCCTCCCAGCCAACCCAAAGTGGATTGACTGATTTGAAATGCTCTCTAAGGTGAACATCAACAAATTTTCATAAGTCCCACCTGACAGACAAACACTTTCACTCAATTTCGGAAGTATCCGTAGCTCAGCACAGCAATTCAAGAACTGGTGGAAGGCATCAAATAAAAGTTGCCACCGTCAGGGTCCATTTAGAACAAGTAGGTCAGATAGTCTCCGCAGACCCGTCTCTAAATACCAAACAGGTACCCATTTCAGAACTGTAAAGCAGGTTAAATGTTCGTTACCGGTCTCTTGTGAAAACACTGTCAAAAATCATTTGGTTAAAGTTGAGATAAGTAATGCATTTTAGGTAGTAGATTTTGCTCTTCAGCTGTTTAAATCCCTACTGTATGTCTGCATAGTATCTGCCAAACTCGAGGCCAGTATCATTTCCTTAACATTTCCAAGGGTTGCGGTGCTGTAGCTGACCTTGACCTCCCTTAAAACCAGCAAAAATAAATGTTTTAGTATCACACCATCCTTAGCAGCATATCACGGTCGTCTCTCATGCGCACATATTTTTTAAAATGCAAATAACATATCCTGTGCACAAAAAAAAATGCTGTTACATCTACCCAGGGACTGCATGGAGAAAAAGGCAGTGGCTTGAGACTGAAATTTCATGGTGGAAAGGGAAGGCATCAAGGCTGAGCTGCATATGCTTGCCTACAGCCAGGATCAGGACCTGACTTAGAGCTGAACGACCCAATGGAAGAGTCATTGATCTCTTGAACTGCTGAATGTCTAGTTTGAAGTCCCAAATTGGCTTTAAAAATTCAAACCACTGTGTAGTCTATTTTTTTAAATAGTTGTTGTTACTAAGGCAGCATCTGATGGGGATTTAAATACTGAATAAATAAGCGTGCTTTCAGGCCTACAGTTTGCTTGCTTTGGTCTGAATCAGGGACTAATCTTGTTTGAAAGTTGCATAATTGCCTAGAGTTGGTTCGTGTTCTCACGGCAGCATTTACAAGCGGACCAGATAAAATGCCTCACGCAAGAAAGCTGCTCTGAACTGGTCAGAATTTTCATGTGGGAAAAATCCAGGAAGTGAACAAAATATTGAAGAAGAGTACACTTGCAAGATAAATGTGACACTTTCTAATGTCACAATGGAGGGACAACTACGCAGGTTGATTTTAGCGCTGCTCATCGTGGACTATATTGCTGTCATTGTTCATTTGAGTCAAAGCATACAGTTTGAAAACGAGGCGCGGCTCCAACTAGAAAACAATGTTTTGATGCATTGGATGTGCTGAATGTGCATATTAAGGCAGTACAGGAGGAGGCGCACATTAATAATCCTCCAGGACTGTAACATGCTCATGTTTAACCCAAACAATGTGTCATGTGACTGCAGTTGGTTCAGATCCAGGTCGGAACACGTTCTCATCACAAACCAACCGCACCAGAGTTCGTTTGTAACCGGACCAAGACCACCTCCTTAAGAAAGTCTCGGTCTGGTTGTTTTGGTGCACACCTGAGTGCGATTACTGTGTTCACACCTGCCTAAATGAACCGCACTTAAGGGGCAAATGAACTTGAGGTCGATTGAGCCGAACCAAACAGGGCAGGTGTGAAAGCAGCCTAAATGATAAACCAATAGCTATATCCTCCACTGTGTTATACTTACACATAACACATATCATTATATCAGATAAATAAATAAAGATAAAAAAAATTGTAAAGGTATACATAGTTTACCACCACATAGCAACACATAATATATCAGGATAAACCATTATTATCATTCGCATCATCATTCACTGCCTCCTATAAATGCCAGAAACCGTACTGATTCCTAACACCCAATCTATGTACAAAAAATACTGAGTATATCAACCCGGTCTTGCTCTGAAGCTGCCAAAATCTGGTGCTTGAGCATTGACTTGCAGCGTCTGACACTGATGAAAAAAGCTGTCCTTTCACATTGGCATGATACGCAGCCCATCACCATTATAAGGGGGAAACGCAGCGGGACAAGAGCAGAAGTTAAGGTGGTGAATGTCCAAGTAGGGTGGGCAGAAGGGGTGGTGGATGGGTCCAACAAACACCGACCCTCACCTGGGACAGTGGTGTTCGCATCCCACAAGATTATTCAGCCTATCTTCATTTTTCCAAAATCTAACCACGTGTCAGTTGTTAGAGGAAAACAGACGTCAATATGTGTTGCTGTACCGACGTAGTGCATTTATTTTGAAAGAGACTGCATGTAAACAGTGAATTTCCTGTGAAAAAAAGTGTTTTTTGAAAGAAGACAATGCATGTAACAGTCAGAACTTAACACGGCGTCCCTGAACGTCAACAACCAATGCACCCAGGGTACCTTTCACACCGTATCTGGACATGGTACCAAAAAGTCCATGACCACATGTCCACATGACATGAGGTCAGGAGTGAGAATGTGTTACATCTATTTATGGCATTTAGAGAAACTGAAACTATTGCATTGTGTTTGTATGAAATGCAAAGGTGCCTGACATAATCAAGATCATTTTTAGCACACTTTTATATGGCTTTGATTTAAGCCCTGAAAGACAGTTTAACAATCATTGGGATAGTGTGAATAAAAGGTTTGATTAACTGCATAAAATGACACTAGAATGTCTTTGCAGACTCTGCAGGACTGCAGAGATAGTGTACATTTGCATAAGGTCAGTTGTAGCAGGATTAGCTCGGGCAGTGGCTGTTGGGAGAAGCTGTTCAGGGAACAGGTGAATTGGTCTTAAAGGCATTTAGCTGCACAGCCCCTTGCTGCGTCTCAGTTTTTATTTTGTACACATGAAGATGCAAGCCGATGGCAGTTTTGAGAAGTGTGTGTAGAGAATCCCTGAAAGTTTGTTCATGCCAGTAATGATCAGCTAAATAAAGCTGTCCACCTTCTGTTCAAGACTTGTAGATGCCAAAGAATCCCCTCTGAAATCAGGAAGTGGTGGTATAATGTTGTGGAAACAATTTAAAATTTCATTATCATGCATCCTCTACGGCCGAGAGAGTTAAAGGAGGTTTTATCAGATTGACTGTTTTAATCTCCCTAGCTGATTCTACATTACCTTTCTAGAGTCCACACAAAATACACAAATATTTATTCACATTATGTATGCAAAGAGAGTTCAGCGTGTGTAAATATCATATTAAACGAGGACTGTGATGTCTTTAGATAGCACACCAGTCATCAGTCAGTGAGGCTTATGTAAAACCTCCAGATAGACTGCACAAGTGGTGCCTATTTGGTAGAGAGGAAACCAAAACAATTCTGCTGCCTTAATTCCTTGCTAACCCACAACATACCTGATCTCCACAGTAGTTGTGGAATAGGGCTTTAATGGATCAGCCTTTTCATCCACTTTTAGACAGTGTTGAGGAGGATGCAAGAGCTCCGATGGGAGATTTTTTTCTTTTTTTTTAACCATTGATCTATGAAAATAACCCATGATTTACTGTGAAGTATCGATCGTCCTTGGTGTCTGCAAGAAAAATGTCCTCTGATAGGCATTATTGATTATTCTGTAGATATGCTCCTCTGTTTTGAGGGTATTTGTGATGGTAGTACTCAGGAACCTGAAGGAGTCAACTGCTTTCATAATTGGGCCCTGTGAAAGCCTTGGAGAAACCATTTAAGTACTGCTGGTGGCCGAGGTGATTCAGTAGATTTAGGTGTTCAAGAAAAGATGTTATATTCACGACTGCATCATTCATCATGAGGCTCAACCTTGTGGTATGTTTTACATGTGGCAAGTTGGGACAAAGTAGGGCAGAGGCAGGCATTCCTATTCTTTATAATATCTAATAAAGTCAAAGAGGAATGTTACCCTCTGGTAACCTTCTCCAGTGATTGCTAAATAAATACTTTAGAGTTGTGTCATCCTTATTTACCACTCTTTTATCCTTGACAGATAAGGGATGTGGTATTTGACATGATACATTGTTCCAGGTGTGCTTAAAAACAAAGACTTGAAACATTAGTCTTGGGATGTGGCTTTTGTGGGAGATATCAAGTGGCAACCTTCAGGGCAGAAAAATGAAGCAAATGCCAAGTGCCAAAATTGCAGTTCCTTGAATTTACACTTGAGGCTGGTTCTTCAAAGACACTCATGTTAAAATGCCCAACTTTACAGCTCAAATAAACAAGTTCAAAGTTTGGTACATGAAGTGGTTTTGGTCTATATTGCTAATTTCCCATTCATGACAACTAAACAAGTCTTGTTTAACATTTGGCTGTACTGAAATAAAAAACCTCTATGGAGTCACATGTTCAATTTTTCCGGCAACTACACTTTGTTTAATGCTTGTTTGTTACTAGCAAAAACAGCATTAGCATTGTTATAGTCAACCATATATGTAAATACACCATGCTAACCAAGCTAGCAGTTCATGTTAGGGTTATCTCCACCCTCTCATTCAAATATCGTCGCTTCTCATGATTTTTGGCTCCCAAAATTCCAAGATAGCATTAGGGGCAGCTGCTTAAGAAAGTCTTGTTTAGCAGTTGGCTGTACTGAAAGAACCGCTAAGGAGTTGGATGTTCAGTTTTGACTACATTTTCTTTAAATGGTTTTATGTATGTTTGTTGCTAGCAATAATTAGCATTATTACAGTTAATCATAACGTGTAAATACACCATGCCAACCAAGCTAGCAGTGCCTGTTAGGGTAATCTTCACCCTCACGTTCAAATATGGTCACGTCTCCTGACTTCTGGCTCCAAAAATCCTTGAGACTTCAAAACAGGAGTCTGCAAACCAACGATGTTGTCAATTATTTTTCTACAGTGTTTTGGAGATAAAGCCAAAACATACTGTATATAATTATCTAACTTGTGTATGTTTGTTTGAATATGTAACTTTTGTAGCGTAATTGACTGGCAGATAGACTGCAACTCACACTCACGGGCCATTTGGTCACTCATATAGATTCGTACAAAATAAATATAAATGATACATGTGGGAAGAAGCTAAAAGCTGTAAAGGGCAGCAAACTGTAGAAAAGTATTATGTATATTTCTATTTCACTGCTGGAAGTTGGTTTTAAATTGTAACTTTGAAGCCACATTGACCAATTTTTTGGCTGCTAGGGGTCAAAAAGACTCCAAGTTGCACTTGCAGAGAGTTTGGGAGTCACCAATATGGACTAACAGCAAAACAATCAATGGAAAGTTGATAAAAGCTGCAAGCAGCAAACTGTAGTGGTGAATCTGTGAAATCAGCAGCAGCATACCCATAACATTACAGTATAGCATCTGAAAAGTATCTTTGTGTCCAAATGTTCCCAAATGTAATAATAATTTTTAAAAAATCACACTGGTCACCCCCCCCACACACACACACTTTTGTAATTTTCTGCTCTGTTAATTCATTACTTCAAACCCATAATTGCAACACTTTTACAGGAAGAACACTGTATCTAAAATGTGCTAAAGGTTCCAGACCACAGTGACATGTCTATTTGACTTGAACTGCAACCCTGCTACATCTTATTTTAATATGACTTCTGCAGTTTTGCTCATTTCTTTCTGTTTCTTCAGATGAGGGTATCACCACTGCCATGGCAACATCTGCATACCAAATCACTTCAAAAATAATAAAAGGAAAACTGTCAGGTCAGGTCAAGGGATTGGAAAGGGCCTGCTCCCCCCTGATAAACACCGTTGACAGAGTTTTCAAAATGGCAGTCACCTTCCTACAGTGCCAAGTCTCTTAAGTTGCAATCCCTGCCACACTGTCTGCCAATGATAAGAACAAACTAATTCTAAACAATATTAGCTACAATGAAGCGTACACGTCCCCATCTGTGGACGATACATGAAAGCTGAATTTCAGCTGAATGCTAATCTTGCCCTTAGTCCCTACATGTCAGCCTAATGGGTTTATACTAAAATGAAATGGATAATTCACATTCACAGAGAGTGCTGAACAAAGTCCCCGGGACTATTGTGAAGAAATCTTGAGTTTGAAATTCAATAATGCGAATTACAGGTCATGAGTTTATTCTCTGCTATGCACTAATCCTTCCCAGAGATAAGAGAGTAAAATGAATGTTTGAGCAAAACTGATTCCGTCGTTCTCTACAACGTTTTAATTCTCAGCAGATGCCAAACTCTGCCCCGGGCTTGGTATCTCATTGAATATAATCACCTTAATGAAAGCATTGTGAATACGTGTTAAAATACATGGAAGTTATTACCTAAAAATAGGCTTATTAAGGGTAATTGTTGGAGTGGAGGGAAATCACAGCAAAGATTTTCACAAAAATAATCTCACAAAATGACTACTGCCATGAAAGAGAAAGTACAATGATATTCATGAAATGAAATCCCACCTTGCAAACGTATAACATTATCAAAATTAAAATTGATGGTAACACATTATAACACTAGCTCTACAATCAAAGGCGGAGGCGATTAATGAGCTTTCCATTTCTGCACAATGAAATTCAAGGCTCTACAATCTCTTCATTTTCAGAGGAATCAATTCTCTATCTAAGTTTGGCACCTCTCAGGTTCCTACTTATGAACTTACAGCTGTTTGAAAAAGCCACAAGAGTCACCGCCAGTTCCCAGAGTGAGGTAGCACTGAAAGCTTGAACACGACAATTGACCTGGATACAAAGCTCTTTCAACCCAACAAAGGGGAAGTCTCGCTACACTCTCACTTAATTAACCCATCACCTCGTAGGGAGACACACTGGACAATATACGACTACAGACTCGCACTGATAAGTCTGTGTAAACATGGTATTGATTATGGCGACTGAAATCATTATTCTTACCACACTGTGCGCACACAGTGAAGGACTGTAATCCAAGGTGTTCCTTGTGGGGTTATCGCTATAGAGGACAGAAATGGTTAAAGAAGAAGGTGGATTTTTGTCAGTATTTGTCAAGATTTAACAATATTCGTAGGTCGTTTTGGTTTAATAAACATTATTCTTGTTCTCTAGCATGCTATAAAACATTGCATAAAGCGAATAAATAAATGCATCAACAATTAACACCCACTAGTACCATTCGGTGACCCCCGGCAACTTTAATTTCAAAGGAACAAGGAAGGAAAAGCACAGACTAAATGAGTCGACACACATATTTATACTTCTGAAATGAGACAAAATAATTTAGCAAACAATTTATAATTAAATGGCCAATCTATTCACTACCTGTTCTCTGCATGTACTACAGTCTGGAGCCACAGGAAAGGGCAGCAGGCTACCTTTCACTGCACTGCCTCATTAACAACACACAGCACTTCAGGCAATTTTCTTAGAAGCATACTAAAATTGTGAATTTATAAATAATCATTGGTCTAGTTCCAAAGCCAAGCTTAGAAAAAGACAACTTTATTTTAGTGTGTGTTTTGCTGTATGTGTCTTAATGTAGCAGGCTGCATGTCAGCTTTGACAGCCTGGATACTAACGGTGGTGCCCTTTATCGATAAACCTGTGGCACATTCACAATGCTGATGTTTTTTTGCTGATTTCTTTCCTTTTATCATGATGTCCTTACACTAAACAGACATCCAAATAAAGCACCAAAAGCTGTGTAGATGAAAAAGTGTAAAGCACTGAATTTGGATATACTGGGTTTAATTTCCAGTTACTAAATAGCCTACTTATTATTGATAATACCAACATAAGAAATATCTTTAGGTGTAGTGAAAACATGGAATAACAGATTTATTATTATTACTGGCCTTTTGAGGGCAGCAGAGGCAAGTTGTGAAAATGGCATTGACAAATCACTAACTTTTCAGTTGATTTGGTGAACTCAGCAGACAGATGCTTATTAGCACAAATATGGCGCAACATCATCAGTCATCCAAAGGGAGGCGCCCAAGGCGATATTCCAATCACATCTTTTTGACAGGAATGAGAAGCAGTTCTACTCTGAGCTCTCTCCGGATGGCCACTTCATCGTTTAAGCGACGGCGCGTGTGCCAGTCCGCTTTGGTTCGTGTGACGTGACTGTTTTCGCCTATTCGCCTATGTCCACGTGGAGCCTTATGGGGATGTCCAAGTGCAGCCAATTTTTTTGTGACTGTACAGACTGTACACATAGCAAACATGCTGACTGCACATGCTCTGATTCCAAGATGTTATCTTTTGCTTCATACTTCAGTCCGGTCCAAAACACTGGTTGAGCCAGATGCTGTTGCTGCACCAGGTTAAGTTAGTTTTACGTTGGATATCCAACAGACATTCACGTAAAACCCAGAGGTGTTTTCTTAGTGTCACTTTCACCAGAAGCTGGCCTCCCAACCCTCCCTTTTACTGCTGCGAGCCAACACTGACCCTCAGTTGTACTAGGAATTGAACCGTGTGTGCATCTGTGTGACCACAGCTGTCTGCAGATGTTCAATGCGTAGTGTATCCAAAGCCTCAACGCCGGTCTAACTCCAAAGTCGTCAAAATCCGGTGCTTGGGTAATGACTTGCAGCATCAGACAGTGATGAAAAAGCCGTTCTTTGACGTCGGCATGATATGCAGCCAGTTGCCGTTATGGTTTAATGGCGCTCGGCATCATCAGGGGGAAACACGGCGGGACACGAATAAAAGTAAAGGCAACGAAAGTCCAAGTACTTTGGTGGATGGGTCCAACAAACTCCAACTTTCACTTGGGGCAGCTTTATATGCCTTCCGTAAGATTATAAAGCCAAACCCTGTTCTTTTTCCTAAACCCAACCACGTGCTTTTGTTGCTTAAACCTAACCATGAGCGTTAGTTGTTGAAGGCAAAAAAACATCAATTTGCAGTGTTTTACCAATGTAGTGTGTTTAATTTGACACAGCGTCCCAGGCGTCAACATCTAATGCACCCAGGGTACCTTCCACATCATAACTGGATGCAGAAAGTCCATGACCCAAAGTTGATATGTGACAAGGTTGGAGTGAGAATGTTTTGGAGCCTTTAGGGTGAGTCCAGCCACCCCGCAGAGGAAACCCATTTCAGCCGTTTGTATCTATGATCAGTGTTGGCAGTAGTAATGTAAATAAATGTCCTAAGTAATAATATGAAAGTTACCCCAGTAACAAAACACGTGTTACCACCTTACTTTTGTTGTCACCTACTGATTTAAAATCAATCACACCCCCACGTTCATTTTGTAATCGCCATGCATGCATGTCAGAAAGCAACAAACTAGCTTGGAAGACAGAAATGCTTGCATTCAGCAGCTTGAAATATTTCCATCACTTTGATTTAAGTGAAAGAAAATGATTACAAGAACATTGTTTTTCAGGACTCTTTCCACCCTTAAACAAACACAACCTCAAACCTTTTGAAACACACATCTGTGACAATACAACAGTGTGGAGCTCTTAGCAATACACCCCACCAAAGATGCGCCCTCTGCAGCTGCAGAGAACAACTGTAGCTTACACTGGCTAAACAACCTAAACTGAATTTTATCACGGACAGCAGGCGACAAGCAACAAAGAACAAATGCAGCGCATGGTTTGGAATGTGGTGGATGAAATGTTGCACTGATGACAATCAAGGACTGAAACATCTGCTGCAGCCTGTGGACCTTTTTGTGGCTTTCTAGCCCAGATGCATTGGTGTGTGAATATCTCCCATACTGTCCTTTTTTGTTTGTCAATGTACCAACGCACTCGAAACAATTTTTTTTGTTGGCAAAAGTAAGCACAGTTTCACAGTAGACTTTGCAGTGGATGAAATGCTGCCTATCTCCACAACTGAGTCTCTGTCTTTCAGACAGATCCTTGAGTAAATAGTAGTGGTTGAAGGCAACAGAAGACCCCTCGGTAAAAAAATCATTCGCAAGCCATCTCGCCTTATCTCATTTAAAATCTCATGACCGCAAATACCCAGCAGCACTTCTACTAGAAGGTCTTTACAACCAGGTGAGAGTTGGAATGTATCGACTGGTAAATCGAAAGCTTTGCCTTCTGGCTCAGCTCCTACGTCACCACAATAGTCCGGTAGGACGCCCGCATTGCTGCTGATGCTGCACTAATCCAACTCTTGATCTACTTGTGAACAAAAGCCCAGAGATACTCTGAACTCCTTCACTTAGGTCAGCAACTCACTCCCAACCCAGAGGGAGCAATCCACCGTTTTCCGGCAGAGAACCATGGCCTCAGATTTGGAGACTCGCACGCCTTAAATTTCAGAGCAAAATCATAAGATTTAAAGAGCATGAAAAAACATGCATACAAGTTTTGCTCACCCTGAGGAATATACAGTTTCACTTGAACAAATATGACGTCCAAACAATCAACATTTGTTTTTCCTGTAACAATGCTATGAATTACATAAAAGCATTTTGACTGATTGGAACTTGGAACTGTATGCTAATTGGTCAAAGTCCCTGATTAGCGAGCGGCTGCTTCTCATTCTTGAAAACAGCTGAAATGTGAAAGTTTCAGCAACACTCAGTACCTGTGAATAATCTAAGAGATGTTTTAAGTCGATGATCCTATACTCGTTTATCTACAGGCTGTTAGGAACCTTAACATTTCATTTTTTGTGTGAGCATCAGCTGAAATCAGTAAACAGATCTGCGTGGTTTCATCAGTGTACAACAGGAGACATCTTTGAACATAATGTTCTTGAAAGTTTCACTGCCCAAAAAAACAAAACAAATGTCCATCTTTTGTTGCAGTCCTTGAAAGTTACAACACACTTGCATCATCTTTTCCTAAATATTAAATTTCCCTGGTGTGTGTGTGTGTGTGTGTGTTTGTGTTAGGGAGAGGGAGCATATGTGTTCATGTGTAACAATGTTTATGTGTCTTTCTGTGACAATATGTGTTTGAGACAAAGACCGTGTGTGAGAGATTGAGCACACGTGTATTTGGATTTTCTTAGGAGAGACAGAGGGAGACAGCGTATGAGTGTGTGTGTGTGTGTGTGTGTGTGTGTGTGTATGTGTGTGTGTGTGTGTGTGTGAGTGTGTGCGAGACAGCAAAGTGAGGGAGTGTATGATAAATATTCAGTGTTTATCAGCATGTCTAGGGGTGTTAGCCGAGGTCAGGGAGAGAGATTCCTCCTCATTGGGAGACTGCGGATGGAAAGCAACAACACGCTTTTGGGCCCCGCGGCACTTGATTCCCGGAATCACAAACAGCATCCGGCCCACAAGCCTCCATCAGCGCTAAGCCAATATTTATTTGCTCTGATAAAACGAACACAAAATGTCATTGTTCGCCATGCAGGGTGTGTTTGCCTGTTGGATTGTTTGCCTTCCGAAAATTGGAACTCTTTAGCAGTGATATCGCCGCAGGCTGTGCTGGTGTCATTATGTCAAACGTCTGTCCACATCTTCCTATCGACTTACAAGTTAACCCACTGAGGCGATACTGGGGAAATGATTACACGATAGTGACTTTTATTTATATCCCTATGAGAAAACAAACATGTTGATTGAGATGTGTAGAGTCCTTGTGAGTTAAAGCTCTTTCCATTTTTTTCTGTTTCTGTAAGTGCTGTAAAGTTAAGTTATTTAAAAACACACCCAAAACACACATTAAACACACATTAAACATGACTTAATAGTGACGATTTCAAACACAAGTTCACAAATCAGCTTCACTATAACTCACAGCATTCACAGACAAACACTTGTCTTTATCTGGACACATTTTTCCCACAAATACAACATGCTAAAATTATTAGCACAAGCCTATGACATTTTACATTGTATAAATTAGCTTAACAGCTAGCAGACTTTTCCTCTACTCATATGAAGCCAGGGACAACAGTAACATTTAACAAAGGTGATGTTACAAAATTTGCCTCCATTACAACTCACAAGGTTCACCGACAGAACAACTGTCTTATACTAAACACATTTTCCAAACAAATATAACATGCTAATGTTATTAGCACAAGCCTATGGCATTTTACATTGTATAAATTAGCCTAGCAACGAGCAGAGATTTCTTCTACACACATGAAGCCAGGATAAACTGTTGACGAGCTGCAGCATGACGCATCCTGGGGGGCAGCGCTTGATGCATATCAACTGACAGCAGCGCCGGTATGTTTTCAGCTTAACGCTCCATATTTTCCAAAAGCCTGAGTTACATTTGATTCCCGAAGCAGTGAGGCTGGGAATGGACAGTGGCATGAAGTGCCATGGGGTGTCTAGATTACTACCATGTGGGGTTGTACATTGAAAATAATAGGGGCATATTTTTTGATCCATGCCACACACCACCAGTGCTTTTTAGCCTTCAAGCTCCCAATAATGTCTATGACATCATCAAAGTTATTCTGTCATACTACTAAAAACTCCACCACAAAAGACATCACGCAACTGTTGCAACTATGTGCAACATTGGTGGAGTGCATGTTTAAATACAGACAATCCCACATGTAGAAGCTTTAAAATGTTGCATGCATATTTAATGGAGTATTGAAATATAATGTAACTAATTACTTCAGCAGCTGAGTAATTCCACAGGATTATGTAATATTATAATATAATATTTCTCCATTGCACTATATGACCAACAAGTAAAAGTGTGCCAGGTTACTTTGCCATTCAGAAGATGAAATATACATGAATTTTTTAAGGTTTGCATAACCAAAATAATATTATTCTCACCATGTGGCATGCTTGACATTTCCCATGGCTAATAAATATATTGAATGCACCAAAAATATATTGAAGGTGGCACTCGACTATCACTGATCCAGTGAGAAATAACAACTCTCTAGTTCAATCTGTCTCTCATTCATTTTGTCTGGTCCACTTTTTGTCTCCCTTTTATTTTGCAGTCTCATCATTTACCTCTTCTCCGTTTTTTTTATTTTCCTCCCTTTCTCTCTGAACCTCTCTCTTTATTGCTCATTCTCTCCGTCATCATCATTATTTTCCTCCCTGTCTTTGACTCTCATTTTCTTTTCCTCTTGCTCTGTCTTCTTTACTCTCTCTTGGTCTCGCTGTTGCTCCCTGCTGACAAAAGCAGCAGGATGATTTTCTGAGCAACATTTCATGTCTTATCTGATGAGAATATTGTGAAAACATAAAATGTAAAAAGTGTCAGAGTATAATCTGGCCGTCTTAATGTTCCCATATTTGAATCATGGATTTCTGGCAGGCTCAGGGCTCACTGTAGCTACAGGGAGAAGAGGAGGGAAACAGGACTGGCAGGTACACAAAGTGAACAAATAACAGGAACTCATAGACAGTCTGACGGGAGCACCGGGACATTTCCTGGTGGCCTGAGGATTGTTTTGGCCTGCTGTGAACAGTCAACTTGACCAGGGATAATATAACAAGCAGGAACAAGTTGACAAACCTCTCAGGATGCATGAGGCACGGGTTTTTCCAAACCACTTTAGATAGAACCACACCCAGATGTCAAGGCCTGACTCTGCCTTTCCAGCTTACTGCTTGCAAGCGCCATTGAAAGAGACTGCTCCAAGCCTGCTAGCCCACCAATGGATGTACCCTGTTGCACTTCCTATTCACTCCCTCAGTGAAGTTTGCTGGTCTGGCGGTGAGCCAGGGGTGGTCCAGTCACTGTAGGTCCCTCTCTGTAAATTTGACAGCTGCAGTAGCTTGGAAAATAGCAATATGGGTCCTCAAAGGGATACATTGCCTATTTTAACCAGCTCTCTGTCATTCCAGTGTAGGCAGTGTGTGCAGGTCAAGTCTTAAACTTGCTCACAGCATCAAGGGAAAGCCAAACACCTGGAGCTTCCCACTCATTTGCTGGAAAAAGTCTGGCAGACCTCAGCTGGTAGATGAGCAGGAAGCTCCCAGTGCATGCGGCATGGAGCGAAGCCAAACGCTGTCCATCTGCACACACTGCACACAACATGATGACAGAGCTGGTTCAAAATCGGCTGTAGCAACTCAAATTCGGCTAGTGACTGTGTGTAGAAACAGATAAACACAGCGGAGGCATACACATGTATACAAGACAGATAGATGAACAAAGGAGGTAATAGGGCACTGAAACTTAAAGTACCACCTCTAACGAGAGGGATGAGACGGGATAGAGTTCCTTAGTGGTTTTTTTCTAATTCCGGTTGTATTCAAAGTCGCTGATCAACTCATCCTGCACCGTGTCACAGGGCGCCCTGTGTGTCGCAGCGAGTACGACTTGCAGCATTTGGCTTGCAGCCAATCAGTGGGCCTTGACGTCTGGCGCTTTTGTCAGGCAGAAGTGGGTGTGGTTTCATCTAAAGTGGTTTGGAAAAAGGATTGACGCACTTAGGGCCAGTGCTCCTACTCTTACACGTGATTGGTTGAGGGTGATGCACATGGCGACTGGCCCTTGAGTTACTCTGAAATAACTATGCATTGAATTTTAATTGGCTGGCTGACAAAGGTGAAAGTTTCTTTTTTATTTTTTTAAACTTATGATATTAATTATGCAGTTAAATTTCAATTTAAATGACTCAGAGTGTAAGTGTATGCACACAATCATTCGGCCACATAAGACAATAGAGCAATGAGCATAGGTGAAAGAGCATTTATTGTGGTCTTTAACAAGAAAATGTGAGAAAACTGTTCTAACCATGGCATCAACAATTAGTCTACAAAAGTAGTGGTTTGTATAGACAGTGTGGCCTGGGATGGAGTCAAAATCCCAGCCTGATTATTGTCTCAGTCCGCCCCTGATAACAGGAACACCAAAATGCCCCCATTGTCTTGGACTTCTCATCAAATTCAGGAACCAATTCAAGATTCCTGTTATCACTTTTAGAGCTCTGTATGGCTGGGCAACCACCAGCAGTGGGGACGGTTGGATGTATCTTGCTTCAGGCTTAAAACTAAAGGAAACTGTGCCTTTGAGATTGTGCCTTTGAGATTTTGGCTTCTAATCTTTGGAACTCAGTCCCTTTGGATTTGGGATCTGTGGACACGCTGAAAAAGCAGCACAGGACCAATCTCTTTGGACTTGCCTTTGTTTAGTTTTATTATTTTTATACTGTATTTGTTTTATGTCTCTTGCTTTGGTCTTCTATTGTGGAACACTTTGTGGCATCTATTCTAAAAAGGTGCTATACAAATTAACATTACTTACTTACTTACTCATCCAATATATCAGTACCACAAACTGAACTACCTTGGTTAAACCAACACCTTATAGATACAATCTGAATAAAACGTCAACATCTGAAGCTTCAGAAAGGTTGTATTTATTTAATATAATACAACTTTATCACAATGTGCAAACCCTAACCCTTGTAGTAACCTAAACCTGATCCTACCCTTCATTTTAACACCATGTCTTAACCCTGAAGTACATGGTTAACCTTGTAGGAGACCAGCTTTTTATACCCAGATGTGAGGTGAGCACCCATGATTGTGTGAACATGTCTTTGTCCTTAAAGGAATACTACCACAAAATGACCCTCTGTAAATCAGTTAGTCAAGCTGTGTTACCTTGATTTTTTTTTCTTGCATGCCTCCATAGAAAACTACATTTACCAACAACAAAACTATGTCAAAACATCCATTTATAAACTGTATACCCTAATGCTACATAAATTACACAGCACAAGTTGTGTGGGAGTTTGTAGACAGATGTATTGATATAATTTTGCTGTTGTTAAACATGGTGGTAAATCAATATGTGATTGCAAGAAAAACATTTCTTTACAGAGTCAATGTAGCATGGTATGACTTACTGATAGGCCAACAGTCCTTTTGTGGGTCAAGTATACCTTTAAGTAATGTTAATCTATAAGGGTGGGGTTACCCTCACACTACCCCTCATCTGGTATATCAGTATTAGGAACATGTGTTTATAAAGACCTTCATTAAAGTAACCTGTAACCTGTACCTTTACTATGGAACCTAAAGCCCCATTTCCACCAAGCAGTCCAGTTCAGCTCAGTTCAGTTCAGTTCTTTTCTTCAGATTCTGTGAAAAGTTGTGGATGGTACCAATGGAACTGTTCCATACCATCCCCATTGTTGGTCACCCTCTGTTGGGGTACCTAGCACAGAGATCATGTACGAAAAGGTGGAGCTGTGAACACAACAGCCTGTTGATTGGTCAATAGAGGATGGACACTCTTGCTAAGGGCAGTGCTGCGGCTGGTTTTGAAGCTCATGTAACCACTGTTAATAGCAGATAGATAGCAGAACAATAGCACACACACACATATAGTCATTTTTCACAAATGATAGATGAAGGTAAAGGGCCTGACTGAACCTTTACAGACAAGCAGTCAATGAGTCCCATTACAAAAAAGTTGATCTAAAGGTTGAGCTTGAGTATGTGTTGATGACAAGGTGATGTAACATGTTTTCTAGTTGTGGGTTTTCTGCCTACTCATCACCTGTGGACGCTTGTCATTCTGCCATGATGAGCACTGACATGTTTGTTCTGATGGCCACATGTGGTGATGTTCCTAATTTGACGCCAGTCTAATCAGTCTGTTAAAAACTAACTGCATTCAGGATTGCGTTTGATTGCTTTCACACTGTACACTTTCAAACCAACACAATTTGATTCCAACCCAAATGTCACCGGTCAGGTCCTTTACCAAGAGGATTTACATGCAATCAAGCTGTCTCTCCCCTGACAGCACCAGTCGTATATACCTCACAACAAAGAGCCTAAAGTCTGCCAGCAGTTCAGCACTGCCTTTGGCTTATCAGTAAGGTGAAAAAAATTCATGTAAGACATGAAACAAATCACTTCATATGACACTGCTGTTCACTTTGGCAGCATACCAGGCACCCTGCTGAGTGTCTGTGAAATTAGGGAGGCTCTAACAGGGCAGATAGCTTTGACTTAAGCACAGACCTCTTTTGCAAACTTGATTTGAGTGACAGAAACGCTGAAGCTGTGGTAAATTGCACCTCAAACTGACTACTATTTCTGACAGGAGATTTTCTCTACACTAATCCTTTTGATGACTAAGATGATTAGTGCCAATCAAAGAGAGGGCAGACACAGGTGCCCAGTCAGTTTTTTCCTCTTGAGATCTGCAGTTACAAAACCCGAGAGACATATCACATCTGCAGTGGAGGCAATGCCATTATTAATTATTAGAATGATGTCGGGTGAGTCATTTAGCTGGTGTTACATATCAAGCTTTAAAATACTAATTAGTCACTTGACAGTGAGACCACAAGACTTAAATCGGACATTTTCAAAATGGGCCTTCCAGGATACAGCGACCTTTCGGCAAGGCCATCAATACAAATGATAACAATAGTTAAACTCTTCACGTTTTAAACATAGACTGCAAATAAAGATTGACATCGCATCTCAACTTCCTCCTAATGTACAAAAATGAAGCCAAATTGGACCGCTGCCATCTTCCACTGGTGACATCATTTGGAGCCAGAGTGTGTACAGCACAGACCTTGTCCATGGTATTAAGTTCGCACTCATACACCCATCTAACCAAATACGATCGGCACCATTTATTGCAAGCACAGTAATTGATGCACACAGCTGTCAGTCATGATGTTAAACCTCCTTTTTATATCATCAAATAAGTAGTTTTAGCTTGGCCCATGTCCCATCTGCTGACATAGAGGGGGCAGGGTTTACTGCAGCCAGCCACCAGGTGGTGATAAAAATGTTTTGGCTTCACTTTTCAGGAGCTGTCATGTCCTTCATTTTTATATACAGTCTACGGCTTTATAGTACATACAAGATGGTAATTGATTTATTAATATTTTGTTTAGCATGGTATTCCCACTTAAAAGTAGGCTAAAACAAAAACGAACGAAAAACTCTGTAAAGGGGCTAGAAGCAGATCTACTCTGTCTCCATCAGTAAGAAATTAGAAATAGACTAGTTAATAGTTGAAGAGCAGTGTGCATCAGGATGGCTAATGTTAGCAGTAAAGGGAACATGGGAAAGACTCAGCCATACAGTGGCATGCAAATTTTGGGCACCCCTGGTCAACGTTTTTTGTTTCACCAAAACAAACCTTCTTCCATGAAGGTCATATTTGTACAGATGTCCCTGCACAGTAGAGCAGTGCACAACCACTCCAGAGCCTGATAAATCTTTCTGCAGGTCTTTTGCAGTCAAACAGCGGTTTTGATTTGACTTTGCAGATATCCTAAGAGCAGCTCTCTCAAAAAGTTTTCTTGGTCTTCCAGACCTCAACTTGACCTCTACAGTTCCTGTTAACTGCCATTCTTACTTACTGAACCTGAAAACACTTTCCTACCTTCTTATAGTCTTCCCTTGCTTTGTGGGCATTACTAATTTTAGTTTTCAGAGTGCTAGTCAGCTGTTTCGAGGAGCCCATGGCTGCCAATTGTTGGGACAAAGTTTCAGGAGTCAGAGTATTTTCTAAAGCTTTGAAATTTGCATAACCTGGCCTTTCCTAACGATGAGTGTGAACAAGCCAGAGCCCTAACAAGCTAATTAAGGTCTAAGACCCTGGTAAAAGTTGTCTGAGAGCTAAAAGGTCTTGGGGTGCTCAAACTTTTGCATGGTGCTCCTTTCCCTTTTTCACTCTAAAATTGTACAAAACAAAAATAATACACCAATTTTGCTTAAAATCTAAAAAAAGCAAGTTTTATCTTTACCTTCATGCCTTTTGGAAATCAGTTCATTATCTACTTACTTAACTATTCACAGTAAACAAAATTTTCACCAGGGGTGCCTGAACATTTGCATGCCACTATAAATGTCTTTGGCGCATCAAAATCCATGAGAATCAGAGTTTCAGAATGATTAGTGACGTCAGCATCTTTTGTTTGTTTATGTTGTTAGCTTGTTAGCTTGTGGCCTAACTGGCAGTGGCTACCATAGTGTAAGTGATTTTGAAACACACAATAATATCTGCTACAATGGGGGTTTTGGTAGGTAGTGGAAGGACTGCACACTCTTCCATGTTTGCTGTCAAAACTTTCACTATGCCAATGCAAACTCTGTTCTCTATACTGACAAGTCTGCTCTGCACTGGAAGTTGTAGGTTTCTTTGTCGGTGTTGTGTCAAAGACTGTTCCCCCTTTGATATGTGTTACCATATCTGACAGCAATTGGCTTTCGTATTGGTGGCGAACTTAGGGTAGCACACACACATCGACCCTTTCAGTAGAAGAATATGAAAACACATTCTTTTCACAGTTTGGAACGCAGCAGCGTGCATCCTATGCCATGTGACGCCATGTAACAGGGAATGACCAACAGCCTGTAGATATCTTTCCCTTCATCTGTGAATATCAGTCCATAGTAAATATGGAGGAGACGTTGATGATTTCAGCGTAGGGTATGCTATGGACAATATTTTAGGCCTAAGACACACTACAAAATTGCTGGAAGAAGATCACCTCTGCACTCAGGACCTCTGGTAAGTAAGCTATGACACAGTGCTCGTTATAGTCACTTAGCATCCCAGACGCCTGTCTCCACGCTCTTGAAAGATGGCACAGAGTATAGCACAAGAGTAGCACCCAGTGCTCGACCTTGCATTTTCCCATCGGTTGAAGACACGGTATGTGTACAAACCCATGAACAGAAGAAAAAAAACATACATTTTTGAGTGGAAGAGAACTCTAGCTTCAGCTGCATTGTTTCAAATATCTGCTCTGTTGTTTTGTTCCTAAATGAGTCATTTTTATTATACGGAAAATCTATTTATTGAACCAAAATCAACAGCTCAATCATGATCATCCTGACCACCTGTCCAGCAGCATGACAAACTCCGGAAGAACAGATGATGTGACACCATTTTTAAAGTGACTAAATCCGATGCCAGTTGGCTGCATAATGTTTGCTTTTTGTTTGTTTATGTGATATGCTTATTCTCTGAGTGTCAAATAGATCTCTTACAGCAGATTATTTCACGGGCATTTCGAGTGCTCAGCGAGTGCCAAATAATGGGGGTTGGCAGCATTTAACAGTGGCTTTGTGACGTCCTCCCATTGGAGCTTTAAAACACTTAATATATTGAACATTACGGCATAAATACAGTGTTTTATGGCCATCCATAGCAAATGGTTAAACACTTAGATTCAGGTAGAAAACAGTCAGCTCTTTGAGGCAGTTCTTAAATAATTCTCCTTAGAGCTACACTAGGTAACTTTTATAAAAATAAGTTTTGACGTCTGTGCTGAAACTGTCACTGTACTCACACAGCAATACATGAGAAGATAATCTGTGACAATAATCATGTTCCTACTCCTCGTCAGGGTGCTTCTACTAGCTTTTGCTAGAATCCAAAACAACATATCAAAGCCAAGGAGTCTCCAAAACAACTGTCAATCATGTCAATTATTGCTTATGATCTGCAGTCAAACTGTCCCACGAGGCAGCGCTGAGCAAATATGAATCAAGATTCTGTTACTACATTGCCTATTTCTTACCTCAAATGTTTTCAGAAACATATTTAGTGTACTGTTTAGCTGTAAATATGTCTCTGAAAACATGTAAGGTGAGAAATTGGCAATGCAGTAACAGAATCTTGATTCATATTTGATCAGCCATGCCTTGTTTGACGGTTTGACCACAGTTCACAAGCAGTGACTGACATGACTGACAGCTGTGTTTGCAATTCCTCGGCTCTGATTGGTTGTTTCTGTGTAGCCATGCTATTAAAAGTAAAATGAAAAGGCATAAGAACATGTTTTTTTTCACAGATTATCTGTCTCTGTTTGGCTACACTGACAGCTTCAGCTTGCTATTTTTCTAAAAGTTTCCGACCATAGCCTTTCACACAAAAACTATATGACCACTGGATCTTGGTACAGTCAACAATACCAAGAGCTGAAGAAGAAGACTGTTGGAAGGATAAACTGTGGTGGTATGAAGGTGCCAGGTTATAATGGCTGCTCTGTACAACTGCATGGATAAGACTGGATGTTAAATGTCGGTGAAGATGGACTGGTCTAGTCCGGTTGCCTATGATATTGTACTTAAGATTACCATGACCTGGATAACTGAGAATCTTCACTGACATGTTGGCGATAAGTTTGGGAAGAATGCCTTTTGACTGGTGCATGAATTTAAAAGAACATCAAGAAGCAAGCAAGTCTGGTTGCCTACAATATAACACTTAAGAGTAGATGTTACCACAAGTAAATGAGCTGCCGATTTTCAAGCATGAAAAAAGCAACTCATACCAATCAGCTATGCAAGTGTGACTTCTGCACTCTGCCTAAACTCCTTCAATTTGTCACAAAAAAATCACAGACGTTAAAAAAATAACAGCTACGTGAAGTCAATCGTTGGTTTATGGACTCCCGATTTGAAGCCTTGAGTTTAGCATTTCAGGCTGTCACCATCTTGGTGTCCTGGAGCCAGAAGCGACCATATTTGTATGACAAGCTGGTGCTGTGAAGCGAGGGGTAGATCCAGTGGCATAAGGAAGTTACGATAGGCTCCAGTGCACACTATTATGACGGGCCCTAGAGCACGCTGTGTGGCATGTATTGTCCTGACATAAATAGAGACTTGACATTGGACAACATACATATCATCTAGCAATCATCATCTCATATCTGAGAAAGTAACACATATATAGGTAGATTTTATATATTATATAGGCTGACTATTTAAAAAAAAGGAAAAAAAAACTATGACGCAGATGGATTTGACTTTTTAAGGACATATATAGCAAATGTCACAGTTTTTAATGTAATAATATTCTCTTCTTTTATCATTTATCTTCAAACACATGTATATTAGCAGGTGATTCCAATCTGAATCACTTGCAAGGTCCCGCTCTTTCTACGGGTCCCTCCACCCCAGGGGCCCCAGTGCAAACGCACTGTCTGCACTATCTATTTACACCCCTGGGAAGATCTGTAAAATGTAAACATATAGCCCCCTGCATCCAGTTGCCATAAAGGAGGAAAAACATTTTTTGTACCAGGCTGTAAACATGTTTATTTTCTGCTGTAAATTTGGGCACTTCAACATGGTGGTCCATGGGAGATTTACTTGTTTCTGAGCCAACCTCAAATGGCCATTCAGAGTACTGCAAATGTTGGCACTTCCGCCTTGGCTTCTAATTTCAGTCCCCGAGTCTGCTGCTTGCAAAAAAATCCACTGCTGCACATTTACATTTTCCTAGTTTTGCAACCTGTCTTATGTCTTATCTAGTACAGTGAACACACTCTTCGCCTAGCTGTGCAGTTACAGACAAAAAAATAAGCCTTTTTTGTCAGTTTCATAGTTTGATTATTGTTTCACTGCAGCTGAATTGAATATTTTCATGTCAACACATCACTGCTTTTGGCTCACTGTCACTCATAACGAAGCCAAAAAAGGAAATACTGTGTAATTCTTTGCCAACAAATAAACACTTGGATGAAAAGTGATGGAATCTTAAGAAATATAATATCCCATGCAAAGCATGATGAAGGCAAATGTAATGTAGAGAGGCATTACTAAATCACCTTTTACACAGATCACAGCTGCTGTCAAAGTAAAACATTATTTCATTGGTACGTATCATGTTGGCAGCCGTCTATTCCTTTACACTCAAGTGTTCAACAAATACAGTAATAGGATTTCTCCACTAGCACAGTAGGGGAGGGACAGAAAGGATTTTGGTTTTAGTCTTCTGTGAACATTTTTCTTCTAAATAAAATCCACATTTGCTGAAAGCTTACTGTAAATACGAATGCTTGAAGCTAAACCTTCTTTAACATTGAACTTGTGACTGTTTCATTGATTTGTTATTGCATTTCTCCACAGTATCACTTCTAATTATACCCCTGTATCAGGAGGGAACTCAAAGTACAGTCTTATTTTAAACCAGCAATTTAATGAGGAGCCCCTCTATGATCTCCATCCCTACCACCACTAAACCACTAAAGATTAAAACCCCTTATTAGCCCTAAATACTGAATATGTCTCCATAAAGGAGGCCTGCTGAAGTCGAGGCAAACCAGGGAACAAGATTAGTCCAGTGCATGTCGCCTGCCGCGTGCTCTGTTTGTCAGCTTCAATTATCCATAACACTCAGCCTTAATCCTCATTGCAATTAAAATTCCAATTAGAATTGGAAAAACATATCCAGACACACAGAGAAGGAAGAGGGATTGGTAAATATTGGCCCACCACAGTGTCAACACTCAGAGTCGCAGTAGGAGGACACGAAGTAAAATACTGTGTACAATAGCTGGGGGAATCATCTCGGAATATAAATGCTCAATGCATATGCAATAGCCATTAGCGGCATAATGTTGGATAAATAAGGGTACATTGATTTCCTAAATGAAGAAATTGGATAAGGATGATTGCATTAGCATATTTTAGATAGCAATGCAATCACTGCAAAATTCATTTTCATCTCATTATCTGCCATTGATAACTAATCTGATAAAGGAAGTGAATACTTGCATTTTCCATAAGCTGTTTTTGCGGTGCTTAGCATACTGTATGGAGCTGCTCACATACAGTGCATACAGTCATGAACTGAGTACAAAAGGCTTTAGCTGCACTAATAAAAGGTTTGTTCACTCAAATCACAAACAGGACATATTTTGTTCCTCACCTCAAGTAGCATCTGGTGATGCAGATAGTTGGGATTTTATTTGCCCAAGTTTTGAGATACCCATCTATAAGATGTCTGCCTCCGATAGCAACTCAGCCTTACCAGAGACACTGTCCTCATTATTCTGAAAAATTCAGAAACCTCACTGGGAACAGTTTTCAGAAGAAATACCTTTGACTGAAAAAACAGCCCCAGTGAAAGTGGTTGACAATGAGGTATCTCAAAAGCATCTCCAGTCAGCTAGGGAGGAGCACCCAGAGTGTTAGCTGCAGGCCAGCAGCTGTGTTTTGGTACAGAGGAGTGTCAGAATTCATCATATAAATATGGTTAGGTTATTGCATTCATTATTTTTGTCCCATTGACACTCTTGGGATGCTGCATTGGACATTGTTTCAGGTTCACTGTATATATACTGTACATATATACTGTGTATCCTTGTGTAACCTCATGCAGTGCAAAAATGAAGTTGTCAGGCCCAGGAGTGGAGCCAGACATTGTAAATATTATGGGCTCAGCTTGTCCAGGGGCATGCCCCCCTGGGGAGATCCTCAGGATGGGCATGGCATGGCATGAATGATTCCAGTCACCTCTCTGTCAGCTCTGCTAAAGCTGGGCTCTTATGTCTACTTTGCAAGTCTTGGTGGTGCTTTTTGTGGTTGGCTTGGACAGTGGTGGTGTGTGGCTATGAATCACTCATGATGAGGCAATCAACTCACCAGTCTGTAAACTCCTGTCTGTAAAGAGCCCAACAAAGCTTTGGGTTCTGCTAGTGTCCTTGTCACTACTGGTAGCATGAGGCAGTACCTGCAGCCCAATCAGGTTGCACAGGTAGTCCAGCTCCTCCAGGATGGCACATCTGTATGTGTGGTCACAAGAAGGTTTGCTGTGCCTCCCAGCACAGTCTCAAGAGCATGGAGGAGATACCAGGAGACTGACTGTTACATGAGGAGAGCTGGACAGGGCCGTAGAAGGGCATCAACCCAGCAGCAGGACTGGTATCTTCTCCTTTGTGTGAGGAGGAACAGGAGGAGCACTGCCAGGGCCCTACAAAATGGCCTCAGGCAGGCTGCTGGTGTGCATGTTTCTGACCACACTTTCAGAAACAGACTCCATGAGGGTGGCATGAGGGCCTGACGTCCTCTAGCCGGACCTGTCCTTACAGCCCAGCACTGTGCAGCTCGATTGGCAGGTCCAACATTGGCGCCCCATTCTCTTCACAGATGAGAGCATGTTCACACTGAGCACATGTGACAGGCGTGAAAGAGTCTAGAGATGCCATGGTGACATTATGCTGCCTGTAACATCATCCAGCATGACCAGTTTGGTGGTGGGGCAGTGATGATCTGGGGAGGCATGTCCTTGAAGGGTCGCACACACCTCCATGTCATAGTTGATGGTACCCTGACTGCAGTTAGGTACCGGGATGAAATCCTCAGAGTGACTGTCAGACCTTACACTGGTGCAGTGGGCCCTGGGTTCCTCCTGGTGCAGGACAATGCCCGGCCTCATGTGGCCAGAGTGTGTAGGCAGTTCCTGGATAACGAAGACATTGATGCCATTTACTCTCATTCCCCTGACGTAAATGACGTAAATCCAATTGAGCACCTATGGGACGTTATGTATCGGTGCATCCAATGCTGCCAAATACCCCCACACTCCATCCAGGATCTCACTGATGCCCTGATCCAGGTCTGGGAGGAGATACTCCAGGACACCATCCAGCGACTCATCAAGAGCATGTCCAGATGTTAATGTATGGGTTGCTGTATTAAAATTCATGCAAGTTGGATCAGCCTGTGATTTCAATCCAGCCCTCAGTGGGTTGATGATTTTGATTGCCATTGACGTAATTTTGTTCTCAACAAATTATACAATGTACATCAGTAACCAGTTTCAGCTTGAATAATTCTGTCATCAAGCTCTGATGTGTGATTTAAGTATTCCATTATTCTGTTTGAGCAGCGTACTGTAGATTTTACCCATTAAACAATGTTATTCATATTGTAAAACTGTGTGTTTTCTCATTTTAAATTGTGTCCACAAACAGATTGTTTCCGCCCCCATGACACTATGACTAGTCACATAAAATGCTCTGAGGGGAGCTTTTTTTCCCTCGTCATAATTTGGTTGAACTCACCCTTTAAGTCTGACCTCTTGTCAGAGTTCAACATTGTTCTCAAATGACTGTCTTCTAGACCAAAAACAAAATGTAAGTGTGAACAAAATCTGAATATTAACCAAAGCTACAGCAAACTGGGAGACGTATACTCTAATTATCTGCAAAATACATTAAAAAAAAACAACCCACATTATTAAGATATGAACAAAACACAACAGCACAGTGTTATCAGCCGTCAAAATCAAAGCCCATCTGCTTCAAAGCCCTCTTGTTCTTATAAACTTTCATAGTTTGGGGCCTAAGAAAGTGTCTGTTTTCTATATTTATCCCAGATGAATATCAGTTTGCCTGCTCTCTAAGCCAGCACCACAGTTCAATATCCTGCTGTGTGTTAAGGGACGAGTGAGAGACTAAGAGAACACAAAAGAACAATGAGAGAGAGAAATGTTAGACATACATTGCTCGCATAAAGAGACGCACGCGCGCACGCACACATGTTCATATGCACGCACACAGCCCCTTGCAAACACACATAAAGACACACAATGAGATACACCAGAGACACGCAGATGAAACGCTTTAAGAAAAAAAGAGCCCTTTTATTGGAGAAAAAAAATGGATGGGGGAGAAAAAAAATAGTAAAATGCAGAGAAAGCCCAGAGTCAACCACAACTTCAGAGCTTCACACATGCCAGGGTGAGAGCTTGGCTGCTGGGGGAATGTGTCAAAGCGAGGCCCCTGTCTGAGGAGATTTAGGCCTCAGCCAGAGATGAAACGAAGCCTAACCTCAACACAGAGCCTTGCGGTCTTCTGCCTCACTCTGTGTGTGTGAATGTGTGTGTATATGTGTGTGTGTCTGTTAACACATTTGTCCCTGCATGTCTCCGGGAAACTATCATAATGCGTGCATGCATGTGTGAGTCCATGTGCGTACACCAATCCTTTTGTGTGGATATATGAATGAGTCCTACAGCATGTGTGTTCGTGTGTGGATTCTTTCATGCATGTGTGTGTGTGTGTGAATCGCCCTGCATGAGCGTTGTGTGTGTGTGTGCGTCTCACCACACTCCCCTCCTTCAGATCCCTCAGCCTCGGTTCTGCGGTCCAGATTTCATTAGCAGCCCTCTGGCTTCCCATCCGCCATCTGAATCTAATCCTTTGGCTTCCTTTGACATGCATCTGACTAATGAACGTCAATATTTTGGTTAGAGCGACCAGGATGTAAAGACCGAGAGCCTCGGTTAGGGTGAGAGGAGCAAAGGAGTGATGAAAGGATTGTGTATGTGTGTGTGCTTGTGGATGTATTTAGTGTCTATGATGAAAAAAAGGTATTTGGTTATTGTAAAAGAAAATGGGGAATTTTCAATCTCGCCATCACAATGATTAAGTTTAACCAACTGCTGCATTATGTGTGAGGGCTTTAATTTAAAGTCCAGCAATAGTTTTCCAAAAAAAAATCTCAAATCAAAAGAATGCTTATTAAATTTGAGTGATTAAAATACCAAAATTTAGAAGCTCACGTTGTAAACAGGTGACATTTGGAGAACTTTTGTATTCCTACTGACCAATTTATTCAACAAAAAGTCTGCAAGATCCAGTTGGGACTGGAATTACAGAGTAGAAGGAATGGGCAGGTCCTCACTTTCTGTGTAAACTTAAATACGATACTTTTTTTTTTTACATGTAGCCTGTCATATTAAGACATATAGTCATGTCTAAGAGACATGCTGAGTATGGAGGTACACCACCTACCATCAGACAAGAACATCGATAAGAACTCTTTAGCACTGGATTATGTTCAATGACAGAATTGTCACTTTGTCTGCACATGACAACAAAAACATATTAAAGATTAGGAAAACATTGTGGTGGTGTTTAACTTCCTGAGACTCGCACTTTTGTTTGGTATGCATCTTTAATTCCTCGTAGCTATTTGGGATCAGTGGGGCCTCATAAGTATAAAAAAAATAAACATTGTCAGCGATAATCAGGTCCCATTGTCCTCAAACAAGACGATAATTAAGTCCCAATGTCTTCAAACGGGTACTTCCTAATTAAGAGTGTCTTAGCTTGTTACTGTTGCTAAAATTGGTAAATAAATGAAATGTGATCAGGTTTTGGACCTTGTCCACTTTTGTGTCGGGATCGGCTGCAGACTGACTTGGCAGCGATGGCTGCCATCTTGTTTTTACATGGATTAGTGTATTGTGCTCTTACCTCCACTAGATGGTACAAAATAGTGTCCATGAACGAGGACAACAGGTCTAAGTTAAGTAGAATGACATATAACGTCCAGTTAACCCAAAATGTGATGTCCACATATGAGGACACAGGGTCTCAGGAGGTTAATATATTATGGTTAAGATGTGGTTAGGTAATTAATTAGGTAATAGTTTTATGTATGACGGGATGCAAAGTGGTCTCAGGCATTAAAAGAGGGACACTCATCCACTGCCCTGAACAGCTAGCCAACATGGATGGAAGTCAACGGGAGACTGCACTGTACATGTTTGTGTGGTTGGTTGTACTTTTCATGGCTGTGATATAGTCATCATACTGTGTTCTGTAGGGATTTTTCAGGTGCTAGTATACATTTTTGGTGCAGTGATTTTCAGTCTGTTTGCGCTGAAACTGTATCTGAAACTTAATTCTTATCTATTTTAGTAGAGTTAGTGTACAGGGCTTGTGTATATCGCTTGTCCTGGATCAGATGTGAAAAAGGCTTCTCCCCCCCTGAACATCAGCAACTGTGCTGCTGGAGCCCTGAGAGGCATGAGGCAAGTGAGAAAAATACATTTTTGGAGAATCATTTTCTAAGTCTTATCTAAGTGTTTTTTTTTTCCTGTGTTTATGATAGATAAATAAATAAATAATCTGTTGAACAGGTGGGGAGAAAGTTTTGCCAGTTGACAAAAAATCCAGGATTATTTTTCTAAGTTACTTTTTTCATCCCTGAAAACTGTAAAAAAAAAAATACAATAAAATAAAATAAAATAAAACAAATTTCAAAAAAATTAAAATACATTTTTTTTCATTTATCTTTTTAAATTTTTTTTTTGTCAGTACTATTAGTGTTTCATATTATACTACTGTAAAGCTTTTTTTTTTCCTTCCAGGTGAGTTGCACTCAAAACACAAGGTAC
Source organism: Cephalopholis sonnerati (assembly GCA_019142605.1). NCBI lineage: Eukaryota > Metazoa > Chordata > Actinopteri > Perciformes > Serranidae > Cephalopholis > Cephalopholis sonnerati. The sequence goes on from JAGQAX010000019.1 coordinate 31,874,037, forward strand.
ATATTACATATTGTGTGTTAGTAAGTCATGTAGCATAATCTGAGCTGGTAATGGCAGTATGGCTATCACTAACAGCAGAGTAGCGTCAATTTAAATGCATTCCCAGCAAAAAAGAGAGACATGACAGTAATGTTGCATAACTTACTAACACACAGTTTACATATATAATATAACTTTCGAGAGAAATTATTCTGGCAAAACATTTTTTTACATGGCAAAAGTTTTTTCCCCCAAATGAAAAAAGTAGCTTAGAAAGATTATTCTGGCAAAACTTTTTTTTTTTTTAACCCATTTTTAAGTCATACACACAGGAGACAAAAAAAAAAAAAAAAAATCGTCAGACTTAGAAAATACATCACCAGATTTTTTTTTTTTTTTCCCTCACTTGCTTCTCAGGGTTTCCGTATGCTTCCTTGGTTCATTTTGTCCATATTCTTGTTCCTAAACATTCACTTTCTTCATGTTACTTTTCTCTCACATTAGATCTGTTATGTGTTTCTGCCATCTCTGTACCACTCATCACTTGGTGTGTCTTGTCATTTGTAGATGCAACTTAGGGAGAATTTCAGAGTGCTTGGTTTGCTGAAACAAATCTCCCCTCTAATCCAAAGATGTACGCAGCATTGTCATGGCAGAATGAGAAGATACATGATATGAGCTGATGCAGTCCAGCCCCAGGAAATACTGGAGCAGTTGGTGTAGCGGGACTGAACGAACGAAGGGGGGGGGAAAAGTGTGTCTGTGTGTGTCAGCAGAGAGAGAAGGCTTCAGTTAAAGTGAGAAGAGACTCTTGACACTTGTAAGTGAGAGAAGACTGGGAAGTGTGTATATGTCTTCTCTCCTTTTTTTTTAACTTCTCTTTGCCCAGAGAAGATGAACTGAGTTCATATGCTCCTTTTCAGCAACTCCTTCAAAATCACTCAGTTACACACTTCACACCTGGGAGCTACTGAGTACAACCACAGTATTATACTGTTGGCTCTGAATGGTTCCACTTGGAGCAGTTAGGGATTAAGCACTTCCCTCAAGAGCAGCTCACTGGTAAAAGGAAGGAAGAAAGCTCTTTCTCTCCCCTTATTCCCAGATTCTCTCAGTCACCCGAGGGATTAGAAACAGTGACCATCTTTTCATAAGCCTGTTTCTCACCAGTCGTTTCCCCTCAGTATATGCTACGGCCACCCTTGTGTGTCTGAGACAGTGAAGAGAGACAGAGCGTAATGAATTGTTATCCTCGGGCAGCTCGGGCTAAATTTTGGGATTTAAGTAAATATTCAGTGTGCTCTTAGACATGTGCTAACATTTGGCAACGAGGCCAAGACAGGGCATCACACATGTGAGATATTACACTAATAAATGCCAACATGTTCTCATCTAAAGTCTTCACATATCGCCGCTTTGTCAGTGGACTTTAACGTCTACACATTAAATGCTACGTACCCCTTGGCATCTGCTATAGACAGTACATCAACAAAAGCACATGGTTAGGCTTAGGTAACAAAAGCCAACACATTCTCTACAATGTGAAAAGGTACCCTGGGTGCATTGGTTGTTACTGTCAAGTTCTGCCTGTTACATGCAATGTCTTTTTCAAAACACACTAACATTTTCACAGGAAACGTACTGTTTGCATATAGTCTCTTTCAAAATAAATGCACAGTGTTGGTACAATGCTGCATGTGGTTGGGTTTAGGAAAAAAAGAACAGGGTTAGGGTTTCTAATCTTATGGGAAGCAAACACCAGCCTCCCAGGTGAAAGTCGGTTGTTGTTGTGTTGTCTTTGCAGAGCCGTAGCCTACACACATGGTCTACGCCGTTGTGAGCATTCACACTTGGTCAGTGGTGTGTCTGTGTAACAAAACACTAGTCGACAGTGGGGGTTCTTTGAAGTGCTGTTAAGTTTAGATGATTCAAAACACGCCCAAAACAACAATTTCAAACACAAGTACACAAATGTGCTGCAAATGCTAATGTTTTTAGCACAAGCCTATGGCATTTTACATTGTATAATTTAGCCTAATGGCTAGCCCACAGGGTCCCGCCCCAGGCATTGTTAAACTATAACACTAAGTGGCTGCGTATCATGCTGATGTGAAAGGACGCCTTTTTTTGTTGGTGTTTGACACTGGAAGTCACTGCCCAAGCACCAGATTTTGACGACTTCAAAGTTAGACCAGGTTGCAAAAGCACGTGGTTAGGTTCAGAAAAAATATCATGGTTTGGCTTCACATTCATATGGGAAGCAAACACTGGCCTCAAGGGTGAAAGTCCGTGGTTTGTTGGACCCATCCACCACCACTTCCGCTGCTGTTACATGCAGTGTTTCCAACTGATGCCGACCAGCAGCATATTATACCAACACAACCGATGCTATCTGGAAATGTTATGAATTGATGCCATCCATCTGCGTATCATACTGCTGCGACAGGTGCTGTTTGACCACTGTTGGGATACCATGACACTGCGAAACGATCCATCCGCCTGTTTTACAAATTGACAGCACCCAGCAGCATATCATACCGCCACAAAAGGTAGCTTTTGGCGTCAGTGTGTGAAGCTGAAATCACTGACAAAGCAATTGTATTAAATGACTTCAGAATAAGAACAGGCTACAAATGCGGTCATCATATTTATTTAGTTACTTTTTTAATTGAAAACCTGGCATATAATGGTTATAGGTTGAACTCCTTCAACCTGGGCATATGTTTATGTATGTGTGAATTACACTTTAAACTTATACTTCTAATTTAAAATATGTGTACCAATGTGTATCTTTCACACTCAAATATGAGGCATGCTGTACTGCACTAGACACTGATAAACCTTCAAGCAGCAGAAGCCTTTTAGAAAGATGAATATACAGCACAGCCTGCACTCCAGCTCTGAAACAGGCGTGCTGATACATAAACGTTGGCTTATGCAATAAAGTCCGTGCTGCTGTTTTCTAATTTAAAAACATTGGCTTTGGTTTTTTGAGCAGATTCAGGCTAAAAAATATTGTTAAGACTCTGGCCAGAGTGAACGGCGCTGTGTTGGACATGAGCCAAACTCTCAGTCCCATGCGGTACTCTGTTACATCGTATGCGCTATAGCATCCTGTGGCAAACATCCACCGTCTTTTTTACCCTTACAAAGCCAGCCCACAAATAGTCATTGTGGTCTGGCAAGGCTCAACAGGCATTCTAGAGACAGGTCTAATTTCAAACAGACTGTAGAATAAATGATTGACATGTGCTCTCCTTCGCTGGGATGTAATGTAAACCTTTCCTGCACCTGATTGGAAGAACATGCCGTGCGCTGGATTGTCACTGATCTTCACTTTTAGTCTTCAGACTGGATATATTGTGCTCTTCATGTGAACATTTTTGAGAGGCTGATGGTCTCCTTCTTTTCCCAGTGGCTGTTGACACTATCAGATCTTGACTTGGACTTAATGGTAGATGAGGCCTGGTTTAACACATTGAAAACAAGCTAATTAGATTCTCTATGGGGAGTTTTTAAATTGATGGAAATCCAAATACAAAATAATCTGCACAAACATCCACTCCATCCCTATCCTGGAGTGACCAGATGGTCGGGGTGATCCAAGCTGGCAAACAAATTGTTCGTGTGACCTCGCTTTAAGACTTCGAGACAGATATACTGTGAATAGGAAGAGAGAGAGAAAGAAAGAGGTAGAGGAAGACTGAAAGGCACTACAGCGTCAGACTATGGGAGCAGAATGGACAGTAGCAGCTCGCTGATATGAAAGAAAATGAGACTTCAGGAAAACAGAGAAAATCTGAAACATAAAGATTTAAAAAATAAGACTGGACGGTGAAAAGAGGGACAGTTTTTTAAGTGCGTACATGTGCGTGCGTCACATCCCATTCTTAGCAAGCCTTCAATCAAGATGTGATTTACAAGCCTGGGTTTCTGTTACCACATTTTACTGCCTACAGGCCTGTGAGCAGGGGCTTTTATTTGGCAGGAGCTTAAACTCTAAGAGTAACAAGTTGGGGTTTTTTATTTGGCAGCGGTTTCCAACTGCAATGGTTTTCTTCAGGTTTCCTGACCGCAGAGCAGAGGGGGAGGACGGGGGAGGGGGAGGAGGGGGGTCTAGGGGAAAAAAAGAGGAGGAGGAGGAGAAAAAGCAGGCAGATCACAGCAGCAGCAGCGGGACGAGGAGAGTGGGAGAATGAAGAGGGAGACGGCGGTGTGATGATGTGATGTGAAGGTTTGTGTTTGTGTGTGCGAGACAGAGATAGAGAGGAGGATCCGAGTGAGAGTGTGAAAAGGCATCTTGACAACATGCATCTGCTTCAGTACCAAATCCAGACAGATGTAGACCAACAGGTAGCTAGCTACAGTGTGCTACTCACTGTACTGAAATCTGCCTATGTAAGTTGCCTTCCAGAGTGAATTTTGCTTAAAAATTTAGTCAAGAATTCGAAGTAAGAGCGCCTTTCCTACTCTGTTTTCTGTTGTCGTGGCTGAGTGGATCCCCTGGGCAAAGCAACGCCAACTCCACCCACCATTCATGATTAACCAGCTCAAGAGAAGGCCTGGTACAATACACTAAGGCGATAAATGTCAAAGATATATAGCCCTCAGCTCATCCTTTTCCATGTGGACTGGAGTCATCGGGGAGAGCCCGTGAAAACTCACTGTAATCTATGGATGTGGGGCTGTTGTGACAACTGCAATATTCAATACAATTCAATAGACAAGGCGACTGCAAGGGATGTCAAGCAACTGCCACAACAGCTATGTGAGTGCGCTCTGCTTCAAATGCCAGCAGTGTGACCATCCAGTGAGCGTCTATGCTGTGCACTCAAATAAAGAGTGAAACAATTAAGTTGTCTTTTGTGTTATTTAAATAAGTGATAAAACAGAATAATAAGAGTTATTACAGAGTCAGTCTATTTCAGCTGAAAGGTCAGAGCTCTGACACCTGGAGTGTCCTCTGTAGGTCTGACAAGGGATCACAGATGCAGTCACATAATATAATTAAAACTCAGATGTGCACAGCATAAGGGAGGCAAAGGGAAGGCCTCCAGTTAAATGGTAACTGTCATGAGAACAGCTACAAAGCAACCCTTTCATATACAAATGAAAATGGTGGGTCTTCTTTTTATCCAGAGCAAGTAGGTGCTCTGGGGCGGCACAGCGGTGTAGTGGTAAGCACTGTAGCCTCACAGCAAGAGGGTTCCTGGTTCTATCCCAGGAGGGAGCCCGTCTTTGTGGAGTTTGCATGCTCTCGTATCAGCATGGGTTTTCTCTGGGTACTCCAGCTTCCTCCCACAGTCCAAAGACATGCAGGTTAATTGGTGACTCTAAATTGGTCAACACTCAAGAGGATAAGCTGTTACGAAAATGGATGGAAGGAAGTAGGTACTCTGCCTTGTACCAACATTTAATCTGTATCATAGTAACCAGATGCAACCAAAGTGTCTCTACTCAACTGCCCCCTGAAATTCAGGTATTTTTCTAAATTAATTTTATTTTCGTTAGTGTGCAGGGAACTTTGGGGGATGTTTTAGACCCTTGATTTAGCTTTCACGCTGCCCTTTGATACAGGCAGCTGCAGACACAGAGGCAGCTGCCCAAAGGGGAAGAGGCTTTGCCCCAAAAGGCTCCAAAACCACATTGTGTTCTGCCTGCTGGCTTTTGTTTGATTTTTAGTGCCAGCCAAAAATGTCATCCATGTCATGGTAATCATGAATGCTATATCGTAGGCAACCGGACTTGCTTGCGTCTCTTGAAGACTTTTTGCCTCTCATGAGGCGAAGCGCGAAACGTCTTCAAGAAACGCAAGCAGTGTTGCACATTTTTGAGCTGTTGCACTAGGGCCTGTGAGGTGGGGGCCCATCGTGAGAGTGACAATGTGATGGGTGGACAATAGGCCCTTACGAGTGATTGCCAACTTGAAAATATGCCTGTGTTCAAAGACGAACTCTCATTAAATTAAAAATGGTGCCATTTGCTATATATGCCCCCGAAAAAGGTAAACTGATCTTCATTTTTTTTTTGGTAAAATAGTCAATGGCACCTAAACATAAACATGTGCTTATTTGAAATAAACTAAAATAGATTATTACATTTTTTTTTTTAAATTAAATTAATAATGTATTATTTTCTTTCTATTTTTTTGTCATTTACAGATATGCAATGATGATTGTTGGGGTGTATGTATGTTGATGTTATTCAATGTCAAGTCTCTGATCATGTGACGAAATGATATGTGCACTATAGCGAGCACTGGGCCCATCGCAACTACCATACACCACTGTATCAAACTCTATATGGCAAAAAAAAGGAGCACATAGCATATAATAGGGTACAGCCCTAAAACTGTCATCTACATCATTTAAAAGGCAATAGAATCTGGATGAATTAAGTAATTTGCAAAGACAGCAATAAATGGTTATGCTACATATCTCACTCATGAGCCAACTTTAATCATCACAAGGAAAATTCCTCCACCTTGACAGCCCTGTATGGAAGGTTTTAATATTACATTACCTGTTCAGGTATCCAGGTATGATTGCCAAATCTTGCATCACCAACATGTTATCCTGCCTTCAAAGCAAGGGACAAAAATACAAAAAAAAGGGAATAAATATTCATTTATTATTGACATTTAGAGAGAGCTACACCCTCTGTATCATGGTACGCCATGTTCAGACTTATTCTGCCACTCAACTGGTGCAAGATGAAGACAAAGTGCAAAACAAACTGCAGACTTAGCATAATTAATTCCACTTTTACACACTTTTGAAACTTCTGAGGGCAAAATCAATGTCTCTTCGAAGGTGACGATGGTCACAGGTGCCCTTCCTGTCACTTACTTAGCTTTTGCCAAGATAATGTCAGTCCATCCTCCCCTTTTTTTCCCCTGCACATTTCCACCCTCAAAAATCCAGCTGAAACATAGAACGCATCATCTGTGGGATGTTCACAGCCAGGTCACTGCTTCGTGAAATTACAGAGTGGATACATATTGTACCATTACACTGCTGTGAGTGAGGAGGACGAGGGGATGCGGGAAGCACAAGAGCAGAAGGAGGAGGTGGAGAGCATGAGACAAAAGAATAAAGATGTTAAAAGGGGGTGAAGAGGGAAGGTGTAGATGAATGGATGAACCTGAAGGAGCAGGTGAGGAGGAGGAGGAGGGGAAAATATGTGGGAAAGGAAGAGGGTGGGAGAGAAGATGAAGAAGCGGTGGAGGAGTACAGAGACAGCGGACACAGGAACAGTTGGCTCGGGGATTAGTTGGCTTTGTCACTGTAAACTGTTTCATTGAGTAGTTTCCCTGTTGAAAGTTTAAACCCACTGAGACCTCTGTGTACCTCCTCAAAAAACAGAGCACAGGATGGTTGGTCACACTGATGTGGGATCTGACCAAACGTCTGAAATGTAAATAAAGAAACTCAACATGAACCACGAGAGGGTACACACTCTCTCTTTTTTCTTTCCATCCTTCACCTCTTTCATCTCAGCTTCCTGCTTCGTCTTGCTCTCTGTATTGCTTGGATCCCCTCTCGAACTTCACCCCCCTCTGCCTCACGAATACAGTGTGTACCTGTTTGGCAGGAATGATGGCACATCCTGTGCAAACCGAACTGCATGAGTTTGTAACTTGAGTCACGTTATGATGGTGCAAACTTGATTATTTGTCTTTCTCTGCTCTGTGCTGTCAGGATAACAGATCAGATCCTGCCTGCATTTGCTTTGGAACAAAATGTTTTCATTGGTGTCTAATAAGCTTACATCTCCCGGGGCTACACATTACACCCCCATACTTTCGTCCAAAATCCTTCTACATACTAAGTATGTTTTAATTCACAGTAGTTTTAAAGAAAGGGGCTGCTTGAGAGACATTTAGCAGCCCAATTCTCAGAGAGAAATGCTGGTATTGTACAGTATGTTTCTGCAAATCTAAAATCCATTGCACATTTCCTATGTTTCATATCAACATTTCTAAAGTGACATAGTCATGTAGCAAACCTAGAGGCCTGCACTACAAAGCCAGTTCAACTTAGCCAGGATATCTTCTCTTTATCTGGCTTGACTTACCCTAACACTGGCCATCTGGATAACCGGTACTACAAAGCTGGTTATCAACCAATTCAGTGAGCTCTGGATTTTCCTATCCAGCCACGAGCGTGAAAAAGGGGGAGCTGTTTATAATGAGCGACATCATCAGACCCATGAATGAAGTAGACTGCTTTATATCATATGAGATGAAACAGTACTTTGTAATTTCCCCTACAGGATCAATAAAGTATTTCTGATTCAGATTCTGAAAGGTCTGCAGCAGCGAGACAGGAACATGTCAGTAGTGTGGGATATAAACGTTACTCTGTAATCATATAACATAAAATGTAGAAACACTGAAAATACTATCCAAAAATTCTGAAATTATGTGAGATATGAGACTTAAATTATGTGTAGATATTACTAGGCTATATGTGACATTAGTATGTTTTGCTATTAAGTTGTATGATGACAAAACTACTCTGAATAAGTTACATAAACTTTAAAGTAACACCAGACTGTTCCTGCTACGGAAGTAAAGGATGGAAAAGTAGCTGTTAATGACTGATGAGGTCTGTCTGTCTGAAATGTTGCATTTATAATAACAGGAGCCAATTAACAGTGTGTCTACTAGTAAAATATTATCTGTGTCATCCTAGTTCTCATCACACAGGTGTCTCGTGTTATTTTGAGCTGCAGTGATGAATCAGAGTGTGAAATATCAACACTGTCACTGCAGACTAAAATAAACTTTGCATAAGTTAAAATCCTGCTAAAATCATGTGTTTAGTGCGTAAACCATCTCTGTGTTTGTTAGAAGCTCTGTTTTAAAACCAGTGGAAATAGAGCCCTGGCACAATGAAACGATTCCACAGACTTTTAACAATACATCGACTCCTCTTTTTTACCTGAGACTCTGGACTTTTGTCCATAGATACCTTTTTTCTTCAGTGATCTGATTGGTCAGAGGTCAGGGTGTTGACACGCTGTGAGTTCAGCCTAAATTCCAATGGTGATTTATCTCGGTAAAAAGAGACCAAGTTTTCGTAGTACTAAAAAACCCCAGAGTTAACCCTGAAGTCAGCTCACTGACTCCAAATCCATCTTCGTAGTAAAGGCCTTGGGCCAGACAATGACTGAACTTTTTCTTCAAAACACAGTTTCTCCAGAAAACACCATAAGAGCTCCAAATCACACACAGACAAATAAAATTAGCTGTTACTTCTGTGCATATAACCATAATACATAAATACCATATCCAATATATATGTACACAATATCAGCCTTTAAACACCCATGACACAAGAAAGTCAGTATCACAGTGAGGTTACTGATGTTCAATCAAGCCATAAGTGGCATGACACCACGGCAAGATGGCTGCCAGGCTGCAGACCACTGCTCAAGACCAACAAACAGCAAAACTATTTGTGATTTGGTGAATCGTTCCTGCATTTGCAGCAGGTTTTTAGCCACCAAACGAGTGTTTTCTATCAACCAGTCACTGTTTTTCCAGCAGGGATAATGGCTTAAAAAGCCATTATTTTTCTGGAGACATCCCTGCAGTTCCTGCAATGGCAGTGGCATGAATAACAGTTGTTTTTCTTACTGAGACATCACTGTGTTTCCTGCTGAGATAGTGGCATGAAAAACTGCAGGTTACTGTTCAAGACCAACAAACAACAAACTAGTTTTGATTTGGTGAGCCATTTTTACATTTCCAGTGGATTTTTAGCAACCAAATGTGTGTTTTCTATCAACCAGTCACTGTTTTTCCAGCAGGGATGATGGCACAAAAGCCCTTGGTTTTTACAGAGACATAGCTGCTTTTCCTGGCAGGATAGTGGCACAAAAAGACTTATTTTTTTTTACCAAAACATAAGTTTCCTGCCAGGATAGCAGTATGAAAAGCGATTGATTTTTACCAAGACATTGCTGCATTTCCTGCAGGGATAGCGGCATATAAAGTGATTGTTGTTTTTTTTTTGTCAAGACATTGCTGTTTTTTTCTGCAGGGATAGTGGCAGAAAAACACTTATTTTTTTTTACCAAGACATCCTTACATATCCTGCTGGGATAGTGGCACCAAAAACACTTATTTTTTTGCCAGGACAGCAGCATGAAAAGCCATTGATTTATACCAAGACATTGCTGTGTTTTCTGCTGGGATAGTGGTATAAACAGCACTTATTTTTACCAAGACATTGCTATGTTTCCTGCAGGGATAGCAGCACAAAAAGTAATTTTTTTTTCCAAGACATTGCTGTGTTTCGTGCTGGGATAGTGGCATGGAAAACAATTGCTTTTCATGACACTATCCTGGTAGAAAACACAGTAATGTCTCATTGAAAAACAAACTTTTTTTGCCACGACATAGCTGAATTTCATGCTTAGATTGTGCCTCTAAAAGCCAAAACATGATCTTTTCTTAACCATAATCAAGTGTTTTTTGTGCCTTAACCCTGACCACTCATAAACCACAGTGTTGCTGAAACATAAGGTTTCACACAACGAATGTAACTAATCTGTGGTTTGCAGATTTGTACAATGCCAACTTTTTCTTTTCTGGCAGTATGGTTGCATTTAGAATGTATCAGCTTATTTGAAATTTTTTTGGCAGTAATCCACCAGTGTTACATTAAATATGTCTAGGAAAAGTTGAAACCTTGAAGCGCCTTTCAGACAAATAAAAACACATTTTTTTCTGAGCAAACGCAGCGACAGTCACATAGGTAATCTCTGATTTGAAGTATGATCTACATTAACCTCACTGTCTGAATGTACGTATTACCCAAACCTTGAAAATATCGTCCCACAGGATTCAGTTTACCTCTTACAAAAAATTCTGCAGAATGACAACTGCTGCAGAGGCAGCAAAAGTGTCTGTCTGAACAAAGTGCTCACGTCTTTGCTGGATCCTTTTCAGCGAGCACTTTCATCACTTGACAAAAAAAAGCTGATCCTGTCACGATGAAAAATTTATTTGAATGTGCTTGAGGTACACATAATTTATCTTGCCAGACATTAGAGGCCTAAAAAATGGAGCAAAATTCTTGAAAGGAAGGTAAAATACAGTGCGCATTTTTTTTTCCTCTGTGTCTCTTTCCATTAAATATTCATCTAAATACTGCTTTACCCTGTCTGGTTGACACAACAGTTGCCCCATTTTATTTTTCATGACGGCAGCCTGTTGTTAGTGATGTTTGAGAGTGTGAATTAACTCCTCTGTCCTCTCTCCTGAATCTTTTCACACCAGCAGGAAGCAAAAAAAAAAAAAAAAAAATAGGCCAAGGGCTGATGCATATACATATTTCTTTTTTCTCTCTGACTCATGAGTTGGAGTTTATTTATTTTGAAAGGTGTGACTGAGAGGAGAGATGTGGCTTTTTGAAATCCTCCTTAAAGTTCTACCTCTACTGTGACCCAAATAGAAGAAAGGAAAATTAAAATTCTCTTCCCAATCCAATTAATCAGTGGAAAAGCAGGAAATGCCTGGCGCCATGTGAACCAAAACTTTTAAAGAAATTAGAAAAGTTGTTTGTAAGAACTGTTATTACCCCAGACTGATTTTTCTGACTGTCTTTTCTACCATATTTTTGTGGCTGGTTATGAATCTTAAAACGACATACAAACTTTAGAGTGTGTTGGAGCTCAGCTTGGCTCTCTTCTTCTTTTTTTGACTCCTGCTGAGCACCAACTGTCTGGGTAGATCGTAGAAGCTTATTTGGCTGCCGAGCGCTGAATAAAAGTGTACACTCTTTCCCAAAAAACATTACATTCACTGGAGACTGAATATAAGTTTTGAGCTTGATTTAATTCCCAGTCATGTATTTGTGCAGCTGATTTTTTTCTATGGATAACTTTGCAAACTGGGAAACAGACAGATTCAACAAATTCTCAAATCTAAATAACGAAAAGTGTTGTTTACCAGTGCTCTTCTCATGCTGTTCCAAATGACTGTTACAAAACGTATCCATAAGGGTGTTTACTGTGGTGTAAAGTTTAGAGGAAGTTTAGTTAAGTGAACAAAACTTAACTTCAGAAAGCTCTTTGTCAAGGTTAGGCAAAGACTGTTGCCATTCAAATAAAACGTGGTCTGCAATACTTAGTATGGCCATCCATCCACAGGAAAACCAGTCATTACTGACCAGTGTTGTTTCTGTTGTCTCTGATCTCATCTCTACTCTTTGTGCGGGTATCTGTTGTTGAGTGTTCATGTATATTGCATGTTGGTGTTGTTTTTTTGTGTGGACTCCAAAAAGAGTCGTTGCTACCCTAGCAGCAAATAATAGGATCCAAGTTAACAAATAAACAAATAACTGACTCGAGTCACAATGCTAATCGGAGTGCACAGATTTGATTGGCTGAGTAGCATCAAGTTACCGTAACACTTTGATTAACAGCTCAGGCTATTATTGAATTCAATCAAAGGCCCATACTAGGGACTGACTTTATGACAGCTTCAAAAGAATGGAGTCACCACTTGTTTTTTCGTCATGCCGGTAAATCGGAATGAATTACGGTCTTCTCTGGTGCTCATGGTTATAGTAGAATGCAATGAACTGAGCTAATGATGTGCAGCATCTCCATAATAACAAAAGTTTCAACATTTATATTTATACATGCGATTTAAACAGCTAACTTATGTTAGCTCAAGTGGGTAGCCAACAATCCAGTTTTGTACATCCAAAGAACTTCTAGAAAAACAAACTGCTTGCCAGTCAGTCTGGCTTCTAACTGAGACAGGCCTTTATTTGTTAAAATGTGTAGTTACACTTGGCTAGTAAAAGGGACTGGGCATTAAACTGGAACTAGGCTTTTCATTTAAGTTTAAAAGTAGATTCTTCACAGTGTAACTGGTTTGTAAGTTTCTTTGGCTGCTGACCAGTGCTGTAAAGGCTACAAATGCTATGCTGGTTAAAACAGAAATGCCTTGTCAAAATGTAACCATTCTCTATAATTCTAGTGGTAGTTCTAATGGGGCGGCAGTAGCTCAGTTCATAGGGACTTGGCTTGGGAACCGGAGGGTCGCCGGTTCAAGTCCCAGCCCGGACCAAAAATAAGGAGTGTGGACTGGTAGCTGGAGAGGTGCCAGTTCACCTCCTGGGCACTGCCGAGGCTGCCCTTGAGCAAGGCACCGAACCCCCCCCGCCGCTCGGGGCGCCTGTCCATGGGCAGCCCCCTCACTCTGACATCTCTCCATTTAATGCATGTATAGGTCCCGTTTGTGCATGTGTGTGTATTTCGGACCTGTGTGTATATGTAAAAAACAACAACAGAGTGTAAACATTGAATTTCCCCTTGAGGGATTAATAAAGTATATAATTCATCTGTCTTAGGTTTGGATTTGGATCAGTTGCTGTCTGAGACTCGGTCCGCAGTCTGCCAATGGGTGACCTCAAGGGAGATTGAGAGGGGTGGTTGGTTAACAAGGGGGAAGCATTTTGGTCATTACAATGAGTTTTCTCAGAAAGGTAGCTGAGCCTTAGAGATGGGTAAGGAGCTGGGACGTCCGGAGGGAGCTCGGACTAGAGCTGTTGCTCCTTCACGTCTGAAAGGGTGGGTTGAAGTGGTTTGGGCATCTGATCAGGATGTCTCCTGGGCGCCACCCACTGGACGGGTTCTGGGCACGTCCCACTGGTAGGAGGCCCCAGGGCAGACCCAGAACACATTGGAGGGATTACATATCTCATTACATGCTTCTGGATGAGCTGGAAAGTGTTGCTGGGGAGAGGGACGTCTGGGATACTTTGCTCAGCCTGCTGCCCCCGCGATCAGGCTTCGGATAAGCGTTTGAAAATGGATCGATGGATGGATGCTAACATAGGGGGGTGGCGTCTCCCGCCAGCCCCCCTCAAGTCATCTCCTGATCATGGTGATCCCTTGACTTTTCCTCTCGTGCCACTGTGAGCTAACATTTGTGAATGGATTACCATCCAGTCTGGTGCAGACAGTCACGGGCTTTGTGAACTTTGGATATAATTTTCATCCAGAATTCAATTTGTGCAGTACATTGGTTTATCTGTCAAACTGTTTTCTTTCCAATGAGCATTAAAGCCCCAAAGGGCACAAATGCGACTCTTGTTTTCTGATGAGGATAGTCTCCACAGATTTATCATCAGGATGAGCAACATCATACTTTAAGTCCAACTGAAATCACGTTTAGTCAAACAAAATGTCATTTATAATGCAGCGCAAATAGATTTTTTTTTTTATCATTAAAAGGAAGAAAATATATCTTTGGGGAAATCAAATATACTGCTTTTCAACTTAGCTGGCTGGAGGGGCGTGTCTGTCTCTGTGTTTGATTGACAGCAGACAGAGTACTGTAAAGAATGAGAGACAAAGCAAACTATTATATAAGGAGGAGAACTTAGCTTGTTGTTGTTAAGAATCAGTGGCTCCTGTGTTTTGTCTGCCTGTGCTGACATTGCTGACTTATGCAAGATTTGATTTGCTTTATTTAAATAAGGTCCATCTACGCTGATCGAGACCGAATTGTATTCCACCAAGTGGGGGGCGCCACCATGAAACCAAAAAATATAAACTCTTCCCTTTTAGTTCCTTCTGTTTTCTCAAAAAGAAAATCAGTTATATTTATTTTACATTGTATGTTATATGTTTTGCTCTATGACACAGAACCTCTCAACAGAAACAACTTCTGCATGCAGCAGTTTCCCAGACTGTCTTTGAGTCTGCCATTGATGACCCCCATTCAACTTGTTCTTGAAGCCCAGAGGCAGGACAGGAAGGCTATTGATTGGCTAATAATTGCCATTTGCATGACAGGACTACAGAACTTTTTGTTGCCCTATAATGGAAATCTACCTTAACAATGATTGATTATTCATTCATTAAAATTTACATTCATTGATTACAGGAATTATGTAAAATGAGCTTCCTCTCGTGTCTTAGGTTAGCTGGGTATTTTTAAACAGCAGCAGTGAATTTCATTTGTGGAGAGAGGGTCATTTGACAAGGTCTCGCTAACAACAGGATAGAACCCTCACTTTTTATATTGAAAAATTGCCTTTCGTTAATAGGAAAGACCCAGCACTGCCTCCAGTGAGAGGAGAGATTGTGAGGCACAATGAAATATAAAGAGAAAGATTTTACAAGGGAGAGCCACAAATAGGGTAACCAATGAGACAGACAGAGAGACAGACAGACTGGTGGGTAGTTTATATGAAAGAGGAAAGGAAAAGTGAAATGGGGTGAGAAAGTGAAAATAAAAAACAGAGACAGAAAGAATGCCAGCCAGATGAAGGAGCAGATAGTCAGAAAAAAAAAAAAAATGTGAACCGCCCCTTCTGAGGAGGAGGAAGATATGGAGGTGGACTGACTATTTGAGGACTGGCTTTAGTGTTTTGTCATAGGTAAGAGAAAGAGAGGAGAAAAAGTATCGTTTGCTCTCTGCCTACACTGTGCTGAGTCTAAAACAGATCAGTCACAGGCGTTTATATAATATGAAAAATAAGACAGGCCAAATATCAGACTGAATTAAAGGGCATGACATACAAATATTGCTCCAAGTAGTGATTCATTAGGCTTTTAATCAACATTACAAACCTATAACATGTTTGTAGGATGATATGCAACAGACACCCTGCTTCTAAAGGCCATATTTTTTGCATGTATTTTTTCAAATCTGTCTGATAAATCTTATAAATATTGTTACATACATAAATCCGAATAGGTGTGTTTATTGTTCTATAGACCCTTTCAGGGCGGACGTCACAGTGATGTCATTTGTTAGCTGGAGGCAAAACACTACTCATCACAGCAGGGCTATAGGCTACATAGGAGTCTTAAAATGTCGTCTTGTTGTGTTATTGTGAGCAATAAAAGAAGGAGTCATGGCTCAAAACTTAGATTTTATCGCATAACAGTCACCACTGCCCGTCAACAAAAACAAAGACAATTACGATTAAATGCAAGGCCAGAAGGTCATCCGAGTTATCCCAAGGGTTAGGCCACATTGTCCTCACTGCTTCTTGGTAAAACAAGGCTTGTGACGGATGCAAAAACAAACCTGTTCCTAAAACTTAATTGACACAACACGGGGTCATCTTTGCTTTGAAATGTGCAACAATTTCAGACAAAAAATACAGACTTGGTGTGCAAAGGTTAACACTGTGACAACACATCTGTAATATCTGAATTTACCAGTCGGCATTTGGTCTTCGGCTCTTGTGGCTCCTGATCATGTGCCAACTGCACATCTGAGGTACAGCAGGGTCTAACTTGATCCTTTTGAATTCCTTTGATCTCTTTGCAATCATACAGTAGACTCAGTTAAAAAGGGAGGACACATACTAATACACACGCATAAATCCAAATGCAAAATGAACAAGAAACTTATGGGGCGTCGGTGGCTTAAAAAAAAAAAAATGTCATATGTTCATCACACCACACTTTACCAATGGACCATGTGGCTACTAAAACTGTGAAATCCCCTTGTCCACTGATTGATGGGAAAGTAAACTCTTTCCTTCCCAAAGTGGCTGGGCTTGCCGCAATACCTCTCCAAAACCGGTCTCTTTAGAGAGAACATTCTACAGCTGTCTCAATACAATCAATAAGCATGGGACAACAGCAGTAGAAAACCTAAGTTAGTGAGTCCACTGACTTGGCAGTTAGGAATGCAAAGGTCCGAGTCCACACTGAGCGCAAGTGGAAAGCCCATGCTGAAGCGGCAGAGCTCAGACAGAAAGGACCAGTCGAGAGGGAATAAGCCTTGTGGCTCTGGTCCAGGGCCAACAGGATAGAGAGGATGTAAGTGGAGGTGTCTAAGGTGACAAGGATAGGAAATAAATACTTAAAGATCAAGACTGTAGCATGACGTCCAAATGCAAGCCTCCACCACATTATGTCAGCCTGAAGATTGCATTGTCCCAAGGATGCTACAGTTGGTGACACAGCCAGGGCCTGAAGGTGCTAGAGATGGACTAATAGGACATGAGCAGAGATCGTCCTCCATCAGTGGACCATCACACTTAGTTTGTAGGGGGTAACACAAGCGCCCCACCAAGAGTTCCACCAAGGATGTTTCCCAACACCCAGGACTGGAAAATGTGAGTCAATTTTGGGAGGAAGTTTCAGTTCCCCAGTGAGATCCCACACATACTCACTCTGACCTTGTCACATATCGACGTTTGGTCATGGACTTTTCATGTCAAGTTATGATGTGAAAGGTACTCTAGGTGTGTTGGTTGTTGACTTTCTTAGACGCTGTGTCAACTTCAGCCTGTTACATGCATTGTCTGTTTTTAAAATACTCTGTTTTCACAGGAAATGTACAGTTTGCATACAGTCTCTTTCAAATAAATTCACTATGTTGCTACAACACTGCAAATTGACGTTTTTTTCCTTCAACAACAAACGCATGTGGTTACATTTCCCTACACATGCACGTGGTTGGATTTAGGAATAAAGAGGCAGATCACACCACTAAGTAAAGGAGGCTGGCTGAAGAACCATCATCTACCAAGTAGAGGTATGATGCAGCGGCTTTATTGGTGCATCAGCATGTGCCTCATGAGGGACATTGGAGTAACTGGAGCAAACCTGCGGAAGGACCTGGCTAAAGAGGCTGAGAAGACTGGCTTTTGGCTGTGGTTGAGGAGGAAGAAAAAGTGTTCCAGTAGCCCCAAGCACAAGGGCTAGCTGCAGGGGGTGGCAGAACGTCCCCACTTCTGCTTCACCACCAGGAGACGTTTCAGGTTTCATGCAATGAAATGTTGTCCGCCCTGCAGCTGGCCAACCCATGGGGACTTGGAGAAGGTGTGACAGGCAGTAATATCACACCTACGTTCATAATCAATGCATCGACTGCATTGCAGAATCTTGAAGCCTAGCATTTCTTGGGTATCACATTATGAATTCAAACGACTTCTGCTACTAGATTTAAACAAAAATGATTGACTATGCAGCTTCTGTTCTCAGACGTTTCCTGTTTTTTATGTAGTCTTGTTGTTACTCACATATGCTTTCCCACATGGGCACATCATCATGTAGAGCAGATTTATGGGGTTGGAGCAGATGACCCCTTTGTTCTTGATCA
The DNA here is from genome assembly GCA_019142605.1 of Cephalopholis sonnerati. Classification (NCBI taxonomy): domain Eukaryota; kingdom Metazoa; phylum Chordata; class Actinopteri; order Perciformes; family Serranidae; genus Cephalopholis; species Cephalopholis sonnerati. Next base: position 31,892,113 of record JAGQAX010000019.1, read on the forward strand.
ACTCCCCTGTCAGGGGATGATTGGATGCATCTAGTTGTAAAAACCACATCGAACACAATGTGCACATTTGTCCCATCTTGGATATCTTGGAAAAAAGCTGTGCCTGGAAGTCGAACACACACGAAGGGATTTTGAATTCATAAGGGAGTGTAGTGGGCTGCCTGAAAATATTCCAAGATGTGTTTTGAACTTTTTTTTTGCAAATTGGGTGTGAGACATTGTAAAATCGTGTTTCTCTGTGAACATTTGTTTTGTATTGATTGTTTATTCTGTTTTTTTTCTGGTTGACCTCCCTTGCTCTGTCTGAACCTCTAGTGTTTGCCATACCCTTTTCATTACAGCAGCTGCACATGCTTCAGTATCCCACATGTACATTGGATTTAGAGGATTATTCACTTAATTAGCTCTTACCATCGTATTACCATTGTGAACAACATTTTTAAAATCAGCCTTTCTGTGTGTCAAAAGAGTTAGACAAAGAGGAAAAGGCAAAGAGAAGAGAGGGATTTGTACTGATGAGTCCATCTCACCCGCTGTGTTAAACTCCCACAAGTGCTCTTAATAACTCTCTTTAACCTAAGATTACTCCCACTCACTCTGATAAACAAAACCTTTCTCACACCCTTCTCGTGCCTTCTTTTAATGTCTCTTTCATGCTAAGACTCATTCTTTTTCTCTCTTTCCCTTTGTCTCCCTGTCCAGATCTCTGTCTTATCGTCAGATGAATGTTTTTTCTTTGGAACCTTCTCACTGCCTCCATCATGAAATAGTTGGGTTATCTCTTTCTTACACACACACACACACACACACACACACACACACACACACACACACACACACACACACACACACACACACACAAACACAGACCCAAAGGCAAAAATAAATTCTTGGGCACCCTGGCACCTGAGTGTATTGATCAGGCTGATTATAACATTATAAGCACATGCTTCATATCTATACATATGCATATGACATATGCATGTCGTGTAAAGTTATAATCTGCATTCCATTTCCTGGGCAGTTGCCTGATGTCAGATAGACTTATCAATTGGGAAGGGGGACTCGGTTTCTTATAACCAAGCACTGATGTATCGCCAAGCCAAAATACAGGTTTTGCCAAGATTTTGAGAACAATGGAGTTTGGGGGGGAGAAAAACTACGATGCTGGGAGACATTTAGAAGACAAGCATTTAGAACAGCCTCCACAGCTCCACCGTCTTGTCCAATTATGGTCATTTCTAGGTGCCAACAAAGACCAAAATGCCAAACTTAAGGGCTCAAAATGGTAGTCTACACCTTAATGACTGATGTCACAGGTGCTACCACTCTGAAGCTGCCAAATGCTGCCACCTTGTCAGTGATTTAGTGTCTGACGCCAATGCTAAAAGCCACCTTTTGCAGTGGTATGATAAGCCGCTGGCTGGTGTCAGTTTGTAACACAGCTGGACAGAACCTTTTGCAGTGTTATGGTACAATGCTGGTTGGCCTGATGGTACCTGTCGTGTCCAACGCTGACACTGGAGGGGTACGTAAAGCGTCATAGTTTGATGTGTAGGGCCACTGACCAAGCCTCTGTATTTGCAGCCCATTCTCTTTCTGAAGCCGTGGAATACCGTCGCTTTGTCAGGGATTTTGTTTGCCAAAAGCCACCTTTTGTGGCAGTATGACAAGTGGACGGGCAGCATCAGGTCATAACGCAGCACCTGTTACTGTGGTATGATACGCCACAGGGCGGCGTCAGTTTGAAATGCTACCAGTAACAATGTAATATAAGGAGCTGGAAAGTCCCCATGAGGTGTGTGGGCGTGGTGGTGGATAGGTCCAACAAACTCTGAACCATGATGTGTTTTTTCTAAACCTTACTACGTTCTTTTGTTGCCCAAACCTAACCATGTGTTTTCGTTGATGTCCCGGCGTTGGAAGCAGTGTTTTGAAATGCCAACAGCAGATGCAGGAGGATGTAGATGTGAAAATCCTCTGACAAAGCAGCAATATGTGATGACTTGCGATTAGGACGTGTTGGTCCGTGCCTGTCAGGTGCCTGCGTGAAAGTGAGAAGTCAGAGCAGCTATGCTTGCCTGCTTGCCATAAAGATTCAGTGACTTCATGAGCCAATATAAAAAATATTTTGTAGGGTTTTTTTTTTTTTTTTTTTTTTTACTTGATGTTTCAGTCATGTGATTTTCAAGGTGATACTGTACACACTGCTGGCCTTTTTGTAAATGTCTTTTTTTTGTAAATGTATTGTATTGTACTGTTTTTGCAGTGTGTTGTTCTCAGTTTCTGTATAGTTACATGTGTTATCACATTATGTTAGGCAGCCACGATTGGTTGTATTTATAGAGGTGTGTCTCCTTACCTTGTTCATGTCTGATGAAGGGCTGATGCCCGAAACATCACACATGGTGATATGATTAAAATTTCCTAAAGGAGCAGGTTCTGGTGTGTGGACTTGTTTTTGTATTTTTGAACAGTCACCTTTGAGTCCATCCAGCAGAGCCTGCACACACACATACACACAGACACACAGTCATTAGCTATAACAATAGTATGACAAGGCATCACCCCAGGCTTCTTACAATGCTGTCACTGCAACTAAAATATATCTACTGTATCCTACTCAACCGCTCCATATTTACATATCTTGTCCCATCTTTGGTCAGAGTTCATGAGACTGTCTCCAGCATTTAAACCTTAAATGCATATGTATCAGACAGGAACTCTACTAAGAGACAAAAAGAGAGGCACACACCAAGATAAATTCACAAACAGAACTTCACACACTCAAGATGGGAACATCTCAAGTGTCATCATGTCATTGTGTGATAATAGGAACAGACTGAACCCTGAAACACCCTCCATTATCACCTCTAACAGCAATTAAAGGAAACTTTCAAGATGCTTTATGCTTTTTTAAGTTTTATTTTGAGACTTTGTTATTTGAATAATTTTTTTTACAGAGTCAATAATGGTAGATTATAGAGGAGAGACTTAGTATGTGGAATTACATGTAGTGGTTTGATCTGTCAATGCCTTTAGCTATCCATTTAAGGCATGTTGACATACTGACCTTCATCATCTAACTTATAGTGAAACTTCCTGTGCCTTAATATAAGCGTGTTAAACAAACTGAAATGTATTAAACGTGCCAAGATAGAGTTTTACTCCTACTACTAATTACACAGGTGGAGTCCACAGAGTTCAGCAGGACTTAAAGAGCCAGAGGCAACTGTTCCTGTAGCGAGCAGATGGCAGAACATTACTTTGAGAAAACAAAACAAAAAAAGTCAGCTGACATTTGTTTCTACACATCAATGATTTCATCAGAAGGTGACATACAAAAGGTTATAAAGTGTTAATTGAATTAAAATAACAGGGCATGTTTACCTCTACTTCCAGGAAATATTTGGTAGAGAGAATGTGAGAATCTGATGTGATGTCAACTGTTTGGTGTGATTAATAACTGAATATGTGATTATTTTTAGCGCACACAAACACACACGTGTGGACACACATACACACACAAACTGTTAGCATGCCAGCATCCAGAAGTGCAGAGACTGAGCCTCTTTCCTGCCCTTGCTGGATCAGAAAGCACAGAGGCAGATGAGATGATGGATTATACTGTATCTCTGTGTTGATGCAGCCGGCTCCTAAGTTAAGAAAACAAGTGTCACACACTCACGTCAGGCTTATTTACTACAGCCACAGTGTGATAACTCAAGTGTTGATCATTGATCTGGGACAGGAAAGACACACTGCTGTTGGAGCATTTTCAAATGTATTGTGATGAAATTGAATTTATATCTGTGAGCTGACCCCTTGAGGTTAGACTGTCCTTGCACCCATCTTCACATATGATTGCACGGACACGTGTGCTCTCCTACTGCATGCATGTCTACAGTATGTGTGCAGGTAGAGACGAGATGTCCTTGCAGTGGTTTTTATATCACAGCCCAACATCGACATCATCGCTGAACCACGTCTCACTTCTCTTTTCTCAACAAGGACTGTCACAACAAAATTGATTTTTGGCAATTCAGACGTGAGTGGATTGTGTTTCGCTCTTTGAAATGGATTTTTTTTTCTTTTTCACAGATAACAGCAATGTTGTAGCTCTTCTCTTTGAAACATCAGTCTATGCTGTCCATCCCAGTACAATCTCCTTAGCTCTATATTCATAAACCCGGCCCTTCATCAAATCATGCTTTTTTCATCCACTGTTTGTAAGCATACCTACAAAAAGTAATGCACCATATGTAATAATGAGCCAAATCATTTGTGAATATCACACATAATTTGGAATGCTGCGATTCATATGACCAAAGCACTGAAGAAAGTAAAGAAGGACGTAGTATAAAGGGGAAAGGAAGGAGTCAGGTAAGGGTGGTGGATGGGTCAAACAAACCTAGGACTTTCCTCCAGGAGAGTGGTGATTGTGCCTCATGTGAAACCAAGTGAACCTTCAATTTATCGTATAGGTACATAATCACATTGTTTGTTTTTCTAAACTTTACTTGCCTAAATCTGGTTGGAAGCCAAAAATTGCAATACAAGAGCAAGCATTATGTCATGCAGTGTTCCTGGAATTATTAGTAAAATAATAAGAAGCTCATTTCAGTCAGGAACACTTTAGTCAAAGAAAACGTTATGTCCATTTGCAGTTTTATATTTGGCTGTATGGCTCTGTTCTGAGGCCTCTCTGCCTTTCCTTGGCCAATGATGGAAGCCTCTTTCATGTTCCATGCATGTGGAAAGCCTAAGGCCTAAGCACACCTCTCTGCCCTTCCATGTGCTCACGTGAACAGCCTGAGACAGAGAGAGCAAACCTTCCTGCCCTTGCACGCACAAACATGCAAAGCCTAAGGCAGGGAGAGCAGCAGCAAAGACCCCCTGAGAACAGAGCAGAGCAAACATCAATGACAAACAGAAATGGCACTGATAAGTCAGACACTACATGAAAAGGAGGAGCTGGGGTGGAGGCAGGTTGCTAAGTGGCTTGCAGAGGAAGCAGCAACAGTAGGCAGGCCAGAGCAGTTAAAATAGAGCATGCTGAATGAGATTTGCCAATTGGTTGCATAGAAAAGTATCGTGCAATCTATCAGTTGATCCCCTCTGCTGATTGGGCTGCTTGAAATCAGCAGATGTAGCTGGATGTAAGCTGAGCTTGACATTGTGGCCTGCTATGCTCAATTTTTTTTATACTGGGATCTGCTTATGGATCTGCCAAACAAAGGCAGTTAGGGGGAAAAAGTTAAGGAGGAGTTACACTATAGTTACACTATTGATGCATCCATTTGTACAGTCATTTCATCCATCCATCTATCCATCCATTCAACTTCTCACTTGACTCTATGTTCAGTCCTTCAGTCAGTTAATGCCTCCCACAGTGCAACAGTCTACCCCCTATATGATGTGTTTCTCCCTCAGTGCACTGGTTCAGTCATCCCATATTGGAATTCTACCAACTGTTATAAATGTCATAGTTAAAATTTTGCTCTGCATACATTGTGACTTTCAAAACCAAAGGTACTTGAGATGGGACCAGAATGGGAATTAAATTGTATTTTGCTTTTGCTGTTAGCAATATATTTTAATGCCAGACATGCTACTGTTTACTTTACAACAACTCCACCAGCCGTGAGGTTCCTCACCCCCAACTGTTTCAGTGGAATTGCTTAATGGCCAACAGAAGAAAACTGGTTGGCTCCAAAGTGTCAGTGTGAGTGTTAAGTGGTGATATTCTGAAAAAAGAGCATGTGCATTCAAACAACTTCCTCTGAGTAAATAAAAACTTAAAAAGAATTTTCTCCTTGGACAGTTTTTCATTTTGAGGGTGATTTCTGTAAATGACAGGAGGTACAGCGGTTTCCACTCTGAAGCCCTTCATTAGAGGTGGCTCCTTCACACCAGCCTTTGGTTTGGTTCAAAGGTCAAGCCACCTAAAGCTTGCTCGTTTAGCTCCCCATGGTTAGATTTGCCCTTTCACACATGTGTGTCATTACACATAACTTGGCCCCAAAACACATTCCTGGCCACATGTTAGCTGGATTAGATTTAGTGCTGTGAAGTGGCCTTTTTCTAAGAAAAAAAAATGTTTTAAAATGTTGGTTGTGTCGCACTTGGAAACCAGTGCCATATGTTTATGGCTCCGCTTTTAGCTTTTAATACTCAGTTGTGTTGCTAGGAGGAGTCGGGTGGAACCAAAATAAAATCAACAAACAACAACAAAGCTGACATTTAGACGTTTATTTGATTTAGTGTGAGAATGCTAAAAACACAAAACATGTCAGATCCTTATGGAAATACAGAGATGTATGTTGCATAGTTATAGTATATCTGTAATTAAGTGAATATTATATAAATATAAAAATCCACAGTGTAATCCGTAAGAAGACATGTTTTACGGTACATAATGGTTGTGTAAATAATAATGGGAGTTTTCCCTCAAACTGTGTGACAGCTAGAACAGTCTCAGACTTTTAAAGGGGGAGTCCACCCATTTTGCACATTAATGTGCTTACAGCTTTTTGGGAGTACTAATGCATATGTCAAAAAAAAAAACAAAAAAAAACGTTGGTCATTGCTGTTGCTCGCTGTATGTGCTTATGCCCCGCCCACATTCTCTTACTCTCTTGACTGATTAATTGGCATTGGTTTTTGATATAATTGTGGCATATTTAGTATGAATACAGTCCATCTAATGCTTGTTTTGTTTCTGTTTTTCGCTGTTTCATCACTACTACAACTGCTACCATAGCCAGTATGTCAGTCACTATCCTCATTCGTATGAGAGGCTACAAATTATATTCAGCCACAAAATAAACCTGAAATGGCAAAAATCAAAACAGAAGAGCAGAGAGTTGCATGGAGATGATACACTGTCTCATCTAGTTGCATTGGTGTGATGTGCCAGTTTTTTACAATGTTGCAGAATGGCACATTGCAAGCAGTTGCCTGTTTCAACTTGTTGTGAATCTTTGGTCTGAACTAGGCTTTAGAGGTACTGGTATTGGTGCTGGTATCATATATTTTTTTTTACAATACCCAGCCCTAGCTGTGACCGTTCAGTACAGTCTGAACTGAGCATGCTGTTTCAATTCCGAGGGTCCCGAGTCATCTCATTAGTCTCTAATTAGTGGTACAAGGTGTTTTCTGAACTGCTGACTAGGACATTTAGAGCCTGCAGGGTCATCTGCCATAAGCATGCTGTAGTTGAGCTTGATGTCGAGGCGCACATTTACATTTTCTTCAAAGGTCCAAGAACCACAGGTGCTGGAGCCTGATGATTGGGATGAGATTAGTCTAATCCTGCATGGCTAAAGGCTGCTAAAAAAAGGCTTTAATTGGCCATGAGATGGGTGTCTTTGAATTTTGTCAGATGAATTCTCCAGTGATGCTGGGGAGAGGGACATCTGGACCACCTCGCCTAACACACTGGATATGCAAAAGAAAATGGAAGGACCAAAATTCTCCTTAGCTGATAAAGTCATATCACAGATACAGTTTGGTTAACACCATAATAACTATTAGTGTCATTTAAATGAAAAGTTTATCTTTATTTTAATAGACACATTGTATAAGGTTTCACAAGAACCCGGCTGTCACAGACGTCTGTAATCTAAATCAAAAGCTTGGCTGTAGTGTCATAAAGGAGTTTTCAGCTATCACAGAAAGTTGTTTGTCACAGATAGAACGTTTCATGTTGAAGAAAGAAAATTCGGTGGTTAGCACAGCAAGCGGGCTCCTAGTTTGATCCTGTGCGGAGTTTGCATGTTCTCCCCGTGTCAGTGTGGGTTTTCTCCGGGTACTCCGGCTTCCTCCCACAGTCCAAAGACATGCAGGTTAATTGGTGACTCTAAATTGCCCGTAGGGGTGAATGTGAGTGTGAGTGGTTGTTTGTCTCTATGTGTCAGCCCTGTGATAGTCTGGCGACCTGTCCAGGGTGTACCCTGCCTCTCGCCCAATGTCAGCTGGGAGAGGCTCAAGAGGATAAGTGGTTAGAAAATGGATGGACCAACTGTGTGATGTGAATTGTTCGGGTATTGTTGACCATAATTAAAGTAACCTCTGTAGATAACAAACTAGACAAAGAAACAAACGAACTGTAGATAACTAACAAGAGTGTGGCTTCGGAATACATGTGTGGCTGTGACTATCACAATCCCAGGGAATGTTTTCCAAAATCACGAATAAAGCTTAAAAATTTCACTTTCAAAAAAAAAAAATTTACCCTGTGGGCTCAGGCCTTGTCAACAGAAGGAAACTGGAAGGGTTTAAAAATGTGATATCCGGATTAACTTTTTGATAAGTTGCTTTCCTCAAGGCAGGCCTTGTGTCAAAGAGATTACAACGATCAAAGAAAGGAAAGCAAAATTTAACTATTTGAAATATCATGTAACACCAGCATTAATCATATTGTATAAGCCAGTGTGTGCATCAGCTGTGAGTGCACCACGATGCCATATGTATAAATGATCAAAGGCAAAAGCAAAACAACAGAGATTTGAAGCAGATGTGATTCTGCAGTTAAAAATGTGTCAATCTGATCATCAGAGAATCAAAATTCATATCTGCCACGTGCTATATTCCCTATTTATAGCTTTAGAAGTAATAATTGGAGAGACCCTGCATGCTGTCACTCGGGCTGCACTATATGGCAATCTTCAGTGAGCCCGCAGTCGTACCAGAAGAAAAAAAAAATGCTGAGAACAGACGCCAATGCCTGTGTGTCTCCACTAATAACTGACTGGTGCAGGCCAAGGTTCCCTCATTTCCTTATTTATCAACGAGGAGAAGTTGACCAATGCCAGAGTTTTTGCTGATGCTGCTTTCGTTGCTATTCTGCGTTGCACTACAGTAATCACTATGTTTAAACTGGACAATTGGAAAGAGCTGTGGCTGCTGTTTCCAGAGTGAGTGCAGAAAGTAGATTTTTTTTTAACACAAATCTTCACTAAGTGTGAAAAAATGTCAAATGATTCCTGGCTATAATATGTCTCAGCAGTGACTAAACCTTTCCACAGGCACATTTTCTAATCACAGTGGCCCAAAATATTGCCATGCATCTAACCGCTGCAGGGGATAAGAGTACAGGCCAAAGTCAGTGAACGAGTGCGGACCCAAAGGAAGATTGGGTGGGTGTTTGTGCTGTGAAAAAGCTGATGGGAGGTTAATGAGGCACAGTGACATTACAATCTGTAAATTAAAAAAGGCTGCAGTAAATTAGCTTCTCAGCATACTTCTTAGATTGTTAAGAGATGGGCAAGTAAGGGCAGGGATCTAAGCTGCAGCCACTGTCTTTATTTAACCCTGTAATGTTAAAACAAGAGTAAAGGACACAAACAAGACTATGGCTGTTAAAGTCTGTACATTTAGTTCAAGAAATAATAATTAGCTTTCAATGCTTTCATTAAATTTGAAGGGGTACTTTGCTGATTTTATAGCTTTGTATTATAACAATATGGGTAGTAGCCTATGTGTAAATGAACTGAGATGAACAGAGATTTTGGTCCATATTGACATGATGACATCACACAGTTGCTGCAGATTTTGTCGGCTGCACATCCATGATGAGAATCTCCTGTTCCAGCACATCCCAGAGGTGCTCTATTGGACTGAGATCTGGTGACTGTGGAGGCCATTGGAGTACAGTGAACTCATTGTCATGTTCAAGAAACCAGTTTGAGATGATCTGAGCTTTGTGACATGGTGCGTTATCAGAAGATGGGTACACTGTGGTCATAAAGGGATGGACACGGTCAGCAACAATACTCAGGTAGGCTGTGGTGTTTAAACCATGCTCAGTTGGTACTAAGAAAATCTCCCCCACACCATTACACCAGCAGCAGCAGCCTGAAGCGCTGATACAAGGCAGGATGGATCCATGACACCAAATTCTGACCCTATCATCTGAATGTGGCAGCAGAAATCCAGACTCATCAGACCAGGCAACGTTTTTCCAATCTTCTATTGTCCAGTTTTGGTGAGCCTGTGTGAACTGTAGCCTCAGTTTCCTGTTGTTAGCTGACAGGAGTGGCACCTGGTGTGGTCCTCTGCTGCTGTAGCCCATCTGCATCAAGGATCGACATGTTGTTGGTTCAGGGACTTTTTGACTGTACTACGAGAATTTGTGAACAGAAAGTGGGTGTCATGCTGTTTCCTGTATTGTATAAATGGAGGCTAAAATAAAACTGACAGTAAAACTAAGTAGCGTTGATCAAGTATGGACCAAGACTGTAATACCGTGTTTCCTATTTCTCACTTAAGGTGGTATCTGTTTTAGTGCTCCCTTAACTTTAATGGGGATAAAATGATTCAACTGTGTGACTCTTCTAGACTCTCAATTTGTTATCTAACCAAATGGTAAAAATCCCGATAGTGAAAAAAAGTCTTTTCCCGGGGGTTGTGATGCTCAAAAAAATGTATCCACTGATTTACAGACATCTATAAATCAATGAGGAAAAGTCTTTTGGGGCAGCAGGGTGGTGTAATTACACTCTTTAGCCAAAACAAAAATTGGCTTTAAACCTGGCACCCTTCCTGAGGGCCTGGGAAGAACAGCCAAGCTGCTTACGTCAGCCACCAGCGGGAGCGTTTATTGGTCCAGTGCAGCTCAGTGCATTCTGGTAGTTGTAGGTTTTCTACCTCTTGAGCAAAAGTGAATGCCACAGCCCCTTTTCTCTGTTTTCTCTGGTCAGACAGCACCAATTTCAAAAGTATTTGCATCATTCTACTACACAGACAGCCCATCTTTATCAAAAGACCATCTTTCCAGCAGTGAAATATGTCTTTAATGAACTAATGACTTATTTTATTGCTTGTATTTTATTTCACTCTGATCTATGCACTGTCTGGTGCTGTAGGCAGTTATTGTTATCATCAACAATCTGGTCAAATCCAGATTTACGTTAATTGTATTTATATAGCCCTAAATTGCAAATTTAATCACGCCGTTTTTGTACAGACTGCATATGTGATTAATAGAACTGACAGATGGATCCGTTTACAATCTGCCCTCACTACTTAGACAAAAAAAGAAAAAAAAAAAGTCCAGTTTTTCCTCTGTCAGATACTTTGCCTCAAAGATACTGTGACAATGTGTATCGGATTTCACTCCTGAAATGCTTCATTTTGCGTTTTAAAAAGGACTTGTTAAAATGCTCCTGCACTACTGTCACCAAAATTAAATTGTAGTTGAAATTGACTCTGTGTCACTTAGGTTTTCAGGATTTGCATAGAGATACCATGCTTATTAATGCAGTAGTGGCCCTTGTGCACATAAAGAATTTAATGATGTCTTTTCCCTTCTTATCTTTCTCCTTTTTCCTGCTTTTTCGCTGCCTCAAGAGTCAACATGTCCCCAAAACAAGATGAAACCTGTTCTGAAAACTAAACCCAACATCAGCCACGGTGCCAAGAGGGAGAGAATGAGGGAGAAAAAGGAAACTCATCCAATTTTCGTTTGCTGGCCGCTGCAGCCAAAACTCTCATTTACTGTATAAACTCCGGGCTGCCAAGAGCTCGTGTCCAAATCAAATAGCCCGGCCCAGCAGACACTAAAAACGCTTCCACTGGTGGACTCTTTGGCCAATTCATATTTAGTCTAAAATGGGCACAGATGGGGGGAAGGTTTTTTTTTTTTCTTTCCATGCTGGTGTGTGCTCTGACTTATCTCATCATAAACATGCCTTGAATGCAGGAAAGAGGGTTTGCATTTGAAAAAGGCACGCAGTGATGAAAAGGCTCTCGTGATTGTTCTCATAGAGTCATGAATATGATTTGAGAAAGAGAGGAGGCAAAGGAGACACAGTTGTGTTTGTGAAAGTGAGAGATTAAGTGGTGAGTTTGGTGTGGTGTGTTTGCTGCAATGGTGTATTTAAGTTCCTGTGAGTGTGTGTGTGTGTGTTTGAGAAAGGGAGTCTGCAGATACTCAGCTTCGCGTCTGCAGGGAGACTGACTCAGGGGCTACGTAATACATTTCATATGCGTCTCATCACCCTAAATTTCTGGCCAAATCCGGATCAAAATCACAAATGAAAATACTAGTAATTTTCACAGAACGTCATCTGCCATCCAGCATCTGTTTAAATGTATTATCCTGTCAAAATCAAGTTTCCAAACTATTAGTTGCTCTGCTATGAAAGACAGTGAGGGAAATCACACGGTGGAGTTTGACAAATTATCATGTCTTTAGTCTTTGTATTTGAACCGTGACATATTTTTGTGTTTGCCTTTGAAAAAGTGGATAGTTACTTGGCATTTATTATATCAAACTAAAGAGAAAGAGTGAATAATATTTGATAGCATTACTAGAGAGTATTTCTGAAATCATTTTACGTTTGAATTGCTCAGATTGTCTTTGAATGTTTCAGGGTGCCTTCACATGTGTCGAATAGACTTAGGTGTGTGTCAGTGTGATTGGGCTTGTGCAAAAGCATTTTTCCCACTGTGCTGTGGACAAAACAATCAGACTGGGACCAATTAAAAGGCAGTTTTTCAGTCCACTTTCAAGCGTAACTTTTGAGTGCTAACTCCAGCCTGTGAACAGCAGATATGTAATTTAAGCACTAATTAAAAAATAAGCTTTAAATTGACACAATCCACATGCTAACCTTGGACATCATCTAGTAAGCTCCTATGTAAGTGATCCATTTAACAATATCATTTGGTAACCATGGAAACATGGTATGCTAGCACGAGCGCAGAATTTTTCCCTGATACATCAGCTGTGGTGGAAATTAACTAAATACTTTTATTTTAACTTGAGCATTTCCATTTTGAATGTTTACACTTTGTGTCAATTTATAATACACTACAATTTGGAGGGACATATCATTATTTTTACTTTATTACACAGGTCTCAGGGGCGACACAGGGGACGCATCCCCTCAATACTTAGAGCATGCATTTCCCATCCTATAAAAACATGAAAGTAGCAGAGGACTTTTATTATGACAAAATTAGACATTAGAAGACACGCAGTGCATACAAATTGATAAGAATGCAGGAAATTAAGTGTATGATACTCAAAACTTTTTGGTTGAGGACCCCTAAACCTGCCATTGTTGAAACAAAACTTATGCCCTTGCCATTTTTTAGACAATTTCAATGGTAGCTATTTTGTGGGTTCAGATTAACCCTATTTAATATACTAGAAAAGAAATTATGATGTCTCCCTGGAGGGCATCTTTGTAGCATCAAAACACTTCACTCTTTTTCCCCTTGTGATTGCTTGCATGCAAATATAAAGGACCACAAAAATCTAAAATATTTTTTTCCTCTTACCTGTAGTACCAAGTTTTAGAGATGTTACGCCCCCCAAGGTGGTCTAGGGGTGAGGGAAGCAACATAAGGCTAGATGAGGAAAATGAGCAGTCAGGTAATGCAGTTTAACTATTTTATTGCCAGTCATGGACGCATAAAAAATCATCAGGGAGAGCCCTGGCCAAAATAACAAACAAAATAGCCCTAGATAGAAACTAAACCAAAGAGCAAACTCACCAAATGTGAAAAAACAGGAGAAGAGGGTAACCAAACTGGCAGCTTCCTCCTACAGAGCCTCCTGGCAATGAACTTTAGGGTTGTGGATTTGGACAAATGAAGCTCAACAGGTGACAGATGCCTCACAAAGATACATTTCACAACAAAATGGCTTGTGTTACAGTTCAGTGTAGTTTGACAAAGGTGAGTCTAGCAACGACAAGACTGGCTCAACAAGTAACAGTAATTCAACACAGATTAATCTAACAACAATCTTTGCCTTCTCAAGTTTACAGAAAGTCACAAATAGCTCTGGGTTATCTGCACAGAGTGGCTCACCAACGCACCGGCAAAGCAACACATGTGGCCGAAGAGATGTCTGCCTTCTCTAGACTATAATGGAACGAGATACCATTGCAGATGGCTTGTGGTTCTCAAAGCACACCAAAAAAAAGAGAGAGAGACTCAACAGCATGTGTCTTTTATGAAATCATGACCCAGTTACCAAAGATAATCCACAGACGATGTTGTGAGCAGATTCATGGAGGAACTATATTCTTTCTATCCAACTACACTCGCCAACTGTATAACCGTGCAGAAGGAAGCTTGCACCTACTCATAGTTGTGAGGCTCGTGCTTTTGATAGTGCAAGATGTAAACAGTAATAGCACCCTCTTTAGCTGAACTTGCTCAGTGGTGCTAGCTGAGCTAGCAGTAGTAGAACGTGGTGATACGGTTAGCAAGTGTAGTTCGGTGGAAGAAAAACTGTTGCTACATGACGGCATTCGAAACAATATCATGAGTAAACAGGTCATGGTTCCTATCCTGTCAGCTGGGAGCCTATCCCAGCTGACATTGGGCGAGAGGCGGGATACACCCTGGACAGGTCACCAGACTATCACAGGGCTGACACATAGAGACAGACAACCATTCACACTCACATTCACACCTACGGACAATTTAGAGTCACCAATTAACCTGCATGTCTTTGGACTGTGGAGGAAGCTGGAGCACCCAGAGAAAACCCACGCTGACACGGGGAGAACATGCAAACTCCTCATGGAACAGCTCCCTCCTGAGTTTGAACCAGGAACCCTCTTGCTGTGAGGCGACAGTGCTAACCACTTCACCACCCTGCTGCCCTAAATCACATCAGAACAATCGAAATTGATAAATAAACCTACATGTAAGAGGAAAAATGTGCATTTTTGGATTTTGGGGTGAACTGTCCCTTTAATCATTGTGATTTTATACTGTAGTGTGATGAAATACAGTTTTCGAGTTTGATTTTTGGGGCCTATATCACAGGCTTGCAGGTACAGTTAGACAATATGAATTATTTGTCGCCTCTTTATTTTGTTCTGTTTACAGCGTCTGAATAGGGGTAAGGACTCACAAAATTTTGTGTTGTGGGTATTAAAATCTTTGACCTAAATAACACTGCATAAAAGCTGAGAAATGTGCTTTGCTGTGATAAAACTGTTTTGTGGAGGATGAACCGTCCACCTAGAAACTGGGGAAACTGTTTGACATTGAACAATCTTTTCACTTTCGAGAAGCGTCATCTTTACAGAGTGTCCACAAAACCTAATCTGCATTTCAGAGTTACAAGATTGTGTTGGGAATACAATAGGTTGCAGTGGCTGAAATAATACAGCAGTTTGCAAAAGGAGGCTGACACTCCTCGTACTATCTGCTGAAACATATCTATATAACTTTAAATGACTGAGGTTAATCTAATGTCTGTCAAAAGCAGAGTGAGCGGGGAAATCATGAAAATGGAAAAATGCAGAGGAGATTGTGCCCTGCCTTTCATTCGACTGACCCAAAGTGGCCCTATCCCAAAGTCTGGTATCAGACCGGGTGCCTGGGTGTGCTCTACTTGCAAGGCTGTCTGGCTCACGAGGCTTTCCCATAATGGATTGCACACTAAATTTCATTTTAATTCCATCTATATCCAGCCAGGGTAGCCCCATGAGATGAAATGTTTCTTTTTTCCATAGAGATCTGCAGCAGTCAAAATCAGCAACCCATTATTATTAGTATTTCTTTTGAAGGTATATCTATACACAGAGTTATTAATACAAGTGACATTTTTAAAATACTGTCAAGATGGTGGAGCATAATTATTAAATGATTATCATTAGCACCTTCCAAAGATAATAAGAGTTCTACTAAACCATTTATAGCTGTGGCATAAAAGTTATTCACCAAAGGATAAAACAAAGAAAGAATGATTAAAGCACTGGAAAAATGATTCAGAATTAAACAATAATAAAAAGTTAACTGCCTTTTTTTAATCAGTTCTGTCCTCCATGGATGTATGACTTAATAAAAGTCACTGGGATTGTAACACAATGCCTTGATATAATAAACTATAACCAGCTACAAAGTCATTTGGTGTAGCATATTGTGTACTTTTACTATAGAGTATGAAAAAAAGAGATGGATGACATAGCTCCCCAAATATGAAGCCAGAGCATCTCGATTGCCTCACAGTGGCTGGCTGCAGTATAGTCTAATAAACCCCACCCAAGGGCACCCTCTCTCAGAGATAGTAGGTGAATGCCACAGCAGGTGTTAAAACATTGGCAGGTGAGTTGTCAAGCATAGCACTGTGTACAAATATTGTGTATTATTGTATTATTGTATTGTGTATTGTGTCTGTACATCCACCATATGAACATATATGCACTGTGAGTTATGGAAATGTAACTGGAAAGAGTTACGAGGGGGTTGCTGTACTTTTTAAGCGATGAAATGTCCAAATAACGGCACAATGCACTTTAAGAAATAGCTAGCTGGCTTCTGTGCTAAAATAATGTGCTGTTCTTTTGTAGCGTCTATAGCACGCTTTGTGTGAGCTGCCTGTAACGAGCCAACTGTATGACTGACCAGAACATATTATGTTCCTGTTCAGAGAAGAAATAGCGGTGTAAAAAGCACGACGAGCCTCCTCATTATTGAGATTCCAAGGGTTATGTGGCAGCCTGGTCACCAGAAGAAATGTTGGCATTGTATGTTTCTGCAAACCATGGCTACATTACTTTTATTTCATATGAATCATATCAGTGTTTCTTAAGTTAGGTAGTTTCCCACTGGTAGGAGGCGCCAGGGCAGACCTAGAACACGCTGGAGATATTACATATCTCATCTGGCCTGGGAACACCCTGGGGTCCCCCAGAAGGAGCTGGAAAGCATTGCTAGAGAGAGGGACAGTCTGGGCTGCTTTCCTTGGCCTTCTGCCCCCGCGACCCAGCCCAAGATAAGCGGATGAAAATGGATGGATGGATGGTAGTTTTAATTTCATGTTTATGAACTGGCTTTTTCATCGGAAGGTGGAGTGGATGGTGGATCGGTGTGGTACCTTTGTGAGACGGCTGTAAAGCTGCAGACCAATGAACAAGACCAATAAACAACAAAACCAGTTTTCTTTTATTAAATATCCTGTCATTTCCAGCACTAATTGTGCCACCAAATGCGGGTATTTTTTTTATTGAAACCTTGGCAGAATTTTTGGTTGTTTTTTAGCAAAACATTGACGGTATTTCCGGTGATGATTGCGTCACCTTGCTGGGTATTTTTTAGCAAGACATCTGCAGCATTTACATCTGTGATTGTGCCACCAAAACTGGATATTTTAAATGGTAAATGGACTGCATTAGTACAGTGCCTTTCTAGTCTTTTGACGACTCAAAGCACTTTTACACTACGTCAGCTTCACCAATACACACACATTCACACACTGGTAGCCGAAGCTACCACACATGGTGCCACCTGCTACTCAGTATGCACTCACACACCGATGGAACAGCCATCGGGAGCAATTTAGGGTTCAGTATCTTGCTCAAGGATACTTCGACATGCAGACTGGGGGAGCAGGAGATTGCACTGCTGCTTTTCTGATTAGTGGATGGCCTGCTCTACCTCTGAGCCACAACTGCCCCCTTTTTTGAAGCCAAATCATGATATTTTCCTAATCATAACCAAGTGTTCGTGTGCCTTAACATAACCATAGGTTAATTACAACATTGTTGGAACGTGAAGTTTCAAAATATCTGTTACAAAACAACTGTCATATATATGTGGTTTGCAGAAATGTACAATGTCATCATTTTATTCTTTGGATTGGGTTGTAGGTGGGTATCTAATACTGTACTTGCTTGGAAAAATTCAAGGTTTTTGACATTTTAACCCACATGTAGAAATTATGAAAATATTGTGAAAGGTTTTTTTTTTTGTAGCTTTTCATGGATTCTCTCAGGTTCAGCAGCACTGTGACCCAGGAGGAAAAGCAGCTGACTGAAGTTGTATAGACAGCCTCTAAAATCACTGACACTACTTGCCATTGGACATCTGTAACCTTAATTCATGACAGAGGGAGGGAATTTACCAACCTCTCATTCGGCAAGTACCGATTGTTGCCTTTCCTTGTTTGTATAACCGCATGATGTAAGAACACAAGCAGGCAAGAGGGATGCTGCACAGCTGAATGTGAGTAACAAGGACAGGGGCTGTTTGTGTGACCAATTTAGGTGTGATCTAGAAAAGAAATGGATCTCAGTATAATTACAAATGAACAAATAGAAGTGTTTTTCCATGTGATAATTTAACTTAGGTCCCAGCGGTGGTGGGATGTAATGTGTCAAGAGTCATGGTCTGCCCCCCACTGTGGCTTCCAGCTGAGACGTTTTTGCTGCCAGACAGCAGCAACAGCCACAGCGGGATGCAGAGAGCATGGGTTGATCAAAGCTGCATGGCAACAAGTTTATTGTGCCATCCATCAGATACCAGCAGTGTGTTGTTTTTTGGCCAAATGTTTTGCCCGTAGACCTATTGGATAAATATGGGGGGTGTTAATTATACATAAAATTTGTCTGGCATGAGGTTGTATATGCTAATAAACTGCAGGGTCGGCCTTTATCATTCACCCAGTGATGGAAAAACACTTTCCTATCTATCTCAACCCTGCTGTGAAAGTGAAAACCACAATGGAGAAATGGACAGAACTGAGGGGTGGGCGTTGAGGATATGTTTACATTCACAGTCTCAGGGTGAGATAGCACCTTACCTTAAAGTGTTCTGCCAAACATTTGTAGTACTTTCCTATTAGGCTCCATTTCAACATGGAATTCATTCATGCTATGGGCTTAACTGCTACAATATGTAGCTAGCTGGCAAGAGATCAAGAAAAAGTACATTAATCATTAACTTTAACTGTGGACTAGATTATGCAATTGGCACTTTTTCCTATCTCTGAAAAATCAGACAAATAAATGCTCACAGAAGGCTTTTAAAACATGTCAGAACATAATGGAAAACTGCAGAAATGTTAGCTAAAACTCAGACTATTGTATAAGTAATGAAGAATACAGGGCTAGGTTTGGTGCAAAAGGACAAATAAATATGGAAGAGACAGGGTAGTTCTTAGCTGTGATTTCTGGTTTCTTTTCTTTCTTCCTTTTTTTTTTTAAATGCCATATCAGAACTGCAATATGTAATTTTGCCAAAGAAATACCACATATGACTGACAGTATATTGTACACTTTCTGTGACCGTCTCTTTGCAAGTCCCTCATTCCAACATCATTGGTTAATCAATCATGTTTAGGATACAGTTCTGACTATACACTACTATTACCTGTGGAAGTATATAGGGGAGTGATAGCAACGGCAGAGGAAGAAGGGACTCATAAATCACACGGCAAGGATAAATGTGTAGCTAAATGTGTAGGTTACTAAACACAAATGAATATGCATGGAAATTGATTTGGTGTGTGTGTGTGTGTGTGTGTGTGTGTGTGTGTGTGTGCCGGTTCATTGTCTCCTTCCAACAGCCCATGAACTTTACCCATACCTTTTCTTTTTTATGCTGGAGAAATACAAAATAGCTTTTCACATTTCTTTAACTTATATCATTGACAACATTGACAACACAAAGAAGAGAAAAGCAAAGAGGTAGTATCTATCCTCCAGTGCAACATAACAGCCAAAAGTGAGTATGATCCTTTTCCACTAAATAGTCCCAAGAACTAAGGTCAGTAAAGGTAGAGATGCATTTTTGTACAGAGAGGTAGAGTTAAAGAGGGAGACTTTATATTGCCTGAAAGGCTCATTGGCTGCCTGAAAGAGGTGCAGTGGTGGGGGAAGTATTTCGATCCGTTACTTAAAAGTGCAGTATATAAGAGACTATAAGAGAAAGATAGTCGATTGCTGAGTCTCATACCAATGCTTTGGGTTGGTGTTTTGGTCTGACAACCAACCCAAACCATCAGTATTTAATGAACTGGGAATGAGACTCAACAATTAAGTACCATTTTCCTTTGCTTTAGAGTTTCTTGCAGCACATTTAAGTGGAAGAAGCAATACAACAATACGAGAATACTTAATGGAGCCAAACACCATTCATCTGCACGCACCGCAATGATAAAGAGCTGGCTGAAAATCGTCCGAGTTTCCCTTGAAGTATAGTACTTGAGTAAATACATATAGTCACGTTACACTACTAGAGACACAACAATCTCCTGATACATGTGCCAAATTTCAGTGCCAGCGCAGGTAGCAGTATAACCTAACATCACTAAACTAAATCACAAATGTGAACAAGTCTTGAATCAGTTTATTCTGGATTTCCAAGAGCCGTCATCAGTAGGCATAGACCAAAAGAAGCAGGAGAGTAAGACAGGCAGGGTCTGCAAGTAATCAGTCCGGGAGTGAACACTGAAGAGTCTTGCATGGGAATGACAAAGACAAATGCGGCAATGAGGATCTGTGAGACTGGAGTATATGTACTGACAGAGTATAATCAGGAGCAGGTGAACTGAGTTGCCTTGATGAGGTGAGCGTGGTGTTCAAGCAGGAGTGGGAAAAGTGTTGACAGATGATTGACTGGCAGGTAGGAGTGGCAAAAGGGGTGGGATGAGTGGACATTTATTGAGAGCTGAATAACTTGAAACAGTTACTGTGACAAAGGTCAGACCAGGTCATGGAAAAATGTTAACAGATTACAAGCTGTGATAGCATGGCATTAATTTGTCTGTGAATGAGTGCTGCATTTTTTGTGATACGAATTTGAAGATAAAAGATATTTGACTCACTCTACTGAAATATTTGAAACAACAGTTTCCAATTTTGACGGATTTGTTGATGTTCCAAAATGCCCCATGGTGCTTTTTTGTAGTCATCATTTCCAAACACAAACCATCATGATAAATGTTGTTGATTGTGATGAGCCAGATCTTCAGTTGCTGAAAATCTGTTCTAGGGGACCATGTCAGAGGGGGTCCTGGACGTTGCTGATGAGGCCCACTGCAGTCAGGGAGAAACTGTTTTAGTGGTGTGAGGTTCCTTCTCACACAGCAACCTCCTGCCAGAGTGAGGTGTCAGCCATGATCTTTCCTGCCCGCCTCAGGGTGCTGGAGGCGTGCAGATCCTGGAGGGACAGCAGATTGCAGCCAATCACCTTCATCACAGAGCGAATGAGACACTGCATTCTGGCCTTGTCCTTGGCAGTGGCAGCAGCGTACCAGATGGTGATGGAGGAGGTGAAGATGGACTCAGTGTTGGTAGTGTAGAAGTGCACCATCATTATCTTTGGCAGGCTGAACTTCTTCAGCACACTGTAGTTGCCGTGGGCAGATAAACAAAAATGTTGGCAGTGGGTGTGAAAAAAAAAATGCATTAGGGTTGGATATTTTTAACGGCAAGGGAATAAAACCAGCTCTCTGTAACAGCTGGTAATTGTTATCCTGTGATATCCTCAGTTTACTCATTTACTCCTCAAAGCACAAGTTTAAATTCTTTGGCATTTTCAGGCTTAATAAGGCAGAGAATAGCATTATTTCTGTGAAGGTGATACCAATTTGCAAACGTAGTTGCCCGCCTGCATACACACACAAACCCACTGACACAAAGCTTCCCTCCTTCTTCTCCCTGTCACACGCCGCATCCCACCATCCTCTATCTCCCTCCTCCTCTCTCCATCCAGCAAACCCAGCAAATGTTTAAATTACACGACCAAGTAAGCAAGATTAATTAAAATGATAATCTACAGGCTGAATATATTTCACAGCTAGCTAGGCGGCGGTTTGAAATTGCTGTGCAGAGTTTTAAAGTCAAAGTGGAGTGTTGACCTATTCATCTGCTTTAGTGAAACAGTCATTAGCCCAATTAAGAACATCCCCATTATATGCAAAACACTCAGCACTATAATATACTTCATTACCGTAACGTATGGTAATGAGGGGGGAAAAAAAGTAATGTTTGATTTATGTGAGCTTTGAATGTTAAATAATGTATATTTCTTTTTAAACAAAGTATTTGGAGAGCTAACATCTGTGCAAATAAGGCTGTTAGGATATAAATTGTTCCCTTAAAGGCTTAAGAAGAGAGTAAACAGTTATAATTTTTTAATCCTGCAGTCTTTTCCTGCACATTATACCATCTGAAAAATGTCCTTAAGTCATTGCGATTACTTAATTCCGATTGTATTCTTCTCTACTTTATATTCTCGCTTTATTATTTCATTTCCAATATTTTCCAGAATGCTGTTCCCTTGTCTTGTTTCCTTTATTCTTTTAGTTTCTTGTACCTTATTCAAAAAATAGCTGCTGATGCTTCAGGTTTGAGGATGCTGCAACAATGCCTGCTGTTTCTCAGCTGCTCTGTCTCTCTCCCTGTACGGGCTTAATCAAAACACGGGTTAGATTCCCTTTCCCCTGGATGCTGGATAATCCTCTTATGAAGTAACTGTAAACCCAAACTTGAGAATGTCTCTCATCAGTCTCCCATTCAGTCTTAGACAACATACACAAGCGGCAGACTGTGTACGGATGAGCCTCTCACCCTGACATGGGTGAGATAAAAAAAGATTTTAAGAAGATGGTCCTTAATCAAAGTCAATTAGTGACTAAGGGAGTGTGATCTCTGTGTGTGTTTATACAGCATGCATATTCTGTGTGTGCATGCCTGTGCTTGGTGTGCATGAATGTGTGTGTGTGTGTGTAAAGCTCTGCACTAGCCTCCTCATTGCCATGCTTCATTTATCTGTCATTAGCAGAATTAATGGCTATGGGTTTGGGCCAGGGAGCTAATATGGCGCCGTTCCAACATAGAGGAGAACGACTCTGTGAGCAAGTCAGGAGTTTCACAGAATTGGGGGTTGGGGGTGGGGGTGGGTTCTTGCAAAGGAAGGAGAAGTAATTGGTATCACTGGCTGTGGGACAAATGGGTTGAGCGAAGAGCCTGGAGATGGAGGGAGTGACAGACAGAGATAGATGGTGTTCATTTTGATAAAATAAAGGCGGGAGAATTATGCATAGAAAATGACACAATGGCTTATTGGTCTGTGATTTCAGCCCATGTGCACACTTACGCAGATGATGTTGAAAATGCTTTTTTTCCTCCCTATCATCAACACTATGGGAGCTTTTTCCATACATTGAAAGGTTTTCAAAAACCTGACAAGTGGAGAAAATTGAAAAAGCAGGTGTCCCATTGTTGTGTGAATGCAGAGAATAAAAGGAGCTTTTCAAACACGCCGATGTATAATTGTCAACCTTCGCAGACATGGACAAGTACTTCACACAGCAACAAAGTTACAAGGCTGCTGCCTCTAACTTTTTATGTGATTTGACATGGCTGATAAAAGTCAATGACATGCCATTATGTCTTTTCTGGGAAATAACTGCATTAGTTTTGTGTAATTCGTATATTATTTTGTGTCACTGCAGCGGCTGTCTAGAAATGGTTTAGAACATTGGTCTAACATTGGTTTGAAGATAGTTAGGAAACAGAGTATCCAGCTGTGCCTAATAAAACTGTCTACCCATTTATCCCCACTCTTACTAGAGTTAAATACAAGGATTAGGATCCAGGTGGTGCCTGCCTTGTACAAAAAGGTTTTGGTCTCTATAGTTAATTTCAACATTTATGACATTTATGCATAATTAAAGGAGGGCCATTTTGAGTGACAGGCTGCCTGCCGATGGCTTCCTTGGCTTCTCAGTCAGATTAATCTTTCGCTCCTCTAGAGCGCCACCCTCTTGCCCAAGTATGTCCACCTCTGGCTCCAAAAAACGAAGATGTTGACAGCTGAAATGCCAAACTCAAGGCTCCAAACGGGAGTCCAAAATACTAATGGGAGATGCCACAGGAGCAATGTCCAGTATTTTTTCTATCCACTATTATGTTTTCTGTCTAATAGATTGCCATGAAATTTAGACATCCAACTTTTCTTCTACAGCCACCATGACGTGAACAATATAAAACATCATACCTGCCTCAAAAACAGTACAAAAGACACGCACATCCCAACGTCCAGTGGAGTGGGTGCTGGACCGAAGAAATGTCTGGTAAAGTAAAAAAACAAATAAATCCGCACAGCAAGTAGCTCCCATTTATAAGGATTTAATGTAGAGTGAAGTTTCAAGCCACACTCTTGCTCAGACTTCAGAGGACTTCATTGTGAGTCATTACAAACACCTTATCATGCTGGTATTAGCATTACACTCAAGGTGCTGCTATGCCTTAGCACAGCCTAAAGCTGCTAGCATGGCTTTGGACTGTTGTCTTGTTAGCATGTGTGCTCCTGTGTGTTTGTGCGATGAATACAATGACATGCACTAAAACAAAAACACCAAACCTCTACCATTTAACTGTTAAAGCAAAAATAATTTGGGCAATATAAATGTTTAACAGTTGTAGTGTGTTTTTCGACTTTCTTTCCATGCTGAAAGGGCAGTTAAGCTATGTTTTAGAATAAGTGTGCACCAAGTGGAATGTAAAATCAGTAAACAAAAACTACGCAGGCAACTCAACAAGTGTTTTAATCAGATGGACAGGCGAGGAGCGCTGAGTGCAGCAGTCCTGATATTACAACTGAACATTCAAAACAGCGCTCCTAAAATCAGCGGAAAAACATGCCACAATGGCTGTGTGACAGACTTTTCATCCCATCACTTTTCATTCCTTCCACTTCAGGCAGTAATAACTAGAAAAACTCAGTGAGAGATAGCGCACGTTTAAAAGCAATTGCTCCTCTAACAATATTACAACGTGAGCTAAATATGACAGAATAAGAAAATAAAAACCTTTTCACTGACAATGACAGAATGCATTGAGTGAAGAGAGTAAATAAACCTTGAGAAGTTGAAGAGGAGAATAGTAACTAATGGTGTCCCATTTAGTAAGAACACAATGTCGAGGCTTGGCTGCAAGGTGAATATTTACTGACCATACTGTATAGCACTGCTGTACATAATGTGGCCCACTGGGACACACTGAGCAGAAAATGAGATGCTCTGACCTTGCGTAAGTCAGTGCTTAACTATGATAGTTAACAGAAGGGCTCTTTTATACAGAGATGGCTGAGAAAAGGGAAGCGGACGCAGGTGGAATGACAGAAAAAAATAATAAATAGATAAGAGTAAATAAGAGTTCATTGTGGTTCGAAGGAATAGATGAAAAGACGATGAGTGGGAGGATGATTATTATGTGCCGTTATGCTCTCTCCCTCATTATGCATATACTGAGATGTCGCTTGATAGAAGTGAGGTGTGGGAATGTTCGCAAAGATGTATCCTTAATTGTTAAGCTAATTATTATTTATACCAGACAGTAAAATAAAATTATTCACAATAGTTTCTGATGTTGAATGATGTGAAATTACCAGAAGATATCCAGCACATACTGTAGCCCACATGGCAGCCCAGCTGCTACAAGAAAATGTCGATATTGTATGTTTCTGCAAACCATAGATCAATGTTTTTAAAGTGAAGTAGTTCTGCTTACATGAACATAAGCTGACTCTCTCATTGGGAAATGGGTAGAATGGTGAATGGCATGACACTTAGGTGCCAGCTGCCAACTACTGTTGACCACTGTGCGAGATCAGCGAACTACAAAACTGGTTGTTTTTTAGAGAGACATTGGCTGCATTTCTAGCCATGATTGTGGCACCAAAATCAGGTATTTTAAAACCAGACATAATCTTCTCCTGGTTTTTATGCCTTAACAAAATCACACATGAACCACAGCTTTGAATAAAATGAACTTCATATGGCAGGGGATTTAACCTCCTTTAAACAGAGCCCCCCCATAACTGGGAAATGGTCCAGTGATGGGGTGTCACATAGAGTCCAGTAGATAGGATAGGAGAATGTTTGATATTGTAACCCTACTTCTATTGGCACAGGTTGAGCCCTAAGCCGGACACTACCACGCTGCTTGCTGAAGAGGGTGTAGTATCTTTGACGGCCTTATATGCCTTCCTAAGTACTATGGGCTCTGAACATGGTCGTGTAGGCACATTCTGGCATTGGCTATGTTTATTCAAATTTCAGATGGCAAATGCATGGTTGGAATTGGAGGAGGATATTACTTAGAGTTTGTTAGGGGCTGTACACATGCTGTGTCTCTCACTGCCTGGGAAATGTGAGGTCAGGCACTGGGTGCTACTGATATGCTTTTTCTGTGCGAGTTTTTAAGAGCGCAGTGGCAGGTTGCATCTGTGGTTGCTAAGCAGCCTTAACAAGCATTGCGTCATAGCCTGTTTACCTTAAATCCTGAGTACAGAGCTGAACTTCTTCCAGGCATTATTTGTGTGTAGGCCGAGAACTGATATTTACGGAAGAAGGGAAAGATGTCTGTCACCTGATTCTTGTTGCATTTCAAAAATTGAAGTCAGTTCGGCCTAAAAAACAGGTGTTTGGGAACACATTTGAGCCGCGATGGCGTCGCTCTGGAACTTGAGTGCACCTGCCGCACGTCTATATCGAAAAGAATGAATTTGAGGGCGCAAAAAAATGCGGCATGCATACAGCCCCTTAGAGGGCTCCGTCTGTGCAAAAAGATCTGGTATTACAATATAATAACCTTCATTTCAACATATCTGCTCCGTAATAAAGTGCAAATGTTACATATCCATCGTTTGCAGAAATGTACAATACCAGCATTTATCGGGTTGCTCATGGCAGCATAGGGCTGTATCTCACAGAAAACAGAAACTTACTATTCACAAACTCGGGAAGAAGGACATAATGCCTCCACACTGTCGCCTTGTCAAGATTAAAAGCTTAGTTGACTGATTGATGACATTTCTTTTGTTTCAAAGCCTGTCAGAAGACGGAGAAAGAAGATAAAAGTAGGATGAGGGACTCAGGAAAAGGATGGTGGTGCAGCACAGGCTTCACTGAAGCAAAGATGCCTGTAATCACACCTTGTTTGATGTAGCTATACTAAAGGAAAGAAAATTCTAATAAAACTTTCCAGTATTACACACACACACACACACACACACACACACACACACACACACACACACACGTGTGTAATATGCAAACTAAGCAACTTTCCTGCAAGAACAGCGAAGAGGCTTTGACTTACAGTAACTAACCAAGAGTTCATACATGCACCATGTTTGACTGTAGCATGAGAAGGAGCTAAGCTTTGTATGTCATAATAGCTCAGAACACACACACACTCACACTGACACACACACACACACAAACCCCATCTGTGTCATGATCATCATCAGGCCTTATGAGGCTTTGAAAGGCTCATTAGGCTTACGGGAGACCAGCATTTATCTGCGTGTGTGTGTCTACGTGTGTGTCAAGGTATACTGCACATGTCTATTTTTGAAATGTGTGTGCCTTAATGTATGCATGTATGTCTGCTTTCCTGTGTGTGTGTGTGTTGCGTGGGGTCAAGCAGGCAGGCCTGTTGAGGCAGGCATAATTGAAGCAGCAGTAATTAAAGCTGTTTTAATTGTTTTAATTGGTGTCATTAACGCAGTGAGGGTCAAACTGTTGACACACACACAGACATCCACATGTACACACATTTAGCGCAGACATGCACACCTACACTCACACAATTATTTTGGCTGTGGGCTATATTGCCAGTTACTGTTAGATGGATGGATGACACTAATCACTGTTGCATAAGCTCTCTCACAATCCTGTCGCTTCGTAACAACATGATGTTGTTGAATGTAATCACAGATGAATAGTTACAGAGAAATGTAACAGTGTCATGTGGTTAAACCACACGGCAACCTCCGAGGCTGAAAAATAAAGCCAATGTGGAAGTGCCAAAACATGCAGTTCCTCCAACGGCCACTTGAAATGGGCTCTAGGAGTGAGTCAATCCTCATGCATGTTAAAATGCCCAACTTTACAGTAGAAATAAACATTTTTCAAGCTGATTTTGGTCTCTAAAGCTGATTTCCCCATTTGTGACAACTGTATGGGGGGGGGTGGATTTTTAATAACTCAGCCATTTAAATTTAACAAAGGCTCGAAGTTACACTTGAAAAAGGCATGGCTGCATGAAGTGACAGGCTATGAAGCAAAAATCCAAGATGGTAATGGCAAAAATACCGAACTTGAGGCTTCAAAATGTGAGTCGACGAACCAGTGGATGATGCTACAGTGGCTACATCCATTATTTTTAAAAGTGTATGTGTAAAACTAAAATTACATTGATAACAATATCCATCTAATATCTCTTTCATGCAGCCTGCTAGCTAAGATTGGTTCATGTGATAGCATTAGGCAATACTGCATGATATGATGCAAATGTGACAAACTGCGTGTTATTCAGAGGCATATGTGGAGATTTTTATTCACAGGGCGTCACACTGATCGTGAACCAGACATGAGATCTGCACACTGTATTAAAAGCACCCAGTAATTAGAATTGTCTAGCATTTCGACCCTGGTCAGACCCAGAACACGCTGGAGGGATTACATATCTCGTCTGGCCTGGAAACATCTCGGGGTCGAAATGGGTTCATTAATGTTCTCATCAAAATATACAACTGTTAGCTTATATTCTTTGTTCTGTTCCTGTTAAAAATCTCAATGAACCACCTCTGCAGCTCATTGAGGAATGTTGTAGGTTTACCTTTGACAGCAATATGATGCATAGTCGCTGCTTGTATAAAAGCACATTTTTGGTTTTCCCATTGAGAACAATGATTGATGTCGTTCATTGACAAGTGAGTTTAAACATTGTTGCCAACCTTTAGACGCTGAATGAGTCACCATGCTTTATTTTCAGCTTCATTGCAGTCAATCAGCTCTTTCATGCTTTTTGTGCTATTTGACAGTTTAGGTTTTTTTAAACTCTCCACCTCTCCCTTTAGTATTTTGACCATGACATCTTATTGAGTTGCTTTTAGCACACTTAACCTTAAAATGACGTTCTTTCTGATTTTAGCATGCAATAAGCAGTCTCATCAAATGACGTCCAACAATTGCAGGCCTATTCAAAATTACTGTCTCTTTATAAAGGTTGACGAAAGGCTGTTTTGTCTCAGCAGCTGTCTTGTTTTAAACATAGTGGAGTTTATCTTCACTCTGAATTTAAAAGACAGGATTTGATCAGTTGTCAGCCTCCACAATGTGTAATTGCCAATTACATAATTTTAGATGGCAAAAGCCAATGTCGTCTTCTAAATTGCTTCTTAAGATAATTACATATACTGGGCTTCATGCAATTGTTTTTCAGTCTGGTGTTCTTCTTTATTTCCATTACGAAAGTGGCATCAAAGTGTCACAGATGACCAGAAAAGTAAAAGGCCATCCCAATGACATCATAGTCATTTAAAATTCATGCCAAATATGTGCACATTTTCAGATTTTTTTTTGTACCATAACAAACTATTTCTGATGGCCACTTCTGGAAAAGAGAGAAGGACAGCAAGGGAATTATGGCAGGAGAAAAATGTGCTACATGCACTCTCCCGTTGTTCATTGCTCACTGAGCCATGCCCAAGTCAGCCAACATGGTTCCATCATCCTTCCTGTCTCCCTCTCTGTGTGTTCAAATGGCAATTTATAATTTGGCAACCCCACTGAATTAATGTGTGTGTAAATTATGTAAAGAGGGATTTGTTTATTTAGAATTTTCTAAGTGGATTTTCTCCCATATATTAAGAACCCTGCTCAGTAAGTAAAGGCATCTGTATACAGTTAGGCATGATGAGACAAGGACCATTTTTACGTGACTACAGGAAAACAAGTGAACAAAGGACAGCATGAAGAAGGTCACTGCAACAATAAAGATGAGTCCTACTTTCTGCATGGACACAGTAAGAATGAAAATACAGGCTATTTTATACTTTTAATCCCTTTCACCTTCCCCCTTCCATCTGATATCTCATCTAACTAGAATAAAAGGAGTATCGGTCTGTTTGTAGTCACTATGTATGTATGTCTTTTGATTCTCTTGACAACCGTCTCCAAATCCGGAAGCAGAAGATGAGAACAAGGCCAGACGTGGCAGGTTATGGTTGAGAATAGTGTGGTGAACCTGAGAAACTGAAGACAGTGTGAATTGCACAAAAGTACAAAAAAACAAATTGTCAAAAAAACAGAAGTTGGCCTGATGTATGTACAGCAGAGGAGACTGAACGATCTGGCAGAATGAATGTCTAAGCTGAGGTTTTATACTGCAGTGGCTTGATTGTAGATTTGGTTCAGGTGTGCAGGTTCAGCAGCTGCTGGCACTCAGGAGGATTGGAGGAGGAGGAACCAGAAGGCCACACCCAGCAAATACACAGAGACAGACTGAAAACAAGCATGAGACACCAGAGACTTTATCATGAGGAGACTGATCACTTCCATATAAATGAATGAGAGTATTTGCAACTGCAGCATGGCGGTCGTACGCACATGTCCCGCCTCTTCCGCCACTCACAAAGCCAATTGTTTGGTGATTTTTTTTGTCAATCATGTTGTAGTGGCGTAAGCCTGCCTAACCACCTTTACGACAGTTTGGTCAAGTTGCTGCATAGAGGACTCCAGAGGGAGGGACCATTGACAGTAGTAGGGAGGGTCACGGGGAAAGTGTGTTTGGACAGCTACACCTCGCCGCCTCGCTCCGCCTCGCTCCGCCTGTGAATTTGCGTGCCTCTCAGTCTGCGACCAGAGATAATAAGAGAACAGACTTAATCCATCGACTTTATTTATTCCAGACAACAAATGTTCTTGGTTGTAGTCGGGATGAAATTACAAACAGACACAGTTGAAAATATAAGTTGTTTTCCTCTGTTTACATGTCATCACGACCGCTCCGCTGCAAAGATCCTTTGCACCACCTGTAGAAGCCACAGGTATCTGGGTGTGCGCTCGCTTGCTTCCTCATGATTATTAAATACGCTGCGCTCCAGGGTTCCCCACCCCTCAAAACAAAGATCACGCACCGGTGACGTCTTACGTTGTTGGAACTGTATATTGAAACTGACCCGAGGAAGAAAAAAGCTGTTTTAAACCATTTAAGGAACCAAATTGCTTCCCTTTAACAAATGACAAGTATATTCTTATCATTGCCAGGGTATGCAACTACGTCATGGCAGGTGTATCAGCATGGCACAGTGTCAAGTGTGAAGCTGTTTGGATGAGAAGTTCCCGAGAAAGCTGCAAGCAGTGATATCGGAGGCCAAGCAATCGGCCTGTTCCAAACAGGTGCTGCAGTATTTTTATCAATACATGCTGATGTCATCATTAATATTGCCAAACTGTACAATCAATCAAATCATGTCAATGACCCAGCACCAGGTTATCTTCTGTTCCTCACCACCCTCCCTACACATTCCCTTTCCAAAATGCCACACTGCATCCAGCGATTCTCCGTGAAGGACGAGGAGAGGTCGTGTTTTCGATAATTACAAGCAGTGGATCACTAAGCCGCAAATAACACCGGCATCATTAGTGCGTGTTTGAGCAATTAGAAAAGCATCTGTCTTTAATCACAGTTTGAGAATGCAGAATTATGCCAGCTGCTTCTCACCTCAAAGCTAACCCTGCTAACCCTTTACAAAGATAAAATTAATGGCAAAGCTGTTGTATTGGATTGCATTAGAGTGGACAGGTGCGCCTAATAAAGTGGCAACTGAGTACATGAACTATTTTCGTCTTGCAGAAAGGAAATATGCATGACACATTGCACCACCACTCCAAAATCTCCCCAAACGCACACTCAAGTACTGTACACACACACATACACACACAAATACTGTAGCTGCACTTGAACATCTCTTCAGTTATTTTAAGCTGAACCACCCTTACATCTGTGCTGAGAGTTAGTGAGTCACAGAGGTGCTTTTGTGGCATTGCATGGTGTTTTCTGTCTGTCAGGATGCGGAGATCCACCACCAGAGACATACTAGTACTATCAGCTGAGAGAGTGTCAGAGCTCCACAAACTAAATCCTCAAATACTGTACATGCTGGAGGGTGAAGTGCTGTCTCCCAGTGGCTGCATCATCCACTGGCTGTTAGCGTGGTTGTGCACTGCAGGGGGTCCAGCTGAGGGGGTTCTGAGACGGGCCAACGCAAGCCGTTCAAAGATTAGAGAAGTCAGGGTGAAGGAGCTTTGGTGATTAAGGACTCTGATCCCTGTTTTCCCTGTCATTTCACAGCAGACGGCGACGGGACAGTTAACATGTGCAGGGATGAATTCAGCATATTAGCATGGACATGAGAAATCAGGCTACATGAGGTTATGATGGATATCAACTATAAAATCTGTGCATACATACAGTGGGTCATTTTGACTGTGGCTCACTTATTTTAACTATGAGTACACTGATGTACTTTCTATTTAAAGTGTGCTTTATGCACAAGTGCACTCTTGAAAACTCTGTTTGAAACTGAGGTTACTTTAGCAGAAATCTAGCCGTGCTAATCTAGTTTCCTAATCCCTTACCCCATTGACAGCAACTGGATTTCTTGTTGCCTCAGCATTTTACAAATCAGGTTACTGCTGAAAGCTAACAGTAACCTGCTTATGCACGTACAAGCAAACACACTGAGCGCTGAGAATATGTGTTGGATTAAAGCAGGAGAGACAAGGCCAGCCTTCCTGGAGTTAAATCTCCTGAATATCCGGCATACCTCTGACAGATCACGACAGTGGGGGTGGGCAGATGGCTGGAGGTGAGGTGTGAAGTGGTCGGCTCAGACGAGGGGTGAGCCAGGACCGGATGCAGCCCGCAGAGCTGAGGCTCAATCAGGTTGTTGATCTGATCAGCTGATAGTTTGAGCAATGGGGTGTTTCATCCCGTAGTTGGCGATCTCCCTCTGGCTGAAGCATGGAGGAACCATTTTACACCAAACCTGGTGACCATCAGTACCCCTGTGTTTGCACGTCAGGCTACGCAACACGCTAGCTTGATCACTCTGTGGAAGGAAAAGCAGTTCACTGAGTACTGCATTTACTCTACATGCATGAGTCTTGAGGCTAGGTGGACAAAGGTTAGTTAATTTTTAATTGATGCTTCAGTTGTGTCTAAAACACATACTGTAATTCTGCCTGGAGATAGCTTGACCCAGTGAGGTTGAGTTCAGCTGTAAACCACAGCTTGTCAGTCTGGATGATCGGGAACTCTGCTGGAGAGCTACAAAGCTGACATACGATGTTACTGTCTCTGTCTCCAGTAATGCTGCCACCAAAAGGGCACATGTGCAAGCTGCCTTGTTGGCTGTAATTGCATCTTGAAACAATTACATCACACTGAATGACGACAAATATGTACAATCCAGTAGCCAGAAAAAAATGTTGACATTGGACGTTTCAGCAAAACAAGGATATGCTACATGTGCACATTTCTTAAGTGACGTAGTATATGGGCTGACTTTGTCATCGGGAGGTGGATGGGAGGATGGGGTGTCACCTTGGCAACCTCATCGTGGCACCTGCCAAGCTGCTGCCCACTGCAGACCACTGTCTAAGACCTTGTTTAGGGGGTCAACTTTACATTTCTATCAGTTTTAAGGCATCAAACATGGGTGGTTGGTAGGGACTTTGCACTGTTAATTTCCTGTCGCTTTTTAGCCTCTAATGAGGTGTAGCTCTTTTTCCAGCATCCTTTTCATCCCCAAATGTGGGTGTTTTTTAACACTCTGTGGCTCTTTTTCCAGCAGCTTTTCAGCCCCCAAACGTGGGTGTTTTACAGGGACTCATAGCTCTTTTTCCAGTGGCTTTCTAGATACCAAATATGGGTGTTTTTTAAGGAACCTGTCACTGTTTCCCTGCAGACTTTTAGCCCCAAGTATAGGTGTTTTTTTGCATCCCATTGCTGTTTCTCCAGCATAGATAGTGCCATAAAATGCAGTTATTTTTTACAGAGGCATTGCTGCTTTTCCAGCAGCGATTATGCCCCCAAAACAGGATATTTAAGCCAAACCATGATCTTTTTCTGACCATAACCAAAAGGTTTTGTGCCTAAACCTAGCCATGTGAACTATAGCACTGTTGAAAGGTAAAGTTTCAACATTTCCACAACATAATAAAGTGCAAATGTAACATATCTGTGGTTTGCAGAGACGCACAATGCCAACATATTTTCTGGTGATTGGGTTGATATATGATGTAGACGCCCTAACTAATCCCAAGTTTTTATGCGCTGTTTTAATACTATTGATTTATTTGCACCCTCTATTTACAGCAGAATAACACTGTAATTTTCAAAATAAGAGATGGTTTCAAATTATAGGATGACACAAAATAGGAAACATGCAGGTCTTATTAATATCTACCCTCTGCAGAAGATATTCTATTACAGTTCAAAAGAGGTAAACCGAAGCACTGAGCTCACATTGACATTTTCATTTGCTGGCAGGCTCACCTTGACATGACTCGGTGAACAGTAAACGTCTGGCAGCGCCTGCTTGAAGAATGTGTTCTTTCTGTTTTGGGGACTCTTTATATCCAGGTAGGTAGTCAGATCAGGGAACACTGGCAGCTGGCTGTTTGGGAGCGTACATGGCACACAGCTTGCCAAAAACCACAAACGCTGTAGCAGAGCGGAGTAGAAATAATCGCTTAAAGGGGTTTTAATTTCCCAAAGTAAGAATGATGTGCTGAATTATGACATCTGATAGAGGAAAGAGACAGAGAGTGAGAAAAAAAGGAATACCAAATTATTATATGGGTAGGGGGCTAATTACCAACCTCTGAGACTTTCCAGTGTCATTATGGAATAATGAAAATATCACTCAAAACACTATTACAGAAATATAAAATTTTCATTAGATACCCCGAGAGCTTCTCCACTCACTCCTTTATCACTTTTTACAGCCTGGGACACTCGTTTCATTCTGTTAATATTTAATGACTGATGGAATTATTAGTGGAACCACTAAGCATTCAGCTTTTGGGACATGACTGTATCCAAATGTGGACTGCGATGACGAAGGCATGTGTACTAAAAGCAGACTTGTGTGAGGGGAAGAGGGAAGAAGAAAAGAAAAAGTCAACTGAATTTGAAAAGCAGGGAAGGGATTTGAAAATAAAGTCAAACATTAGGTGTGAAGCCACAGAAGACGGACACAAAAAACAGATTTGAAAAATAAATAGATAAAATAGAATGACGGCCTCCAGCAGAGACGTGAGACTGAAGGAGCCCCGTTGTGAAATGCATTTTACATGCTAATATTGGGAAAAATAAAAGACATTTGATTGAAAGGGAAGTCAGTTCCCTACTGTTCTCTGTACTGATTTTTTGCTGTTTTTTAAAATCTCAAGAGGCACAAAATAGTTGTTTTTCCTCTGTTGTGACCCATAACTGCTTTTATTTTCCTCACAAATCTGACCTTGTCACATTCAATCAACCTCTAGAGTCTTTACTCGTACACCAGTGTTGAATGGAGTGAATATCATTTAGAGGTAACACTGAGCAATTCTGAATCAGGAACATTTTCAGTGGGTATGTTGCTGTGTTTCGTAGTGAAAGCCCTTTTTAATGTCTTCTTGCAGGTCTCAGATAAAAAGAGAAATAGGTTTAGGTTTTACACAATGAAACATCAGTTACGTGACTTATTAATTCAGCAGTTAGAGATAAAAGATCATGGCTGAAATTGGGGCTATAAGGTGATCTCCGAAGAAACTAACTGAGACTGAATTAAATAGGGTATTGTGTAGACGACTGGCTGTGCACTAAGTACCCAAATACAGGCTGGGAGGTGGTGATATATTGTGATGATATATTATTAAAACATTTGACTGTATGGCACACCAGCATTGTTGGAGACAGCTTCCATACTGTGCTACTGTGGAATGCTAATAAGCCTCTCAAGTCTCACCTGTCCAGGGCTGACAGTGCCAATAAATTCTAATCAAACGAGGAGCTGGTGCAGAGGAAGTGACAGGTTTCCCACGCTTGTATTTCCATGCATTAATATCAATAAGCCGGTGTTTTGCAGTGTGTGATTCAAATGACAGAATGCTCCTGCCCAACAACTCTCCTCTGTTGATCAAATGTTGTTTAAATGACCTGTTACTTGTGGAAAGTTTTCGATTTCAGCAAACTAATAAACATCAAAGTTCCATTTCACACCTGGTCTGCACTAGAACTTTGATTTTTTTTTTTTTTTTGGGGGGGGGGGGGGGGGGGGGTTACTGTGGTCTACCCTGCACCAGCTGGCACCCAGGAGAGTAGCACTGCTGTGCATTGAGTTATCTTTTGGATTTTAGTTTTTGATAATCAGCCAAGGTTGTTAGCTTCAGATTTTGCCAAAATAATGGTGCCAGACGATAATAAAGTACTTGTGATTTGTTACTTGACATATGTCATTTATTTGGCCCCTGACATCTATGTTGCTATTTTCCATTAGTAGGTTACAGTTTAATTGAACAAGTTCATTTATTTTAGCTATTGTATTGTATCTCTCCAACTTTTACCACAAACATTTCTCGCTTTATACGTCAGTGATCCAACACCCATGTCGATAAATAATTTATCCTTACGAAAATAAGGATGATTTGTGACTTGCCCCCATCCCGATCCAAGAAATGTAATTAATTCCATTCATATAAACATCAAAACAATTAAAAATAAACTGATCATGTGTCTTGGTGTTTTATTCCTATAACACAATTAGTACCATTTGTAATTATTGAACTGAATATGATCGGCTGATGTCGGATTGAGTGAAAGTATCTATTGCCAGAAAAATTAACAATTAGTTTCTATAAC
The DNA here is from genome assembly GCA_019142605.1 of Cephalopholis sonnerati. NCBI lineage: Eukaryota > Metazoa > Chordata > Actinopteri > Perciformes > Serranidae > Cephalopholis > Cephalopholis sonnerati. The sequence continues at coordinate 31,928,580 of JAGQAX010000019.1, forward strand.
ATCTTTTTTAATCTTCAGGCTTGATGATGTGAGGGAAATTCTTCTCTCTGAAGAAGTGATGGACTCAGTGTGAGGAATCAAGTCTCTTTAATACATGCAGCATGGAGAGAAGACCCAAAGTGTTCTCTGACAGTCTTTAAAATGTACAGACCTTTATACTAAATCACAGCTTTGATCCCAGGTCGCACCCAGCCGCTACATTTGTAAAGGAAATTGCCCCACTCCCAATAAAAGGTTAAGCAAAAACAGGGAACTTTCCCTCTAATAAATGGTCATCACCTCAAGATACAGAGAACTGCCCCCCAATAAAGATTCCTTAAATCCCACAATGAAGATTTTAAATCATTGCATGTCAAAAGGCTGAAGTTCAAGTGAAGATACAAGCCTTGACTTGAGAGTTTAGATTTTGTCAAGACTCACGTATATCTTGTGTTAAAGTCATGTGACTCAAGTTCACACCTCTACTAATTGGTATTATTTTTTTTTTAAATTTTTTATCTGCATTGGTTTGACTGCTGTTTGATCTGCTTTCGTTGTAGTTGTCAAGACCTCTGATCGCACAAAATTCTGACTGTAGGTTCACATATATGGATTTAGTTTCAGTCTGGCATGTCAGTTTCCAGAGGTGGGACCTTGGAACCTAGGTTTTGAAGTCACAAGTAAGTCTCCAGTTTTTGCACTGAGGTCTTGAGTATGGTCCTCCCAATTAGTAATAAGTATATGCCGATCCCGAGTCTCAATCCGATACCTCTTTTTTCCTAGATGATAAAACTGCACTGTGCACACTTCACGTACAGTAAAGTTATTCAAATGAAATGTGTAAGCACAACAACTAAATATTTCTGCAATGCATGAAGAAGAAAAAATCCCTGCGTCCAAGCTGTCTGGTCTTGCTTATTTATTTATTCATTTTTTAATAATTAAGTAAATAAAAGATAAAACCCTCCTTTTACTCTTTTCGGCCTTGTCGCTGCCTCAAGGGAATTTCTCTGTCTCTTTCAGAGATTATTCTTTAGTGTTTGTTACCTTGGTGCAGCCTTTGCATGAGTTACCTGAATGAACTGTGTTCCACTGACTGTTTGTCATCTGTGCATCTTTTTCCCAGGTCAAGCTACATTAATGAATTGTTATAAATGGCTTTTCACTTCGCAGTGGCGTGGTGAGTGCAGTTGTCGTTGCTTCTGTGCCACTGTCTATCTCTTCACAGCCTGCAGTGAAACACCATAAGACATAAACACAAGGTACTGTCACACTGAGCTAAAATGAAATGAGTGCTCATAATTTTGGTTAAAAAACATTACTAAACAGTGTCATACTGCTTTTTTATGCCATTTATGGTGTTTGGTGTTTTGCTGCAGGCAGGGCTCAGCCCCTACTCTTATACACACAGGAGCTCAGCGGAGTGGAGGATAGAGGGACAGTGGGAGAGTTGGAGATAGCTGAAAGTATGTTGAGTACGTAACATCAACCTGCACCGCAAATGACATTATGTTCTTAACGTAAAGTTACGTTGGTTAGGTTTAAGCAAGTAAAATTACATAGGTTAGGTGTAGAGGAAAATATGGTGACGGCGTACCTTAAAATAACTGAAAGTTGACTTGGTTTCACACAGTTCAGAACACTGATGTCTTGGAGTAAAGCCCTGTGTGCACTCCCCGTGTCTCTACATGAAAGCTTCATGAGTAAAAACACCTGTGTGACAGCTGACATTAAACATAGAATCGGATCCTCTATATAAGTCAATATAGCCAATCCGGATCAGTTAAAAATTGCCTTATTACTAACCTTTGAGATTGGATCAGGACACCCCTGGTTTTGTTTGTTATCTTACGAAAATGCAAATACAGATTCTCGTATGATATGTAAAAAATTAACCTGACACCATTTGCCCCACGAATGATATTACATGCTTAACGTAAAGTTATGTAGGTTAGGTGACAACATACCTTAAAATAACTCAAAGTTGTCTTGGTTTCACACAGTTCCGAACACTGGTGTCTTTGGGTAAAGTCCTGTGTTGTTTGGCCCGTCCAGCACCCCAACCTGCCTGAACTAACCTGAAGAAAAACTTTCGATCTTTCTATGATTTCCTTCGTTATCATCAGCACATTGGTGATGCAGCCTTCCTGTTTGCGTGGACTATACACAACTTTCTGGGTCATGATTATATGGGTTTTACACAAATTGCGGTGCATCACTTTTTGTAGGTGTAGTTATGGACAGTGCATAAGAGCAGCCTGCTTTAAACTAGGAGTGATAGATAAGGCTTTGACTATGGACGAACCATAAAACATTGGTGTCATGATTTATTAAAATGATTAAAATGTCATCAAAAGGCTTACATTTCATACCCATGAATATCACACTCTTTCCTGCACAGCCACTGAGCTCTGCAACTGAATATGAATCATTAATGCAGAATAGCAGCATGGAAGTTCATAGCAGAGCGGGTTGTACAAGGATAGCTGACAATGGTAGGAGATGATGTGAACTCCTGAGTGTCCTGTGACTGTGAGAAGCATAAGAAGATGAACCAAGTGTAAATTCCCCAAAACCTAAATTTGTGTTTTTTTTAGCTGATTATGCAGACTGTCCTCTCTAGCACCTCACTTACAGTAATCCTTATCCCAAGTCAGCACAGTTTAAATTCTCCACTGCGTGTGTTGAACTTTTGTTCCAATTTCCCTTTAAGTGATGCTGCGCGAGTGAGGAGAAGCCTTTTAAAAATAAGTACACTCTCTTTTAAAAACTTCAACAATGAGATAGGTGTTGGAATACTGGAGAAAGATTGGCTGCCTGTGTGTGTATGCCTGACACAGGTGATGGAGAGTAAAAGAGGTCATTTCTCCTGCTCCTGGCAGACCTCCAGGTGGATTTCAAGGATTAAAGCCTTGCAGGTGTGTGCATATGTGCATACCTTACAATGTTTGAGTCACTTTACATTCAGCACTAATTAAGAGCTGAGAGGAGGAAGCAGCGTCGGGCTACCCTCTGTCTCTTTCTCTCTCTTACTCAGACACACACACAACACACACACAGGCGCACTCACAGAGTGCATGGTGAATGGAGGATAATTGGTCTGGGCATTCAGAAGACATTGCATCTTGATCGATACTTTAGCCTGCGCAATGTGAGAACATTAACAGTCTGCCTCCGTCTTCTAATTGACTGACTGGCAGCTCAACCGTCATCTGACTGGCTTAGGATTTAATACTTAGCTCAATTAACTTTTCACACATATGTAGTATTCCAATTTCTGTTACTTAATGATGATGATGATACTGAAGTTACACCAATCAATGTTTTCATGTTAACAATGGCATGAAAATGATCTGCTGTGCTTCAATGGTAAAAAAAACCAAAAAAAACAACAACACAAAAAACAACAAAAACTTGAATTTGTCAGTATCTTAACCTACTATTGCTCTAAGCCCGCCCATCCATCCATCCATCCATCCATCTATCCATCCATCCATCCATCAGGTTGAGCAGGCTGAGTAAAGAACTCCAGATGCCCCCCTCTCCGATGACGCTTTCAAGCTCCTCCTGGGGAATCCCAGGGTGTTCGCAAGCCAGATGAGATCTATAATCCCTCAAGTGTCATCTGGGTGTACCCCAGCAGTCTCCTACCATTTGGATGTGCCCAGAATACCACTAACGGGAGGCGTCTGGGAGGCAACCTGATCAGATGCCTGAACCACCTCAACTGGCCCCTTTCGACACAACAGCTCTCCTCCAAGCTCCTGTCAGATGTCTAGGCTCCTTAACCTATTGATAAGGCTGAGCCTTGAGGAAACTCATTTTGGCCACTTGTATCTGCAATCTCATTCTTACAGTCACTACCCAAAGCTCATGACCAAAGCTGAGGGTTGGAATATAGATTGACTGGTAAATCGAGAGCTTTGCCTTCTGGCTCAGCTCCCTCTTCACCATGCCGATCCGGTGCAGTGCCCACATCACTGCAGACGCTGTGCCAAACGGCCTATCCATCTCACACTCCATTTCACCCCCACTCGTGAACAAGTACCTGAGATACTTCAACTCCTTTGCTTTGGGCAGTCTCCCCACCCAGGGGAGGCAATCCACCATTTTCCAGCACAGGACCATGGCCACAGATTTGGAGGTGCTGGCTTTGATCTTGACCGCTTCACACTTGGCTGCAAACCACCCCAGTGCTTGCTGGAGAGTTGCAATTCTGAGATTACTTCTTCCCAAGAAAAGTCAGCATTGGTCAGCATTTCAGGGGCTTCCACATGTTGGTGTCTCTGCACTGTCACATCAGCTGGGGAAAATAAAACAGAGAATGGTGGCACTTTCTACTATGAATTAACACCAATACAAGCCTCTAAACACAACCAGACATGTTCCAGTAGGAATATGCTCCGAAATCTGGGGAGATATTAAACATCAGTCATCAAGATTACATGTTTCCTTGATGTTAGCATGTAGCTACATGCAATAGTGTACTTGCAGCCAGGAAATTACTATGTACATGTACCATCTGCCATTAATAATCACTAAAAAAAACAACAACCTTTAAACAGAAACAAACATGTTCCAGGAATATAATGATTTGAAATCGGGGAGAACTTTACAACATCAACAACCAAGTGTTTCCCTGGTGTTAGCATGTAGCTACATGTGACAAGGCAACCTCATGTAAACACGGTAGCATGTCTGAAGCAGATGACCATATAAAGAAATATGTCACAATCTGACTTCATCTTTTAGCCAAAGTAGATAACAAAACAAACAAACAAACAAAAAAGAAACATTGAAAACCATATTTAATATGAGTATCCATCATGTTAATACTGTATATATGACAGAAATTACAAAAAAGCATAGGTCTTTTTTTTAAATTATGTGTAATGGGGGTTGCTTATAGTGAAAAACCCACACCTAATTCTGAGTGTTAGCAACTTCCAGCTCATTATTTTGGTTTCATGGCCACAACTTAATTGTTTTGGTGAGCTTGTCTCTAACCATTTTCATCAACCCCAGTTTTAAATGAAAAAGAAAGCTCAGGTGAACTGAATGTAAAATACAGCAAAGCATCAGGCCAGAGACCTGTCTTCCAATGAATGCTAATGTTGCTCCATGTTTTTGGATAAAAGGACCACTGTTTGTTAACATGTTAACAACTTTATAAGGTAATAATATCTAAATGTTGTATTAATGGCTTTTCGCTGCACTCTGCATTTTTAGAACTAGGTGATCATACATGTGAACATATCGTGCTTTCTGAGATTTAACATCTTCAACCATTGTTCCGTACAATTAATACGGACTTTTTTAAAGTGTGCCTCAAAGCCTTATACACCCCAACCCCAGCAAACACACAGCATTGCTGGTAGACTGAGAAAATTAACTTTTCATTGGCCATCAGGCTAATTGGCTGGTTGATGTGACAGCTCACGAAGCAAGGGTGGAAGGCTGCAAGAAGACTTTATTCTCTGCTTCACATTCTCCCTCTCACACACACATACATGTGTGCACACACACAAACACAAACTCACACCTACCTCATCCCTGTGACAGCTAAATTGGGATTAACGAGCTTTTAGGGAAAAGCTGCAACAGCAGCTCCTTTTTCCTCTTTGTTTTTCTTCCATTGACACCCCCATGCCTGCCTGGCAAGCTGACTGTCTGACTGGCTTGTGCTTGATCTTGCATCAAATAGAAAGGTTTCCTTTTTTTAACTTGGTACACACCTGCTTGGTAGACACAGCCTGCAGGCTTTTTCCCGGCGCCACACTGGTCAACAAACTGAGCTTTGGGATCACGTTGGATTTAAAAGAAAAAAGATGAATTGACGATCTGAAATACATACATTTGAGGATAAACCACAACCTCATGGTGAGAGAAGAAAAACACTCACATATAAATACAGAACAAAAGGAGCTAAAGTTAATGGGCTCTAATATTAATGTGACAGAACATGGCAGATGGTGGGGCTTTGAGTTGGCGAAGTGAGACTAAGTTGTACTCAGCATGATCTGGTAGTGCCAGTTTCACACCACGCCATATTTTACGGTGAACTGAAGCCGCACAGCATGCACAAATATTGTGGGAAATATTGGTATTCAGTACTTTCACACTTAAACCTCACAGACACAGATTTGTCAAGAGAGACGAATGACGGTAGACTGTCCTTTTGGGTGCCTGTACGCTGATATGTAAAGGCCTGCAGTGGGAGTAAAAGCATAGTGGATGTTTCTCTGCAATTTTGCCATCATTACCAAGATTTCTGCTTTCCAAAGCATAGGTAATGCACATTCTGTGTAATTGCATTGGATTAACTCACTCATGTACACATGAACAGGTCTGATTTAAAAGCCTTCCAGGCCTTGCAGTGCAGAATATGTTTGCCAGTTTGATTTGGATGAAATTCTTTCTATTGAGTGATGCCTAATGAATGATGTCCATCGCCTTTCCTTTATCAGCTAGTCTGAGCTAGTGCTAATTAGCCATCAAGTGCTCATTTATTAGCTGTCTGATGATTTTAACGGTTTCAATGAGTGTGTGATACACTGTGAATATGGAATCATAATGTATTCAGGTCTATTCCTGATACCTGAGCAGGCGAACATGACAGTCAGAGCTGCAAGCACAGACACAGAGGCAAACAGGCTCTAGCTTACTGTCTTTTTCAGTAATCATTCAAATACCTATTGTTTTTTCCTCTTATGTAACATTGCTTTTGAATGTGAGGCCACGGGCTGTATGGCATTTCTACCTTTACTGGTACTGGCACATTATTCTCCTCAGGGATCACAAGGCTCTGAACATGCTCTGGCACTTTGGCACAATACAGAAACCCCTCCATCTGTAAAGATGAGGGGGGGACGCCTCAGTCAGAATAACCTGTAAGCTCAAATTCACCCCGGGGAGGACCAGAGCTCATTCGGATGCTCTTCACAATCTCAGCAGAACACATGTACCATCGACCCCCTGCACCTGCTGTATGTCCGCAAGGGGTCGGCCGCTAAGGATGCCAGAGAGGCTTCTTCTGCCGGGTTGTGGGCCATGACAGCTCTCCTGTAGAAGTCACACATGTGGTCCAAAACGTGAGCGTTGTGTAAGTTGCCAGTCAGTGGAAATCATACTGAAGCACAAGTGGGAAGAATGTATCATCAATGAGAAAATAATGCCCCAGTGCCAACCCTCTTTGCATCTACGCTTATGACTGCCAAGCTGCTGAGAGCATGTCTTTACTGCTAGTTATTTGTCAGGGAAAAATAATCAGCAGTTAAACTGTGATTGATGCAAAGTCAACCTAAAAGTATCATTTTTATGTGTTGTTTATAAGCAGATGCTAAATGACACTTAAATTTAATTAAGAATTACATTTTAAGTAATTTGTATAAAGAAATACAAAGACAAACAACATGTACAGGAAAGTACAGATTCACTAACAACACAGAAAGATTATACTGTAGTCAAAGTCTGAATGGAGCGAGCGATGTGGGATGGAGATAAAACAATAATGGAAATGGTGCGTGTGCAGATCACATGCCATACTGTTCCTCACCATTAGTGCTTCCTCTGGATTGGTGTTTGATCCATTCACACAGACAGATGTTTCTCAGAGAGGCATACTTACCACTGAACAGTAACACATATAAAAGTAAGGGCCATTTGCAGGGGCGGAATTTTGATTTCGACCACATATCCTCGAAGGGATTTTAGTTTTTTTTCAGATATTCCTACTTGAGGCAGAACAAAACACAACCATGTTTTGTTTTTCATAACTTTGAAAGATTGTGTTTTAGAAATGAATGACCATGACAAAAATATTTTACAAAGCAATTTACAACAAACAGTAATAAAACTCAACAGTGACTGATTCACCCTATAGGCAATAAAGTTCATGATAAAATCACTCTGGAGATGGTTTCCTTCTTAGTCTATTCTCATGCACTGTTCGTACTTTTTCCTATGATAAGAAATGCACCACAATTAGTAGATATCCCACGTAAACATAAGCCAGTAGTTTAGTTCAATTATGTTCATACAGTCTACTCAAGTTTCAAAGGTAAAGGTTTTTTTTTTATGTTCAGACAGTGAGGTAAGGAGATGTAATTTACCTTGACATGTTTTGACCTACACTCTGATCTTCATCAGAAATGTCCTATCTGACGTGAATCATGACGTGTCCTTTAGCTGGTGTTTCCTTGAAGGCGTGACCGGCCTGGCAATCTGACAGATCTGCCCGGCCGGCCACGCCCCCCGCCGCCCAATGGTCTCTGGAGGAGAGAGTCCCAGGTGCGACAGCAAAAATGCCCCCTCATCCCGTTTGATGGTGTCCCTGGCCCACCTCCTGATCTCTATTGCCTCCTTGATCCACATTGGATCCAACGTCGGTCGGTCGAAACATGTCAAGGTAAATTACATCTCCTTACCTCACTGTCTGAACATAAGAAAAAACCTTTACCTTCGAGCCAGTAGTTTGTATCAAACCCACATATTTGGGAAGATCAATCACATGACCAACACGCTGATGGTAGTAAAAATGGAAGCAAATCCTTAAGGAAGCAAGTTTTGGTGGTGGATGGGTCACTAAACTAAACATACTCTTTTCCTTAACCTAGCCAGAGTAACTTAACTTGCCTAACCTCCATAATTTTACGTGGAGTACGTAATGTAGGAGGCTAATTCATAGGATATCAGATAAACCAGTGTGTGTGCATTTTCATAAGGTGTCATATGAACTGATGTATGAGGATATATTGGTTATTCTATGTGCAGTAATTTATTTTACACTTTCTACATACACACACACACACACACACACACACACACACACATATATATATATATATATATATATATATATATATATAGCTAGTTACACAGCTAGCTAACTTTAGGATGTTTACAAAGTCAGATTGATGTTACAACATAATTTCATGATGAATATTTGAATAAAGATTTATAAGGGAAAAAAAAAGAAATGAAAAATATATCTACAACCTTAAACATTAAAACCGAGTCTGAACCTCACACTGTTGCTTGAGTCAGCAGTCAGTTGAGATTAGCGGCCAGGATGTCACCACAACGGAGACATGTCCTCACTACGACAATTTAAAACTGTGGTCCTCACAAACATAGCAATACAAGCTTTCACACACACTGCCTTCTGAAAAAGTGCAGGGGCCCCCCATGTCCCCCGTAAATTACGCCCCTGCCCATTTGATGCAGGAATTGTAAATCAGCCAGTGTTAAAGAGGTTCAAACAAACCACCAATTAGTCTTGCATCTGATCTGTCAGAGACTCATAAGTTAAGCTTTGACTCTGCACTTCATGTTTACACGACTTTTGAACGACAGCCCACATCTCCATCTACACACCTTTAAATCCAGTTTGTTGTGGATTTTATGCCCACCTAGCTTGTGTAGCACGCTCCTACCTGCATACAGAAAGTGCATTGCTTAGTATGGACATTGTGTTTACTTGAGTGGGCAGTTTAAAAGCTTTGTGGGATGTCAATGTGTGTGGCAGTTAAGTTAAAAGGTCTGAGCATGGAACAGTGTGCACCTCCTCATTCATATTCTGGTAGTCAGAAAAGAGTAATTCCATTAAGATTGGACCACTTCCACCTATTGAGCTTAACAGTAAATCAGCCGCTTTCTTGGTATAATAGGTTTTTTCTTTCACCTGGGAGCAGAGCTCATCATTAGAAAGAGCTAAAAGTAACTTGTTAGTGTTCATCTCATTAAGGATTGAACCTGCATCTAAACATAGACCAAAGCTCTTCAGAAAAAAAGCAAAAAAAACTTTTCAGCTAATTGCAGCTCTTATGCAACGTCTTCATCGCTGAATGAAAAGGAGAGACACATAATTGCAGGTTAACATCAAGGTGATATAAGAACACTGAGTGTGGATAAAACAGTAAATTAAGAAAAAAGTGCTACTGATACAGAGTGAGTCAGTGTCATTAAGAGGAAATTATTTTTTCTGGGTGAGGTAATTAGTTCGTGTTAAAAGAAGTTTAAGTCTGGTTTGTGTAACAGTATGTGCAGCATGTGTGTTTAGAGTTCTTCCTTTCAATCATTGCCAGATAGATAAATCACAATTTCTGCCATCTGTTAGCCAGGCTCGGAAAAAGAGGAGAAAAAAAAAGTTAAGAGGAATGGTGAGCAAATGAAAACATGAAGAGGATCGATGGAGAAGAGAGAGATGAAAGAGGGAAAGTGAAAAGAGACATTATGCAGAGAAAAAAACACTCTTCTGACTAATGATACGTTTTCAGTAAGAACCCAAAAACACAACTTATTTAAAACTTTACACAAGGTACTGTTACAATTTCACCCACAGTTTTTTTTTTTTTTAATTCTTTTTCTCTGTCTTTCTTTTCTTACTCGAAACCCAGCTCATCTCGGGAAAAGGGACAAGTAAACATTCAAAAGGTCAGAATTCATTAGCTGGGAAAATAGCTTGCGAAAACAAAATTGCCTCTTTTCTCGGTCTCCCCTCTCATATTCAGTGTGTCTCTCTTTCTTCAAAGCTCAGCAGAAATAATGAGCTGATAACAGAGTGTCTGCTTGACACCTGCTGAAAACGCCGAAGAAAAACAGCCTGTTTCACTGATTCTCTTAAAGGTTTTGCAGAGAAAAATACTTGCCAAGTTTAAGTTATTTCCAACGTGTCAACAGTCAGCAGCAGTCGGAGCTGATAATGGATGTGAAGTCTTTATTCAGTAAGGTGTTTAATTTGATACGTTCGTCATTTAGCGCTTGTCTAATGTATACAGTGAGTGTAAGTATAGTTAGCACACACACAAATGTACACACAGCACAGGAAGAACTGGCACAAACACACACACACACCATCTGATCTTGTGTGGTCCACGGTTTTCAACCCAGCAATCACTGACAGTCGACTCCAGTGTGCTGCCTACAAAGTCAGAGAACCACAGGCTGGACACACACACACCCACACACACTCACATACACACACACGTGACCGCCAGGGACCACCGCAGTCATTATGGAGTAGCATCTGTTTGTAAATAAACCACCTCCTCTCCATAACTCTCCCACTGTGTGTGTCATGATATTCACTTCATGCTTCTTCCATAAACCCAAATCTAAACATAGAAATAAGAGCAACCATAAAAACATCTGATCTGTTGCCAGAGCCTTGGACGAAATAGTGATGTTTTATTTAAATACTAAGATAAAGATCTTTATTTGAAAGCGGCCAATTTAATTCTCTGTAATCAAGGAACTGCAGCTCCTTATCCTTGGATAACTAAGCCCATAGAATAAAAACCTAAATTAATTTTCATAGTAGTGGCAAACCAAAACTGTGTGAACAATTAAAACTTTGTTAGAATAAAGTTTGAAGCTATAATGTGCACTGCTCTTTTAGCTTTTTGAAAAGAAAAACAAGAAAAAGAAGTTCCTCAGGCGTTATATTAAACATTCACTGACCAACAAACAGCATGGAAATTGAAAAGTGTGGGTGTAGTCAATGAAATATAGAGCCAGAACAACCACATTAACCCTAAATCATAATGTGGTCGAGCTGGAGGTACTGACTAGTACAGATCCTTCCCGAATCCCTAAAGTTAGCATTTTGCCCATGCCATGACCCATCAACTCCAAACATGATTTTTCCTGTCCTGATTATAACACACCCAGAGTTATGTGGAAGAGACGCAGCCAGAAACAGGCAGGAGTTTGACATTGAAGCAGCATGGGGAAAGGAAGGAGCTTTGGGTCACCCTTAGCAGGCCCAAAAACTTTAAATGAAACAGATGTCTTTGTACGACACACAAATACATTTTTAACATTTGTATCATTGATTTTTTTTTACTTTACTCTCTAACATCCAATCCAGCTAACATTCATTCTTGTTTTACCTCCGTTATGCTCCCTATCATCTCCAAACATCTAAGGAAGGCAAACCTTAATGTCCCCCAGGCAGAAGTCACAAGTTCAACAAAACAGACAGTACATTACATAACACAACACATAGTGTCCAGCTTCACACACCTTCAGGGGTAAACTGAGGACATTAATGGTCACTGCTGGTTAAGATAAGCGATAGCAGATGGGACAAAGGACGATCTGTAACGCTTTGTGCTGCATTTAGAGAGGCAAAATCTGGCTTTAAGCAGCTAAATGTGCTAATACTGCATGTTTACCAGCCAGCCATGCTGTTTGGTGCTGGGTTTATCACATAGACTATATAAAATAATGGACTTGACTACCGTCACGTCACCCATATGTTTGTGGGGTGCAGTTTTGATGCCTTGATTTCGGAATTTCAGCTGTGCCCAGATTAGATTTCTGGAGGTGTGGATACACGAGGGGTGGACCTGACTCATAGACTGTAGCCTCACCTTGCAAAAAGCCCATCACTCAAGCAACCCCGCCCTTAAATATCTGTAACTTTAAGCCTTAATAAAATGTAAACAGAGGAGTTGTATAAAAATTTGACACCCATACAGCTTTCGTGAATCTTGAAATTCACTGTAGGGACAAAAACCATTTATTTACGTCAGGCTGTTAACATGTTTAGTTCTGCTGTAAAGTCGGACATTTGATCTATTGTGTAAGACTCACTTTTGGATTCAGCCTCAAGTGGCCATTAGAGGAACTGCAGTATTTTGCACTTGGCCGCTAAGTTCGTCACTTCAAGTGACTTTTAAACCTTACACACATTACACTGCTAATATAAGAATGCTAATAAGTGCAGTTTTAAAATGTAATTTTTAGATTGTGTGAATGAACTACAAATTGACAGAGGCCAACTGAATACCCTCATATCTAGACGTGGTTAGAAAATACATGGAAGTTTACAAGCGGCAGACAACACTTCTAACATGATGTTTCACGTCAAGCAATAGTTTGACATTTTGGGAAACGTGCTTTCTTTCTTTCAAGGTCGACACTACTCTCATATTTGTTGGTTAAATATGAAGCTACAGTCAGCAAGCCATCTCATCTGGAAACCGTAGTAAACAGCTAGCCAAGTAAAAAGGACAAGTTGTGGCTTTATGGTGGTTATGTGCTGGACAATTTCTTGGCCAGAAACAGTGACTTCCTGGAATCTTGTGAGGATGCCAGGTGGCCAGCAGAGACACCAAAATGTCAAACTATTGCTTTAACCTCAGCTGTCTTGATGGTGCAGCTGTCTATTTTACAGCTTTTATTTTTTATTTTTTTTCCAATTTTGAACTACGGTCTTATAACCTTGTTACTGTATGAACTGCTGCAACTCTTTCTCTCTCGTGTTCTTGTTTTAAAAGACAGTGCTTAATCGATTTTGGCTTTGTAGACAACGTCTGTATTACTTATTCTCTGCTCTACATAATTAGATTTTTTTTCTGCTGTAGTGTTGTTAAAGTATATTTCATTGTGTAGCTATAGAACATCAAACAGTACAATGTTGTCCACAGATACTATGCATGTTTCCCTGCGCTGTAATTTCTTAGCTACAGTGCAGTATGTCCTTACTGTTATTATGAAAGAATCCTCTCTGATTACCCATATCACTGTTGAAGGTAATCCCTCTTTTGGCAGCTTTCTGTATCATGCTGCTGGCCATATGTCCAGTCCATGGCTGTGTCCAAGCCCTTCTGTCTAGGTGATAGACTCGGCCCAATTAACACTAACGAGAGTGAGGCTGAGTAAAGCTATATGACTACTCATCAGCAGACTGTTGTACATTAATCCTACGTTATTCAGTTTGAAAGTCGGTCTTGTCTTTCCTGGCATCTACTCTTGTTTTTAATCTTGGGTCTCTTTTGCCTTTCCCTTCCTAGTCTCTTTTTCATTCTCCTTCGTTCTTTTATTCCTCTTAATCTGCCTTCACTCCTTCCATCCCATTTATTTCCTAGATGTCATTTTTCTTACAGCTTGCACCTCTAGAAATATTAACCTATTAAAACACTTTTTACACCTCCTCCCTTGCTGCATTATCTCTCCAATATCATCTTACTTTCATTCAGTGAGTGTCTTTTTCTATCTTTTTGTGCTCACTTTATACCTATTGTTTGTATCTCTTCAGGAAAAAAAAAGAGAGAGATAACACAGGTAGATGGAAATGATTAATGGTGAAAGAGACAAAATGAGACTAGAAGATGGCTGGGAAAGTGTCGACAAAAGACATAAATGCACAGCACACACACACACACTCACACACACTAAATTGAGTGACTTGACACCACCTAATGTTCTGTAGCACCCTTTTGTGAGTGAATATTGTATGCACCAGCCACCATGTCAAAGTCCTGGTACATGCAATTACAGTCGGTGAATAAATTTAAATACATTTGGTTCCAATTCACCTGTATTCATTTGTTAATTGATGGGTGCCCTTTGGGTTGATTGCAGTCTTTAGTTTTACATTTAATCTGCTCCCTTTTTATTCCTGACAGTGTCAGTAGGCCATGTCGTTCATTTTCTTTCTCTCCCATCTATCCCATCAGTGGAAACAAAAGGCAAAATAATCAGCGAAGAAACCATGCCATTAGCATGTACTATTTAATAGCCACCATCATGTCTTCGGTTGCGGCAACAGCCAACATGTTTGACAGCTTTGTGTTCTGCTAAAGTGGAATTAAGCCAGGTAGTCAGTGCCAGACATCCATGGTTAGTCATGTAGGACCACAGTAGCTAAAATTCTAGGGATTCATAACAAGGATGTGATAAAAGTTATGAAGGCAAATGAAACTCTTAAAATCAACTGCTTTGAAAAAAAAAGACTTTCTCTCCAATTTTATTAGTTAGAGCTGTAACTTTAAAGGAACTATGTGACATTCAGAGCATATCTGCGATCCAGAGCCTAGATCGGAAGTGTCTGCACACAGTTCTCGACATGGAGGTGGGCAAGCCGGTAGCTACGAGCTAATGGTGCTCACTCCATGTTAAACCAACACACCGAGACACCCTTTGTGTTGTATGAGACGCACTGAGCAGTGCGTAGTGTAAAGAGCGAAAAGGTCTGCAAAGGGGTGGTCTGAATGGAGATGGATGGGTCAAACAAACTCTGGACTTTCACCAGAGAGACCATTGTTGATATCCCAGAATTAAACTGAGTTACTTTAAAGCATACTATGCCAGTGATGTGACAAATGTCATCAGATGTTACATCGAGTTATTAACAAATCTAGGCTACCATTTTTAAGCCAAACCCTGATGTATTTTTTCTAAACCTAACCACGTGTTGCCTAACTTTTTTTTTTTTTTCAACCACGGTCTAAGTCTATTTAACAAGAAGAAACTGTATATTTCCTGTGAAAATGGAAGTTTATTGTGAAACGACAGTGCATGTAACAAGCACAAATTGACACGCTGTCCCTGGGCATTCAAAACTGACACTGAAGTTGTACCTAGAGCATAATAGTTTGACATATAGGGCCACTGACCAAGCCTCTGCATTTGTAGCTCATTCTTATTCCAAAGGTGTCGAATACAGTTGCTTTGTCAGTGACGCCAAAAGCCACCTTTAGCTGTGGTATGATATGCAGACAGGCGGTGTCAGCTCATAACATGGCCAGACGGCATCTGTCGTGGTGGAATGAAAGCCGCTGGATGGTATCAGGTCAAAACACTGCTGATAATGTCATAATATAAGGAGCTGCAAAGTTCGTATAGGGCGCTTGGTAGGGTGGTGGATGGGTCCAACAAACCCCAGACTTTCACTCGGGATCCCAGTGTTTGCTTCATGGAAGAATGTAGAGCCAAACTATGATGTTTTCTTCTTAAGCAAATTACATGCTTTTGTTGTCTAAACCCTTACTATATGCTTTCGTTGATATGGTAGCAGTGTCCCGGAATGTCACCAGCAGACGCAAGAGGATACCTAAAATGTCCGTATGTAGATGTGAAAGATTTCGTGAGGAGCGTAAGCTTACACTTCAGCGACAACAGCATCCCATCACTGTGGGATGTGGGTGTTGACTGCTGTATGAGCCCAGTGCAAAGTAGCAGAGATTATCTAGCCAGTGGGACACACTCACGGGAACTAACATGCAGTAACAGACATGCAAAAAAAAAGTACAGAGAAGCTGTGATTACAACACACACACAGGGTCTGGACTTAATTTCCTGCTCAGGACGCCATTACTCCACTGTATCTATACATAGCATAAAGTGGTTAGCTGCTATATTAATGGTCTGAATTTCACAAACAGTGACTTGAAACAAAGCAAAAAATCCATGGAGTCTAATGGCCCATATATCAAGTCAGATTTTATTAAGCTATGACAAATCTACAGTTTGCTATCTGTCCAAGTAAATACACCAAAATCAGACAGAAGCTCGACAAGTAACATGAGCTGCAGATGAACTTGTGGTAATAAAATATGAATGAGCTCTGCAAACTATGTTTGCATGTTGTTGAGGAAATGTAACCGGTGTGAAATGTACTGGTTGTTAAACTATGGCACCAGCCACCAAGTGGATTACGAAGGGGCTATTTTCACATGGTTTCAATATTGTACATCACTTAGCAGATCCTTTCTTTTTTTTGTAGCTGTAGCCTTAAGCACTACTCTCATCATTCACTGAGACTAATGAGCTGTCTTTACTGATGTAATTTACCTCATTCTGTGCCAGCGCACATGAAAAATTTAACCATTGCCATTAAAAATAGTTATGTTTTAGCCCGTAATTATGTGCATATCTTTGCCAGTCAGACACTGCTGATACCGTCAGTCTGTTTGAACCTCAGCTTTCATTTGGGTTTGTTTGTGAATTGAGAACATAGCGGGGATATAGAGATCTATGTGGAGATTACCCAGCAGCTCAATAATATGAGTATACTCTTTGTACTCAGGGGGTAATAATTGTTGAAGTGCCACATTTAACTGCAGTGGAATAATCGCCTGGGTCAAGTGAAGGCTTTCAAGAATGCTAATCACAGTATTCTGTGTGTTAAAATTAACAACCACCATTTTCTTCTTTTTACTCTTTTTGCATTGTGTCTTTTTCTCCAATTACAAGTAAGAATGATGTTCAAATAAGACTCTTTAGTAAAATAGACAATGCAGACTAAAACAGAGGTAGTGAGTGTGTTAATTCTGTATTGCACATACACAGTCTGACATTTATTTGCTTTAGTTCTCTTGTTTCCTTTTAAGCAAACATATTTGTTATACCACTTTTATGATGTATTTTCAGTACATCTCAGCTGTCCAAGCACACACATTTTTGATCCTTTACACAGGACTCCTCACTGATATCAAATTAGCAATTACCACTACAGCCTAACCCCAACCCATACCCTTACAAAGTTCTATCCTTAATCCTACAACAGCCCTTTGAGAAAGAGAAGAGTTTTGGAAAGCTTTTTATCCTGTCCTCATGTCATCAAAATGTACAATTCTAGTCCTTACAAAGATAGAAGACCAGGGGCTGATACACCAGCCGGTTCATTGCAAACTCAGAATCCAATGCAAAAAGGCTCCTTTCACATTGGTATAACATGCTGCTAGGTGGTGTCAGTTTGTAACACCGCAGGAAACAACGTAATAGAAAGAGCTGGAGTCTGGAGCTGGAGGCGTTGCTTCCCGTGTAAAACCATGATCTTCTCTAAACCTAACCATGTGCTTTTTTGCACAAGGAAATGAACATAAAAACAAGGTGTTTTACCCATGTTGTAAGTGTGTTTTGAAAAAGGGTTGCTTAACAATAAAGGTGTGGAGGGAAATACTAGGGTGGGGCTAATAAGACTTATACAGAACAGGTATGAAGGGAAAACTCTGGGAACATGGAAGGACTAACGAGACTGATAAAGACAGATGTGACAGAAAACAGGCGGGAAAACACACAAAGACAGGAAGTAAAACCAGACACAACACATGAGGAGAGAATCTACAAAATAAAACAGGAAATAGATTAAACATGAATGCATGACATGAAACGGAAGGAAGAGCACAAACAGAAAACTCCACTCATGTTGGATATGAGCAATACAAAATGAAGAAAAGTGATTTTTACCATAACTTGTGGTCGATGTGGACACAATCATTATTACAAATTACCTTGTCCTCCAGACCTCCTAATGTTACTAACATTACACAGTGAGTCGATGACCTGCGCACAACAGTCTACTGGACTAACTTAGAATTACAATGTACTCATTTGAAGACTTTGAGACTTTATGGTCGTCTCATTTGTGGACATCGGGACTTAATTATTGTCTCGTTTGAGGACAATGCGACTTAATTATGATTGTCTTTAGTGTTTTATACATCAGATGTCCGACTGATCCTACATATCTCAGTTAGATTAAAATTGCATACCAAACAAAAGTTCGGGTACAGGAGGATATTGTTTTTGGCCGGGTGAGTAAATGTGAGTTTGAGTTTAAGTGTCCTTTGTATTTCAACTTTATACATAGATGTCAGGCAAGCGTTATCAGGTAACGTTATCTAATGTTTGCTACTATTTTTTCCCTGCCAGGTCAACCATTCCCAGAGGTCTGGTAAAACACTGTTAACAATCTGGGTCATGGCTAAAAAGAAGGGAAGTTGTCACAGCACACTGTAATGACACCTAACTTGATCTGTGTTTAACACAGTGATATGACATTAAGGGTACATTAGGTGACTGTGTTCCTGCAGACTGAAGATGAAGATTTTCGATCCACATCTGTCACTGTTTCTTTGTGTTTTTCCTTATTTGTCCTACTATTTTTGGGCCTTGAAGTGGCCCTTCTACTTTCCCAATTTGATTGATTGGAGCAGCCCTAAACTGTTCAAATCACAAGCATCGTGCAGTGTTAGTAATCTTTTCCTACAGTTGCCTGCCTTACATCTGGATAATGCACAGATTGTCATGCGCAAAGAAGTTATTCCATTCCCGTTTTTTCAGTTATTATCAACCAGTATTGTCTCTTGATGTCACCTTCTTTTTTTAATTAATATTTTAGGAGGAAATAATTGTACACCACTGGAAGGCTGTTAATTAACAATGTTTAACCTAGCACTTTACTGTGTACACTCTGTAATTTGCTCAGGAAACACCTTTCTAAAGAGCCTCATGCCTTTTAAATGATAGGAATCAAAGGTCCAATGCTGCCCAACACAATACTTGGGCAAGACTTGTTGCTAATTAGCAACAGACACACATCGAGCCAGTGAGCAAAAAGAAAAGAGAAAGTCAAACAAAGGTAGTCTAAAAAGGTTACTCACCCTATTATTAATTGTTTTGATTCATTCTGTAGCGAGCTTTAGAGATGGTGAAGTCAGACATGTTTGATGGAAACACCTGAACCTGATGAGAGAAAGAAAGAGGAGGAGTGTTAGGAGTGACATTCAAAAAAATCATCCTGTCTGCATCAAATATCTGAAAAGGGCAATTTAATCAACAATAGCTCAGAGTTAACTCTAAATCTCACAACAATCTGTATGAAATACCAGATGTGGTGACAAAGGGAAAATGAGTAGTGGCATCAATATACACTGCTCAAAAAATTATGGACATAATGAAATCACACATCAGATCTTGATGACCGAATTATTCAAGTTGAAAATCTTTACTGATGCACAATGTATAATTCGTTGAGAACAAAGTGATGTAACAGAGGTCAATGGAAACCAAAATCATCTACCCATTGAGGGTGGATTCAAAATCACACAGAAAATAAAAGTAGAAAATTGAAACCACCCATCTTAAGTGAATTTTATCACATCACCTCATAATGTGACTCAGTTGTGTGTATGGCCCCCGGGTACCTGTATGCACTCCCGACAACATCTGGGCATGCTCCTGATGAGTTGGTGGATGGTGTCCAGGAAGATCTCCTAGAGCTGGATCAGGACATCAGGAAGCTCCTGGATAGTCTGTGGTGGTACATGGCAGTGTGGGATGCACCGATACATATTGTCGGTGCTTAATTGGATTTACGTTGGGAGAACAAGAGGGCCAGTCGATGGCATCAATGCCTTTGACATCCAGGAACTGCCTACACACTCACATGAGGCTGGACAATTTCCTGCACCAGGAGGAACCCAGGGCCCACTGCACCAACATAAGGTCTGACAATCGCTCTCAGGATTTCATCCAGGTACCTAGAAGCAGTCAGGGTACTGTTGGCTATGACATGGAGGTCTGTGCAACCCTCCAAGGATAAGCCTCCACAGACCATCACTAACCTACCACTGGATGATGTTACAGGCAGCATAACGTTTACCACGGTGTCGCCAGACTCTCTCATGCCTGTCACATGTGTTCTGTGTGAACCTGCTCTCATCTGTGAAGAGAACAGGATGCCAATGGTGGGTCTGCCAATTCTGATGTTCTCTGGCAAATGCCAGTTGAACTGCATGGTGCTGGGCTGTGAGCACAGCTCCCACTAGAGGACGTTGGGCCCTCGTGTGGTCAGAAACATGCACACCAGTAGCCTGCTGGAGGTCATTTTGTCGGGCTGGCAGTGCTCCTCCTGTTCCTCCTCACACAAAGGAGCAGATACCAGTCCTGCTGCTGAGCTGATGCCCTTCTACGGCCCTGTCCAGCTCTCCTTGTGTAACAGTCGGTCTCCTGGTATCTCCTCCATGCTCTTGAGACTGTGCTAGGAGACACAGCAAATGTTCTTGCACCCGCACATATGGATGCGCCCTCCTGGAGAAGCTGGACTATTTGTGCAACCTGCAGCACAGGTACTGCCTCATGCTACCAGCAGTGACAGGAACACTAGCAGAACACAAAACTAGAGAAGAATCAGTCAGGAAGGATAAGGAGAGAGCAACTGTCTGTGGCCGCCACATGTAAAATCATTCCTTTTTTTCAGAGGTTGTCTTCCTTTTGCCCCTCCACTGCACCTATTGTCAGTTTCATTTGATCAAAGCAGCTGAAACTGATTCACGATAACTTGTGCTTCCTAAATGGACAGATTGATTTCCCTGAAGTTTGACTGACTTGGGGCTATACTGTGATTAAGTGTTCCCTTAACATTTCTGAGCAGTGTAGACCAATACAGTAACACACTATTGCTAAAGGCAAGCATTGAATTTGCAATGTAATTCTAGGGACAAGGTCTTTTTGTGTACAGTGTTAGCCATATTTGTCACAGCACAGATGCCACAAACAACAGTTAAAATGCCACTGTGAAATGCATAATGATGAAGAGTTCATGCACAGGCAGCTAGTTTCAAAGGCACACTGCTCCAAAGCAAAGTGAGGTCTGCTGCTTGAAGGTTCAGTTTTGTTAGAAGGCACATGTACTTCTGTGGACATAAATTTACCTCTGATTCATCCATAAATGGAAAGACTAAGGCATCTTTATCCTCATAAGCAAAAATGGTATTAATATGACCCTCTGGAGGTTTGAGTTGAAACTGACTTTACTGCCACGAGCCACAAAGTAACTTTGTTGGTATAGTTTCAAGAAGTTTATTCTTTTAAACTTTTAAATTAAAGTTTTAAACACCCAGACATGGCAAAGGACTCAGACCTTTGGAAACTATTACTTTAGGTTACGTTTATTTGCATAAAAAGAAAAAAAGTCAAATCAAGTGCAAAATTAACAGCCTTCTGTTGCACCATAATTCCAAACATTGTAATTTGTTTCAGCCCGAGTGCCTTCTGCACCAGGAATTTGTCATATTTAATATGTTTTTCATACAGAATAAAACTTGAAATAACTGGTTGTAGGAGTAGCATTGGTTGGCTTGAGAATGACAAAGCTTTTTTTTTAGAAATTGGTACAATGACAAGATCATACAACACAATCATACAAATAAAGAGGACACATAACAACACTTGTTAAAGAGAGTGACTGCTTTAATAGAAATAAGAATTGCAGGTTGCAACCAGCTGAGACTTCTCCCATGTGCCAAGTGTGAAGCTCCCAGTTAAGATTCCTTCCTTGCCGGGAGCCGGATTATCTGCAGAGGTCTCTTTCTCTCCAAAACAAACAGAGCAGATTTAACCGGTAAAAGCAAATTCATGTTACAAATCAGTGTTTCTCCACTGCTATTAAGCGTGTTGCATATGGATTGCTAGCTCAGCACCTGCTAACACGTGCTCGCTCTTTTTCTCTTATAACTTCAGATCCAGACACTGATGTTTTTTTACTGCGAGTCAAATTATCCGCACAGGTCTCTTGCTCTCCAAAACAAATGGACCTGGTGATTTAAACCACAAAAATCACCGAATAAAGCAGTTTCACATTAAAAATATGTATTTTTCTGATTCTGTTCGACACCTCGTGGAGAGGCTGCTAACTACGATGGCCACTGCCAAAACACAAATAAAGGCCATTTGTGTTTTGGCATCAGCCATCGTAGAGCTAGTGTTTGGTTTGTCCCTTCTGGGCTACTGTAGCAAAAATGGCGGTGCAACATGGCCGACAATATGGATGAGAACCTGCTCCCTATGTAGAAAACCCCATTTCGACCAAGCAGTACAGTACATTTTGGTTCTGTTAGCTGTTTTTCCATTTCCACTGTGCAAAGTTGTGGATGGTACCAATGGAAGCTTTCCATACTATCCCCATTTTTGGTACCCCTAGGGTACCTAGCATACAGATCTGGTACTAAAAAGTGGAGCTGTGAACACTGCAGTCCATTGATTGGTCAGTAGAGGACTATAACTCTTGCTCAGGGCCGAGTTGTGGCTGTTCATACCATGGAAATTTTTACATTATATTAGCATACTATAACTATACAATGAGAGGATGTTTTGTTGCCTCTTGCAGCAGCTGTGGTCTGAGAAAACATAACCTAATTCACTGAGCCAACTGCTGACAACTTTTAAGGTGGAATGTTTACTTATTATGTTACTAAAAAAAAAAAAAAAAGTGTCGAGGATCGTTGTTCCTGTGGGCTCAGACAACACTAAACCCTTGAGCTTGCCTTTGAAGGAGTGAATGCGTAAACCTGATATTTTTACATATCCCATGTAGAGAGACTCACTGCAGCCTGTCCTTTTTTGTTCTGAAAATGTTGGTGTGCAACCTCGTTCTGTGGTTGCTAAGCTAGGTGCACACTGATAAAGATGGAAATACAGTGAGTGCTGGACGGTGCAGTGAGTTACAACAACCCCACCCACATGAAAGAGTACCATTTGCTGTGGAAACGATAAGCAGACCTAGAACCTAGGTACCATGTCTGAAGGGTTACTGTTGGTCCCAATGGTACCATACCAAAAGTGTTTGGTGGATACAGGGCTTTAATGGCTCATTCTAAGGTAACAAAAACACTATTCTTATTTTCAGGTAATTATACACTAAAAAAACATACTTATATTTAATTTCTGCCGGAATACCCCCATAAATCCTACATGCTACACATATAAGGAAATAACTATATTTCCATATCAGTAGTACTCAGAAATATGCAACCATCTGCCCACAAAAAAATAAGTGACACTGGACAAAATCCACCCTTATCCTCTCAGTGATAGCAGGCCTACAGTCCCTGCAGGCATCTTATCAGACTCATTATCAGATTACTTGCATCCAAAAATGATAAAGCATGCTGTTTTGTATTATCATTAATATGACTGTTGACTGTTGTCAGTCTAAAAATGTGTTGTTTTAAAGAGCTTAGGGAAGCGTTAGAAGGGGCATAACAGCGTGAAATTGTGATAAGTCAGTTAAAAAGTAGGAGAATTACACTCAGTTGCCAGTTTATTTTGTCCACCTACTGTGGTTAAAACTAATGTAGTCTAATACAGCATGATCCCAGCAATAAATCCTATATTTTTGAAGGTAATCTGTTTTTGTTAAAGCTGTTGGTTGTTGAGAGGTGTTTCTAAAATTTTGTCTGCCCCATTTATTTTGCTTCAATCTGGTTTTAAGTGATGACTTAGCCAGTAATAACATTTCCCTGTATGTTGCTTTGTCCGTGTTTAGGAGCACTGTCTTCTCTCATCACCTTACCATTGGGAGACTATGGCAATGCTTTCTACACTGTTCACTCAATATGGATGTGAACACCCTCAAACACCCTCAAAGCTGAAGTCAGCAGTAAAGTCAGCAGTTTAACCTCAGTTGCCGTTTCATTTCAAATCCTGTGTGCAGGAGTCTAGAGCCAAAACAATGACAAATGTGTCCCTGTCCCACTAATTTCTGACTGCACTCTACCAGAGACAAAGAAGTCACCCAGTGCCTTCCCTGTAGCAGGACCCTTATATTTTATATATTCTAGCTGAGACAGACACTCACAAAATCCATAACTTTTGTCATGTCCTTTAAGTATGAACTCATCCATCTCAGCCACAGCTTTGGGTGGACTGTTGCTTTTAATTCTGACTGTATCAAGAGCTTTCCATAAATTAACAAAAAAGGAGAAGAAATCTTAATCCTCCGCTTCTGTTTAACCATCATCTTTAAAATACCAAAGGTGGTGAAGCAGGTGTCAGTGGAGTTAGTGTCTTAAAAAAAACTGAGATCAACCGGCAGATTGTGTAAAGCTTTGAAGGTTGATGTGGAAAGAAAAGTCTCTTAAGACTCTGACAAGGGTTCACATCCTGTGTGTGGTTAGATTTGGGTATTTTCTCTCAACTGATGCATTTTTTCCTCAGAAAAACTAGCAACATGATCAGGCTGTTGTCACTGACTACTGTTCATACTTACACATGCAAAAGGTAATGCACTACAACTCAAATATTCTTGAACCAGGAGGCACCACTTTCTACCCTCTGTTATATAACGGTAGCAAAGCAGGTGACCTAGTATAAAGAATGAAAAAGGTGGTGTATAACCTGATGATGCCCATATTCCAACAAGGTTCATTATGTCTCTGTGAATCATATTTTGTGCTTTTTTCTTCTAATCAGACAAGGGTATTTTAATTTATACCTGACATGTTTCGACGGAGCCTTTCGTCTTCCTCAGAGGTGTCACCCTAGGCGTGGTCGACCTGTCAAACCTGACAGGGCGATCACGCCTCCGTAAGATCAGCTGATATAAGGACACGTCACGCTAACATCAGGTGACACCTCTGAGGAAGACGGAAGGCTCCGTCGAAACATGTCAGGTATGAATTAAAATACCATTGTCTGATGATGCCCAACCATGATTCTTTTCCCAACCGGACCACATGCATAGGAACCATGGGTGTAACGTTTCATGAGATATAATACAAACTGTTGCATTAGGATATGTAGACATGACGAGAAAATCATAAAGTCCAACAAGCAACCACATAGGTTGAGCTTTATTGAACTGCAACAGTGGTTCATCTACAACTGTCAAGACAACTCATTGGAATGTTTAGGATCAATAGGGATACATAGCACACAAAGCACACAATGGTCAGGCACTTAAATAATCAAGTGCACAATTATAAATTACCAAGTTACACAATGTTCTGCGTGAATTTATCCTGAAAATACATAAGTTACAGAGGGTGACATGTTGCGTTTGGTGCTGCAGTTATCTTTTTAGTCTGTTGGGCTACTTTAGCATGCACAGCCACATTCACAATCTCAGCACAGTCAGCCACACTGCTATTCGACATCCCCATTGTGACATATCCATGAATATTTACAGCTCTCACAACAGAGTTCAGCAAAAAGGGGAGATTTTATTCAGTGGTTGGACCTGGCGGCTTTGTTACTATGTGAAGTGCAAGTGCTCAAATAGTGAATTGCATCCTGGCTGTGCCTAATGACTGAAGACACATGATAAGACACAAAGTGCCTTCCTGGCCATACCCACTCAGAAGCTGAACATCAAATGCATTTTCATTAGAAATAATTCATGGTTTTATCTTCCTGCCACATGTTCTATCTGCCTTTTAAAAGTCAGCCTAACTTTTCGCCCTCAAGTTCAGCATGTTATGCAGCTATTTGCTAAAAGGGAATACAAGAATTTGCCAGAGTTACAAAATAAGGCTTAAACTATCTGGAGGTCTTTCCAGGGCTTAGACTTATTGTATAGACTTATGATATTTTTTTTTTTTTTTCAAAAATGCAGACTCTAGGAGAAAATATTTGCCAGAATGACACTTACTGTACCATCAACTTGCACCATTGTCACAGGGCTTCCTCCAACTAAGAATTTTGCTAGTTGACTAACAGTCATCATCTAGGGCCGTTAGTTGACTAGTTGCTCACATGTTTACCATATTGATTTAATTATTGTATTCTTTGTTTTGAGTGGGGCAACACAATGGTTTGAGTTCAAGGACTGAGAAAGAATAGTCTCAGTAACATTGTTAACACTGTGCTACATTACAGAGAAATACAAACCGTACTAATGAACCTTCATTAATATAGGCCTATATTTTATCTCCAAGTGCACGTCACACACTGAGCGAGCCGCCTGTTAATGACGCTGTGGGCTAATGGGCATGTAGCTACTTCCATGTTTCAGATGATACGTCATGTTTGTAGTCGACCAATGAAGATGAGTTTACATATCACCTTGGGTTGGTCCTTCACCTTCTCAAAATGATCCCACACTTTGGATTTCCTGCCCGACATGTTATTAACTAGCCTGTGAAATAACCGCAGGTACCAGCCCTGTGAACTGAATGCCGTACATATGCAGCGTCTTTAACTGCGTGGAAAACGCGAGGTCGGGCGCTGAACTAATCTTGTGCCTTGTCTGTGCTAGCTTTCAAGAGCGCAGCTGCAGGTTGCGTCTGAAGTTGCTTAGAAACCTTAACAAGCATTGCATAGCCTATCTACCTGAAATCCTGAGTGCAGCGCTGATCTTCTTCCAGGAGCTGTTTATAAGTGTGTAGGCCTATCGTCCGTGAGACAGACATAAAGCTCTGGGTAGCCCTGCACTAACAGGATCAACTTTTCTGTGTTTATCAGACTGAATATTTACAGAAGAAGGGAAAGATATCTGTCGGCTGTGGTTGGTTTGTAACGTTACACCTGTTACCTGCTAAGCATGGCGTCTTCCTGTGTCTGTCCCACATGGTCCAGTCATATAGGCTTTATTTTGACATGGTGCAGCTCCTGATAGAATTCCACATTTGTTTTGTTTTATTTCTGCGACTAAGTGACCAATGAAATCATGCCAACTACTGACCTTTCTGGTCGACTAACGTTTGGTCCACTCTTAGGGAGCAGTCCTAATTTTCACCTAAATCCTGTTCAACATGTCAAATCCCCTTTGTCCTTCATATCTTTACAATCACTGCTGACTGTGTGTCCTTCAAAGTAATATGAATGCACAAGATTCAAATAAAAAAAGGACAGCTTTGTACGTAATCCTGCTCACAGAGCTGCATGATGTTGCGTGTGTCGTAGAAAATATTCCTGTGTATGTGTGTGTTGGCTTAGCACCAATACAGCATCACAGTATGCTTTCTCCCAACTGTGGCAGCTTCAAGTCTCACTTTTCCATCATTCCATTCACACTCTTCCCTCCTCTAAACACTCCTGTTCTCTATCATATTGTCTGTTTTGCTTTCAATTCCCTCCACACTGAATATCAGTAACAAACAAGATTGATGTAACATGTAAACACATGAACATTTATTTGCTTGTTCCGCTATATATCACCATCTGTTCATGATTTAATATTTGTTTGGTTGTTACGGATGTGTAAATATGTGTGTGCGTGTGTGTATGTGGTCAGTTCCACAACCACGTCTATGAAATCTTTAGCCAGGGATATTTCACCTGCCAAAGACCGTCTCCTGTTGCGTTCCACCTGTTTCCATTCTTCTTGCAATGGCTTTTGTGTTTCTGGCGATTCTCCTTCATGATCACATAAATAAATAAATTGAATGCCTTGGAACAAAATAGGTTTCTGCTGCTAAAATATGAATCATTCTGCTTATTTTTCGTTGATCAGCAAATATTAGAGCCATATGGACACGGCGGCCATATTGGCAGGTAATTAATGGGATTGTTACACAACTGAGTCAGCTAAGAAGCTACTAAGACCATGTGGTACTGTTCTTAAGATATCTGTAGAATGCAAGGCTAAGGTTGATGACAGTGATATGATATTGATTTAAGAAGGATGTCTTCCTCCTTGTCGGCAAAATAAACAACATGTGTCCCCCGTGTTAACCTGCCGATCCCACTCCATTCAGGTCGGGACCCAGATACTGCTTGAAAGAGGAGATAAGGGATGAGCGAAGGCACCATTCTCTATATCTGTGTCTGTATGTTCAACCAACTAAATAATTGGTATCTGTATTTGGAATGGGCGGAGTTTATGCCAGAAGTAGGTGGGCTTTAAATCAAAAGTGGGTGGGGCCTAATCTGAAGTTATTATTTTAACTCTGAAATTTATGGATTGATCAAAAGTTGCAATATTTATTACCTTTGTGGAAAGTATTTACAGGGCAGCCTCAGAATTGAGCTTCAGATCATTTTTTTAATCACAAGAGTAATAGATTAAACAGCTACCAAATAGAGATAATGACACATTTTACTCCTACTTGTATAAAAGTACGTTATCTGTACTGGATACTTGTTTCATCCAAGTATTTGGCTCAACCCTAGAGGAGATTATAAGCTTCCTAATGATATGAGCATGTTTTTGTACCCCAGATACTTATAAAAAATAGTCACATTACATAATGACTTACACTGAGCCATGACTGTAAGAAAAATGCCTTAAAAGGTTGTCTCACGGTGGCTGTGGCCACAAATATTAATAACAGAGCTCATTGGCCTTCTAAACTGTGAAAACATGCTGTAGTCTGAGGGTTGAGTCATCAGAAGTCAATAGCAGCACCAGAGACAGATGGACAGTTTGTAAAAGTTTTCAATGAAACTGCTTGTCAAACACAGAGTGAGCAGGCAGGTAAAAAACAGTGAGAGTCTGTTTGATGTTTGGAACCTTCCAAAACACGGGTTTGGTCCAAAGCACTTGGTGTGGCACACTGAAGTAGAGAGCAGGTGAGTCAGTGGTGTCCACTAGATGCACACAAACAATGAACAGTTCTAGTGTGTGCAGTGGTGACGCGAGGAAGCCGGCAGAAGGCGATGTCAGATGAGCAGGGTATCCAAAACCAGGAGTGCTCACAGTAGAAGCTGCCACACCAGTGTGAAACTCACCGTAGAGAGACTTGTCAGCAGTGATGAGTGGACTCTGCGGCGCACACACAAAGGTGGAATGTGCAGCCACACGGTGAAGCAATTCACAGCACAGAAATCCACAGGTGGATGAACAGGTAAACTGACTATGGAGAGCTGGGCGGTGATCTCTCAAAACAGCCACTGGGGGAAGAGGCGAACAGGAAAGCAGGAATGTGGAAGTGGAGCTTTTGGTTGGAGATAGAAGGCTGAGTGGTTTACTAGGGAGCAGATGAAACAGGAGAGTTAGGAGCAGGTGGGGTCGGCAACAAGGAAGCAGTCCAGGAACAAATGCTGGAAAGTCTTGCATTGAATGAAAAAGAACAATCTAGCAAGTCGAGTCTGTGAAGAAGGAGTCTTTATAACGCCAGGAGGTAATGATCCACAGGTGAGAGCAGTTGACTTGATGAGGTGGGCGTGGTTGACCGGCAGGAGTGGAAGATATGTGGATAGGATGATAGGCTGACAGGTAGGTGTGGTGGAGCGGCAGGGTCAGTGGAAATTTACTGGGTTAACAGAGAGTGGCATGTATGACAGGTAAAAAGTGTCCATTGTAACGTTCTCTTGTTTATCATCCCAGTAAATCTCAAAGTACTATACTTTGGTGCTTAGGGTTTCCATAAACTGAACTTAATGATTGACTGTAACAAAAACAATTTCCCCTTGGGGATCAATAAAGTATTTCTGATTCTGATTCTGACTGTATTGAAGAGAATCCAGTCAAGCCAACGATGTGTAATGTGTTTTTCTTGTTCATATTCTGAAGGCCAAGACTGTATTATTTGAAATAACACAGAACCCCCAACTGATCCAAAGTCAAGACGTTGACAGAAATCCATGTATTTTTAGAAGTTAGCCTCAGAAAGAAACGGGGGGTTGCTTACTAGATAAAATGTAGTTTTCTCCCCAATTTTCTGGGATATGTATATGTTGGAATGACAGTGACTTTCTGAAATATTCATAAATTACACACTTATCTTCACTATCATAATAAGTTAAATGACCTGCATTTAATCATATTTCAGCCTTTTCTGCATGGTCCTATGATGTCATTTATTGGTTAACCTCAGTGATGTAATTTAAATTAACTGTAGCTGCTGAAATAGGGCAACATAAATTGACTGTATATTGACTGAACGTGCATGTAAGTGTGTTATCACTTGATGTGATGAGTAATCGTCGGCAAAGATTTCCATCCACAACAATTAATAAAGGAGAATGGCAGGAAAAGTATTGAAGTGAATAAAATAAAATTGAAATAAAGATATAAAAGAATTCAATAGTTCCAAGACAATCTGCCTGCACTGTGTGATGCTTTGCAAAGTGTCGCTACTCGCCATATATTTGGCCAAACACAGCACCACTTCCTTTCAGCTGCTGCAAGAGAGTCTTGAAAGCACTTTTGTTTTTTTCTTGCTTTGCTGCCATTCTGCTCATGATAATGTGGTATTTCCAAACACAAAGAGTGATATGCAGACATTTAAAGAGATCCAAAACGCAACCTGCCGTGCAACATGGGATTTATTCTCATGCATGACATTCTAGGGGGTCGCTCACCAAAGTCCCTCGCTTCCCTTCACACTTTGCATTTCTTTATGGAAGATAAACACGCTTTATTTTAGGTCCTCAGTCTCTATGCGGTTCATGCATCCTTTGTCACACACATAGTTATTATGGATCTGTCAAGAATTGCTGTATTTTCCACCGTCCTGTATCTGTCACTCACCGTACCTGACCAATTACAGCTTTTCAAAAACTATAAGGGATTCAGTAACCTGTTTGTGATCACTGAGAGCTTGGTAAGAACCCTGATAGAGGCTGTTTAGCTGCATGTCCATAGATGTGGGTAAGAAAACACGTCACCCACCAAGCCTCCTACTGCCAAGTGTGTGACAGAGCATTGCAAAGGCCTGCCACCATGTGCCAAATTAATTACTTGGTCTGAGATTCAGCAGACATTTTTTTTTTTCTTGCAGATTTAGAGAATTATGCGCACTTACAGGAACTGTTTGCTTCTCTCAGCCACCCTGTCTCATTCTGCAGTCACAATATAGAAAATAATGATACAGTTGGCAGAGGTTTCTCGGGTTCTAATTAATAATAAAGTATGGTTTAGGCAGAGGGCGAGACAAGGGGGGAGGGGAAGGAAATAAAACCAGAAAGAGAGCGGGCGGAGGAGATGAAAGAAATTATGAAGAGTGCAGTTAGTAGAATAGTGGTGTAGCTGAGTGTGCGTGTGGCGTGTGTTGTTGAATGTAATCCACATGCAGACAACACAACAAGATATGTCTTCAGTTGCATTATGAAAAAAACTGGCAATAATAAACTCACTCAACCTTCTGATTATGTTGTAGGTCAATTTAACAGGTTTCTGCTTCAGTCGAAATGCTGGTTAGCCTCTTAGGTCTTTACGTCATGTGAATTCTCTGACAAACCATAATACTGACTTACTGATTACTTGCCTGTTTGTGATTGTACAAACAGTGCAAGTTAATTTGACACATAATGGGTGTAATTTTTTCCAACATAGTAAGTGGGTAAAATTGACCAGAACACTAAATGTTTATTATCAGTCCAATCAGTCAGGCTGGTATTTGGCCATTCGTCCCCAACAGTGCTGGAACTCTAACTTATGCTGCATTACCCCCTTAATGTAGGCTGGATTCCCAGCGAATTGCTAGTGCTGCCGTGTACAACGGTGGTGACATCATAGATGTAGAGAGTAGCAGAGGACTTTTATTGTGGGAGTTTGATTTTGATTGAATTAAAAAAAAAAATAATGACACCGTGCAATGATGCACCAAATGTGTCAGTGAACATACACTTCAAAATATGATGTGCTAGGTACCATCTTGTGTCTATTTTGGATGTTCACACATGACATTCCAATTTATTCTTATTACATGCATTGTGTCTTTTTAAACAAGACTTCCATTTTCACAGGAAATTTACTGTTTTGCTTGTTACATGCATACAGTCTTTTTCAAAATAAAGTTAAGGTGTAGGGAAAACACTTTGGATTAAGGCAACAAAACAAAAAGGCAAAAATCATGTTTTGGTTTAAAATTCACAGGGGAACTGCATGGCGGGCTCCAGTATCAACATACGGACTTGACCCATCCACCGCCCCTCCTGCCCACCCTATACAGGCTTTGTTACTGGTTGTTTTATGGTAGTTGCCAGCAGCGTTACAAACTATCAGTGGCAACTACCACTGCACATCATATTGCCATGATGGTGCCTCTGTTGTGCATCTGACGCCAATATTTAGTGACAATACAGCAGTATTTGGCGACTTGGGTGGTTGTTCGCTGCCTCTAAATCCGATGTCTGGAGTGTGTCATACCACCACAAAAGGTGATGTATCTCTGATGCTGAGATCACTGACAAAGTGGTGGTATCTGATGAGTTGGCAATGAGAATAGCCTGGGCTCAAATGACAGTGAGTCACTGTGGCAGCACCATTCCAAACTAAACAACAAAATAGGCTGCTTGTCATTGCTTTCCACTTGTTATTGTTAAAATAAGCATTCATATGGACAGTTTCTTACCAATCAGTGGTTTAGTTTAGCTCAGAAATCTAAAACTAACTGGTAATGGTTAGGGAAAAATCATGGTCATGGTGAAAAGACATCGCACTTTGTAGCAGCTTGTGTGATATCCCACAAAGTAGTGCCCCATAAATGATGTTACTTACCTAACATGAAGTTACGTAGGTTAGGTTTAGGCAAGTAAAGGTACATAGGTTAGGTTTGGGAGAAGAAACATGGTGACAATGTACCTTAAATGAAAGTTGTGTCACATGGTCCAAGACACTGGTCTCCTGGGTGAAAGTCCTGTATTGTTTGACCCATCTACCATCCCAACCTGCCTCCTTAGACGGACCTTGTAGCTACCTCCTTCTTTACTACTGTTAGCACATTAGTTACATGATCACAGCCCTTCTTATTACATCAGTTATACACATATTCCTGGCTCGTGATTACAGGTCTTAAGCACAAATTGTGGTGCATTGC
This sequence comes from Cephalopholis sonnerati, assembly GCA_019142605.1. Classification (NCBI taxonomy): domain Eukaryota; kingdom Metazoa; phylum Chordata; class Actinopteri; order Perciformes; family Serranidae; genus Cephalopholis; species Cephalopholis sonnerati. Next base: position 31,961,555 of record JAGQAX010000019.1, read on the forward strand.
TTTTGCTAGAAATACATACTAACAGTGTATGAGAACAGCCTGCATTTGAGAGATGGAGGGACAGATAAAAAACAAAGGTGGCAGGACATGAAGAAGTAAACAAAGCGTGAACCTGTTATTCTGTTCACTGCAATCAGTTATAAATATTAATATTACTGTAATTACTGTAAGGCATGAAAACATTTTCATCTTATTAAGAAACTTTGAAAACTATTTACCCTGGAGGACAGAAACAACATACACACAAACATACACAAAGGGCTGATTCAGGGAGTGAGTAAACCGCCTGGAAAATGATCTAACAGACTTTGACTGTGGATACATGAAGAAATTATTAATCACACTAAGTCCATTACAGCTAAATTATTCATGGTGTGAAATGATTTTCCCTATCGTCGGAGGGGCCTGTATGTGTCAAGTGGCCTAAATTAACTACATAACATGACTGAGCTTTTTTTTTTTACTTCTCACTATGGGTTAGGAAGAAAAAGTGGCACAACAATTAACTTGTAATCCCAGTTAAATGATGACCTTATAATGCTATCAGTGGAACAGTTGGTGTAACTTGATAAATCTATCTTTGTGTGTTGTGAATTGTAAAGTTAACTTCAGAACTTGCAAACACTGTTTTCTAAAACATTAAGAAGATCAGAACGATCTCTAATAATTCCAAGACATTTGTCGATTGCATGACATTATGATGAAACCTCAAGGCAAAAGAAGAGAAAGAGTAATGATGTGAGGTCTGTGAGTGTAAGCTCGACTGACCTGATCTGCCAGTATTGTCAGTTAACCTAGCATTCCTCTAGACGAGACAAAGAGGTAAATTGAATTGATTCAGGCCCCTTGAGAGTCCTTGAACACCAACTCTCGATGGTGAAATGATTCAAGCACAGCCCTCCTTTGACCTTATTCGAGGATCCTTCTACATTATTATGTTCTTTCTTCAAAAAGAAAGTGGGAAACAAAAGTGTAACCTTCTCACCTCTCATTTGAGCATTTAGCCAACTTGGACTCTTCTGTCTTGAATTCCTGTAGGCAATTACTTTCTGCTTCTTAATCATGTTTTGTTTAAACTTCTCAAGTAAATTTTTAATGTCATGGCTGATTGAATTTCACAAAAAAATCAAAGTCTCTTTGACCTGCAGAATTTTCATGTATGGATATGATAGTTTAACTTTGATCCTATGCATGATCCTAACTTTAACCCCACTTTTTAGATATTGTTGGACTTTTCTAAGTCAGTGCACTCTTGGTACCCTTGTAATTTTAAATTGCGACCTTCTTTGTCAGCACTATGTCTGTGTTAGATTTTCACTGTTGGTAGATAACACTGCACTCTATCTACTTTAAACTTTGCTTTCTTCTCACTTTCCAGCATGTTCGCACAAACCTAATCAGATGCGGAGTGACTATATATTTTACCTTTATTCCATATATTTCTTTTCATCCTGCTTCAGTGCCGTCTTCCTCATCACTCTTCCACACTTCTCCTTGTCAGAACAATTACCGTTTCAAGAGCTGCGGGATAAACTGTCATTATTTTTGCCTCCTCTCTGAGACTCTCCTCTCTATAACCGCAAGGTCAAAAACTGTAAAAAGCTCTCCACAACAGCAGCGCTCACATTTAGATTGTAGATAGCAGGCAGCAATCTTAGACAATGTTCATCTTAGTTGAGTGACGATGATTAAATCTGACACTGCTGACTTTGGGCTGAATCCCCTCAGTTCCAGTGCTGCCCCGGTGCTTTACATTTGGAAGTGATGTGTCATTGAGATTATACGTGGTCCAAATGGCTGAACAGAAGTAATAAAGCAGCTGCCTTAAGGTGTGTGCGGACCTATTGACCATAAGGTTACCAGCTGAAAAACCGACGGGAAAAAATCAGTTCAAAGGAAGAGAAGACTCATGATGTCTCCTCCCTGACCACTTACCGTGAATGTGACCTTTACCAAGAAACTTAGCCCCCAACAGCTCCAGTAGAGCACCTCCATCTGTACAAGAATGTGGATATGCCTGACTGAGAGACCCTCCCTTTACATTTAACTAATCCAAATGTATCTGCTGTATCTATGAACAATGTAAAACATTGAAAATTATGAAAGTATTAAATCATTATTATTATTATTGTCTATCTTCTTAGCATATTCTCACTCCCAACTCATCAAACACCAAAGCCTGGTCAGTGGCTCTACATGTCAAACTATGATGCTGCAAAAGTTTGTTTTTAGGTTTACTTCTTTATGTTTAGGCAACAGAGGTATATTGTAAAGCAAAAAACATCATAGATTGGCTTAACATGTTATTTGTTATGAACATAACGTAATGACATGTGACATATGTTACATAGTTCACATGACATATGTCATTAGCATAGTATGCTACACATGCTAGCACACTAGGTTGTTAATAAGATAACTTGATTGACTTTTGGTTCCACACTGGACATGAACAGCGAGCTCCCTATTCGTTTGACCAGTACATCTCCTCTACCTCTCACCATGTGTGAACTTCACTGCGCTTTATACTAGGGCAAAAAATGCCACTGCCTTGTGCATCTCATCTGTTTTGTATGTTTTCCTATGACAAGCAATGCAACCAAATTTGTATGTATCCAACATATTTTGAAAAGCTGCAATCACATGACTGATTCACTGACGACAGTAAACAAGGATGCAGTCCCAAGCAAAAGACTTTCACCTTGGACTTTCTCCTGGAGTCGTGTGTTCAGATCTGTGCAAACTTTGAGTCATTTTTAGGTAGGTTAATCACGTAACTGTACATTAGGGACGAAACATCATTCATGGGGCGCAAATTTGTAGGTTATCATACGAACTGTTGTGTGCATTTTTCGTAGGATATTATACAACCAACTCTATGAGAACATGTCGCATTGATGACCACACCCCCTTACCTCAAATGTATCAGGAAAAACTCTCTGGTAAATAGTATATTTTACAAAGAGATTTAAAAGGAATGAAAATACAAAATTGTGTTTTACCTGTATGTCAAAGAGGGTTTTTTTGATTATTAGTGATTTTTAATGATGACTATAGTCATATTGTAGCTGTCAACCCAACTAAAATAGAGACAGGCTGAGGGGTGATTAAAACATTAAGAAAACTGTGTTACTCATGAGCATAACACTTGTAAGTTCAGCCACACCACTCGTGAACCGTAGGCGACGACAGAAATGACTGTGAATACCACCTCTCCACGCAGCACTGTCAGGAGCAATGCAACTAAAGGCAGAGAGGACGCCCTGCTGTGCATCAGCATTTCATCACTGGATTAAAATGCAATACTTTATTTTCTTTGATGAAGTGGAAATGCTTCAGATTTTCATTTCAAGGCTGTGCCATGCCAGCAAAGACACTAAAATGTGACTCTGAGGGGTATAAAGTGAGATATGACGGGCTAGCAGAATGACAAGGAATATTAAAACAGACTCTCAAGGACCATGTTGATGTAGAGATGAAGAAAGCTGGAGGGTGGGGAGGTTGTAGGTTAGAATGAGCCATATTGCAGCTTAACTGTACTGTTCACAATAATCTGAAAGATCTTTGTGCATTCAGTTACAGTCCTTACTGGAGCATGTCTGTGATAACAGCCACAATAGAAGCACTACACTGGACTTCATGTATCTGTTATGTTGAAATTCTTCTTTGAAAGTTGGCGGTAAATGGTCAGGTATCCAAAGTAACAGGAGCAACAACAAGTTTGGGGTCAATACTGATTTTAGTATCATTTCGCAAATATTATTCAGCTTTATTTCATCAGACTTTCATCTTATTGTGAATGCATTTGGGTACACAGTATTGGTGGAGGAGGGCTGCAGACAGGGGTGGTGTGCTCTGTGCTTTGCAGGGAAGTCCTTTTGCAGAGCCTATAGCCTCCTGGGCATTACTGGGGCATGTAAAAGACAAGTCATCAGCAGAGCTTCAGAGGCTGCAGGAAAATCTGTGGATCAGGAGGGACAAGCAGTGGTCTAATGCTGCTGGACACAGGCTAGGAGCTGATCGCTAGATAGATTGATACATGAAATGCTATAGACTCTAAAGATATCAGCTTTGGAACAGCTTTCGTTTGAAGTTAAAAAAGGATGTTGTATGTCAAGAAAAGAAACTGGAGATACATGGTTTATGTTGGACTGCAATATTAGGCTAATTCCGATATGTGATAGATTGAAGAGATAGCTAAGTGTGCCTAAGAGTGCCTTCAGACGTAGAGTTGTCTTGCTTTGGTCCAAATCAGGGGCTACTTTTTTCATAAAGTTGCATAATTTCCCAGAGTTGGTTTATGTTCTCACTGCAGCATTTACAAGTAGACCAGATCAAATGCCTTGCATGAGAAAGCTGCTCTTGATTGGTCAGAATTTTCATGTGGGAAAAATCTGAAAGTAAACAAAATGTTGAAGAAGAGTACACTTGCAAGATAAATGTGACACTTTCTAATGTCACAATGGACATCCCTGTTTTCTGGCATTAAAAAAACTATCCATTTCGTCCTTCCATTGTCATCTGCTTATCTGGGGCCAGGTCACGTGGGCAGCAGGCCAAGCAAAGCACCCCAGACATCCCTCTCCCCAGTAATGCTTTCTAGCACCTCCTGGGGACTCTAAGGCGTTCCCAGGCCAGATGAGACATATAATCCCTTCAGCGTGTTCTGGGTCCAGTGGTATGTGTCCAGATCTCCTTCTAACTCCCTCTAACGGGAATCGTCCAGGAGCGTCCTGATCGGATGCCCAAACCATCTCAACTAACCCCTTTCGACGCAGAGGAGCAGCAGCTCTATTCAGAGCTCCGGACCAAGACCACCTCTTCAATAAGGTCTTGGTTTGGTTGTTTTGGTGTGCACCTGAGTGTGATTGCTGTGTTCACACCTGTCCAAACGAACTGCACTTAGGAGGCAAAGAACTTGGGTTCGACTGAACTGAACCAAACAGGGCAGGTGTGAAAGCACCCTGACAGATAATGGCATTTTTGGAGGCAAAATAGTGGCTTTCTTCTGTCTGTGTCTGGGACAAATGCAGAGTTCTTGATTTGAAGTATTTTAATCTTTTGTTTTTTCTTGGCTTGCTGATGTTACATGACTAAAGCAGTACGGCATGTTGGTTTTGCTGTATGTGTATGAGACAGAGAGAAAACACAAGTGTTAGAGAGAGATACATATTAGTGTGTCTGTGCTCACTGAGTGATGAGTTCATGTGTCATAGTTTTCCCATTTTATTTCCAAGACCCTATCTTGACCACAAAAAAATATTCATTTAGCAACCCAACTATTTGGTGAATTGGTTGGTCATTTTATGATTAAGGCAGTAACAGCGGTGAATGAGGGTAATTTGGTTGTTTTTGTTTATTCCGCAATTCCCCAGTATTGTTTGGTAACAGTCCCAAATTTGGTTTGTAATGAGTTCTTTTATAACACGTATTTTGAGGCAGTGGTGGCATTCAAATTGCTGTGGTGGCTCATTAGGGTTGACGAGACGCAGAGTAAAAACTGGTGACCATCAACTGACCATCTGACGCTGCAGCGAAATCTCTGTGGGAGGTCTGGCAAGGCCTCAACCCTAATTTTTACTGGTTTGGTTTCTTTCATCTTTTTACAGATAGGCTCACTAAACCAGATCCTGTCATTTGTTCCCATGTGAACCGAGGCTCTTTTCAGGCTTTGACCACACCACACACAGACACACTCAGACACACGCAGGCGCAAAAAGAGAGCTGCTCTCCGTCTGCAACCACACCACACACAGAACTCCCAGGGTATGGGCGACCCACACACGTTTGTAAAGTGAGCGACTCCCATCCTGTGACCATACAACACATGTTCATTTGAGCATACTGAATGACAGGCAGCACACACACTCACACACACATGCATACAAACCCTTAAAAATGAACACATGCATGCACATAATATATCCACAAGAAACAGGTCACATAGAATCATAAAAGTATGCACAAATGCTTGAGTATTGCAGGAACACATCCATGAAGGGACGGCCACAACTGAAACACACACACACTCACACAGTCACACACTGGTTAGTCATTTTAATGGATGAAAAGACACACGCAAATTAAATTTAAACTGGGTGGGAGACATTTACCAAGAACTGCCCGAGCCACTACAGTAAAGGGCCGTCCACACCAAGAATGATATCTTTAACTATAATAATGTGAGCATCCACACTGGTGAACAATAACGTTCTGTAACCAGTGGCACCAAGCATGCGCTGTGGGCTGCAGCTGGGTTGGCAGCTTAGGAAAATGGAAATTGATGTTGCTGCTGTACATGCCATATGGAGAGAAACAAAAAGAAAAACCAGAAGGAAATAGGTCTCTGAAGACAAGAGGAGTTTGGAGAATCCAACTTGTCTTTTGACAATAAATTCATATTTCATTGTCATAAAGGTATCCTGGCGATTGTCAAAAAGGACAATCAATAAGGACTATGCAAGCTTAAGAGACCCCATCAGCACCAAAGACCGTTTTTGCTGTGTGTTTCAGGTAAATTCCTGAAGTCTTTTATTACTTTATCACCATGTTAAATGCCCTGTCGATTGAGATGGATTTTGATTAGCTGCCAGTGTTTCTATCATTCATCAAATCACTCTTAAAGTGATCCCCATCATTGTGGTTGTGGTGTAACTCCATCATCCACTTGAGTTAGAATGATTTTTAGAACATTTTATTTATAGCTTTTGTTATAGTTATCGTTATGGCCCTTTATAGTCTTCACCAGTGAGAGCAACTTGTTCTCAATGGAATTCTACACCTGTTGCTGCTTTGCCAGTGGCTTTTCACATCTACGCCAGAGACTTTCTTATGAGGAGACTGAACACTCCCATATAAATGAATGGAGGAGTTTGCAACGGCAGTATGGTGGTCGTACGCACATGTCCCGCCTCTTCCGCCACTCACAAAGCCAATTGTTTGGTGATTTTTTTTGTCAATCATGTTGTAGTGACGTAAGCCTGCCTAACCACCTTTACGACAGTTTGGTCAAGTTGCTGCATAGAGGACTCCGGAGGGAGGGACCATTGACAGTAGTAGGGAGGGTCACAGGGAAAGTGTGTTCGGAAAGCTACACCTCGCTGCCTCGCTCCACCTCGCTCCGCCTGTGAATTTGCATGCCTCTCAGTCTGCGACCAGAGATAATAAGAGAACAGACTTAATCCATCGACTTTATTTATTCCAGACAACAAACGTTCTTGGTTATAGTCGGGATGAAATTACAAACAGACACAGTTGAAAATATAAGTTGTTTTCCTCTGTTTACATGTTATCTCGCCCGCTCTGCTGCAAAGATCGCACGTGGTTAGGTTTAGAAATAAAGTTCATGGTTTGGCTCCGAGGTATATTTGGACCCAACCACCACCTCCTCTTGCCTACGCAGACTTTCCTGTTCCTCATACTACGTCATTGCATGCAACACTTCACACCGGGAGTATTTTAGAAGCGGAAAATTTTGCCTAGCTATTTTCCGTGATCTTTGTGCCTCTATCATAAGTAAGTAAGTTGGCTAAGTAATTTGTTTCTTTTTTTATTGTTGTTATTTTTATATTGTTTTTATTTCCTACTTTGTCATGCTATAGGAAACACAGTTAAAAGTCCAGTTCTGAACACCATACATGAATGATTATTTTGTTTCTGTTTTTTTATATACAGTGCCTGTATTTGTGCCATGGCAGTGTCACAAATAGACTATTAGCGTAGTTTTTTGTGTGGCTGAGCAAAGGACTGCTTCTGGGGTGCATTGCGGTGCATCTGGTGGAATCGAGAATTGCACTATACCGAGTGTGCTTGTCTAGTTTGCACTCTAGAGTTAAACTTTTTTTTTTTTTTTTGCAGTTTTTGTCCTATACATAGCCAGACAGTTGTGCATAATCTTCAGCTCATTTGCATTTTCTTCTCACTTTCTGATTCCAGGAGCATTTTCTGAAAGGAGTCAATGTCACAAAGAGGACTTTCTTTACTGTTAACTGTGGTGATCGGTGTCTCCTTAAAGCAGTAAACACAGCAGTGCTGTAGTACATGGGGGCATTAAATGGATGGAAAAATCTATTCTACCCTATTTGCTCTCTGAGCTACATCAGCTCTCTCACAAATTGCATTAGATAAGAAAGGTATATTTCAGAATATCAGTTGTATCATAGTGTTCACCACATTAATGATAATAAACCATGAAGTCTGACTCAACATTATTTTGACTTTTTTTTTTGTAAATTGTCTTTAAAGCATTATCTCAACCACTGAGGTGATATTATGTCTGGTAAAAGCTGACTCCAATTCACTACACTGAAACAGAACTCAGGCAGAATTTAAGAGTGAGGTGAAAATTACAAAGAAACATGATTTAGAATTGTCATAGAAAAGGGATTACATCCATTTCTTCTGTGGTGACCGTGCTGTGCTGTGGTTGAACAATGTGGGCTTTATAGGCTCTCTATATCAACCCAGCATTTCTTCTCTTCTCTCTCTCGACTTTCACTGATATTAATCTGTGTATTAAAACATTTTACACCCTGACAAGTCTGCCTGCACCAAAACTGTCAGCACAGATCGCTAATTATGCATTCAGCCATGTGTCAGTATCTTATCTTGCCTTACCTGTGACCATAGTTACCAGTTGACAGGTACTATTTATTGCAACATGCAGAGTCTTTATGTCTCACTACCACAATCAGTGTGTTTTATATCACATTCAAATTCCAAATGAAGTTATCAGAAAATATTTATTACATCCATTAATCTGTACGAGTGATCTGTAGCAATTGTGGCTAGCCTCTCAAACAAGCCTTTACCACAATACCAAGCCCACTCTTCCCTTTTTCTTATCAGATGCTGCCCTGTAAATGACCCAACCAATAAAAACACAATTTTGGAAAACAGACTGCTTGTTATTATAGCAGAGATCAGAATGAATGACTAATGAAGAGGTAATTACAGCACTATTTTATGCAATAATATGGAGTAAATTGGTTTTGCTTCAAGTTGTTGCCTGTTCTAACTGTAATTCCACTTTCCATTACCGAGCAGTTTGTGATGCAGTAATGTCATTAGGCCAAAATTATTAGTTTTAAACATTCATTAGATGGGGGAGTTTTGTTCTAAATCAAAGCAAAGGCCAAAAATTGAATGTGAGATCCAGAAGCCTCAGCACCTTTGGGCTACAAAAGGAGCTGAAGAAAAGCAATTAGGACTTGAGTAACCCTAGGAGATCGATCTAGGTTTAAGCAGCTCTTCAAAGCAAACTTCTAGATAATCAGGCAGTGTGTACAGGCTAATACAAGCCTTTGTTTGAACTTGTATGACTCAAAACTAGACAGGAGAGCAACACAGCCGATCAGCATTTCTTTTCTTTTTTTTTAAATACTTTTGGTTTATTACCACTCCAGTGTTATTGTCATACATATATGTCATATTTTAGAAATCAATTTAGCCACAACAATAATGTTACAGTCACCACGTTCGTCAAGTCCAAAGCTGTTTAAGGCTCAATATCACAATTTTTTGCTATTTAGTTCTGGAACAATAAATGAAGAATCAATAACTGAGGAGAGAGAATCTTGTGCATAGTTGTAACTAAAAATGTGGCATTTATTGTTACACATCTTTTTACAACTATGCACAAGATTCTGTTTCCTCAAAGTATTTATTCTTTACAGAAAATCATAAATTATGACTGAAAACAATAAATGTAAATTATACATTTTTGGCTCTTTTTATCATCGGTTTTCTCTTGAATTTCTATCAGACTAGAGCCAACAAAGAAAGAACTCAGACGAAGGACCCTAAAACACAAGATCTTTTTACTGAAAAAAGGGATTGTTGCACGGATAATCAGTCCAAAAGTACAAAGGTACCCAAAGGCAGAAGAGTCAAAATGCAAAATCTGGTCAAATCCAAATAAAACACTAAGGAAAATGGCTAGAATACACACTCAAACAACTGAGAACGAACTGGTAACAGAAGAAAGGGCAGCATGAGGACTAAATACTCAAGAGAGAATTGGTAATGAGGGACAGGTGAAACCAAATGTCACAGTAGAGGGACAACTACGCAGGTTGATTTTAGCGCTGCTCATCGTGGACTATATTGCTGTCATTGTTCATTTGAGTCAAAGCATACAGTTTGAAAACGAGGCGCGGCTCCAACTAGAAAACAATGTTTTGATGCATTGGATGTGCTGAATGTGCATATTAAGGCAGTACAGGAGGAGGCGCACATTAATAATCCTCCAGGACTGTAACATGCTCATGTTTAACCCAAACAATGTGTCACGTGACTGCAGGTGGTTCGGATCGAGGTCGGAACACGTTGAAACGACTGCACCAGAGTTCGTTTCTAACCAGACCAAACGAACTTGAGTTCAATTAAAACCATCCAAACAGGGCAGATGTGAAAGCACCCTCAGTTGGACGTTTCTCCAGTACCACAATCATGTCCTGTTGCCTACAGATTCTGCATACACATACAGACGACTGACTACAGAGATTAACCCCCAAGAAATAGTCTAGATAATCTGGTTAAACTGTTGGCTTGTTTACAACCTGCCTGATTGTCTCATGTAGCCAGTCCGCTCTATTAGACTTTGCTTTGGTGATTGTTTTCCCCACGTCTCTGCAATTAATTTGGAGAGTACAACATTACTGAAATGGACACACATGTTTGCCAAAACTTACATAAACTAGACCCAAATTGAAATGACCTGGAATAATCCTTTTAACTCTTTGTTGTGGGCAAAAATCAAATAACCAAATTTTATCTGATGAACACTGACAACCCCCAAAAGTTTCCAATTACAAAAGCCCAGGGGGCATGCAGAACAATTCATTATTTTGGAAGCAGCATCCAAAACGCACAACCAGCAGAGCAGCACTGCGAATTCAAATAACTTTCTTGTCATATCTATTCTTTAATCTGAATAAATCTTCTGTCTTTTTTCAGCTTCTAGCCTCTGTGTCTTTAGGCAAATTATTCATGCGCGGTTTCACATTCCATGTCAAAAAGAAGAGGAAAAAAACAGCCTATTGTAGCAGCTACAGTGTTACTCTTCAGTTTGCTGATTGCTCTAGCATTCTCTGTTTCTCTTTGTCTCTATTTGTCACACACACCTACACACACACACACACACACACATCAGCAGGCTTGGCTATAACGCTGACATTTAACAAATGCCCATCTAGGGACTTCAACGAATTCACTTCACTTTCGACACTCTCTTTTCAGAAGTTAGAGCTCTTTGGTTGCAGCCACCTGTGTTTTTGTTTTTTCTGTCTTTGTGCAACATCAAAACAGAGAAAGAGACTAAGCCAAGCTCGTGTTGAGAAACAAGCGCGGTGAGAGAAGCAGCAGTGAGTGCCGCTTTCTGTGGGGACTGCAGGCTGTTGACCTTCACTGATGAGCGAAGAAGAATCCCACTCTTTCTATCTTGTTCTGTCTCAGGCTCTTATCGTCTGTCTGCTTCCCCACTCTACTCTTTCACCTTCTGTTCCTCATCTAATCTTTCTTCCTACTTCGCTCCTTTTTATCCTTCTCTACCAGTACATTGCCTTTACCCGCGCTACTATGGATGTTTTGTTTAGACATCCATTTGCACTAAAGAATTGTGATGTTTTTACAACAGCTAATGAGGATGGAAATGACCTTAGAAACATGAGGTAGTTCTAAACCCAATTAAATGGCATAATGACTTCTATGGTTTGTGTTTTGCAGATTTCTTGTTAAAGGGCTGCAACCACTGACAGTTTTCATCATCCACTAATCTTGCAATTACTTTTTTCAGATCTGAAATGCCAGAAAAATGTGAAACAAAAAGCCGATTACAGACAACAGACAACAAACCCCTTATTCAATATATACTGATTTATAGCAGAGAAAAGCAGGCAAGTAATTGACTAATTGTTTCAGCAGTTCTGCTACTGAGGACCATTACCGCTGTGTGACATTCACCTGTAGGTCACAGCCTCGCAGATACTCAGTAAGTTGAACAGAGCAGTCCCTGGAAGATGAGTTTATGTCGGTTTCTACAGTGAATGAACGGCTTCAGTAGTTCGCAGTAATGGGGAGGGAGAGGGAAAACACAGACAGAGAGGAACAGAAGGAGATTCCCTCAATTGATGCGAGACTGACAGAGGAGAAGGGAGAGGCTGCTCTGCTTGTTAGCAAAAGTAAACACAGAAGAAGCAGCAGCAACACCACCCGTGAGGAGATTAGCATCAGAAAATGTTCCTACCTACCTGTCTGCTCATATGCTGCTCCCTGGCAGTGTGTTGTTGCACAGGCTGGATATAATACAAAGAAACAACCACATGCGTAGACTTAGCCTCAAATGTAGTGTAGTAAGGGGGTATTAAACATGTTCAAATATCTTTGATGGCTTAATGATGCTCAGTGTCTTGATGGCTGAGTGCCAATGTTGGGAGCTAGCAGAGTGAGGGCTGCACAGGAAAAGTTAACTTTAGCTAACAGCACTAGCATTAGTGACAGATATTAATTAGTGAGCTGCCATTAGTTGCAATGTAACCAATAGCTTTTTACAAGTTGTCATCCCTAAGCTGACACTGATGCTTGATGGGAGGGAGCACTCTGATGCAGTCTCCTAGCAGTGTATTGAACCTATTAAAAGTGAAAGTTTTGAAATGGACTCCAAATGATCAAAATAGAATTAATGGATTTCAAATCATGTCAAGGGGCAGCACAAAATGTTTTTAGAGGCCATCATTAGCCGATGGGTCGCACTTTGAGAAACAATGCATCAAGGAAGTACAGGGCTGAGGTCCTGGTGTCGGATATTGCTTCCATCCCTGCTCCGCCATTTGGTCCAACTTAGTGCAGTGCAGTACAAAATATGTAGTACATTTTGCTTCTAAACACCATCTCAGTTTTGTAGGTCAGCTGTCAGTATGAACCAACAAATTCTCACCCCGACTTTGTCACATGTTGACGTTTGGCCATGGACTTTCCACGTCGACATGCAAGGTACCCTGGGTGCATTGGTTGTTGATGTTCTGGTGTAAGAAAAATGCTCAACTTCAGTAAACACTGAAATGAAAAGACTCAGAGAACCACGGAGGAAAGTTAAAGCCAACAGGAATACTTTATTCGCAGAACATCAGCGTGCATCACAGTACACTGGTCTACATGTCCGAATGGTAGAAACAGCATCCCTGAACATCTCTCTTCCAGCTCTTATATCCTTGGTTCGTGTGTGTGTGTGTCATATTTTCTGGGAATCCAAAGTTCTATTTGCCTTTGTCATTCTGACAAAAACAAGCTGTTTCTATTGCGACACTTTGACGTTATCAACACCAACGGTCAAGTCACCCTACTCCAGAATTTTCCGTCTCATTTAACCTCCTAAGGCTTAACTTTCACACGAACCACTTAGTTTATCAAAACACCTCTCATGGATCCTTTTTACTGCCAAATCTGATGTTTAGTCAAACTATTTCCTAGGCCTTGTGTAACTGACCTTAGTTGGATCCTAAATACAGAGTGATGATACATTATCTGCCTCTACACTGGGACGTCGTGTCAACTTCAGCCTGTCATGTAGATTGTGTGTTTTCAAAATACACTTTTGTTTTCACAGCAAATGTACAGTTTGCAAGTTTTTTTCCTTCAGCAACAAATGCACATTGTTACAATCAGCCAATAAATGCATGTGGTTGGGTTTAGACAACAACAGCACATGGTTGGGTTTAGAAAAAAAAAAGACAGGGTTTGGCTTTACAAACATACGGGAGGCAAACATAGGCCACCTGGGTGAAAGTTGGTGGTTGTTGGACCCATCCATCACCCCTCCCGCCCAGACTTTCCCTCCTTCAACTCAAGTTGTCGTCCTGTCACGTTTCCCCCTGACACTGTGTATCATGCCGACCTGAAAGGACGGCTTTTTCGTGTCTGATACCACAAGTCACTGCCCAAGCACCAGTGTTCGACAACTTCAGAATGAACACAAGTAGAAAGACCTTTGATTATGTTGTCAAAGTACTGAATTAACCTTCATGCTCAAATCTGATGGAGACTTTTAGATGCAGTCCACAATACATTACTTATTCAGGTTGTTCTCATGCACTCATTGTACAATTTCCTCAAAAAAAAAAAATATTGCACCAAAATATGTACATATCTTAGGTCATCATGAGCCAGTAATTTGTTTATAACCCACATATTTGGGAAGGCTGTGATCATGTTATCAATGCACTATTTAACGTTAAAGAATAGGGAACAATATTTAATTGTTGTTCTCTTTGATTTCTTTTTCATACTCTGGATCTTGCTGTATATTACTTTAAATCAAGGATTCAAGCTTTAAAAGAGACAACCTTTCCAAAAAGCAATATTAATTAATTAGAAACAGACGAGTAAATGGCGCGCTTATGGACAAGAAAGCTGCTTGCTCATTCGTCAACTTACTGTGTCAAACAAGGACATGCAAGTTATCCTCAGGCATTTTTCAAGTCTGTATTGGAAGCCTGTATTTTCCTTTTTGTTTTGCATAAAATTGGAGGTTCTGATAAAGCTATAATGTTTGAAGAGTAACAACCAAACAACTGCTTCAGTATTCAGCTAATTAAGGCTTGTTTACATCAGTGCAGCTTTTCAAATCCTTTATTTTGTCCTTAAATTAGGGTCTGATGTGTTGGAGGACAAAATCAAGAGGCTTTAGAACTAATAAGAACTCAACTCCCTGGGACAAGAAACAGTATGTGCGCACGACTAGTTTGTTTCTAGAGGGAGTATGGAAGCAAGTTGTGAATCTGATGCACAGACTTGTTTTAAATAACATTCTGGTGAGTGTGAATGATGAGGGACAAAACCTTAGATCCAGCTGAAAAGGTCTGTGGTACAAGTTGAGGGTTTTGACGATATTGACTGCTGTCAAGGCACCATCTGTAAGATCCGCCGTTTCCTTATCCTCCTCTGGAACAAAAGGTTAATTCAGCCGTGTCAGCCTTTGTGCTGGTGTCATTCTGCTGCTCTGTTTGATAAGTGCTTATGGCAGTAGGTGTACGCATGCTGTCAATCCCCTCTGTGGCTCTTTTCTTTAAAGTGTCTGCACTGCTCAGTATTGTTTTGTCTGTGTAAAATCAAAAATCATACAACACAGGGTATGAGACACTCAAAACAATGCAGCTGGAGCTGTAAAACACAAACAAAAGAGTCTTCACAGATGTTGAGTATGGAGACATGTTACATGTGCTGATGCCAAACAGGCATTTTAGAGTCATTTTAATTACCGCTTCATTTTCTTTGTGCTATGGGATTACTTTTTAAGGAGCTGCTTTTGTCAGTAAAACATAAATATGCCTCTTTATGAATGTTGTAAGAATGCAACAAATATTCATGATAAAGAAACACAAAGAAAGATTCCCTTGTACAATGAAATAATTGTTCTGTTTGACCATTCAATACCAATTAAATCCACCTCATTTTCCTCATCTAGCCTTATGTTGCTTCCCTCACCCCAGACCACCTTGAAGATACAGGTCAGGGGTGCTCCAAAGTCAGTAGGCCTCCTCCTCTAGGAGACGTGAATGTGCAAAGTTTCCTGGACCAATGTCTAGACCAAAGTGGTGGACCAACCAAACCAACATTGCCATAAGGCCACACCTACAAGCATGGCTAAAGGCTCATTTATGCTCAGTGCAAGATGTCTATATGGACATGGACAGAGCCTTCTGTCCTCACTCTGCATTCATGTTGTCTGTATTTATGCATGTTTTCTGAAAACTTACAGATACAGATGATATGGAGCAGGACCAATGAAAACCACTGGAGCAGTGTAACGTTGTTCAAGCATGTCCTGAAAAAACATTCTCACTCCGACCTCGTCACATGTCTAAATTTGGTCATGGATTTTCCACGTCCAAATACAACATGCAAGGTACCCTGGGTGTGTTGGTTGTTGATGTTCTGAGACAACGTGTCAAGTTCTGCCCGTTAAATGCATTCTCTACTTTCACAGGAAATGTACATACAGTCTCTTTCAAATTAAACACACTACATTGATTCAACACTGCAAATTGACAGTGATACGCCAATCTGCAACATTAAATAAACGTGGGACAGGGGCGTAGAGTTGGGGTTGAAATGGCTCCTTTTCTACTTCCACCTCCCTACTTGCTGCGCCATTTCTCAGACCACACCCATCTTTAAATACAGCCTTCAGTGTGATCTGACAAAATGTCCACCGACACAGACTGAGATATAAACACCTGCCAAAGTTCTCAAAAAGGCTTCCATGGTAGATCCTGCTATGATAGGTATCTCAAGGACTACATTTTGCTATGATGACACACACACACACACACACACACACACACACACCCACACACACACACACACACACACACACACACACACACACACACACACTCACAAGGTGAAAGCAATACCAGCCCCACTGTTGCAGCTGGTAAAAATCGCTATAGTACTGTGATCTGTTTAGATCCAAACAGAGCTGTTACTAATGATTGAGACAAGTATCTTCCATTCAGCTCCTTTGTGCAACCTACTTATCTGGATTTCAAGATTCATGTTACGTAACAGTTTTATCTCTCTGTCTCTGTTTGCTTGGGTTTTTCTGTATGTTGTTGTTTTTGACAGATTTTCTTTTTTTTTTGCCTTTTAAACAGCCCTCCTCTTTATCTTATGAGCTTGAAATAGGTTTCTGGCCTGAAGACAGCCTGGTGTTCAGTGTTTGTGATACAGAGGCAGAGATATAGAGAGTATGTTAAAAAGATAGGACAACTACCCCGAAGGGCAGAAAAGAGAGGGGTGTGTTTGTTTTTTTCTCCCTTTCAAAGAAAGAAACACATAGTCTCTGTTGCTTTGGCTCATCAAAGACCTGTTGCTAGAAAGACACCCTGTATAACATCAACCTGGCTTCTGCTCAAAGCTGTGTCATTTGATGTTCTCAGTTAAAGTGCAAACACCCAAATTCACAGTGAGTTTGGACACAAATTGATGAAGTAACTGTTTATTTTATCATTTACCTGCAGAAGCAGTTAATTAATAGCCATATAAAAGGCACTGGGCTTATGTCGGAAATCGCATACAAGTATTGTGTCTGACATGAGCAGGATTAGTGATCTGTCTTAAATGTCAAGGAAAAGGATTGAAACAAGACAAAGCAGTCCTTCTTTTCACGTATGGGACAGCAGACTCACTTAAATAGTTCAGTGAGGAACAGTTTGGTCAAAGAAAACATCATTTCCATTTACAGTATTATAATTGGCGGTATGGCTCTGTTCTGGGGCCTCTTTGCCTTTCTTTGGACCTACGCAGAAATCCTCCTCCACGCTCCTATATGGAAAAGCACACCTCTCCACTCTTCCACAAGAATGAGGAAAGCCTTAAGGCTGAGAGAGCAAACCTCCCTGCCCTTCCATACGCCTACATGGAAAGCCCAAGGCAAGGACAGCAGCAGCAAAGACCCCTGGAAACAGAGCACTGTTTCCAGGGGTCTTTTTGATATTAACTGATGTAGCTGTTTGATATTAGCTGATGTAGCTGGGATGTGAGCTGAGCTTGACATCGTGTCCTGCCTTAACTAATGCCATGCTCAGTTTTTTTTTTTAAAAAGCAGACCTGCATTCCATTTGTTGGATTCACACATTCCATGGAGAAAATAGAAAAAGAAAACATCATTTTCAATGAGGTGAGGTTCATGAAGGTCTCCTGTCTATTGTCAGAGGTTCTCGCAAAGCACCACTCCATCAGAGTTGTTTCGTGGTGAAAGGAAAAATAATTTCACCGCGAATGTAATGGGTGTATGTGAAGCAGGATATTACCGAGAGCTTGCAGCCCCTGAAAACCTCTTATGGATGAATAAAACTTAACAAGATAGTTGTTAAATAAAAAGCAGATTGCTAAGCAGTCTCATGTGCCAACACCATATCTATATATTTGACCTTAAAGCTTATACATTAGCATGACCTTGAAAGTTGCATCTTGACTGCCATGTCTCTGTTTTTGTTGGATTGAATAAGTGCTGTGTTGTGAAGATCTGGTTGTCTCTTCATTTTAGTGAGTCATTCCCTGTTTGCTTGCAGCTCTCTGTGGGAGCGGTCACAGGTTTGTGTACTAATTGAGCCACATGCTGGTGGTGGAGCTGACTGAGCTTGACACCCACACCTACTGCACCTCATGATCTGCTCTTCAAATTCATGTTTATTTTGTTTATACAGATGTAATTAGTAAGCACAGAGGTGATAAACCCCAAATGAAATTGATAACGTGACACATTAATATTATTTTGCATGATTGTTGGATTTATCTTATTTGACTGCATAACTGACAAATAATACTTTCTATATATTAAAACTGAAACCCCATCTCATACAAAATTTGCTTTGCCAAATATATTTTGAAGAAACATTACATTAACTATTAGTGTATTATGAATTCATGCTGCGCAAGTCATTACAACTTTATGTGATCAGGTAACACTTCACTATCAATTAATGATTGATAAGATTTATTTATAAGTTTAAATATATAGCATATTTAAAAAAACAACCACAGCTGACCAGAGTGCTGCACAAAATAAAAGAACAATATATATAGCAAAATAGCATGTACACAAATGTAAAACAGAATAACACAGGTAAGAACAAATGCGTAGGTAAAAAAGATTGTAAACTATTAAAATATCTAAACAACTACAAACAACTAAAGGCCATTGAAAACATGTACATTTTAAGATTTGTCTTAAAAGTGTCAATGAGGGGAACAATTTGCTTGAGAGCGGAAGCCTATTCCAGAGCTTTGGAGCAGCTACTTAAAGGGCACGATCTCCCTTACCCACCAGTCTTGATTTTGGAACAGTTAAAAGACATTGTTCTGAGGATTTAAGATGTCGGGAGTTGGAGTGGGGCCAGAGAGGTTCAGCAATATCCTGGGGTTCCAACCCATGTATGGCCTTAAAAACAAATAAAAGAACCTCAAAATCAATCATGTGTTTGATAGGTAGCCAGTGCAGGAGATGAGATTGATTGATAAGAGCAACTGTCTTTACACCTTCAGTCATTAACTCTTCATACCAAGGACCGGGTCAGAAACCTTGGGGTTATCTTAGATTCTGACCGCAGCTTTGAATCACACATTAGAGACATCACTAAACTTTTTATCACCTCAGAAATATTGCCAAGGCTAGACAGCTCCTCTCTCAGGCTGATACAGAAAAATTGTGCCTTTATTACCTCTGGGCTTGACCACTGCAATGCTCTCTTGTTACCTAAAAAAGCTGTTGGCCGCCTACAAGTTGTCCAGAATGCTGCTGCCACTATACTAACAAAGACCAGACAGAGAGCACATATAACTCCTGTTTTAATGTCACTGCACTGGCTGTCTATCAGTTTTAGAATTGATGTTAAGATTCTCTTGTTAGTTTTAAATCACTAGATGGACTGGCACCAGTTTATCTCTCAGACATGCTTTTTAAATATGTATTTAGTAGGTCCCTCTGATGCTCCTCTGCTGGCATAATGCTCGTCCCAAGGACTTCAACAAAATCCATAGGGAATCAGCATTTATCCACTGCCGCCCAGGTTTACCTGAGCATCTGAGGAACTCCACCTCAGTGGACATTTTTAATAGGAATCTTTTTAGCTTGGCTTTTACTTAATGGTGCCTTATCATTCATTGCCTCTGTTTTTAAGTCTTGTGTTTGGTGTTTTCTGCTTTTTTGTACTTATTTGTTCTTTTAAATTATTCTTTTTTCTTTTTTTAATATTTGCTTATTGTTTATTGTTATAATGTCGAGCTATTCACTTTTTTTTCTGTGGTGTTTTAATCCAGCTCTGTGAAGTACTTTGGCATGACTGTATGACAGGAGCTGTATAAATAAAGTTTGATTTGATTTGATCTGAACTCTCAGTTTAAGCATTTCCTTGAACAGCTTTGCTAGAATCCAAATTTGATCTACCTCAAATCAGCCGTCCACAAGAAATTACATTTTAATTTGAAACACCAAATAAAATTAAGAGAAACCAATGTATTCTGACAATGGTCCGTATGATATCCTACAAAAAAATGCATGCACAACAGTTTATATGATATCCTATGAATTAGCGCCTCAGGAACAACGTTACATCCTTTTATTGCTAATTGATTTGTATTTATTAGATTTTTAGAGCCAAACCCAGTTCTTTTTTCCTAAACCTAACCACTTCCTTTTGTTGCCTAAATCTAACCACTTCCTTTGGTTACTTAAACCTAACCACATGTTTTTGTTGTCTAAACACAACCATGAGTGTTTGTTATTGAAAGAATAAAAAACATCAATTTGCAGTGTTGTACCGACTGCGTTTATTTTGAAAGAGACTGTACCTAAACGTTAAATTTCTTGTAAAAATTGCAGTATATCTTGGAGGAAGAGAACTTGACATGGTGTCCCAGAAAGTCAACAACCAATGCACCCAGGGTACCTTGCAAGTGGTATGTGGACATAGAAAGTCCATGACCAAAATGTCAATATGTGACGAGGTCGGAATGAGAATGTGTTGGATAAGAGGAGCAGCTGCTGCAGAGGCTAGTGAAATCAAACTTTTGGACATCTTAAGTGCTATATCATAGGCAACTGGACTTGCTTGAGGTTCTTGAAGACGTTTCACCTCTCATCCAAGAGGCTTCTTCAGCTCTGAAGGACTAGTGCAGAGTCGCAGACTTTAAAACTTTTGGACCCATTGCAAGTTAAGTTTCACTTCCACTGCACCTTCTGCTGCCCCTTCTGTGTCCAGAGTACGCTCTGCACTCCCAGAGTGCAATGCAGCGAATAACAGAACAGTATGTATATTCCAGCAGCACTCCTAATGAACAGTCCAGCTCCAAAAATATAAAATCAATATGTGGCAGCAGATGTTCATATCTTGGCGGGATGCCACAAATAAATGAATGTGTGGGAAACTCTGTGCTGCTTTTATCAAACTGATAAGACTGGCAAACATCTTCATGTTGCTGCATGACCCAGTGATCTTGATTCTGTCACATTTACAAGCTAGGAGATGGAGATGGCGTGAATGAAACAAGAGTTTATTTATTCATCTCATTGTTGTCACAGAAAGAAGAGGAGTACAGTCCTCTGTCACACTCACACTCTAATGATGTGAGATAGAAAAACAGTGTATTAATGATGCTGTGTCAGGACCTTTATTTATCGACATGAAGCAACATGAAGTCTAGATGTCTGAGTTTGATGGGCCATGCATTACTTACATGCACTATGTGTTTTGTAACCTTATCATTAAGTGTTTCCATATCATACATTAAGTAAGATCCAACTTTTTCAACATTTAATCTGCATAAACATTACCATAAAACTTTAAATCATGCTTTATTTGACAGGAGTGGATATTGTATGGAAAATCTAATTAAATACAGTGACAGTGAATGCTTTGCAGATATATTCAATCCTCCCTTGCATGTTGATAAAAGACAATCCAAGCGGCATAACCTTTCCTACAAAATGTATTTATAAAATCAAATTAGTTGCACATGGAAGTCGTTTTTATGAGACAGGGTTGAACATTGTCATAATTAGAGACAACAAGAAGTGTGAACTCGCCTCAACACTGCTAAAAGCATGTCTGCTCATGCATACGGCTTGTATTCATTGTCTGTTAGGAAAAAAAAAAAAAACAGACAATGTGCAAAACAGCCTCCTTCACAGGGACGTAAAATGAGACAGAATGAGAAGTGACAGAATGTGTTTGCCTTCACAGACAAAAGAGGAGAAAATCCATTGCTAAATGGATCCTCTACATCAAAAGAAAAAAAAAAATAGTGAGAGCCTTATCAAACAAAAGTGATTCTCTGCCTCTTTCATTTTGGCAATATCAAAGTGCTGTATTTTTCCCTCAGCATTATTTTGGCATTTTAGCACCAGGGGCTGTAAACGGTGTTTTTGCATCACAGCCAATGTCAAAGTTATTTGCCTCGAAATTATCTGGACATTGTTTACTTCACTGGAATTGCACTATTAAGGTAATATTAATGGATTAGTTTTAATAATTGTGTTTACTACGGGTTCATACTGTAGAAAGTTCTTGTGGTTATTTTATTTGTGGTATTTTAATCAATTCATTTTGAGGATTATTATTTTCCAAAGTTAATAATGTCAGAATGACTTTCAAAGAGGATTTGGATGTCTGTCTTTGCAAAGTGCTTCAGTTGTGTTAAAGTTTCAGTGTGTACAATTTAGGGCATATATTGGCAGAAATGGAATATACCATAATAAATATCTATTTTTTAGTGTATAACACCCAAAAATAAGAATTGCAGTGTTTTTGTTACTTTAGAATGAGACATTTATATCTTAATATGGGAGTGGGTCCTTGGCTATGGAGGTCGCCATGTTGCACCGCCATGTTTCTACAGTAGCCCAGAACAGACAAACCAAACACTGACTCCACAAGGGGCCATTCACGTATTCACATTTGCGTGTAGGCCACCATAGTTTACAACCCTCCATGAATCTCCTTTTTTTCAGTGTTTTAAACTGGTTTAAATCACTGGATCTGTTTGTTTTAGAAAGGAAGAGACCTCTTCAGATAATTCTGTTCACAGTGAAATAGCTCCTGAATGTCTGGATCCTAAGTTATCTGGGACAACATGGTGAGCACACATTAGCAGGTGCTAAGCTAGTGAACTGTCTCCAACATGCCAAGCAGCATCAGAGAAACACTGATTTGTAACATGAAACTGCTTAATTCTGTGTTTTTACCCAGTGGCTCCCAGCTGGTGGGCCCTTGTCCAAAAGTGGGTCCCAGGTCCATTCTGAATGGACCGCAAGTGACTCGAGAACATGTAACCTTTGTAAAAAACACTTTATTTTTAAGTATGGGGAATTACCAGAACAGAGCTTTGACTTCGAAGTGCTGTTCCCTGTTGTAGAATGAGTGACTAATGGACAGCGACATGACAGAGACAGCTAACCAGCTCAATGATACGGCCAATGCAAGTATGATGCTGGATACCTTGAACAGTGTGGACTCTGAAGAAATGTCAAAAGAGAAATCTGGATCCTATGTCTGGAATCACTGGGTCCATTTGTTTTGGAGAGGAAGAGGATAAGTGGTTACGAAAATGGATGGATGGATGGATGGATGGATGGATGGATGGAAGGATGAATGGAGGAAGAGATCTCTACTGATAAATCAGCTCCTGGTAAAAATCTGCTGAGCAATGAACACTGAAGGAATTCTTACCAGGAGAAGTTTCAGCTGGCTGCAATCTGCAATCATTACTGCTAGCTGCCACTAAATCCCCCTAAATCTTACACACTGTATATTCAACCTAATATATAAATGTCATTGCGAGGGTGACATATTTGCACGAGGACATTTGTGTGCACAAAGTGTACATGCATCATCAAAATACAAAGTATTGTCTCCTGGTTGCCCAGCAAAATCTACAAAAAGTTATATTTCAGGTGACAATCTCTCTAAGGTTGGGAGATTATTTTGCCAGTTAAAATCAGATTTGACCATCTTGACAATTGCAGGCCAAATCCTGATTGTTAGCAAACCTTATCAGGCAGTGTGAAGGATTTGCAGGCTTAATCTTAACCACTCTGAGTGGCTCAGGGACTAATATGAGCTTAAACCTGATAATATCGAACATATTTACAACTCGATGAATCCTCGAAATTCACCAAGTAGAGATTGCCAATGTCCAGAGGAAGGCAGGTTTACAGTGACATGAGAGCCAAATATTCTCTGTCTAGACATCACTGGCATATCAAGTGGGGCAGAAAGGTGTTATACTTTGTGTTGAAATACCTGTCCTTTCTAAATTATCTTGTGATCAGTCTAGTGTCGAACTTAAATCAAAAGAATAATGCTTTTGGTTTATCTAAGATGAAACATATATCTTACATTACAAATCTCAAATGATATCTTATGAGTCTAAATGTACATGTTTGCCTTTACAGCCTTGATCATTATTTCCACATTACTGGTAAGTTTTAATTGCAATCTAACAAACGTGGAGTGACACACTTTTTTACTGAGACACAATGGCTCATTATCGCTCCCCATACCACTTAAAGTAGTCACTGCAATTTTGAATCTGTCTGAAGTAAAAAGCATAATTTGCACAGTCTGCAATGGATATGAAATAGCCACATTGGAATACTAATGGGGCACAAAGGTAGAGAGGCTAGAGAAGAGAAGAGTTAATTAGAAGTCAAAATGCTGCGGTCGGCACGGTGAGGGCAAATCAGTGGGGGAGGAAAACATGTGAAGCTGCTGTAGTTTTGTTTTGGTTCCTTGTACCTCCTACCAGTCAGAAAGTCATACATAATGATGTGATATGCATTCGAGAAGAGGAAATGAACTGCACTCTGAGGTGAATAAGAGGATGGTGTTCAAAGCTTCATCTGACAAAACCATGAAGGAGAGGTGCTTTAGAGAGAAAGCATGAAAAGAGTGATGGAAGAAGTAAAGTGTGTCTGCTGTGTACACTGTACACAGACGCACACAATGGACTGCTCTATCAACCTCTATCTTCCAGACTTATTTTCAAGATATCAGTCTTTACATCGTTTATTTGTCCCCGTAAAGCAGCTTCACATGTGTGAGAGAGAGATCTAAATACAGTGTGACAAGCATGCAGTATTTTAGACTATAGCCTGGACAACAATCAGCATCTAAACCACATCAGATTTGTCCTGTGATAACAGAAACGTGCAAAGATGCCAAAGCAGGTGTCAGAGAAATGCAAAGGAGAAGTAAGCTGGTGTATATGTACAGTAGTGGGATGGAATATAAATGTGGCAGCACACTGCTTGGTGCTTTTCTTGTTTACCATGGTGTGCTATGCGAGCCATGCACTGATTGAACGTATACCTATCTGCAGCTATTAGCACACTACAGTTTGTATATGACCCATGTAATCATGAGCCATTAATTTGTATACAGCCCATGTAATTGGGAAGGCTGTGATCATGTGACCAATTTGCTGATGTGAGTAAAAAAGGAAGTAGTACAAGGAGCAAAGGTTTGCCTAAGGGGGCAAGTTGGGGAGGTGGATGGGTCAACAAACACAGGACTTTCCTCCAGGGGAGTGTGTTCAGGGTTGTGTGAAACCAAGTAAACCAAGTATGTCGTCACCATATGTTGTTTCCTAAACCTAACCTACGTGGCTTTACTTGACCAAACCTAGCCAACACAACTTAATGTTAACTAAGTAACTTTGCATTTGGTACGTAGCATCACTTGTAGGGCACTAATTCATTAGATATCACATGAACTGTTGCATTTGCATTTTCATAAGATATCACACTGCTGTATAAGGTTTAGTTAGGTATTGTGGAAGTGTTGAGTTTTCAGCAATGACAGGAAGCTAATGCATATACATAACCCTGTCTCTAGGTCAGGCAGTCTCAGAAATTTTTAATATTGTGGGGCATACTGTAGCATGAAAGAAAATGTAATTATGGACTGTTTTATTATTCTACATTTAGCTTTTGGGGGGTAAAGCACAAATTTGTCACACCAAAGATTGTATGTTATTACTTACAAGTATCACAGAAGGGGCAGCCATGGCTTTAGGGTGAGGATGCTTACTGTGAGCCATCTGTTGCATTGCACTCTCCTTCATTTTCTGTCATCTCTCTCTACTGTCTGTAATACAGACATACATTTTTCCTATTTTTATTAAACAAATGTGCACAAACACACAGGTGTGTCTAAGCCCCAATCCAATTGCTAAACAATAATGCAGATATTGGATGTTTCTGGAGAACCTGATAATATTTTTCTTTGTACATACGCACATTGATTTTTCACATGGCAGTCTGATGCACTACACATCCATCCATTAACTTACTGTCCATATCTTTTTATATCAAAACGGAGATAAAACACTGAACAATATAACTATAGTTTATTTGTTTTCACCTTAAGGCCCTGAAACACCAAGCCGACTATCGGCAGTCGGTCAATGTTGTGCCATCCTTGAGCATGTGTCACTTTATTCTGTGCAGTGTGCTCCACACCGTTGCCCCTCATTGGCCCCCTCTGCTTTTTTAATGCCAATTGGGCATGTTGAATAC
The DNA here is from genome assembly GCA_019142605.1 of Cephalopholis sonnerati. NCBI lineage: Eukaryota > Metazoa > Chordata > Actinopteri > Perciformes > Serranidae > Cephalopholis > Cephalopholis sonnerati. The sequence continues at coordinate 31,987,629 of JAGQAX010000019.1, forward strand.
CACTTCTGACCTATAATGGTCTAAACTAATGATTTCCAACTGGTGGGTTGCAGTCCAAAAGTGGGTCATGGGTCCAATCTGAGTGGACTTGCAAACGTGTTTGTAATGTTTGTAAAAAAAACAACCTTTATTTTGAGGTCCAGTGAATTTCTTGCACAGAGCTTTTAAGTTTGACGTGCCATTTCCTATAGTAGAATGAGTGAATAACATAAAGTTACTCAACAGATACCGCAAACTAGTTCAACAACACGGTCAAAGCAAGTAAAAGCCGAATATATTAAACTGTGTGCGTAATGACGGAGGAGAAATCTGGACCTCGTGACTGAACCCTGGTCTAAACTGATGCAAGTTAATAATCTTACTACTTATTCAGTAAACATTTTCTGTTTTAGATTTTTAGCAAATCAATGATGGATCAACCACAGAATGAATGACTGAATGAATTATGCTATTTCACCCACTGATCAGTGTACCATGCAGGCTTCAGTATCTTGTGGAAGTCATTAGCCTGACATTAAGACACCCGCCTACTTGCCACATATAGTAAGTGATGAGTGTGGGAGTTAGATGAGATACACTCACACTGTCGTGTTCACATTTATCCAAGTGCGTGTAAAAAACATCCATGAAAGGCGTTATGCATACTGAAACACACAGCTGAAAACCCTCATAAAACTGAAGCTCACAAAATCAGAAGCAGGGAGGCATACACTTCCACAGCCCAGCTGTCAGTGTAAAGGATGGCTAGTGAGAGGTGGGTACACTCACTAAAGGGTCTAATCAGTCAGCCACAGCTACCTCCACACACTGCAATGAACGGCATACACACAAACTCACCCTCGCTGACTCTCAGTCTCTCACACACAAAACACCTTCACACTATTCTATGCACACACAGACACTTGCTTGTCCGTGCACTAAAAAAACATTAACACACAGACAACTCCCTGCTATCATAAATGGTGAGTTCTTGCTGTTAGCCACATGCCACCATAGAATTACTACAATCAATAAAATCACTCACAGGAGAGGTAGATGACAGAGAACAGGGATATGGAATATCCGTGGGAGAGGAAAAGAGTGGAGTGTATAGTGAAGCAAAGAAGAGACAGGATGGAAAAAAGACAGGAAGAGATGGATGTTTTAAAGTTTTTAAGCATGAGTCGAAAAAATAAATATGAAATGAGCTGATGCATGCCATAAAACTAGAAAAGGCACACGGCAAAAACCTGTCTTACTGTCAGCAGTTTCTGATGTTTGCTTCAAATTCAGTTTGCATCCATCAAAACAAGTTATATTTTTGTTTATCTCAAACTAAAGCCAACATTTTTCCACAGCCTTACTAAAGTTCTGATTGCAGCTTATGACAAATGGTTTTAATGTTTTAAAATTTATTTAATAGACCAGTTTGTGTTGACATCATATTTAAAAATTGCTAGGATGCCCAGGAATATATATCCTATTTACACCATGGGTGGAAATAGGATTGTTGGCTAATGCTAATAGCATCTGCCATAATGTTTACTGCTTTTTCAGTGTTGCGTGGACATCAGGTACAGTGCCTGTGGAGTGGCAGACCGAGGTGGTGGTCCCCCATTTTCAAGACAAGGGACCGGAGGGTGTTTTCCAATTATCGGCTTATCACACTCCTCAGCCTCCCTGGGAAAGTTTACTTCAGGGTGCTGGAAGGAAGGCTGTAACCGATTGCCGAACAAGAGGAGCAATGCTGAGCCCGTCTTGGTCAGTCTTTACTATTGCATGTCTGCTTGGGGGTTTGTGGGAGTTTGCCCATCCAGTTTACATGTGTTCTGTGGACTTGGAGAAGGCCTACAGCCGCGTTCCTTGAGGAGTCTTTTGGGGGTTACTGCGGGATTATGGGTACTGGGGTCGTTGAGACAAGCCATCCAGTCTCTGCATGACTAAAGTGAGAGCTGCGTCTGCATACTTGGCATACAGTCAAATATGTTCTTGGTGCGTCTTGGCCTGCACCAGGGTTGCCCCTTGTCACCGATCCTGTTTGTGTTATTCATGGACAGGATCTTGAGGTGCAGTGGAGGGAGGAAGGGGTCTGGTTTGGGGACCTCAGAATTGTGTCTCTGCTTTTTGCAGATGATGTGGTCCTGTTGGCCTCATTGCACCGTGACCTCCAGCATGCACTTGGGCGGTTTGCAGCCAAGTGTGAAGCGGTCAGGATGAGAGTCAGCACCTCCAAGTCTGAGGCCATGGTTCTCTACCAGAAAATGGTGGATTGCCCCCTCTGGGAGTGTGAGATGGATCGGTGGTTTGAAGCAGTGTCTGCATTGATGCGGGCAGTCTGCTGGACTGTCGGGGTGAAGAGGGAACTGAGTTGGAAGTTGAAACTGTCAATTTACTGGTCCATCTATATCCCTACCTTCACCTATGGTTATGAGCTCTGGGTACTGACTAAAAGAATGAGATCGCAGAGACAAGCAGATGAAATGAGTTTCCTCTGTGGACTGGCAGGGGTCAGCCAAAGAGATAGGTTAAGGGGCACAGACATCCAGAGGGAGCTCAGAGTAGAGTCGCTGCTCCTTTGCGTCAAAAGGAGTCAGGTGAAGTGGTTCGTGCAACTGATTAGAATGCCCCCCAGGTATCTGCCGTTCTGTTCAGGGCGTGTCCTACTGGAAAGAGGCCCTGGGGTAGATCCAGGATACGCTGGAGGGATTACATATTTCACCTGGCCTCGGAAAGCCTTGAGGTCCCCCAGGAAGAGCTGGAAAGCGTCCCTGGGAGAGAGAGGCCTGCTGCCCCTATGACCCAGCCACAGATAAGCTGATGAAAATGGATGGGTGAATAATATTTAGCACGTTCACTATATTAGTTTGCATGGTAGCATGCTAACATTTGCCAATTAGCACTAAATAAAAAGTACAACTGAGACTGATGGAAAAGTCATGGGTTTCTGCAGGTATTTGCTTTAAACCAAAGTATTGGACAATTGAAATTCTGACCAGTTGATGGTGCTAAATGGAAAGTCAGGGATCACTAAAGTTATCACAATTAAACCATGAGGGGGGACTTGAGTGGGCGTACCAAATTCCACTGCAATTTATCCAATAGCTGTAAAGTAAAAAAATAAAAAATAATACAACCCACTGATTGTACAGGAGGATATGCCACAGATTACCAAAGTGATCAAGATCACAGAATTTCATAAAAATCAATTCAACAGCTGTCGAGCCAAACATAACAAAACAAAAGTACAGTGCACGAGGGAAGAGGCAGAGAGAGAGTCTGGACTGCATCTGGGAGACTGGCAGGTCCAAACTGTTGCATTAATTCATTCTCCACTTACCAGGACTCAAGGGAGAGAAAGACAACCAGAAAAGGGCACCAGACAAAATACAAAGACTACAGGCACTAGCAGAACCAGAAGGACATCATGAGAGGTAGACAGCATTTCTGTTATCTCGCTTTCTGCCCTGCTGTACTCAAAGGAGCACCAGGCTCACTAAAGTAAACATGTCTAAACACAAACCTTGGAGTCTTGAGTGTTGTTGTTGAAACCTGTAAAGTTACCAGTGTTGAGAATTCCAGAACAAAGGTTTATTTATCAGATGCCCTTTGCCAGTAAACCCTGCAGGGACAATTACCAAAACACCGCCAGTCCTCTTCCAGCGGCGCTCTGTTAAACAGAGGTGTCTTTCAGATGCTGATTAGCAGCTCTGAATAGCCTCATAGATAAGGAAAAGCAACTTTATCTGTATCATACGTCAACAAGATGCAATATTCATATCTCTTGCTCCATGAAACAAACTAGTGGAGCCTTCTGCAATGTTTATCGGGATGTATATTCTGGATAATAAGGTAAAAACAGCAACCTTGCTTTGCCACTGAAAAAAAACTGAGGAGAAACAGAGTAGAATCAAGATGTATTTCAATTCATTTTCAACCTACAGTAGCCTGTGGCATTTTGCCAAGTCAATTCTTTTCAAAATTTCATTGCTTACTTTACTGTGGAGCTATATGTACTTTCCTTTCACAGTCGTTGCTTTTTTCCAATAAACACCTAATGTCCAACAATTGAATCCAGAAATAAATGTTAGTATGGCCTCACAACACAAAATCACTCACACTGAACTGAGTGGTGCCATTGCGAGATTTTAAATTGTTAATTTCCCACACAGGGCAGCATGGTGGAGCAGTGGTGAGCACCTCACAGCAAGAAGGTCACAGGTTTGAATCTGCTGGCCAGCTGAGGCCCATCAGTGTGGAGTTTGCATGTTCAAAGACATGCAGGTAAGGTTAATTGGTGATTCTCATTTGCTTGTAGGTGTGAATGTGAATATGAATGGTTGCCTGTCTCTGTTGGTGCTCCTCAAAGTGAAGGACGCTTCCTTGGTAAGACGGTCCTTCCAAGTCGGATCCTACAAAGGCTAAGCAAGACTCCTTCCTGGCATTTGGTTAACACACATTGGAACAGGCTAGTGAATGCCCAGGTGAGCATCACTGAAGAGGCCCTGCCTTTAATTCCAGAAAATCATGCGCACAGAATTGTGGGTACTTCATGCCCGCTGAGGACACACACATGTATCCTTGAAAATTCTCCAAAGAAAGGACTTGGTTCCGACAGAATCTGAAGGATCTTCAACACTGGAACAGGCTGTGGCTCAGAGGTAGAGCAGGTCATCCAGTAATCGGAAGATCGTCAGTCTAATCCCCTACATATCCTCCAGTCTATATGTTGAAGTATTATTGGGCAAGATACCAAACCCCAAAATGCTCCCGATGGCTGTTCCATCAGTGTTTGAGTGCGTGTGAATGGTTACTGAGTAGCAGGTGGCACCATGTACGTTAGCCTCAGCCAGCAGTGTGTTAACGGGTAAATGTGACATCTTGTGTAAAAGCGCTTTGAGTGGTCGGAAGACTAGAAAGGTGCTATACAAGTGCAGCCCATTTGATATTTACCATTCTTTTGGCAGGATTTGATTATGTAGCCTCCTTAAAATTCAGCCATTTCCTTGACTTTTTGAAGCACCCTATGTGTCATCCCCGTGACAGTCTGGCGACCTGTCTTTCGTGTGCCTCACCTCTCGCCCACTGTCAGCTGGGGTAGGCTCCACCCCCCCAAGACCATGTACCGGGATAATAGGTTACTGAATCAATGAATAACCTTGTAAATATTTTGGTATGATGGTATGTGATAAAATGATACATGCTCCCCAAATTAGTGTGATGCTATTATTAACTATCAAGACGGATCAGTTGTATTGTCATTTAACTAAAAAAATTAACCGTGACGATACCAACTTGATTTAATGAACTGATGTTACTGTGGCTGTAACAGTTTTAAGCAGTTGTCGTGATTGAAAGTTTAGGGCCAGATTTTCTTCTGACAGTCAGATGAGTTATGTTTTGCTTGCGCTGCACATACTGTACTTCAGAGCGGGCTGGAGCACTTGTCCCATAACGAACCGCTGGGCCCTGCGTAGCTGTGGTTTCTATTGTAGTGGTGCTTACATCATTGTGTTTTATAACTGCTTGTGCAGCCTGTTTGCTGACAATAGACTTTTGTAAAAACCAGGGAAGTGTTGGAAGTCTGGTTGTATGCTGTGTCACCCTTATCCTTCCATATGCACGCAGTTCTCTTTGTTTGCATGTTTTGTACCTTACATATTGCAGCATCTCCATTATTCAACCCGAATAAAGAGACCATGAATATAAAGTACATTCATAAATAAAAATGGTTTTGGACGGTTGGCTTCAGCTGATTAAAATAAGTTTGGAGTCGTAAGTCGTAAATGTAGAAAATCAGCGGCATGGGAGGTAAAAGGTTAGAAATGTGTCAGCCTGCAAGGCACGTATTAGAGAAGGCTTCTGCCGAACCACTAAAGTGAAAGGAGTAAAACCTTGAACATAATCAACAGGCATAATAGAAAATCTAGTAAGCACCAGGTTAAAAATTTCTTGGAATTATCCTCTAAAGTTTCATGTCTTTGAGACCTTACCAAGCAGGAGATGCTACAGACAATTTTGAGCCTCCAAAACTGTGTACATGAAGTTATTTGTGCTCAATTGCAGAACACTGAATGCACAGTGATTATGCCTCTCTCTTTGACTAAATTGAGCTCCTGACCCACTCTTTATTATGTCGTGATTGTATTTGTCGAAGCATCTGCTGTATATCTTTGAAAGTCACGTTCCTAGTGTCTGTCCTCAATTTTCTCGTTTTTCTTAAGTGTTACAATGCCAGTCAATTTCCAGTTCCTCACATATTCCCTTTCTGCTTTTTTCCCCTGCCATGTATTAACTCTCCTGTCATTTCAGATCCAGCTACTCACGCCTGCCCTGCAGTAACCCCTGTGTTCCAGCCATTCCCCATCACCCGACCTCCCCCTCCCACCTGCACACCTGTTCCCATTTCCCATTAGCTCAGCATACGCAAGCTGCAAGCCCTTAACACTGATCCTCATGTGCACACAACAAAACAAGGGAATGGTGCACAACTCAAATGATAAAACCTCCAAATACACATGCAATAAAACCTTCAGTGAATAAAAAATGGCCCTTTGAATATATATCATAAAACTGATTTTGAAAAGTGCCAATTAAAATAAAAATTTGCTTTTAAGGTCAGATAACAAGCAATGTTGCGAAAAAAGTCATTTTTTTCACACCCCCTCTTTTAATTGCACGCTGTTTTTGTTTTCCCATCTCTTTCCCGCTCAACCTGCCTGCCCCTGACGGCGGGCTCCTCGCCTGTCCTCCTTCCTGCTGCCTCATCAGTTCTGAGGCTGCAGTTCTTAGGATCCTGTCAACAGTGCTTTGGTGCTAGAACTGATGGGAGCGCCGCGCTCTCTGCCGTTCTTAGCATCAGTCATCTGAACACTTTGCCCCGGGAAGGAAATCGATCTCCTGCCAAGCTCAGGGGAGAGCGAGAAGAGCAGGAGAGATAGGGAAAAAGAGAGGGAAACACGTCCCCACACCTGCAGCTCTTCCCAGGTAGAAAACTGTGATAGATCTTCTGTCAAAGCTAAGAGAGTGTCAGTTAAACATTATAACAGATGGGGGTTCTAAAAGCTGAAAACAGACAGTGTTTCATGAAGCTAATCAGCTAAAAGCCTGAGAGGAAGTACTTGATTATGCACAACTGTTTACACTTCCAGCTCTAATTGAAGCTGCATTTTTACAGCACTTTTGCTGTATGTCCACTGGACTGTTGCTTCATCACAACACGAAACTTCAGAAGTAAATTACTTCTGAAAAATTACATCTTATTTAGCATGGAAGGGAACAAAAGAAAGCCATTGCAACCAATCGAGCTTTCTTTTGTAAATATAAACATGTAAGTGAGGGACTTACAGCAACAAATGCTGTACACTAGGGCAAAAATTTGTACTGTTATTTGCTCGTGAGCCCAAAAAGGATTGATTTGTATTCTTCGTCATAACCGTGCAGATGTAGCCAGCCAAGAGGTGATTCGTCCTTTGCCAGAGATGGTAAGGAGGCCTGTGGTGGCAATTATACAACAGTTTCTATGATATGTAACAAATCAGCACCTCACGAATTATGTTACATACCAAAGAAATGTGGTTGGGCATCTTTAGGTTTAGACAAGTCAGGTTATTACGTTTAATTCCTGACCTGGCAGAGTCTGGATGTCTGATGCCCCGTTTACACGTACACGGGTATTTTTAGAAACAGAGACATAAACCTTCATTTGTGCCCTCTGTTTACATGCAAACGGAGAATTCGCTTCTGAAAACGATGCTTTTTAAAAACTCCGGCCAGACTGGAGATCTTGGAAAACTCCGGTTGCGCGTTTGCATGTAAACTGAGCAAAACGGAGAAAACGCAGGCAGCAGACGTCACATTATGCTACAGAACTTGCACCCGTGTCAAAAGTTCGACCTATGTTTACATGTTGCTATGGTGATCATGGATGCCTTCAGAGTAGCAGCCTCATTTATGTTGGTGCAAGCCCTCTTTGTATGTTTGCATTTGCAAATACAGCTGCTCTATTATATCGAGGAGCAGAGACGGATGAGTGCTTGGAGGTCGGTAATTTTGCAGCAACAACTTCTCCTCCCTCCAACACGAAGAGCCAGTCCGCATCACCGCCAGCGTCGCCGGTTTTGGGTCCGTCCTGGGAGAACTGCTGTATGGTGGGAGAACTTCGAAAATGAAGTGGTTGTCCCGGAGGAGTGGCGTGAAAATTTTAGGATGTCACGGTCATCACTGCTGTCACTCTCGGAATTGCTGCGTCCCTACATCGAGGGTGAGATGACCGTCATGCGGTCTTCTGTCAGCGTCATAAAAAAAGTTGCCTGCACCCTGTATTACCTGTCCAACGAGGGTAGACTGCGTAAGACGGAATACATACATGGGTTGGTGTAAACGCAAAGTTTTCTGAAAACGGACACGTGTGCACGGAATTATTTTTGAAAACGGAGAGGGTGAAATGTCCGTTTTTGAAAATAGCCGGCTACATGTACACGTAGTGTTATACTGCAGTGGCTTGTTTGTAGATGTGGTTCAGGTGTGCAGATTCAGCAGCTGCTGGCAGGAGGAGGGAACCAGAGGGCCACGCCCAGCAAACATACAGAGACAGGCTGAAAACAAACACAAGACATTAGAAAGGAGAAACAGGAAACACAAGGGATTCAAAGCCAAAACCCTAACATTACATTGACAAGTAATCATGATATTGAAAAGTAATACCGCACTACTTACTTTACTTCAGTCAGTGCATTGGTCAAGTGATCACAGTCTTACCAATTATGTGGGTTTTATACAAATTGTGGTGCATTGCTTTTTGTAGGTATACAGTACAAATGAACAGTGCAGAAAAGCTTGCAATATTCAGTAATCTAGGGAAAAAAAGGTAGAACAGACAACAGCAACTAGTTGCAGACATGTATTTTTCCTGCTTTCTTATTCTGTTCTTCATCTCACAGCCCCTGAGTTGCACAATATAACCACCTGACAGATGCAGAAATCATAGCCACTGACTATGAGCTCCCCAAGATTGCATTATTTGAAGAGAAATTTTAAAAGTATCATAGTGGCATTAATTTCAATTAATTTATTAGTCACATCAAACCATAAAACATGATTTCAGTAAAATGAAGCAGTTAGTATCAGTCAGTCTGTATCGTTATATATAATAAACGTCAATGTTTAGGATTAGGGAGGGTCTTGATGTGATTGTGTGTCACCCAATTGGTGCTAGGCATCTCTACCTGGAGAGACATGAAGATCCTCACAAGAAGCAACAGCTCTCACTCTCCAGAAACATCACTGCTGCCATGCACAATATCAAATACACAATGAAAAATACAGCTGCCCGAACCACAAGGTATTTGAAGCTGTCCAGCCTCTCCACCAAGGATGCATTGATATTAAGGTAGGCATAGTTCCTTTGCTGCTTCTTCCCAAAGTCCACTATCATGTCCCTAGTTTTGCTGACGTTCGGGAGTACAGTGTTGTTGTCCTGACACCAGCAAGTCAGATCCTCTACTTCTCTCAGGTAGACCTCTACATCGTTATCTGTGATCAGGCCCACCACAGCTGTGGTCATGTTCTGCACATACATTTGTTTTAGTAGGTCTTCAAGGCAATTAAAAGATGTCAATCCAAAGTACCATGTATATTTATCTGCGTAACCCCTTTTGATGTTGAGTCTTTTTGAGAATATGAAAACACTTTGAGGGAAAAACTAAATCTAACTCTAACCATTACTGCCGCCCTGACTGTGACGCCTATCTGGCCACCAACAAAATCCGCTATGCTATGGTTCAAACTGAGCCAATATTTGGCCTACTTTCTGTTTGTCATTTGCATTATTTTCCCCTTTTGCATCAAATCCTGTCCCCGAAACTCAATGAAATACACAGCTTTTTTTTTTCTTTAGGACTGCACTTGATGATTTGGATGTGCATGTTTTTCAAACTCAAAGCTGTCTATCTCTGTATATGTGTGTGTGTGTGTGTGTGTGTGTGTGTGTGTGTGTGCAGGTTTGTGGGAAGCATCAATTGTGAGTGCTGAAATGAAATAATAAATATGTAAATGCATTGCCATCACTTGCTGGGTTTCCACAGCGATATGCTGGCTGCCATCCAGCCGTGCATCCATTCCAAAATTCATACGACACAGCGTGTGTTACGGGTACGTGTTTGTACTGTGTGCCTATGCATGTGCATGCAAACAATACTGAGTGTGACTACGTTGTATATTTGCGTATGTGTACACAAATGTGTATGTGTACGTATGTTTTGGAGTGAGTATGATTACTAATGAGAGAGTGGGAGAGGCTGTGTATGCGTGAGAGCACGAGGGGAGACGCACACTGTGTGCTGTAACCTCCATTGTCAATTTGTGCAGCCTAAGATCCGCATGTTAAGTGGAGCAGAAAAGGCATCTCTGTGTGTGACAGTAATAGTGCCTCTCTGCCTTTTATTACTCAGCTGGAAACACACACACAGACACACACAAATGATTTGACAGAAAACTACAGCCTGCCATCCAGCTAAATGTACCAGGAGAAACATAAACATCTTGAGAGACTTGGAACTCCAACATAGACTGAGAGGAAATATGGATTTTCAGACATACATATTGCAGAAACAGAAGATGACAAGATACAGATTTTCTTTTCTCTCTCCAGAATGGTAAATCAAGGCTGTGCTTGGCGTCTTCACACACTGGGAGCTCAAAATGGGAGTGAGATGTAACTTTCATCCAGAAAACTATATTATATCTGGAACTGGTTCATGACCTGGGTGAACTCTATGTATTTCAGAGCTGGGACCAAGACACCGTTTTTCAAGTCACAAGTCTATGCATTTTGGGCCCAAGTTTAATCCGCAGTCTAGTCAGGCAAGTCCCAAGTCCCCAGTTTTGGCTCCTAAACAAGTCATAATGCGCTCTTCACCTAAATTAATGCTGTTTTAACAACAGCAATAATATCTTGACTTCACGAAAAACCTTGAATGTTTTTTAAATATTTTTTTACTTATTTGTTGAAACAAGTTTGTTGAAGTTGTTGTGTCTCCACAAGGGCTGTCAAGCGATTAAAAAAAGGTATCTAATTAATATCATGCTCTGTGAATAATTAATCTAAATAAATTGCATACAGCAATTTTTGCTGTGACAGTTTTTTAAAAAAGACGTGTCATAGTAAAGCTGCTGCATTTTGGACACAATTGTCCCCCTGTACGCTACCACCCAAATTGGGCCTTAGTCGGTCACAGGTTGACTTACTCAGTTTGCATCTGAACACCTGGTCGAGTGTTGCTCGACGAGGCTGGTCGCTAGTGCTAGTATCAGAGGCTGTGCTAGCTTGGATCTTCGGGTTGCTGCTAAATGCTTTGTGTTGAGGTGATATTTCAGGCTTGATGGTGTGAAAATGTCTTACTGCAGAAACTGCAGAGAACAGTGCTCCTATCAACATCTCCATATGAGTGTTTTTTAAACATAAAGGTTTAATTCACAGGGCCAAGCAGCATTGTCTTGTCTGCCTCCATCATGTTACAAAGCCACTGTGGCCTTAAGTGATGCACGGGGTCAAAGGGCACCATGGAACGCAATAAATCAGCATTAATTTTTATAACCCATTATTTATTCTGTGATTAATTAATCAAAATTAACACATTATTTTGACAGCCCTAGTTTTTTGTTGACCACCCTTAGTTTTGGTATCCAAACCACATTATCTTTGGCATCACTTTTATAAAAAGTATGTTTAGTAAAGTAAAGTTCTTTCTATCACTTTTTCCAACTAGTAAGTAAAATAATATTAGTTCATGGGTCTCTCCTGCCAGATGGGAATAGCTTTAATATTAGCTGATTAAGGAATTAAGGGGAAATGTATTGATTTGAGGCTCTTTAAATGACATATGTTTTCATCTTGAGGGAAGATATCAAGAATTTGAGTTAAAGTCCAAGTCATCAATCATTGGTGAGTCAAGTCTGTTACTAATTTGTCAAGTCAAGTCTAAAGTCATCATATTTGTGACTCCAGTCTGATTCAAGACTGAGTCATATGACGCGAGTCCACACCTCCGGTATTTATGAGGTGAGGAGCATCTCCCAAATCATGATTTTGCCTCAAAACCATAAAATGATTAAGCAAAAAGTCACTCCAGGCTAATGCCAATGCTTTTAGAAAACGCTTACCAGTATAGGAACATGAAAGTTACAGACACATGACAATTTAAAGTTTATAACGCATGAAAAAACAAACAACAGCAACAAACAGTCTTACAAAGAAAAATCTTACAATAGAGCTGACACCAGAGTCTAGCTCCTTGAATGCAGTCACTGTCGTCATGACTATTCCTTCATTACAGATTCCTTGCATATAGTGCAATGTGGCTTTTTTTTTTTTTATATGTATGTTTATTTATTGTGCAGCCACTAAAAAAACGTTCAGCATCGGTGGGATGTCTTTGGGGTGACTGCTTGTAGGCTTGCACTTTGCACCTTGTCTCAGACTCTCAATATCCTCTCCATGTTGAGTTTCAGATGCTCCCATGAGCGCGGAGGTTTTGCCTCCCTAAATGTAGCACAGAGCATTGAAGACCATCCTTTGTCCTATCTGCTATTGCTTACCTTAACCAGCAGTGACCCATAATGTTCATGATTTACCCCTGAAAGTGTGTGATACTTAATACTGTGTGTTATGTATTGTTCTGTCTGCTTTGTTGTACTCATGACCACTGTCTGTATCTCAAATTGTCCCTTGGGGACATTAAAGTTTACCTTACCTTTCAGTTTGTTAGGTGGAGGTGTGTTGCCTGCCAAGACAAGTGGTGAGCTGATGCCAGTTTGCTGACCTCATTTTTACATTTCTTTGCATGTCGTCTTTTAGGTTGCAATCCTCAATACACTTTTCCATAGTTGAGCCACCACAGAAGTCCAAGTTGATCTTAAATGTATCTATTATGTAGTATTTTGTTAGTTAGCTAGCTAGCTAATTAGCTTGTTGCCAGTCTCTGTGGTTACTAGGCTATGCAGAGAGATAGCCTACAAAACAGTATAAAGGAATTAGATGTTGTTGCCGTTACATACGCATATCATAGCTAAAACTAAACGGACTGCTTGATTTGACCTCTCCAGTAAAGTAAAAAGTGTCCTCATGAAGCCATTGTAACCATTTTAGTTTGCACAAATTATTATTTCCAAGAGACCAAGAGCTTTATGAGGGGAACAGGCAATGCCACAACACTCCCAAGGCCACTGATTTATGTTACATCTACAAACCATTTGGGACACTTGAGCATCTTGAAAGAATTTTCTTTTTGTCCTTAACAATACGGCGAGACAAATGAAACAATAAATCTAATTTGTTTGCAATCACAATGTCAGCAAGATGAACTGAGGACTTCACTTAAATTGTCATTAAACATTCTTCATTGTATCCTCAGCCTTCATAATTGCATACAAAATCCGTACCATGTGCATCACATATTGAAATCATCTAATTTTTGTCTTTCTTTCAATAAAAGTCTGACCAAAGTTTCAGGAGGTGGGGGGGCGGGGATTATTGACACTGGAGCGCTTTCCTCTATCAGAACACAACATTCATTTTTTGCCTTGTTTTAGTTTTTGAATACCCTTCAGCTCCAACTACTTGTCTCTTTCTTGTTGGCTGGCTTTGTAGGTCTGAAAACTTTTCTTTTGTCATTACCTAATGACCAAACCTCAGTGGCCTAACTGCATTTGTCATCCTACCAATAGGGGTTCCTGTGACAGGGTGTCAAAAGTAAGCCTTTCCTCTGCCACACTATATCAATAGTGTGTCAAGCTCTTGTTTAAAAAAGAAAAAAAAGAACTGCCGTCCATGCCACTTCATTGGGCTGCACATTCTGTTTTAGTTGAAATACTACAGTACGAGTTCTCACTAACATTTAATACAAGTTACTCAACAATTATTTGAATATGTGACAATTGCACAGGAAGTCTTCACAGTCAACACACTCTCAACCAACCTTGTTGCCCACGGACGTTTGGTCATGGACTTATCGTGTGCTTTTTTCTTCTAATCAGACAGGGGCATTTTAATCATACCTGACATGTTTCGACAGAGCCTTCCGTCTTCCTCAGAGGTGTCACCTGATGTTAGCATTGGGCATACATGCTGTCACACACCTGGAGCGCCGTCCTGGAGGAGCGACCGGACAGCAGGAGGCGTGGTCGACCTGTCAAACCTGACAGGGCGATCATGCATCATCTGATATAAGGACACGTCACCCTAACATGGGGTGACACCTCTGAGGAAGACGGAAGTCTCCGTCCAAACATGTCAGGTATGAATTAAAATACCCTTGTATGATTAGAAGAAAAAAGCACAAGATATCATCCATAGAGACATAATGAACCTTGTTGGAATATTAAGTGGTCATGGACTTTCCACGGTGACATATGATGTGCAAGGTACCCTTTGTGCGTTGGTTGGTGGCGTTCTGGGACGCTATGTCAAGTTTAGCCTGTTGCATGAATTGTGTTTTCAAAATGCACTTCTGTATTTACAGGAAATGTACAGTTTGCATACAGTCTCTTTCAAAATGAACATACAACGTTGATACAACACTGCAAATCTACTTTTTTTCCCCTCATCAACTAACACAGGAAAAAAGAATAGAGTTTGGCTTTATAATTTTACAGGACACAAACATCACTCTCCCGGGTGAAAGTCGGTGTTTGTTGGACCCATCTTCCACCCCTCCCACCCACCCTCACACTTCTGCCACCGTAACTTGCTTTTGTCCTGCTGCGTTTCCCCAGTACTGCTGGCCGCTGTTTAACTACAACGGTGAGCGACCCCGCATCATGCTGATGTCAAAGGACAGCTTTATTTATTGGTGTCTGATCCCAGAAGTCACTGCCTAAGCACAGGATTTTAATAACTTCGGAGAGAGACCAGATTGGACATGATCACAGGACACAATGAAGACTAAGTTGAAATGGAATGAATCAGTAATAGTGAAGAGAATCTTCCATCCTCAAATTGCAATGGCCTTAAAGAACACTGTTGCCTTCAACACTGCCTCTGTTACAAGTTACATTATCACAACCACCTCCAGCATCTCCATTTTTGTTGTCGAATTGACTTTTTTTCCCCTTTAGCAACAAATGTACTTGGTTGCATTTAGCCAAAACACACATGGATAGGTTTAGGCAACAAAAGCATGTGGTTGGATTTAAAAAAATAAAGGGTTTGGCTTTACAGTCATACTGGAAGTGGACATTGGCCTTTTGGGTGAAAGGTCCATGGTTGTTGGACCCATCCACCCTACACGGATGTTTCCCCCGTAACTTATGTTGTTGTCCCACCACATTTCCCCCTAACATTGCCAGGTGCCATTACACAGTAACACCGACCAGCGGTGTGTCATGCAGACATCGTCAGTGTCTGATGCCAGAAGTCACTGCCTAAGCATTGGTATTCAACGACTTCAGAATAAGACACAACTGGCACAGTAACTATCGCTAGTTTCGAGTTCCCATCTTTATACCTGTCTGACCAAACAGCCCCATTGATTGTGAGCACACTGATTGGCACACATTGCTGTCAGTCATGACGTCAAACCCGCATTTTATAGCATCAGATAAGTCATGAAAACCAAACACAAACATACATCAATGTGATAAGAAAAACCTAAAATGGCATAAAACACCTATGGGAAAAATGTATTTTACATGTGCTTCAATATTTTTGTTTGGTTTATTTAATCTGCCAACATGGATGGGGCGGGGTTTATGACCTGACCAACCACCAGGAGGCAATCGAGACATGTTGGCTTCACTTTTGGGAGCTGTCATGTCACCCATCTTTAAATAAAGTCTATGATTTATCCCTCTGGCTTATTCACTTTTATAGCCTACAGCAATAAACAGCCTCAACAAAAGCCATGGCCATTCACTGTGCCATTCATCAGTTTACAACATTCTATCAGTTACATTCATTTTACACTGGGATCCATCAAATCATGACACAAAGAAGCAGAGGAAATGAAAATGAAATAATTGCTGGGTGACTGCCTGTCGTAATCTCCCCAAACGTGCATTGTGAGGTTCAGTTGATGTGTGGGACGTGTCAGAATCAGTGAGAGTAAATGATATTGGAAATATGAAATTGCATGCTACAAATTTGATGAAACAGGCCCCAGCTGCGTTCCTACATGGCTAGTCTAGGCTTTTACAAATGAATTATTCTGGCAGGATAAGGTACTTTGTCACAAAACACTCATCCTCTGAAAATTGCTCCAGGAACATGGCACTGACTTTAATTTACTTCAATGGCCTTCACACTCTCTAGATCTCAACCTAGAAGAGCACCTTTGGGATCAAGTGAAGTTTTACAGCGTGGAGACATAGCTGAAAAATTTGTGGTAAATACATGATGCTGTGGAACATTACTTGATTCCAACGCAAAGGGAGGCATCTTGTCAGGTTGTAAGCGGTTGTAATTGATGAATTGTGTGTCTCATGAAACTGCCTTTTTCAAAAACAAATGATTTTACTGTTTCATGTAACAAAACTGTAATAATAGCTGGTAACTTTATTTGCAATGCTCAGTTTTCTCAGCAAAGTAGTAACCTCATAAAGTATGTTTTAGGCTCTCCTTGAGTCTCTTTCAAAAGTATTTGATCTCTCATTCTTCTCTATATGTCGCCATTCAACTGAAAGCTAAAAATATGCAAAGAAAGTATACTCAGTGTTGTTCAGAAAACAGGTTTCCATCCTCGGGATGCCAGCTCATTTCAGTCTCTGGTTCCCCTAATGTGGAAACTCTTTACTGTCGTGCTACTGATTTTTATAAGATATAGCCTAAGCACTTTTCCAAATGGTCTGTTTTGAATCTGATTATTACAAGGCCATTTTTCCATTTTACTCTTCAAATATTGTGGCTGAGTGTACAGCGGTCACAGCTGAGTTGAAGTCAAATCTTTCCTCTTTACACAACAATGAAGTCTCTGTCAGAGGTCGTTTATAACTGCCAGAAATGAAAATCACATTTTCAGTCTGAGCTTTTACCGTATTTTAAAACTTCCTTTAAAATGATGGCCGTTTGTCACATGTGATGAGATCATAACCTCTTCTTTTATGAGGAAAGGGCTCTGCATTTTGTCTTGAGTAACGCTTAGCTACATACTTTTTTCTCTCATAATTCCCCGCACTTTTGCTCCTGCTTTTTCTATTTCCAAAGGAAAGTCAGCTTAGTCCTCCTTTTGAAGCCATGGCTCTGCAAGTGAAGAGATTTTTCCCACCAACTGACAGTACATATATGGGGACTGACTCACTGGGTCATTCTTCTTTATGACAAACAATGTTTGAGGAGGCCGTGTGCTGCATATGAGCACCTGTAGCTCTAGCCCTCATGTTACAAGAGGAGGTTAATATTCACGCATGGAAACTATATTTAGTGTGAGAGGGCAGCTTTGCCACTTAACTATTTTGAAACAGAGTTTGCCAGTTGCCTCTCTGAGTGGCTGATTCTCTACAGATGATTAGATTGCCTTTGGCCTGGTATATTACTCTGTTAAAGGGTTTGTGCATTATACAGTTGGTGTTGCAGACTCTGTGGAAACAGGGGCAGTGGACTGTGCTTTGCCAGCATTTCATATCTGGCCAGACATTTTCAGTTTTTCATTTCCATGCAATTTGTGTTGTGAAGGGGGCGCTTGGCAGTCTGAGGTTCCCTGTCATACATCATGAAGGTTAAAAAGCATTAAACCTGGAGGAGATGACATGATGGCCTTTAGACAGTTGTGATTTTAGGGGCAGTGGTGGCCTAAATGGTCACAGAAGCAAGCTTGTGACCCGCGGGTCGTAGGTTCAATTCACGGACCAGCAGGATAAATCTGCGTGTGGAAAGTGAAAAAGCAGCATTTGCCTTTCCTGATTACCAACACTGAGGTGCCCTTGAGCAAGGCCCTTAACCCCGACTGCTTCAGTGGAGCTGCTCAGTTTCATTTCCATGCAATTTGTGCTGTGAAGGAGGCACTTGGCACTCTGAGGTTCCCTGTCATACACATAAGGGTTAAAAAGCTTGAAACTCGGAGCAGGTGACACGACAGCCTTTAGACAGGTGTGACTTTTGAGGCAGTGGTGGCCTAAAAGGTTACAGAAGCAAGCTTGTGACCTGGAGGTCATAGGTTCAATCTTTGGACTAGCAAGATAAATCTGGGTGCAGAAAGTGAAAAAGGAGCTTTGCCTTTCCCTCATTACGGTGCCCTTGAGCGAGGCCCTTAACCCTGACCGCTTCAGTGGAGCTGCTTAGCGGCCAGCAGATCAGACTGTGGTCATACTGGACAACTTCAAGGTGTGTACGTGTGTGCGAATGTGATCAGAGTGTTTCTGCAAAGGAGAAGCATCCTCTAGGTGAAACCTCCCTGAATAAAGATTGAAAAAAAAAATTGTGATTCTAGAAACCCTATTAACAGACAGGAATGTTGACAGTGGATTATTTGCCAAAGCCCTGCATTAGATTCAGTGATAACTACATATGCACCTTTCCAACTTTTTCTCGCCCAATAGCAATTCCAATGCCTCAACTCAGGGTGTCTCAACTCATTTGAATTATTTTATATGTATGGTAACATAAGCCAGGGGTTGCTGTGAGGCCCTCTGTGACTTCATTTATGTGGCTAGTAGTGAAAACATTTTATATTGATATTGTAAAAGAAACCATAATTACAGATAAGTGGATCACTTTTGGCCAGTACATTATCCAGCCAGGCTCAGGTAGGCTTAATATTAGGCAAGTAGGATTAAGGTATGATAAAGGATAGGTAATTAAAACGCTTGCTCACTTGGTCAAGGACAGGGGAAAAGCACTGTTATGCTTTTCAACTTTTCAACTCCCTAAGCATTTCCAAGTGGTATTATTGTTAGCATTGCTGTTGCAAAGACAACTGGATCGCTTTCTGTTTTTCACAGAGTCTAGTAACAGAGCTCTTTCTCTTTTACCTGGTAGAGTAAGACCAGAAAGAGCATATCAACTGCATGTAGCCTCCTAGAGAAAAAGTATCCCGCCCAGCATCTTTTTTTAAAGTGCACCAGCTTTTTTGTGCGCCTGCTTTGAGTGCTTCTTCTGAAAATCTTTGAATCTTTCAAAAAGGCATTGTTGTCATCATTGTCTTTCCTTTAGCTGCTGTCTATCCCGAGCTGTATGATTTATCAGTCAGAAACTATCATAACAAAGACAGTAAAGCCCGATTGTGGGAGCAGATTGGCCGCACACTGAACATAGCTGGTGAGTGTTGTGATTTTATCACCGTATATCAACCCTCTGTTAACGAAGTATTACATTAGCTGCCTAGCTAATGCTAATGTGCATTGCATGGGTGTACTGTTTTCATTAGGTGCTGGGATGAGGCTGCCCCAGCACTATGCCACTGCTCTTTTGCTGGAAAAAAAAGAACCATGCCCTTACTCTTACTCTTTAGTAACTGGGGATAGTTACCTATAGCTATTGGGAAAAACAATAGCACTTTCTTGTACCTGTTTTGGTTGCGTAAGAGATAACACACTTCCATTGTGCTGTAAATTAAAATCGAGCCTTCGTTGTCCAGGGAGATGGCACCTGGTGGCAGACAGATTTGCAAAGTGAAAGCAAGGCTTATACAGAATCTATCTGAACGCTGATGGTGTCATGACTGTATAGCCTTTGCAGTGTACAATCATCATCAACTTCATAATGCACAGTAAAAGCTGAAATGAATGTGTTTATTTCCACTTTAAAAAGAACTAGAGTCCAACCTGCTACATGCCTATCCACTCCAATATGAACATGTTTCCTTGGAGCAGTGAGTTGGATTTTAAGCAGTGATCAAACAATGGGGCTCTGCAGTAGCCTGACATGGAACAACAAATGAATCCATTACTGCCACTCTCTAATGTAAGGTATGAATTTGTTTTTCTCTAAATTTATTTACACATGTAAGAGGAACGGAGGCTTTAATGATCCCGCTGCATCCAGTTAAACACAGCATGTCAGACTAATTCTTACAATTCCCAATCCCGTTTTGGATAATATTAAATTCCCCATCACAGTGGATGATAAACCAGAGACTCATTTCAGTCTTTCACTCCCTCACTGTCTTCCCCTCTGTAATTATTTTCTTGTTTCACAGCTCAATTATTCCTTCCTCCATGTGCTTTGTTTCTCACCTTACTTTGTGTCTAATGTTTACCCTCTTTCTTCCTCTCGCTCTGAGAGCTAGGTAGGTGTTGTTAATAAACACCTCCTGAGCTCTAGGGCTCTCCTGGGCCTGACGGATTGACCCAGCGAGAGGCATTAGAGTGATTTAAATGCGACATAATGGCGACATAATATTAGCAAGAATGTAATGCTGCGCATTTGCTGAAAATGACTTGGACATAACTGGATTGCAATAATGATTATAACTGACAAAAGCTGAATGATTGGAGCTTGGCTTGCTTCCACTGTTTAATGAAAAAAATGTCATCCCGAGTCAGTTGCTGTACAACAAGAATTCTAGAAATTCACCTGACAGAGTAGGTTCAATAGGACTACTGTCTGAAGTCGGTGGTGCTAATCATAATTTACACTTGCCCTTTTGTGCATACAGTTGTAGGTTAACTCATTTAAGAGATTTAACTTTAATTTAGATGAAATTACATACTGTGGGGTTAGAAGATGAGGGAGAAGCAGAAGCACACAGCTTTGTGTTCCTTGACTGGGCGATATACTCACAGTGACATGGAGATGCAGAAAATATACACATGTTCACATGTCCAATCTAAACACCATCTGCTGCCTCACTAGGGCTAATCCAGTATGGACATACTAACAGATGAACAGATGTACCCACCAACTCCACCAGCATGGGACAACACTAAGTACATGCAGCTTTTATAGATCCTTAACAACCAACCTAACGCAACAGAAAAACACACAAAAAACAGTGTTTTAAAGGGGAACACCACCTAAATTAAGAATTGCAATGTGTTATTTTGAGGGCCTAGGAAAGTTCGATCAACATTTGTGAACACGAGCTAGTCTGTCCAGTGACCAGACAAGAATTTCTAAAACTTGTGATATCATAGGCCCCCTTTACTCCTGGCATCAACATGCATTTTTTGCTATCGGATTGCAATTGGATAGCGCTTGACCACATACATTTATACCTGGTATTAGTATGTGTCTCTGGTATCCCCATCCAGATCTGTTTTCTATCCAATCACACTCTGTCCCGCTGACGTCACATCCTCCTCTTCTTCTTCTGCAAATATTTCCAACAGCAGACCACAACGTCATATTCTGTGTATCGCAATAAACACAACAACAAGATGTTAGCCGCCTGTGAAATCATGTTTTATTGGACCAAAGGGAGAGCAGAAACTTCTTCTCACCGTGACTCCATCCTCGGCTAGCATCCGTGTTTTCTTTTTCTTGGCAGTCGCTACCTGGTGAGTGTTGTTGTTGTCTTCTTTTTCCATATTCCTGTGTCCTTTGTAGTGTACCTCGCTTATTTATTTCCGCCCACGGAGTTGTTGCATGTGGACAGAAGTCGCATTTGCATTTACACTTGTTTGATGTGGTCACAATGCGTCCCTGACCACCTTCAGAAGTGGTTTGGCAGATCGGATAACAATCTGTCCTCAATGTGTTTTGAGTGTATTTATTGGCTGGGGGGTGGAGTGTCTGGGCTCAGCCTAAGAGATAGGGTGAGGAGCTCGGACATCCGGAGGAAGCTCGGAGTAGAGCCGCTGCTCCTTTGCATCGAAAGGGGTCAGTTGAGGTGGTTCGGGCATCTGATCAGGATCCTCCTGGGCACCTCCCACTGAAGGTGTTCCTGGCACGTCTCCCTGGTAGGAGGCCCCGGGGCAGACCCAGAACACGCTAGAGGGATTACATATCTCATCTGGCCTGGGAACGCCTTGGGGTCCTCCAGGAGGAGCTGGAAAGCGTTGCTGGGGAGAGGGATGTCTGGGGTGCTTTGCTTTGTCTGCTGCCTCCACGACCCGCCCCGGATAAGCGGACGAAAATGGATGGATGGATGTATTTACACCTGTACTTTTATGTCGTCGAGAGCAATCTGATTGCAATCCAATCACAAAAAACGCATATTAATGCAAGGTTTAAAGGGGGTAATAGGGTATAAAGTCTGGAGCTGCTTCATAGACAGTGAATGGGAGCCTGATTTTGTGAACCCACAGACTTTCTGTTTTCTTGTTTATTCTCGAATGGGCTTGATTCTATTGTAGTGTTCTTAGTTCTGAAACAGAAAATGCACCCAAATATTCAGAACATTCCCGTGGGTGCTCTCAGCTTCATCTCGAATATCTTTCCCAATTTATTGTCTATGGACCAGTTCCAGACTTAATACCCTAGAACATCACACATTTGAGTTTAAGCACTCTAGTTTTTGGATTTGGGAGATACTTGTTCATACTTGCTAATATTTAGACTACAAGGATGACATGTATGAATTTTGAGAATTGGTGTAGTTCCCCTTTAAATTTTAAGTCATTCAGTGTTTCTAAGTCTTCTGATGAATATGCAGTACATTGCTCTGAAGGGCAGTGAGAAAATATCCCATCTGGAAGAGAGCTACAAAATATTTTGGTGTTTTGCCTCTTGTCTCTTGCTTACCTTTCAAAAAACAATCATAGAGTGACCAAGTTGTTAAACAGCAGCATGCTGTGTTAAGTTTTCAGATGATTTGCCACATAATTTCTAGGTTTTAAACATCAAGGACTTCAACCACTCTCCCCTCTCTGCTGTTTTGAGCAATACAAACACAAGGTTGCCTAGTGCCAAAGATATTGCTTTTCTTCACTTTAAAAGAGCTTAATACAGTCGTGCCACTGTGGGGTGGTGGAGGTTTGAAGCAGCGCACACATTGAAGTGACAGGAAGGAGACATATCAGGTAGGCAAGTTTAAATACATTCTGGCAAGCAAGATCAGTGACTGACATCCGGAACAGATAACTAACATTGGAGGATAACAGTTGTCATCCAGAGACCTGAGGCTAGATGCATAAATGTGCAGATTTACACCAAGCTATCTGTAGTCCTTGCCCCAGATTCATAAAAAATACTGTGGATGCATTGTTCCATGCTTAAAATTCACATCTCAGTCATTGTGTAAATGTGCATAAATGCACAAGCCCACTGCTGACTCTCACAGTTACATATTTGCAATGTCCCCTGACAGTGCCAAAGCACCCATGGTGTGTTGTTACGCAAATTTGTTATGCACTGATACATACTGAGAGTGGCGTTATAACAGGCTGCTGACTCATGACGCCTACTTTATGATCCATGTTTTACAGTTTAGAAGCATACAATTAAAGAGAAGAATGTCACATAATTGTCATTTACATCTTTTTCATATTCAAAACATCAAGGCTGAAATCCTCACAAATCCCTCCTTTTACATATCACTGTATGGAAGACTGTCCTCCTCCGAAATACGACCACATAGGTCCTTCTTACAAGCAGCTTATTAGGATCCATATTTGCATTTACTGTTAAGCAGTGAGCTCTTGTGGCTATAGCAATTACAATGGGAGCAAATAGGACATGTAGGGAGGAGGTTGGAGCTTGGATGGATAGATGGGTCAAAACACAGGACCTTCACCCAGGAGACTGTTGTTAATGTCCCGTATGAAACTAAAAGTCACTGTTGAGTTCTATTAAAGGAGTTGTATGTTACATTCAAAGCATATCTATGATCCAAAATCTTGGCTGGGATAGTCTGCACATTGTTCTCAACATGGAGGTAGCTGAGTCAGTGGCTACCTGCTCCCTTGATGAAAATATTGGCATTGTATGTTTCTACGAACCATGGATATGTTTGTACTTTATACACAAGGTTTCTAAAGTGACATAGTTGATAGTACATGTGTATGAGCTGACTTTGTCATCGGGAGGGGGAAGGGATTTTGGATGGCATAACACCTAGGCATAAGCTGCAGACCACAGTTTGAGACTAACAAACTTCTTCTCATTGCTACAACCAAAAGCGAGTGTTTTCCAGTGAGCCATCCCTGTGTTTCAAACAGCGACTGTAGGACCAGAAGCATGTGGTTTGGCAGGGGTTTCCAGTTGCCATCATACCACACAAGGGGGATGTGTTTTAGTGAGCCATCACTGCATTTCTAGCGGCAACTAAGCCTCTCAGTGCGGGTGTTGTTTTTAGCAAGCCAATGCTGTGTTTTCAGTGGCAATTGAGGCACCAAAACTGTGTATTTTAAGCTAAAACATGATCTTTTCCTGACCATAACTATGTGGTTTTTGTGCTTAAATATATGTTAAACATGTTAAACATAGTGTTGTTAAAACAAAGTTTAGACATATCAGCCAACATATGTTGCATATCCATGTTTTGCAGAAACACGTCAACATTTTTTTGCAACTGGGTTGGATTACAACACACACAGAGGTAGCATAACTTCATCCTCTGCTCAGAACGCCATTACTCCATTATATCTTTCCATGGCAAACAGTGAGCTGTAAATGTTCTTAAAGTTGCATACAGCTCCTTTACCTATGTAAAACAGTAAACTACATGACAAAACATGACATACATAACATGACTTAAGTTTTTAAGCCTAATAAAATAGTTTTGTCACCTAAACCTTACCACATTAATCACGTCTTAAAAACTGCAATTGATGCAACCTCTTCTGTCGTTAAGGTAAGAGGACGACAGATCTATGTGTTGGGTTGTATGGGTTGAGGACTTGTTGTTATATGGCCATGAGTCTACTGCATTTTAGCTATGAGTTTATATCATTTGACGTCTTGGCTCAGTAAAGAGAATGAAAAAAAGGTAAAAGGGACTGACGCTGATGGTCAGTTTTTGTATGAGATCTTTTCAATCAGGGAAGTCACCAAAAATGCAGGAAAATGATTAAGATTCAGTAGGAAAGATAAAAGTTTAGACACTGGCCGTCCTTCAGGAAAAAAAAATATTTGGGATAAAAGCCTATAAATAATTTAATAATTATGTTATAACTCAGTGAAAATAATTGATTTTCTTAACATCATATGTTGAGGAAGAAAACACAAAACACCAAGAACAGTTTATTAAGTCCAAATCTTAGAAGGTCAGGGGTCAAACACATGAAGGCAGTCAGCAATGGCAGAAAAGTCCATTCAGGAAAATCACACAAAAGCAAAGTCCATATATCCATATAATAATAATAATAATAACTTTATTTATAGAGCACTTTTCATACAAAAATGCAGCACAAAGTGCTTAACATGTGTTTAAAAACGTCCCATCCCTCCCACTCCAACCCGCCCAAAGCCCCAACCCCAATATATAGAGACACACGCACAGCTCCCTCACATACACACAGACACACATACATACACACACACACACATACATACACACACACGTGGGATGGATCTTTAAAACATGCTAAAACCATGTGGCTGAACACAGAGGCACCAGGTCAAGAAACACTATGAGGAGGCCGTCTGCACCAAGAGCCACCCACGGCCCAGGCCAGGACGCCTCCGCTCGGGCGCCCACCCAGCTACAGGACAGTGAGTGGCCCACAGCAGCAAAGAGCTGCCATAGACCCCCCACCCCGCCCAGCAACTGTACGCCACGAGTCGGAGGCATCCCAGCCACAGCCGAGCACGGCCCCCGGCACAGACAGCCTCCACCTATCCAAACAGTGTCAAAAAAATAAGGAAACAAACTCAAGGAAAAGGCTGAATATTACAAACACACTAGGGCAATAATGACACTGGGCTTTAAATACATAAGAGCTGATTACTAACTACACACAGGTGAGTGGGACAAGACACGGATGAATTAACAAAGGCTCTTAAAAAAGAGTGTATTTTGCACCTAGAATAGGAGGGGCAGATCTCGTACATTTAATGCTGTGATGTGACTTGTAGGGATGGAAGTAATTTATTCAAGCTGTAAATATATAAACAAAAAAAACAACAACATACATATATTTACACTTATTGATTAAAAAAGCTTTTGCACGAGGTAGTCTTGACAACTAAGGTAGCAAATGAGGTAACCCCCCGGTGCTGTGAAAGCAAACTGTATCTCAGCAGGTGTAGATGGTGTGTGGTGGTTAACTTCAAAAGCAATGAGCCTTGGTGGCAAAGAAGTAGTGCTTAACATCGCCCACATACTGTACACGTTTGAGTTTTGCTGGCTTGTCTCCCATTCAAGTGGTAAAATGAAATTGATTGCCAGAGATATGCACGGCGGCTGTTAACACATGCTGTGATTAGCATACATTATATCACATCCTATACTGGCCAGCCTAAAAAGCGTATTTTCATAGTGACATTGATCGTAATGTACTATCCATAATAAACCTCCAAAGACTGGTGATGTGCTTGAATACATTTGGATCTGTGTAGGTGTGTAAGATGTGGACACTTTTAAAATGCTGACATCGACTTTAAAAGGGTATTTTAGAGGAGGCTGTCTTTGCAGTGTTGTTGCCTAGACAGGAACAGACAGGTAATGATCGGTAAATGATAGACCACAGTGTGAGAAAAGGATAGAGAGAGGGAGGTGTATTAGCAAGGAATACAGTTAAAATGGACGGACAGGTGGACTAAAAAGGCAAGCAAGGAGCACAGCTTGAAACTCACCAATTAGAATGAGCAGTAACAGAAAGATATGAGACAGGTAGGTGAAAACTGATAGGTTCACGGAAATGAGAGACAGATTTTTTGTGTTTTTGTGCCAGACGGGCTGGTCTTGAGTATTTCAGAAACTGCTGATCTACTGGGATTTTCACACACAACCATCTCTAGGGTTTACAGAAGATGGTCCCAAAAAGAGAAAATATCCAGTGAGCAGCAGATCTCAAAATGCCTTGTTGATGCCAGAGGTCAGAGGTCAGAGGAGAATGGCCAGATTGGTTCAAGATGATAGAAAGGCAGCAGTAACTCAAATAACCACTGGTTACAACCAAGGTCTGCAGAAGACCATCTCTGAAGCAACAACACGTCCAGCCTTGAAGCAGATGGGCTACAGCAGCAGAAGACCACACCAGGTGCCACTCCTGTCAGCTAACAACAGGAAACTGAGGCTACAATTCACACAGGCTCACCAAAACTGGACAATAGAGGATTGGAAAAACGTTGCCTGGTCTAATGAGTCTGGATTTCTGCTGCCACATTCAGATGGTAGGCTCAGAATTTGGCGTCATGGATCCATCCTGCCTTGTATCAACGGTTCAGGCTGCTGCTGCTGGTGTCATGGTGTGGGGGAGATTTTCTCAGTACCAACTGAGCATGGTTTAAACACCACAGCCTACCTGAGTATTGTTGCTGACCGTGTCCATCCCTTTATGACCACAGTGTACCCATCTTCTGATGGCTACTTCCAGCAGGATAACGCACCATGTCACAAAGCTCAGATCATCTCAAACTGGTTTCTTGAACATGACAATGAGTTCACTGTACTCCAATGGCCTCCACAGTCACCAGACCTCAGTCCAATAGAGCACCTTTGGGATGTGGTGGACCAAAATCTCTGGAGAATTTTTTCAGAGCACCTTGTTGTATCTATGTTACGAAGAATTAAGGCAGTTTTAATGTGTACGTGTATGTAACATTATATTACATACTTAAAGTCATGTTGTCATGTAACGTCATGGTATTATGTAACATTACGTTGTCATGTTGTCATGTAAAGTCTTGTTGTACGTACGTATGCAAGTTATTTTACATCCCAAACTTTTTTTTTTTTTTTAAACTAAGCCATGATTCCTTTCCTAAACCTAACCACACAAGCTGGGGCGCTAATTTAGGAAATGCTCCTGTGGGTCGTATTAGAGGGTAGGAACAAATGACATATGTGGTCGTACGGGTTGGAGGACTTGTTAAATTTATTGCATCATTAGAGAGATGACTGGTTATAAGAATCAGCACTCCTAATGAGGCCCGGAAATCATTCTTGGTCATTACCAAGCTGTAGAAAGTCATATTGCACACTAAACATACTTTTTTTTTATATTTTCCACTTGGTCCTCACTAAGCCACAAAGTCAGACAATCTGACACACACACACACACATACACACACACACACAGATGGACACACCTGTTCCAGAGCAGATGACAATTGAAGACCAACCCCACTGGCAGGATGCCGAGATAATCAGCGAATACTGGAAAGGCAGCTAATTAACAGCCACAGCAAGCTGATAGTTTGAGCAGATTAGGAGCTTTCTGGAGAGTTGAGAGGACAAAGATATGCCTGTCAGGATCCATCCATTTGAGTAATAAGGTATATGTGTGTGTGTGTGTGTGTGTGTGTGTGTGTGTGTGTGCAGGTTTGTGTAGTCTCTATAGACACATGCACATAGCTGTCTTTCTGTGTCTCTCTGTGTCTGTATGAAAGAGCAGAACATAATGGCAGATAAAAAAAAAGCTTCATATTCACATTGTTTTTTTTGGTTTTTTTTTGGTCTAATTTTGTTTAACAGATTTTTAGCTTTAATGATCCTGAATCACCTCTTGCAAGAATACGCAGTTTGAAACCTCTTGAGGCTGGCACAGCTGCAGATGTGCATCTGGTAATACAAATAAACAAAATATGGGGAGGAAATGCAAATTGCATTGTGAAGTGGTCGGGATGAGAGTCAGCACCTCCAGATATGAGGCCATGGTTCTCTGCCAGCAACCGGTAGATTGCCCCCTTGGGGACGGAATTACTGCCTCAAGCGAGGGAGTTCAAGTATCTGGGGTCTTGTTCATGAGAGAGGGTAGAATGGAACGTGATGGATCGGCAGTTTGGTGCAGCTTCTGCGCCAGTCCGTCGTGGTGAAGAGGGAGCTGAGCCAGAAGGCGAAGCTTTCGATTTACTGGTCCATCTACGTCCCAATCTTCACCTTTGGTCATGAGCTCTGGGTCATAACTGAAAGAATAAGATAGCGGATACAAACAGCCAAAATGAGATTCCTCCGTGGGGTGGCTGGGCTCAGCCTTAGAGATAAGGTGAGGAGCTTGGACATCCGGAGAGCCGCTGCTCCTTCACGTCAAAACAGCTCGGTTGAGGTGGTTCAGGCATCTGATCAGGTCCTCCTGGGTGCCTACTGTAAGAGGTGTTCCGGGCAAATCCAACTGTAAGGAGGCCCCAGGGCAGACCCAGAACATGCTGGAGGGATTACATATCTCATCTGGCCTGGGAACGCCTTAGGCCCCCCCAGGAGGAGCTGGAGAGCGTTGCTGGGGAGAGAAACGCCTGGGGTGAAATTCAAAGACTTAAATTTTCCAGCTTTTTAGGTAATAAATAATGAAAACACCTGTACAGTGAACATGTATACATCCATAATTTAGACGTTTTACTTTAATGACCTATAGCAAATAACTGGAAAATATACAACCCTTGGCTTTTACATGTGTTTCTGGTGTTGAGTATTTTATATTCGCTGTGGCCAATCCCTCTACCAACACTTGTTTTGTATGCTTTTCTGTCTCCATCACAGCGACCATACAACAAAAGTTTGAAGACAAGCAGCTACATTGAATATTAAAAGTGAATAGACGGCAACAAAAGACAATTCTACAGCCTGCACTCAGCGCTGCATGTGCATTCAGTATCCTGCCAAATTGTTTTGGCGTGCACTGTTTATTGCGTTCAAGGATTTTCCAGTGGAGGAGGAAGAGGAGGTAATAAGCAATATCCAAGCCGATTAAAAACATGAAAAGAAAGCAGCTTTGTTTCTGCTTTTGGTCACTGGCTCAATTTAAATGTTTTACTGTCATTATTAAACAAAATACTCATTGCAGACTGAGTAAATAAAGTGCCATAGATGCATGGAAGCAGCTGTGACAGAATAAAGTTCAAATACAGAATGTAAAATATGGTGAAAAGAGAGTAGGTGAATGAATTCTAAGACGAGGCTGATACAAATGTGGAATAAAACAGACACGGACATTTTTCTTACAGATAGGTTTCGTACGGAGCTGAAGAAGAAAGTGAGAGATTGGATGTCAAATGAGTTAAAAGAGACAGTGACAGATCTTAAGAAACATCCCAGTAGAGGGGAGAGTGAGAGAAACAAACAGAGTGAAAATGACAGGCCTGAATAGTGGAAGCTGCAACAGAATAAGACAGTGGCAGACAGCTGTAGAGCCAAAGACAGGGAGAGCAACGACACCCTGGGCGATCTTTTTTAGCAATTTACTTGACATAGAAAAATTTATTTGGGGATCTCAGCGGGGACACCAAAACAGAGCACTTCCCTCCTTTTGAGACCTGTGTGATTAGAAAAAAGTTGAGGCTTTACCCAGAAGCAAAGCGCTTTCTAATATTAATCATCATTTCTAGAGGATTGCTGAAGTAGAAAATACTACGGCAACACTCTCTATGGTCTTAGATGAAGCTGTCTGCAAAGTTATATTTGTATTTATAAAGGTTTCTCATATGCCCAGGAGCTAACCTTCAATGAAATCTATAGTGTTCTGTGAATGTTGCTGTGGTGCAGTTTACTGATGGGGGTTGTCACAGCACAAATATGTTACAACCAAATCAGTTACCACAGGAAGAAGGGGTCTTCAACAAAGTCAATAAGTCTTGACTTGTGATTTTCTTACTTTCCTTAACCATGCATTTTCATTTAGCTCCTGGGTGTATAGCTCCAGCAAGTGACATTAGTGACGCAAATGACAAATCAGAGCTGTAAGAGCCTTATATGCCATGAAGATCTGTAGTCTGGAAGTGTGTGGTTTCCTAGTAAGTCAGTGTGGCCATGTTCAGGAAGAAGCGACCCTGCAGCTGTCTTGTTGAGGTCGTAACTTTTCATTAGTGATGTAACTGTATGTTAAGGACATAACATCATTCATGGGGCGCTAATTTGTAGGACATCATGCAAACCATTCTGTGGGAATACATTGCTTTGTATCATCTTTAATGATGACATGAGATGACCGTTACCACTCTCATGTTTGTTTGGTAACAACTTTGGAGAAAGATAGTTCATTGTTGAGTCTCATTTCTAGGTCGTCAAATACCAGCGTTTTGGGTTGGTGATTCGGTCTGTAGGTATTTCACAATGTGGAAACGAGACTCAGCAATCAACTATCTTTCTCCAGAATTGCATACAGAGCCTTTAAGCTACCGGCAGCAGCTGGATAAGCTTATCTCAATCCAAACACAGCCAGCCTGGTTCTATGCTATGGTAACAGAATCTGCCTGCAGACACCTCTAATCCATGCAAATGATTACATTTAGTACAAAGATTGATGTAAAATGGCACAATGTCATTTGACTGTTGGTCCATGGTATATGGTAGCTTCCTATTTACTCTACAGACACACCGAACTATTTCTTTCAACTGCTGGTTGTAATAGTTATGGATATAATACACATGTTTTATTCTACATAGTTTTTATTAGTGAATAAATGGGATAGTGAGCATTACTGGCATAATGACATTGCCTGTGCAATCACAAACTTGGAATTCAATTTAATGCTGCAAGAGAAAACTTGGGCTGAGACCGAACTTTTATTGAATATTGTTAAAGAATTATTTGTTTTTTTTAAGAATAGTGCAAATCTCCATTATAGAAAAGTTTTGGGATAAAGCGCTCTATTCTTTTCTTTTCTGTTTGGTTCTAGTCTAATCTGCCCAATCCTTTCAGCTTTTATACTTTGGAAACACATTGATTTTTGTTCTTTACCAGTTGCAGTTTTGCCATTCCCCATCTTTAGACAGAGTCCCTTCCATCCCTTTAACAAAATCAATTCAGCCGGAATGCTGATGAGGAAAAAACAACAGCACCACATAAAACAAGGTTTCCTCTCACAGTCCTCCACTTTTACTGCCATCATACCAGCATCTTTTATACAGGCAGCTTTATTAACTTAAAATCAATTCAAGGACCAGGCGTTCCATTGAGGACAGGAGGAATGTGAGTGGGGAAGGATTTTACTGTACTGGCCGCAGATATAGAAAGTACTCCAAATGAGAGAGGGCACTTAAAATAGATTCAGATTACAGGCCTACATCTGGCCAGAGTGGTTGTCAGACCAAACTTTGTAGGAAAAATCCCAGATTAGCAGAAGTGATCTTGCAGCCCAGTCGACATAAGACAGGCCTTACATTGGTCAGTTTCATATGTTTCATATCAATGTCTCTGAAAAGACATAGTATATCAGCTGACTTTGTCATAAGGAGGTGGAGGGGATCGTGAGATGAGATGAGATGCCTGCCAAGCTGCAGACCACTGTTTGAGAGCAACAGGCAACAAAACTGGTTGTGTTTTAGTGAGGTCTTTGTTGCCTCTTCTAGCAGCTTTTTTGCCACCAAACATGATTGTTTTTTTAATGACTATCTCTGTGTTTCTACTGTGGATAGTGCCATGGAAAGCAATTGTTTGTTGCCAAGAAATCGAGTTTCCTGCCAGAGTAGTGCCACAAAAAGCAGTTGTTTGTTACCAATAAGTGGTTGTGTTTCTTGGCAGAACAGTGCCATAAAAAAAAGTTGTTTCTTACCATGAAATTGCTGCATTTCCTGCCAGGATAGTGCCATTAAAAATGGCTGTTTCTTACCAAGGAACTGATGTGTTGACTGCCGCATAGTGCCACAAAAAAGTTGTTTCTTACCAATAAATAGCATTTCCTGCCAAAACAGTGCCACAAAAAAAAGGTATTTGTTATCATGAAATCGCTGCATTTCCTGCCAGGATAGTGCCATCAAAAGAAGTTATTTGTTACCAAGAAATTGCTGTTTCCTGCCAGAATAGTGCCACAAAAAGAAGTTTTTTCTTACCACAAAAGTGCTGCCTTTCCTGCCAAAAATAGTGCCACAAAAAAGGTATTTGTTACCATGACATTGCTGCATTTCCTGCCAGAATAGTGCCATCAAAAAGCAGTTGTTTGTTACCAAGAAATCACTGCATTTCCTGCCAAAACAGTGCCACAAAAAAAAAGGTATTTGGTACCATGAAATTGCTGTGTTTCCTGCCAGAATAGTGCCACAAAAAGGAGTTGTTTTTCACCACAATTGCTGCCTTTCCTGCCAAACAGTGCCACAAAACAGGTGCTTCTTACCAAGAAGTTGCTGATATTTGTGCCTGGAGAGTGCCATGAAAAGCAGTTGCTCGTTACCAGGAAATTGCCATGTTTTCTGCTTTGATAATGCCACAAAAAAGTTTTTACCAAGAAATTGCGTTTCCTGCCAGAACAGTGCCACAAAAAAGTTGTTTGTTACCATGAAATTGCTGCATTTCCTGCCAGGATAGTGCCACCAAACCTGGGTATTTTAAGTGAAACATGATCACCTTAACAAAGTCGTTCTTGTTCCCTTAATATAACAGCATCTTAACCATAGCATAGTTGAAATATAAAGTTTCAGTGTATCTGCTACATAATAATTTACAATGCAAATATTTATTCTGATGATCTTGATGTTTGTCTGGGACTGTGAGCAGGTGAATGACTGAACTATAAGCACTTCTGGTCCACAGTTTCACCCATTTTGGGAATGTTCAGATGATACAAAAGTGATCGGTAATGACCAAGTGTGTGAATTTGTGAGGGAAAGCGGAGGACACCATCTGTCATGAAATGTTCTGAGAATGGATGCATTTTCGTCATGATATATGATGCTTCAATATCACATTCAAGCATCATTTCAATGGAGGTCATTCTGTCCAAGAAACTCATTTTTATGAAGGCAGCAATAGTGTTGAAAATCTTTTATAGTTCTGTTCTCTCTGTAGAAATATTGTCCATGCTCCAATGAACAATTTTGGAAAGTACAGGCCGTTTTTCTCTTTTGACTGTCACACTCACACTCCATTGGTCCCATATTCTGTTGGTGAGTGAGTGCAGTTGATTTTACACAATCAGGGCAGAAAACAGAAAAGAAGAGACCATAAAGGACACAACCAGACGACTGGGGTTGAACTTAATACAGAGGGTTTTCTCAATGATAGTCTCGTGTCATGACATGATGTTTTATGCATTAAGTTTCCTGTGGTGTACATTAAATGGACCAGATGGATTTAAATTATGGGTTTCTAAACTTTTACTAGTTGTTTTTAATATAGTCTATCTTGAAACCACCGTTGGCCCTTATGTCCAAACCAAATATTAAATCTCTGTGTAGAAATTGGCACTTTGCAGCCTGTGCATATGACATTAATAAACCACAACTGAAGTCCCAACGTCTGCAAACGAGACAATAATAAATTTCCTGATGTCCTCAAACGAGACAACATTAAAGTCCCAGTGTCCTTAAATGAGATAACACTAAAGTCCCAATGTCCTAAAATGAGACAACAATAATGTCCATATGTCCTCAAAGGAGATGACAAAAAATCCCAATGTCCTCAAACAAGACAATGATAGAGTCCCAGTGTCCTCAAAGAAGACAGCAATTAACTCCTGATGTCCTCAAATGAGATGACAAAATAGTCCCAATGTCCTCAAACAAAACAAAAATGAAGTCCCAATGTCCTCAAATGAAACAACAATTAAGTCCCAATGTCCTCAAACAAAGCAATAATAAAGTCCCAGGGTCCGCAAACGAGTTGACCAAAGAGTACCAATGTCCTCAACCAGATGAAAATAAAGTCCAAAGTTCTCAAATGAGACTGTTATAATGCCCCAATATCTTCAAATGAGATGACAATATAGTCCCGATGTCCTAAATCGAGACAACGAAAAGTCCCAAGACCTCAAATGAGACAACAGTTAAGTCCCAATGTCCTCAATCGAGACAGCAATAAAGTTCCAATGTCCTCAAATGAGACAAGAATAAAGTCCCAGTGTCTTCATACCAGAGGACAAACTAGTCCCAATGTCCACAAACAAGACAACAAAAAGTCCCAATGTCCTCAAACAAAACAAAAATTAAGTCCCAATGTCCTCTTATGAGACAACAATAAAGTCCCAATGTTCTCAAAAGAGACGACAAAATAGTCCCAATGTCCTCAAACAAGGAAATAATAAAGTTCCAGTGTCCTGAAACGAGATGGCCAAATAGTACCATTGTCCTCAAACCAGACGACAATACAGCCCCAATGTTTTCAAATGAGACAATAACAATGCCCCAATGTCTTCAAATGAGATGACAATATAGTCCCGATGTCCTAAATCGAGACAAAAAAAAGTCCCAAGACCTCAAATGAGACAACAATTAGGTCCCAATGTCCTCAAACCAGACAGCAATAAAGTTCCAGTGTCAGCAAACAAGTACTTCCTAATTAACAGCGTCTTAGCTTGTAACTGTTGCTAAAATTGGTCAAATGTGTTGCCATATCAAACTACAAACATTATTAATCATAAATAAACAAGTTTCAACCATAAAATGTGATCAGGTTTTGGACCTTGTCCACTTTTGTGTCTGGATCGGCTGCAGACTGACTTGGCAGAGATGGCTGCCATCTTGTTTTTGCATGAATTAGTGTATTGTGCTTTTGCTACCACTAGATGGCACAAAAAAGTATCTACAAATGAGGACAACAGGTCTAACTTAAGCAGAATGAAGAATAAGTATAAATGTGATGTCCTCACAGGAGGACACATGGTCTCAGGAGGATATGTAAGAAAAAATCTTTGCTCATAGATGTTTTCTTTGTTATATACATCAGAGACAGTCAGGAAGATTTAGAAGGCAACAGCAAGGCTTGCGAGGATGAAACAGCTTTACCTGATTTAAAGAGTGATCGACAGGAAGAATAAATAACAGATGAGGGGGACACCCCAGTAGTGCGGGCATTAGATAAGAGAGAAATCAGCATGCGCCCTCCAGCTTCAGCATCGGGTGAGGGAGAGCCCAGGCCCCCGACAGTTTGACAGCTGTTGTGACACTTTATAGTTTTTAATGCTGAAAAACCTCCAACAGTTACTTAATATAATTAACTCTACAGTCTGTGTTCAGTGTTCTAAGATGGTCTGTTAATTTTTGTTGTGCATTCAAAATGAGAAATATCCTTACCATGAAAGATGTTAAAATTAGCTTGCTCTGTGCTGCAAGCAAGAACCCACTCTGGGTTTGCAGGGGGCATGGCTGCAGGGGGACGGGGCTCATGAATTATTACTACAGTGATGGACAAAACAATATGAAAGATATTCATCTTTATATTTAATGTTCTGACATGATGAAAAAAATCACCCTATGTGGGGGAACTGGGGAAAAACAAACAAAATACAATATAAGCAGATGCCGGTGGAGGAAGTGCACTTTAAGAATAGGTCATCATAATGTAATAATAAGGTAAGGTAAAAATAAGGCACCATGGATGTCGGTCACTGGGCTAAGATTGCAACTGACCCTTCGCTAAGTCCCGCCCCTGAATGCAGACTGGCCAATCATAACATAGTATGGGGCTGGCTCAGACCAGGGTCCAACAACAACACAGCCCTAATGCAATCGTTTCAGATTTCCTTCATTTTCAGGCTGGTTTTGTGGATTTGGAGCTAAATGTTGTGCCTGGGGCACGTCGTGTATTAATGATACTCGTTACCTGGAGAGGCTGGAAAAAGATATACGTTTCTTCCCTGCTCCAAAACCAAAATCAAACCCTGAAAAGTGTAGGGTGTACACATGCTGCTTTTGATTTGTTATGATTATAACAGTGAAACAAAGACCGACCCTGCTGTACAGGAACCAGTGCCTGCCTGTTTGGTGGTGGAGGTCCAGGTACTGGCAGCGGCACTGTTCATCCACACACACTGTGATGCCACACAGCTGGTTCAATATCATCAAAGTTTCCCTTTATATTCATTGTCTTCTGTGGCGATCAGCAGTGATGTGGTGGTTCACTTTTACACTGTGATCTGTAGCCTATAGTTGGGCTTTAGCTTCTAACTATCTTTGTCTTTTAACCTGTTGTTGCTGCTGAGTCAGTTTGACATCCTGGACATATCCTTCAAACACAGACTGTAGACCCCTCTGTCTGCTTCTCTCTGGAATCACTGTCTCATTTTTCCACAAATACGATCATATTTCTTCAGGGAGTGCAGTTAGTTACAGTGTGGGCTCCATGCTTACTCCAACAGCTTGTAGTAGCATCACAAAGGGGCGGGGCTAAGCAAAAGGTCAATTGAAACTCACAGCTAAAGGCATCCAAAGATATTTTTAAAACTGTTTCTAACTGCACTCTTACACAACAATAATGTAACACCGACTGAACGAATAAATACAGCACTGTACCTGCACCCCACTGGATGTACACTTTGATGGATTACAGACCTGCAGCAAGTTTCAAGTCTCTGCAGGAATATTTCAATATCATACTGACATGACCTGAAACCAGTGGGTGCCTGACAGGTTGGAAAAACGACTTCATCAGACTCTAAAACAGCATGGGATGCTTTGGAAAATGGTCAGTCATAATGTAAAGTACGGATCACTTGCATTAAATGGGCTAAGACATGCAAAACATCGGCATGATGCTTTTGAAGTCTGGTGCTCAAGCTCAGTAGGTCGGGTGGCACCACACTACTTGTCCTCCTGCAGTCTGACCCCAAGTACTATCATGCGCGAGTATGGGTGAGTGCATATGCTCGTGTGTGTTTGTGTGTGCGTGTTTGTGAAAGAGATTACACCTCCCTTTTGTACATTTTTTATGTCCTGGTGCTGCGTGCCAGATGCCAGCTCCCCACACACACTCACAGTCTAGAGCCGGAGCCTGTAAGTGTGTTTATTACCTCCAGTCTTTGGACAGTAAAGAACAGGAAATGTTTTTCCTCCTCCTCTCACCTTCACGCACAAACACACACTTATATACACAAAGACGTACACACACAAACTACCTCAGTCACTCCCTTCCCCTCGCTGCTCGTGGCCGCCCACATCCTCTCTGGGCACCAAACAAGGCTTAAGGAATTTATAAGAGTTTATTTTATTTTGGTTTCTTAATATATTTTCTGGACCGCTGCATTATTGCTTTTGTGTAAAAGCGTGGGAGTCAAAGCATGAGAAAAACTGGAACCTCTTTTTCTTTCTTTAACATACTACAGCACTTTCATCATCTGATGTCAACAGATTGTTGATGATGGGAGAAAGCTGAAGAGAGATTTCTTCTTTTCAGCAACTGACATCTAGCAACGTTGTCTCCACTACAAAGCTACTGCTTATCATTGAATGCTACTCCATGAATAACTGAACAAAAACACAGTGATTGTGTTGAAATATTCTCCCATTCAGCTGGCACGTAATTGCAGTTATACAACTACATGCACAGCCAGCACTGCTGTATATCACAACATAAATGGATGAATGAACTAGAAGGACACTTGGAGAGCGCAGATTTCTACCAAGGCCAAATGTTCTATCTCACTATGCCCCTACTCCTCTTCCTTTGTGTTCATTTCTCTTTATCGGGAGAGAGGTGCTTATATGAGGTTGTTATACATATCACTGATAATGCTGTCCTGATCCATGGTGGTGAAATGACGTTGTAGCAGTAGCCTAAAACCCACCCTCCCTATTTTACATCCATTTCCATTTTAAATAATAGTACATCATATCAGAAATAGTACATCATGACAATTTATAGTGTCTGACAAACAGGCAGTATCAGCTAACACACCTACAGCTTTCCAGTGCACAATAAAAGGTGTTTGTTTTCCTGTTATTCAGACAGCCAGCTCCAAAAACAGTGGCTTCTCCTCACATAACCAAATTTAGCCAGATCATTTAGCTTAAGTAACGTCAGGATAATAGGTTTATGCCAGGTCACACACACTATCTATTCACACAATAAGAGTTTATGCCAGGTTATCTACACTATATGATTTGATCGTGAACTGTCCCGTCACCTCGCTGGACAAGCAGACTGTCTGTTACAGCCATCTTCAGAGCTGCTATCCTCCTGGCGAAGGGTCAGTTTAACAGGTTCCCAGGAAGCACGAGCTACACAGCTGCAGCAGCAGCTTCCATCCAACGCCAGGCCCTTTAACGGTCCTAACAAACTCACACCGACACCAAATCAGCTCAACTCTGTCGTTAAACCCGTTGATGAAAAAACGTGTGATGCTAACAGGCCTGCCACTGTGTGTGTGTGGCCAGGCAGACTCTCACAACTTTTATTAGTGTGAAGCTCATACTCAGCAGCAGCAGCAGCAGCAGCAGCCTCAATTTCTTTAGTCACCAGACATCACAATCTAAACTTAAGAAAGTCCTCAATGTCTAAAAATGGTGATGGCAAGCTGGCTTGTTTTTGGAGAGGTGTTGTGTCAGGTGCTGTTTAACAAGTGTTGTAACTCCTTCTCTCTCTATATCTTTTCAGTGATTGAAACAGATAAAAGCTCAAGCCAATAATTTTTATAATATACATGCCACTTTATTCACATTATGGATATCAAATAAAATACCGTATTGGTATCGGTATCACTTCAAAAGGTACTGGTATCAGTACTGCTGGGATAAGTCTTTAAACAAAACCCAGCCTTAGTGTATATCGACATCATTCCCACTCTATTCTTGCCCTGTTTTGACTGAAGGATTTTGGATTCATATGGACTTCATTTTTGCACATATATCTTGACAGCTAGTGTCTTTTGTACACGTTATTTTGTTTTCATGAGACAAGGTAGGAAATAAAGAGGAAAACTCGACAAGCAATCCTGGCTTAACAAGAAATAAAGCCCCACAGAAAGTGTTTGAAGTTTCATGTGCTTCATATGTGACACAAAAATAACACAAATTAATTGAAGAAACTATGGCCAATAAATTGCTTGTCCTCCTATAGATTTTAGAGAGTATACTATATGACCCTCTTCATTTCAGACCAGTAGTATTTATTATATTTATAATTCCTCCCATAATTGCCTCTACCATCTTCAGATGTTTATCATCTTTGTTATCTCTGCCAGGCATAAACATTAAGGGGTACCATGTGTTTGGTTATGTGTGTGTCAGCAGCTAATCTTCCATACTACTGGTCCAAAGTCATGACAGTATGCTCAATGATCTCTCATGGTTGGGATGCAGGTGATGAACATAATCACATCGAAAATATAGAGCAAAATGCACTAAAAATCTGACATCAAAAGAAGAGTTTGATTTCATTTTGAACTGGAGCATCTGGTGATTAACTCTATACCCAGTATAGAATAATCCAATAAAGTTTGGCATGTCATTATAAACATTGCGTAAAATGGCGAGGCCTGATAGAGGTGTATGCCACTTCCCGCACAAAAGTTGTGATCTAAAAAAACAGACATGACAAACTTTGACCCATGGTAATGAATATTTTGGAGACAGGAAATTGGCGACGCAGGTGGTAAGGTGGAAGCCTGATGGCAGAAAGCGTCAAATATTTTTTGCCATTTTTGGCTTTTGTCTGTACGTACATTTTTAGTATGGATCCTACGCATTGTTTTATAAATGAGACCCAAGATGAGTAACTCTTTGTTTTGTTATTTCATCTGCCATCTTGACTGCAGGGAGCTACGACGGACAATTCCCCTGGGTGCAGCTGTGCCACTTGCATTGTCTAGAGTGGCCATGATCAGCTCCGCCTGCACTACAGCCAGAAAGAACGTGATTGCCTGGAAGAAATCTGCATTCTACAAGAGTTCACTTTCCTAATTGTAACTGACTTGTCATGTTCAGACTTGTGGCAACAGCTTCTCAACAGTGATTAAATTGCCATTTACAACAAAATACACGTTTCCTACCTTTCCCCTCGCCTGTGTTAAGTTTCATTTCCATTTCCTCTTTGGAGTACTGTTGGCTGCTGGCATGATCATAAACAGACTATTATCACAGAATCTGGGGAGTCTCTTTGATGTGTCTGACACCTCAGTAAGTAATGAGGAAATTTGCGGCTCTGATCAAGGCATGCTGATTTTCAAGCCGTTACGAGGGGGGTTATTTCTTGACATAGTTCATTTGTGGCCACTACCTCCCAGCAGAGTGCTAAATGGATTGGAGATCAGATATCACCATTTGCATTCAAATTGCACATTCTCCCTTGCAAGAGACCACACCATGACACAGCGCAACCCTTGTGTTACTGAGA
Source organism: Cephalopholis sonnerati (assembly GCA_019142605.1). Lineage (NCBI taxonomy): Eukaryota > Metazoa > Chordata > Actinopteri > Perciformes > Serranidae > Cephalopholis > Cephalopholis sonnerati. Next base: position 32,028,552 of record JAGQAX010000019.1, read on the forward strand.
GTTTAATTGCTTACAATAATAAATAGTTGATAAATGAACAGAGGATTAAGGTAGATGAAAGCAATGCATAATAATTCCCAGTGGTTGTTCAACAGGTAGAGCAGGACACTGACACTGTCAGGGTTAGACGACCCAATCACACGGGACATGTGCTGGAAAAATATTTAAGTGGCCAAGTACAAAGGTTTTTAACTGTTTTCTGATCCAGAGTGAGAGGTTGCACAAGAGGTGACGGGGTAAATTCTTACATCCCTGTGAGATCTGAGTACAGTGTGGTTGTTTGTACTTAATGTGGTGGTAAAAAGGCAAATAAGTCCCTGGCAGTGGTTTGGTTTTCAGTTCATTCTTGAGCAGTGACCAGAGTGGAGAATTCATTCTCATGGTTGCAGAAAACATTTTATTACCTTTGTTATTGGGGTCACGCAGCCATCTCACCTCTGAGCAGCACAGGAAGAGAGGTGTGTTCACATCTTAAGCTCTAGCAGTGAAACCCCCTTATATGGAATACATTTAACAACAGTGTCAGACATCTTGCTGAGCTCAATATTTAGCTATTTTGGATGTTCACAACTTGTGGTGAATCATACAGTGTGTCCAAACTATATTTGATGCAACTTGTCACATGTGCAAGTAACACTTGCACAAGTAATACTCTGCTTGCAGTCTCAAAAGCCCTGTTTCCACCAAGCAGTATGATATGGTTCAGTTTAGTTTGGTATCCTTTTTTTCCCTGTTTCCACTGTGAAAAGTTGTGGATGGTACCAACGGAACCATTCTGTACTGTCCCAGTTTTTGGTCACCCCTCTGTTGGGGTACCTAGCACATAGATCCGCAACTCAAAAGCGGAGTTTTTAACACGGTTCTTTGTTGACTGGTCAATAGCAGAAGGTCACTCTTGCTCAAGGCTGAGTTGTGGCTAGTTTTGGAGCTCATGTAACCACTGTTCATACTGTGGAGAGTTTTACATATGTTAATAAACTGTAGCTATACAGTAAAAGGATGTTTTTCTGCCTCTTGCAGCAGCTGTAGCCTGAGAAATATAACTTAATGTACTGGACTAACTGATGGCAACTTTTAAAGTTGAACGTTCACCTGTTTTGTTACTCAGTGTATGAGTTGACGACGTGAATCCATCAGCATACCTTAAATTTCAATTTGACAAGTTTTACCATTGCTTCAGTTTTTATTGTCTCTCTTGGATGACATACACTTTAATAATGAGTGCATTTTCAAGCGTTTAAAAATATGTATTGATTTTGACTGGATTATGTGAACTGCATATATCCTAATCATCACTTGAAGAGAAAAAAAAAAGTGTTGTGGAGCATTGTTCCTGTGGGCTACGTCAACACTAAGCCCCTGAGCCTGCCTTAGAGAGACTAAATGCACAACCTGCTGTTTTTAAATAACTCATCAGGAGAAACTCTCACTCTTGCCTGTTCTTTTTTGTTCTGAAAATGTCGGGTGGAGACTAATGAAGGAGGAAAGACAGTCAGTGCTGGATGGAGCAGTGAGTGACAACAACCCCGCCCACATTTAAGGGGACTGTTTGCGGTGGAAACACTAAGCGGACCTAGGGTCTGGGTTCCATGTCTGAAGGGTAACTTTAGTTTCCAAAGTTGCCATACTGAAAGTGTTTGGCGGAAACTGGGCTTAACATTCCATCGCAATGCACGGACGGCACACATACTCAGATAACCTAATGCTGTGCACATTCACACTTATTGGGAGCTAGCTCAAAGTTCAGGTCACAAAGATTCAAATTAACTAGTTCATAGTTTCCAATTTTTAAAGTGGAACAAAGTTCACAGTCCAAAAAAATGAACCACTTTAAGTTTATGTCTTCTGTTTTCTTTCTTGATAAAATAAAATCTTGTGATTACCATTCTCTTGCAGATATTTCCCAAGACTGGACATATGGTTGAACTTGATGTTATATTTCAGATTTGCTGCCTATGTGGCTGACAGTCTGACACTTTTTCTGTTAGAATCTGTTTGTTCATAAAAATCCTTCAGAACTGCTTTCAGCAGTGCTGGTAGCTGTGTTGTTGGCATACCGGGTCTTGTAAATCCTCAAGTACCATAGACGAGCATCGTTATCTGTGGTGAGAGTGAATGGTGCTCTAATTCAAGTTCATAAGTTGAAAACTGATGCATTCAGTTTACCAAAAATATGGGTGCATTCAGTGAACAAATCTTGTAGCATTTGCCAAGTAATAAGCATTAGTGGCCTTTTCTTCAGGGCTCGATTCATCCAAATACACCAATAAAAAAAATCCTTTCTCACTCATCTCCAGTTTTATCTACTCGTGCAGATCATGTTGATTTTACAATACTTGAAAAACCCAACAGCAACATTTCATTTTCCTTGACTTGCCTATCAGCTGTTTTTGGGACTTTTCTCGAGCAGACAGCAGTTTCAGTGTAAACTTCTGTTAGCTCTGTGTGTTATCCTGAGTTAATGGACATTGCTTCTGTAAAAACACTTTGCAGTTGAGCTTTTTCAAATGTAATTTCCTCAGAGCATTGAGCAGCATAAACTGCACGAGGCAACACAAGCTTCAGAGCGAAGTATCTCTAAAGCCTTGGCATGGTAAAATACTGCATGTGGTAATTGATTTTTTTTCTGATTTGTGTATAACAACCATTTAAATTTTAAATTCCTGAGCTGGGTTACATTCTCATCCTTTTTCTTGATTTGTTGTGCTATGGCGCTATTTGACAGAAGAGGCCTTTTACTTTGGCTAAATATTCCTTATAGACCATGATTTCTTTTTATAAGTCCATATCTGACAGAGGAATAAGTCATTTGTAATGCTGCTCTGTCTCTGTAAAGGCTCAATGCTCAAGTATTTTGGTAAAAAAAAATAGTCCAACACTGATGTTGCTGCACAGCTCCTCTGTGCAGATTGTGTGCAAATCACTAGTGCACAAAGTCACAGTAGCAATCAGCTACAACATTGCTCTTCAAATGTGGCATGGAGGTGATAATTATGAGCTGGAGTCTAGGAATGAGTACGAAAAGACTAGAAAATAGAGAAAAGGGGAAGATGGAGAAAGAATGGTTGATAAAAATGCAAGAATAAGAAAGAGGTGATCAGGCTCTGGAAGCTCAATGTGGGTATGGATCTGGCCAAGTTCTTTTCTCCCCCATCAAGAATCAAATGACTGTCATCTCTAATGACATTCACACACCGTAACTATTCACATCAGTCATGCATTTAACATGGTCAATTTAGATGGAGTCGATTGCTTGCCAGTGATTCACTCATGACTGAATATCTCATGAGAGTGCACAGGCTGCAGCTGAGGATTTCTCTCTTATTTTTCTATGTGAAACTGGCCTGGGGCTTACACAATGTCTCTTGACATACTCACCATTTGAAATGAAGATTCTGTCCTTTGTGCGTGCTTTGCTTGCTTAAACCAGCACACTGCATCTTATAGGAGAGGGCTTTGTCCAATCATGTTGGGTGGCTGAGACACTTAAAAGCCCCAGGAGATACAGCACAAGTGTGAGCTGGCTGCTGCCTGGAAAACATGGCTTGTAAGAAAGCATTAGAAGGACTGACAACTAACCCTAACCTTATCCAACTAGCTGGAAGCCATGCAAAACAAGACACTGTGTTTCACTGAAAAGAAAACTTTAAATTGGTGTCTCTAAACTGACTCATGTGTTGTAAAACATCCATGCCATTATCCATTATGTAAATGAAGGCAGCGAAACAAGTTGAAAAGACCCCTTGTACTGCTATCTGACATTTGAAATGTTCTCTCTTTTGTCCACTCTTGCTGAAAACAAAAACAGGGCTGCTGGCTGAAACACTCAGTACTCATATTCTTTAAATAGAAGCGGCACAAGTCAGATGTATAAGGTAGCAAAGACTGGTGTTGAGAATCATCTGATTCAAAAAGTTCTGACAACTTGGCCAAGGTCTTTGCGAGCTGTAAGTATGTGTATTGGTTACACTGTCTTGCTCAACAGCCCGGTCACCAGAGAAAATGTTGGCATTGTACATTTCTGCAAACCATGGGTGTGTTACAGTTGCATGTACATATCATATCAACATTCTGAAGTGATGTAATATATAAGCTGACTTTGACATTGTGAGGTGAAAGGGATGGTGGATGGCATGATGCCTAGGTGAGATGCCTGCCAAGCTGGAGAACAATGTTTGAGACCGACAAAAACAACACCAAAAAAGGCTGTGATTTGGCAAGTCATTACTGTGTTCCCAGCAGCTAATAGGCACCAAATATGGGTGTTGTGTAGTGACCTGTTGCTGTTTTTCCTGAGACTGTTTAGCCACTAAACATAAGTGGTTTTTTTGCAATGCATAACTCTTTTTCCAGCTACTTTTTTTCTAGATTTTATTTCTGGTTTTTTAACACTTTAACAGGACACGAACATGGTTGTAGGAAATGCAGGACAGAAAGAAAAAAGAATGACAAAGAAAACAACAACAAAAAATTGATAATAATAGTAGTGGTAATAATAATCCGTCCATTCTGCACATCTGCAGTCGGGTTGTGGGGGCAGCAGGCCAAGCAAAGCAACCCAGACCTCCCTCTCCCCAGCAATGCTTTCCAGCTCCTCCTGGGGGATCCCAAGGTGTTCCCAGGCCAGATGAGATGTGTAATCGCTCCAGTGTGTTCTGGGTCTGCTCCTGGGCCTCCTACCAGTGGGACATGCCTGGAACACCTCCAACAGGAGGCGCCCAGGAGGCATCCTGATCAGATACCCAAACCACCTCAACTGACCCCTTTGGATGCGAAGGAGCAGCGGCTCTTCTCCGAGCTCCCTCCGGATCTCTGAGCTCCTTACCCTATCTTTAAAGCTGAACCCTGCCACCCCACAGAGGAAACAAATGTCCGCAACTTGTATCTGTGATCTCATTTTTTCACACTACCCAGAGCTCATGACCATAAGTGAGGGTTGAGACGTGGATGGACCAGTAAATCGAAAACTTCACCTTCCGGCTTAGCTCCTTCTTCACCAATCTATCTCACACTCCATTCTGCCCTCACTTGTGAAGACCCTGAGATACTTGAACTCCCTCACTTGAAGCAATAATGCTCTCCCAACCCGGAGAGGGGTAGTAATAATAAGATAAAGGATAACACACTGCCAGCTAGAGGAAAAACAGTACAATTATGCCCTAGTTCGTACTATGTCCACAGAAGGTTAAGGCAGAAAGATAGCATTTATGGGGTAAAGACCATGGGTGGTCAGGGAAGGTCCAATGGAGACCTAGTGTCCTGGCAGATCGAAGCACAGTGTACAGTCCACACTCCAATGTGGCTCTTCAGCTCAACTCCTCACCCTTTTGATATGTCCAATAAAGGGTCCCCAGATTTTAGAAAACTCGATGAGGGATTCCACAGAGTGAAGCAAATTTCTTCAAAATGTAGACAACAGACTATGTCATTTAGTCATTTTGTGAAGCAAGCAGAGGAAGCAGAATTTCATTTCCGTAAAATAACCCTTTTTCCTATGACTATAACAAACATAAGAGCTTCCTCTAATGCAGGGGAAATGACGGACTAACTGTTTGCTATGTGTTACTACACAATTGAAAGATGTCCACCCAGAAATTTCTGAGTTTGGGGCAAGACCAGAAAAGGTGACCTAAGGTCCCCACACCTGATTTACACTTGCCACATGTAGCAGACAAAGAAGGGAATATGCTGTTCAGTTTGGCCTTGGAGGAATGCAAGCAATGAATGACTTTTATTCCAGCTACTTTTCATACCTCAATCATAAGTTTTTTTAGGGACCTGTTGCTGCTTCAAGTGGCTTTTTTTGCACAAAAAATTATGTTGTTTTTCACTGAGACATTGCTGCTTTTCTGGCCAGGAATGTGGCCCAAAAGTGAATGTTTTCTACTAAGACATCACTGCTCTTCCTCCTGGGATAGCTGCGTGAAGAGTGGTTGTTTTTTACCACAACATCACAGGATCTTTTGCTGGAATTGTGCTTCCCAAATGGGCTTATTAAAGCCAAAACACAATCTTTTCCTAACCATAACCAAGTGTTTTTTGTGCCTAAACCTAACCACATATTTACTACAGTGTTGTAGAATCGTTAAGTCTCAACCTATCTACTAGATCAGTGGTTCCTAACCAGTGGATTGTGGTCCAAAAGTGGGTCAGGGTCCATTCTGCACGGACTGCAAGTGACTTGCGAATGCGTCATATTTGCAAAAAAACACTTTATTTTGAAGTACAGTGAATGTGTGTGCAGGAAAATGCCGTTTCCTGCTGTAGAGTGAGTGTATAACCGACAGCTATTTAACAGAGACAGAAAACTAGCTTGACAACATGGCCAAACACAAGTACGATGCTGAACGTTTTAAACTGCATGGACCTTGAACTAATGACTAAGGACAAATCTGGACCTCATGGCTTCACCAGTTGGGAACCACTGCACTACATAATAACATGCAAATGTAATGTGTCTGTCATTTGCAACTTTTTTTTTTCCAGTGATAAGGTTGTGCTCAAGTATGAACATGAGGTACTTTCACAGTTTGTTTGTTTTCAAGAAAATCCTGTTCCATTGATGTACACTGGACAGCAACTAACACTTGTGAAGAAAGAAAAAGCCATTTTTATGATATGAAGAAAACAAGACAGTGCCATAATTGGTTATCAGGTTTGGATTGTTATCATGAAGGGAAACTTTTGTGGGCATGAAGCCAGCATTTTGATTTGATTTACTCTGTTAGCATTTACGGTGCAAAGAGAAAAAAGTCCTGCTTTACACCCAGGCAAGTCTGTGTTCCACCAGTTTCTAATATATAAGCCTGTGTCTAAGATTTCAGGCAGGGGCTGCACTGGGAGAGAATCTGAAATAGTAATTGTCAGTTTTTTTTTCTTAAAATGTCTCAAGTTCATGGTCTGAATTTTGTTGCAGTCCCTCTTATTTGTACAGACCATTATGTAAAAGAGAAAAGAGACTGTATGTACTTGTTTGTCTCCAGTTGCAGAGCTACTCATCAATCCATCTGCCGTCACTCTCTCTGAAACATTACCTTGTGCAAATGGCTGGTGAATATACGCCAGAACATTCTGTTACTCCTGCATTTTGACAGCAGGAGTAACAAGAAGAAAAGCAACAACAACAAATACACAACTTGTCAGTTTCAGTATCCGTAAATCACAACAGGGGATTGTCACTCCGTAGCTACCGCAGTGCTGCTCTGTTGCTGAGCAGCATTACTGCAGCTGGTAGGAATTCACTGTTTTGCCCAAAGACACTTCAGCAGGACAGATGTTTGCAAATTGCAACTTGAGCTGAGACGTTACAGTTTAACAATGGCATCCCTAATCACTTTTGCACTCTTCTCCTCAACCGCCTTTTTCATATCTCATCTCCCATAAACTCCCCAGTGCATACTAAAGCCAAACTGTCAAAAATAATTCTCCAAAACAATGCTGTGTCAGAGGGGAGCAGCCCAAGAGAGAGTCTGCCAGACTGACAAATGCTCAACACACAATGACAACAAGAATTGTTATGGGCAGACTTTGGGGAAGACAATCTCCCGCAAACCAACCAGTTCAATATTCATCTCCATCAAGTGGCACCAGATCATCAACCTGCTGTCACTTTCTCTTCTCGCAGCCCATATGCAGATGGCTATTTCACACTGAGCATGCACATGTTTCATGATTTTTATGAGCAGAATCAGACTTGGTGTCTATTCCTCGTCCGCTTTTATCTCTGCAAGACAGTCCAGTAAAAAAGCAGAAAAAAACATGAAGTGCTGGAGCAAAATAAACTCATAGAAAATAACAGAATGGCAGTCTGATTTTCTGCATACAGCTGTAACAGCCAAATGGCTTTAAACTGAGATTCTGTTCTACAGTATGTCAAAAGGTGATTTTTTTTTTGTCCGTGGTGCATTGTTAAATGAAGCAGAAATAATTAAATCCCGTATTAGAAAGGGCCGATTGTCTAAAATTAAGCTACAGTTTGCCAAACTGACAAACACTCACGTGCTGTAATGTCCTGGCCGCAGACGTTAGGAGCAGAACATAATATCAGAAAGATATTTTGGAGCAAACCAAATGGGTGCTCATTTGCATCAAGTAGCAGAGCTATTTCTATGCCAACTCATCAACTTGCTGTCGTTTTCGCTCATGAAAATCCTGTGGTGGGTCTGGAATTTCAGTTTTTCAAAATTAGCATCCACACTAGCAGCATGGCTCTATGGTTGGCAGCGCCGGTCCATCAGTCCACCGCTTTGGCTCAGACTGTAATACGCAGTGACACCCCCAGAAATTTTTCATAGGGATGGCCAGATGGGGCCATTGAAAATCGTGGGGTGGCAAACCAAAACCAAAGGCCATAACTTCATTGCAGAAATCTCATTATGCTGTTTAAGTGAACAGGCTGGTTAAAAATGGTTTCAATGTAGACTATGTAGAGTAGAGGAATCGCATGCGTATATACTTTGGTTTCTTATTTTACAGTTAATGCTACTAATTAACTTATGTGCAACTAATACCGGTACATGTATCACTTTGAGTTCCACAACAATCCTGTTATAGTGTATTGTGTATCTATACATGTTCAGTGATTCATTGTTCTTCAAACTTTCTGTTAGTCATTTTCTTTAAGAAGACAAATCAACAGCTTTAGTCTGAAGGAGTACATGGATTGTAAGGAACAAAACCTTGACTGGGAAGAAGCCTTCTCAAGTTTAGGGGAGACTTGTGGGTACCCATGTAAACCATTTTCATTCAGATATCTTGAGGTGACGGCTCAAGAGACCGCTTAAAAAAATGACCATGCCAGTTTTGTAGCCTAGCTTTGGAGCATAGCTTGGACTCCTTCCAGACAAGCTATGCTGACATGGTTGGTACATAAATGGTTAATAACATGGAAGCCTTAGATTGGCTAGTTTCCTAAAATACCAATATCTTTGCACTAGCTTAAAAATAAGCTGCCACAGAAACAAGCAACTACTTGCACAGTACCATTCAGCAACGTTCTAAAAACCTGCCGGTTCACACCAATGAAACTAGATGAGATGGTGTATCATCTCTATGCAACAACTCTCTGTACTTCTGTTCTGATTTCCAGCTTTTCAGGCTTATTTTGTGGCTGAATGTAATTGTAGCTTCTTGAAATAAGAATGAGGATAGTGATAGTGAGATACTGGCTATGGTTGCATTTGTAGCAGTGATGGAACGGTGAGAAACAGAAACAAAATGAGCATCAGATGGACTGTTTGCATAATAAATATGCCACAGTGAGTCCAACACCGGAACACCTGCTACAGTAAGCAAACATGCCTTCTGTGGTCATTTTGACTCAACCAGTGGACCTTACTACGAGCTAACTGGCTGTAGAAACAGGTGACGTGTTTTACGTTCTAAAACCAGCCGCCAGCAATTTGACCAACTGAGTTGCAGGTGACCTCATCAGCTGGCTTGAGTCGAGCTCAGATGGCCAGCTCACCGTGCTGCAACTTTTCTCTGCAACGTTTTTAAACAATGTCCTTAAACAGCAAATCATTGGTCTGTACTGTGCTAACTAACATGGTAAATATAGGCTATAATTATATATGTATATGTAACAAAATTTGTTGGCATAAAATGAAGGGAAAAGAGATGTGTTGGAATGAGATGGGGATTACGTGTTTATATACTGTATATTAATGCTTTATGGGGGACTTCAAGTTCAAGTTCAAGCTCTTGAGCTAACCTTTAAATGACCTCCTGCTTGTCAACGAACTTTGAACACAATCTGTTCAGATCCCCATCCATTGCAATTGGCAGCCCTTTTTTTGAAGTCGAGAGTTATGATTATTGTTATTTGAGTCCAGCTAAATGCACATACTTTATTGATGGGGTGTCAATAAGCCAATCACAGTGTTCCACATCCTGTAAAGTGGACTGCAGTAAAGCAACGCCCCCTTTTTTACAAGCATGGAGGAGGAAGCACAAGGCACATTTCAGTCTAGTAATCATATTGTTAAAATACATAATTTGTGTTTGAATAGTTGTTAAAGGAAACATAGTAAATTACAATATGTCAAAATATGTGAAAGATTTATAGTTTATACTCTGGATTGTTTTCAGAAATATCTGTCCATTGGAATGGACAAGGAATCTGAATGCCGCTGAAAAATAAATAACAAAATGCTGTGTTAAATCTGGAAGTAATATTCCTATTTGATTTTCTGATGAACTTTGATGATCAATTTACAATTAATCTTATTAATTATACACAGAATATTAATCTCTGGGGGTTTTCAATTTACTGTTTCCTGGAGACACTTAAAAAGTATTTTCTGGGTAGTGATGACAAATAAAAAAGCAAAGTATTAATGCAACGTGTTTTAAAGCATCACTTTATTAATTGATATGAGTTAGCTATTCATAAAAAATAAATTAACATGTGTTTTTTGTTGGAAAAAGGTCTGATGGGAACATCTGTTATTATTATTATTATTATTATTATTAGGTAGTTTCTCATGTTCAGAATTTTCATCCATTTCATCTTTTTTTGTTTTTTTGCTAATGATTTATGAGTGCATTTAAAGTAGACATCCACTACTACAATTTGTGTGTGTGTGTGTGTGTGTGTGTGTGTGTGTGTGTGTGTGCGTTTGTGTGTGTGTGTTTGTGTGTGTGTGTGCGTGTGTGTGTGTTTGGAACATAATTGGGTTCTGAACGGAGACGATAATTACAAAAACAACTTTGGCATCCCCTCTTTCTTTCTGATGACAACAAAGCTGTTATTCTGTAACCATAATTATTACAAAAGTCATATAGTCATGATGTCTGGGGAGGATGGACTACCCATGGGAAAAGAAATAAAGAAAATAAATAAGAACGTACCCGATCTCAAGATCTTGGCGTCAGCACCAATATTCTCAAGGTAATCGGCTAACATAATACAGGTCTCCGTCTCATCGACCAAATGTCAGTTTCTCTTTTGAGAGGGATTGTGTGCATATGGCTGTGGAGCCAAAGCAATAACAAGGGATGAAAAGGAGGCTTTTTATTTAACAAAATTTCCAACAAAACATGTTGTGTTTTTTTTTTCTTTTTCGCAACAGTTTATGAAATGTCTGTCTGGGAGCCAGAAACAAACAAACAGTAAGACCATCGTGTAAAAACATTCTGTCTGTTGCAGCTTTTATTTTTCTCAACCTCCCATGAAGTGAGAATTGAAATTAGTAAAAAATGTTTGGCTTTTATGGCGCACAGTCAGAAGAAAAATAGAGTTACTCATTTAACTGTCAATCTGCCTTTATTATTTTTGTCTCCCTCCATGCCTGTCTCCATTCATCCATCCCTAAACTCCACCATTCATTGCTCTATCCATTCATTCATCTGTCAATCAGCACACTCGCTGGCTCATATATTTGTACTCTGAAGTTACTTTTTCCACATTCTACTACTCCTCAGTTCTTTCTGTCCACATTAGACTTTTATCCATCCTTCTTTACAAACCCAAAGGTTTGTCTCCTGTCGCCCTGTCTATTCAGGCACCCTTTTTTTTCCAATACATTCCTTTCCTCCCGCTCCAAGGACAGCCTTTCGAAAAGCAGCACTGATTTCTTCTTCCCTCCAGCTTTGAGAGTGACTGTGCAGTCAGTGAAAGCTGCCCAATCAAAGTGCATCGTCCGTGCCACTTGTGCGTCGGCACTGCAAAAGCAACACTTTCCATCATCAGGCTGATTCAGAGCCAGGAAATGTCTTCTGGTTGCTCACTCAATCAATCTCTTCTTTCATGTTTTTAAAGAATGTGTGTGTGTGTGTGTGTGTGCGTGTGTGCGTTTGCCTGTCTGTGTGCAAGCGAAAGTGTAAGAAGGAGAGAGTGCGAGAGATTCATAGCTAATCTACTTGTTTTACACTGTCAACTCCTTTCACAGACTGAGACTCTTGCTCCACTGTAACTGGATACCACACGCTCCCATATGCGTGCGCACACAGAGACACACACACTTAAAGGATATTACTCACAGGTGCAGAATCCCTGGGAGAGAGGAGCCATCGTAAATCAGGCACGATTGAGATGTAAAACCGATGTTCTCCCTCTTTTACAACCCGGAGTAATTGAAATGCAACACGGCTGAGTTTGTATGTTTTTTTAAGAGACTCAGGAAGTGTAAAAGAAGCCTCATGTGGAGAATCAGTAAATCTTTTTTTTTTTTTATTTGCTCAAAGATTTTGATTATCATCCATGTGCTAAAGAAGTTTTATTCCAGTTTCAGTGACGTAAAGCTAACGAGAGATGTTAAACGTTGTAACACTTGTTTAATTTTACACCGAGGAAAAGCTCATTTACAATGTGCTGGGTGTGAGTTCATTATCTTACAAAAGCGTAGGTTATGCTGTGTGCTTTTATATTTAATTATTGTTAAAGTTTCAGTGGATATAAAGTTTTTTATTGATTAAGAGATTTTTTTTTTTTTTTTTTTTTCTTACACAGAATGTGCATTAGTCCCCGAGTAACACATTTTCACACATACAGCTTGCCCTGCCTGTTAGAGCACTTAAGGCTTATTTAATTTAAGATACTGCAACAGTATCTAGGGAGGATTAGTCTTCACAAAGTGATACATTCGTCTTGAATAAATTGTCGTAAAAGCAAAAGTATTGGATATATTAGGAGTGCATTGTATGTATTGTTAGGGCAACAGTTTGTTTTGTGCGCTATTGCCCAGTGAAACATGCCATTCTGGTAGAATCACCCTTACCTCAACGTGATAAAACTCATGTGTTTGTATTTTTAAAAAGGAAAAAAAAGGGTTGCATTTTCTTTTTAGCTTGATCATCTTTTCAGTAATCATTTTGATTTGAAACTATAACTGTTGTAGCTTTTTTTTCAGTTTTCTGTGAATTTATGGACACAATTCTTCAGTGTTTGTGTAATTTTGCTAATGAACTTTTTAGTTAGTAGAATACCATGCTGGTGAGGACATCCTTATAGCAGCTCTGAGACAGGAGAGGAACATCAGCACGAGCATGTGTTTGAGGTATGTTTTGCGGGGACCTAAATAGGTTCATTCAGCCGCATTGAGGGGACACACTTACCTAGTGGGGACAAAAAAAAAAAAAGTCTCTATAAGGCTCATCATTTATTTTAGAATTAAACTTTTAGGCATTTTGAAAGTATGATTTATCTTTCTTTATTAAACTAAACCCCACCACACCCACACCCCACCCCCACATATTATATTTTGTTCTTTTTCTTGTCTCCATTTTTTTTATTCCACTATTAATGCTATTTATTCAACATTTTCTTTTCTTTTCACTTTTTTATTTTATTTTATTTTTTGCATTTAAAAGTGGCACTCTTGAAGAGATAAGAATAAAGACAGTCTGTGTTTTACGTCATCATCCCTCAGCTTCAATAAACATTTTCCCACACATTTTTTGTATGAAAATAACAAAAAAGACTCGGGTTGACTCAGGTTCTGAACCACAAAACCAACATTCATGTGATTCCTTAATACCTCGTACAATTTGCGTTTTTCCAGCAGCCAGAAAGTTATAAATTATTTTTAATTGAAAATACCTTGTGAACGAGTCAACAGTTGTTTCATATATCAAACCAAAAACCAGTTTCCATGGTATCGGGCAGTCTGAAGTATCCTCCCATTTTGACCAGTACTGTATGGAATATTCCTCAAGGACCGGTGTGTTAAATCAAAATATTAAATGTTTCAGTTTATCTTCCTGTTTACATGCATCTGTGATTTTTTCAAAGTTGGCTGACAAACTGGAAACTAGAAGGTATGATTAAACTATGAATATCCTCACAAGTACTTTGGTTTTTGTGTTGCCATGTGTGCCCATGGTCTCTACATTTGACTACATGGACACATGTATGTGTCCATTCACATGTCTGCAGGTGTGTTTGTGTGCCCATAAATCATGGCAGCACAGGAGATATGGATGGCTGCCTTCTGTCTACACAGCTCTGGACTCCAACTCTTACTCACAAATTTTTACTCTTTAACCAACCGTCGCAGTCACCCTACCATAGTTTTAGGGCCTTCTCTCTTCCAAATGCATATGAATTGGATTCTGTGACTTATGTTACTCTTAGGGCTCATTTATGCTTTTTACTCTCCCTTTTTGTACAAAATAGATACGTCTGTTTCACAAGGTTTAAACGTCACTTTTCTCATACGTGTGTGCATCCTTTATGATTGCATAGATACAGTCAATAGGTGGCACTAGAGGGCAAAGTCAAAAGTTCCGCAACAACTAATGAGGCAATAAAGAAAGACGCCATTCTAAAGTACCTTTTAACAGAGGCGGCGTTGTAGACAATGGTGGTCTTTGAGGTCATTCAATACATTGCAGCATGTGGACAGAGCATAATTTTCATTATAGGTCTTTACCAAACCACCCACTACTCCATTTTTGGGTTTATGCAGAGTGTCCGCCACATTAAGTGCCATCCCAAACCAACTAGTGCTGAGTGCAAGTGCGTTATAAAACCCTCCAACAGCGGGCCTGCACCGATGCCAACTTACTGACCATGGCAATGCAGAACTATGTTTGTCATGGAAGAAGCTCCTTACAAAGAAAGTTCTGAGACTACCCTTAGGAAACTTTTCAAATTGAGACAGACATATGATATTGTCATACAGATATCCATTTCTGTAGCCACTTATCCTCTTGAGAGTCGCGGGGGGACTGGACCCTATCCCAGCTGACATTGGGCGAGAGGCAGGGTACACCCTGGATACGTCCCCAGACTATCACAGGGCTGACACATAGAGACAGACAACCATTCACACTCACATTCACAATTTAGAGTCACCAATTTACCTATTGCCAACCTGCATGTTTTTGGAGAGTGGGAGGAAACTCTGCACCCTTCCTGGGTTCAAAGCAGGAAGACAGTGCTAATCACTACACCACCATGTCACCTCATACAGATACTGTGAAAAACAGCAGTGAAAAAATAGATAAGGTTTACAAAAGTAAAAGAAAAGAAATGGCACCAGTGAATCTTGGGGATATGTTTTGTTCCCTTATTTGTTTAAATTCCTGTAATCAGCAGCACAAATCAAATGAAGGTGATACAAGTACATACAATGGGATTAATTTTCTTTTTCCATGGTTACCAAATAAAACAACAGCTCCTTTTTCCACTGCAGAGAGTGACGTTTGTCCCAAAGCTTGCTTCAGTATTTACACCCTTGCTTGGGTGCTTTATTCAGTTGTGAGGGTGACTACAAACAGACTAATACTTTAAAATAGAGTGGGAGTGGGTAGGGTCTGGTTTTGGAAAGGCCCTGTATTATTGATATGTTCTGTTCCGCCATTTTTTAAATGTCTTTCTTGTCTCCTACAGTTGTATCTTATTTCAACTATCCTGAGTTAAGCCAATAATTGTAACTTATTTTTAACACTGATCATCTTAATTTAATTAGCTTTACTGGCTTCATCACATTGCCACAGTCAAGACAGTCTAAGTATTGCTGTTTTCTCTTGCTAACCACAAATGCAACAGACCAACTACAAGGAACTGAGATACTGCTGATACAAGAATCCATGTTCCCCTCTATCTGAGGATCAAAGAGGTGGAAAAAAAATCCAGACTGTACCAGATAAAGGATAACAAAAGCTCCTGGTTGCCCATGTGTGCGTTGTCTCTGTGGTGGCACTTGCTGCTGGGCAGCTACACCCTACTGTCCTGTGCACAAATGCTGCCAAAAAACAATACTTGGTAGGGGAGTACCCATGAGCTTCACTTGGACCAAACAGAGCCATGCACAGTGATATAATTTTTAATTATATTTTACTCATTTATGTTAAAATGTTGCTGGTTTCATCCAGTTTCTCCTTTTATCTTACATGCCTTATTGGGTAAGAACTTATGCTCCATGATTGAAAGTCCTCCATGACTAAAAGTTACTTTGATTATAACCTCATCTCCACCACCAGAGTCCATACAGTTGATTTAATGTGTGCAGTGGCTACAGGTTTGTACAATACTTAATGGTTATGGTGTGTTATATTTCCTGGGAATGAGGCTAAAACTCTCCCCTTTGTCCCCTTGATGTCTGTCTTCCCACTCCCTTTCCCTTCCCATCCCTCATGTATCCTCCCAACTCACCTCCTCCTCCCTCCTCTCTGTTCCCATTCCCCCCCTCTCTTTTGTCCTCCTGTGTGATCTGTTGCTCCTCAGGGTGAAGTTCTGGGGCAGATTGATGGTGTTCAAGCCTGACTCTGGTCAGCGAGGTTCTGCTCCTTCCCACATTTCTTCCCATCTCCTGCTCTTCCTCTGTGCATTAATTCCTACTTCATACCTCCTTTCCTTCATCATTCATACTTCCCTACTGTCCTGACCTCCATCGGTTACTCCCACCTCCTTCTCCTCTCCACGATGGATGGACCCTCCATCTCTTCTTCCCCTTGTCCCTGCATTCCTTTTCCTGCCTCCCTCCCTCCACTCATCCATTTTTCCCTCCTCCCTTCCTTTGCCTAGACAGATTAATAGTCTTCCTGTCCTACAGAAAACCCTACAAAGACCTGTCCGTCCCATGACAACACTAAACAAAGCCTCTCACACTCTCACTTTCCTTTTCCCTTGCTCTTCTCTCTCGCACACACCCAGTGACCTGTGCTTCCTTTGGGCATACTATACAAGAACTCGGTACCTTTAGCTCTCATTTCCTTATGTTAAGATATCTCACTGTTTCCACACTTCTTTTCTTCTCCTCTCTATCTCCAATACACAGACTGAGGGCCAAGTGAAAACTCTGTCACTTGTGTGAAAAGGGATTAATGCAGCCAATTAGATTGACAAAACAATGGTGCATTTGTATTACTAATATGACTCTCTAAAGTGCTCTGTGTACAGAAGTCTGTATTATTGCCCAACACCCTTATAAGATATTATAACCAAAGGTTAGAGTTAATAATGGTGCATATGCTCACAAAATATATTATGAAATAATATAGACACTGATTACTAACTACACTTGTTCTTGTGTTTCAAATACATGGGCCAGACATGACCGTTGCAGAGGCCGTGGGGGTCTGGCACCGTGTAGTTTCTAGAGCACTTCCTCTTTTTGCATTACTGATTTGGACAGGGAATAAAGTAACGTTGGTTCAGCATGTTGATCAAAGGTCCATAGGTGTAAAACAGAGAGCCCTCCACAAGAAGAAGTCTCCAGACTTTGGGAGAATCCGAGACCCTGGATGATCCAGGCTGTTGTTGATGCCTTAAGACTTCTCAAACTTCACCAGGTTGTCCAGCCATGCACAGATCACCGTCATCATGGCATCTATGTCCAGAGCAGTGATGATGTCATACTGCTTGAAGCCATGTTGATCAACTTCAATCTGATCTTGGGGCTTGAAGAAGTTATAGGACCAGTTTTTATTCTCTTTGTACATGCTTCCGCATGGGCACATTATTCAGAGACATGGTGTCTTTTTTCATTTTTATGCTGACGATACACAGATGTACCTGCCAATTAAAACCACAGACCCTGGAATGATGTTAAAAGCTGGATGTCAAAAAATTGTCTTCAGTTGAAGTTGGACAAAACAGAGACTGCCGTCATTGGGCCAACTCAACAAATTCAGCCTTTGGTTGGTCACCTATTGGATAATATCAAACTTGTTGCAAGAAATCTTGGAGTCTGGTTTGACAGTAATTTAAGTTTTGAGCAGCATGTCACAAAGCTTGTGCAGTCATGTATTCATCATCTTAGAAATATTTCAGATATATGATCTATTGTAGACATGTAGTCAATTTTACAAGCCCTCATCTCTTCACATGTAGATCACTGCAAGAGTCAAAAATCTGCTAATCGACTCCAGACTGTACAGAATTCAGCTGCCAGACTTTAAACCAGAGCCTAGAGACATGATCAAATCACTCCAGTTTTAGCCTCTTTACACTGGCTCCCAGTATGTTTTCAAATAGATTTTAAGATCTTACTGATTACTTTTAAGGCTCCTCATGGTCTCTCTTTAGCTAAATCTCCGACCTCTTAATGCCTTACACACCAGGATGCACTTTGAGGTCCTCGGGTAGAGGTCTTTTGTCTGTTCCAGAGGCTGAAGACTAAAGGAAACAGAGTGTTTGCTGTCAGGGCCCCGAGGCTCTGGAACAATCTACCCGTGGAAATCAGATCGGCCAAGTCAGTGATCTCTTTTAAGTCCCTTCTTAAAACATACTTTTATCAGAGAGCCTTTCCTGATTTTGCTTAAGTTTTAAGATGATTTAAACTGTCTTTTATTTCCTCTGTTTTTATACAGCTAAGTGTTTTTATCAGTTCTTTCAAAAATTGTTGTTTCATGTCTTGTCTGTTTTAATAATTGACATGTAAAGCACTTTGTAACTCTGTTTTATAAAGCTCTTTATGAATAAAGATTATATCCTGATGCAGGGGAGCAGGTTCTTGATCAGTCGGTTGGTTAGGGTGGTCTTTGCTCCCTTGGTTATGCCACCGATGGCAATGATGAATGTATTGTCAGTATACTTTCCAAGTAGTTTAACTACATTTTGACATAGTCCTTTATCTTGTGTTAGCTTGGGAAACATGAATCAGAGGTTAAAAATGGTGGATATTACATATTATTATTTAGCAATGTGTTTACAAAAACTGAAATAAAATCATCTTTAGCCTTTTAATGACAATAATACAGTCAAAAGAATAAAAACAACACTATTTAAAGCTGAATTTTTTTATTTGTAATTTGAAGTGATTCTAAAGCCCTGGGCTCCAAACTGTGAAGGCATGTTTCATTTAGTATGGAGCAAATGGACCTTAACACAGGAGACTGCAGGCACCAGGAACTTGAAGAAATCTCTTTGTTCAAGGTTTGTAGAGGAAAAAGCAAAACCAAAGATCCAACAAATACTGAACAGAAAACCAGGACCTGAACACAAACTAATCTGACGAGCGAATGCAGTGCAGGTGGAGAAACAGGCAGAGAAGCTCAGGTGAGGGTGATAAGGTGATTAGGCAGGAGAACAGGTAGGGAGCTGTTTGGCTGGGAAAAATTCTGGAGCAGAGATGAACTAATGAGGCTGATGCAGGGCAGGTGCGTAGATGGGCAAATGAGGGAAAGGCAGCACGGCAACACAGGATAGAAAAAAAAAAAAAACATCAACAGAAACCTAAAAACCTAAACCTAAATCCTCTTAATAATAACCTGACCAGAGTGAAAACAAAGACAGACTGATTAGACAACTTAAATTATTCAATAGTCTGTTACAGAAAGAACTCCTTCCAGTCTTCCCCAAAAGTCTGAAGGTATCAGGGCACAGAGCAGACGGTTACAGTAACAGTCCTAACCTTTTGTTTTTAGGATGTTCAGACAAGACAAAATGTGAATTTTAAAATGTGTGAGTGCATAAAGTCCAAAGAAAAATGCAAGTAGGCATAGAGAAGGTATCATATCTTACTCTTTTATTATGATAAATTTGCCTTGCCTTACCCAGAGATATTCAGGACAATATGAGAGCTACGATAAAGCTGCAACGTTAAAATCGGGGGTTGTGCTCACTGGTTGCTTTGAACTCAAGTTTGTAGGCAGAGATGCATCTGCAGCTGAAAATGTTTCAAAAAAATTGTGCTTCATGAATCTGCTTCAGAGACGAGTACAAAGGAGAGAAACTGGAGGAAAATAACAAAAAGAACAAAAGTTTCTGTTGAGTTCTGAGATCAGTGAGATCTGATGTTCAGGAATCAGCCACTCCAGACTTGAGGACAGAGGATTTAACACACTCCAGTCTGTTTAAAGCTCTCAGGGAGGACTACTTGCATATCCTCACTGTCAGGTGGAAACTTCACATGTCCAAAACTGCCACTTTTCAGGAAATAAAAAAAACACTTGCACCATAAAAGTTGGTATTGTGTCTTCATACATGATCAGAAACATGCATTTGTGATTATATTATTAATGATCTGCCAAAATTAAGCTCAAATGGAATTTTGAGGTTTTTGACCAGCCAATGGAAACGTGCTTTGAGAATTTATTGTAGCTGTGTGTGCACTCAGTTTATCTGTCATTGAGTACATGTGGTCAAAATCTTTCTCTGTTAATTGGACCATAAATAAGCTAGCTAGGCACACACTGCGATCTCTCCAAGCTGAAGCTATGGTAATGGACCATCAGTAGCAGCAGTTCTAACTTGAGTTCATGGCACAGCCAACAGTTTAAAGGGGCCAACGAGATTACTGATTTTGATAGTGTTATTTTTTGTCATACATGTAAAAAAAAAAAAGACATGAACACACAAACAAGCAGACAGACAGAAAGAAAGTAATACTGACAAATAATGAAATGAAAAGCAGTTGTCAGTGTATGGTTAGTTTAATTTACACATTGGAAAAGGAGTGGGAGGAAATATAAACGTATTAAATCCCACCGCTTCTCCATAAGTCATTGAGCAAAATGAAACAGACACTTCGCTATATAGATAAACCTAAACTTCTCTAAATATCATATTGTTATTAGCTTTTAACTTTGTCACACAAAAATAACCCATGTATATGTATATAACAGTAAGTACCAAATATCTATCTTACAAAAACCTATCTTAGTATGTAATATAAATTGTCAATTATATGTGATTAACAAGTATAACCCAGTCTAAATGTATGATATATTCTTCCTGAATATCATGTCTTTACACCTTATATTAAGTTGGTGTGTGCTTGGACATTGCCTGAGCTCTACATTCCAACTGTTCCATTATTTCCACATGTTGAAATACAAAAACATTTTCTGGATGTACGCACCCTATGAGTTTTGAAATTAATTAATCCCCTTAAATTATAACTTCCCATTTGGTCACTGAACGCACAATCTCTATTTGATAATTATTATTAGTTAAATACTTGTAAAACTCACCTACAGATGTGTAAGGTGACGGATAACATTGATTTATGAAAAAAAAAAGGATGAAATACGGAATATGAAGTCTCGACCCGACTGCAAAGATATGTGAAGGGGAAAAAAAGTTGTATAAAGTCTTTAATGGCTCCTGGGAGAGTTGTGTGCAGTGTCATAAATTGCATCATGTGGTGTCATTTGAGTCAGCATCAGCTGGAGCTGAAGAAGTATGAAAATGACAGTAAAGGGAGTTATAGAGTTAGAGAGAAGTGATCTTACCAGACCTCTGAGGCCAGCTCGAGGGTAAATTAACACTGCTCACACCAAAATGTTGGCAAACTTGTTATAATGATGCAGTTAATAAAAATATATATATAGATATGTTGGGTTCTGTTGCATCAATTTTGGTCTCTTTTTTTTCTTGTTTGTTTGTTTGTTTGTTTTTAGTAACCTGTCCACTGTGTGTGAATTGTGGCTAGGAAATTCCATTACTCCCTGTCTTTTGGCAATAAAAAAATGGATGAGCAATAATTTCTTTAAGTTAAATGAAGACGAAGCTGAAATCCTGCTTGTCAGCCCTAAAACAAAGCGCTGCTTGATAATCTGGGGAATCTGACTCCCTGGAATAAATCCATGGTTACAAGTGTTGGTGTGATCCAATATTCGGGTGACGAAAACATCAGAAACATAGCTAAGGTACGACCATTTCTAAATAACAAAGATGCCAAGGAATTGATTCATGCCTTTATTTCAAGCTGACTAGACAATAGCAATGCAATTACTGGCCTCCCAACAAACATCACTGAGTGACATCAGCTCCTTCGAAACTCTGCAGCTCGTCTATTCACCAGAATCTCTGACAGAAGCTCTGATTTTCTGATACAGGTCTGACGCTATTTCTTTTTACACTTCACGCTGCTGCAACTGTTTAAAATCTTACTTGATTTTATGAATCAGTTAATCCATGTTTTTAACTGTTTTTAAATGTCCTTTTGTATTTGATTGCCTTGTCTGTTTTATGTCTATTTTCATATGAAGCACTCGGTGCTTATAGAGCCCTTATTGTGAAGCACTTTGTGCTGCATTGCTTGTATGAAAGGTGCTATAAAAATGAAGTTTATTATTATTTTTAATATAAGTCTTCTGAAAAAAGTCCAGTGAAAGATACGTCTCAAGCATTCTTTATGGATGTCCACTTGTGGACTTAATGAGTTGTGGATTGGGAACATACCCATTACGTCCGTGAGTCTTTAAGAGGCAACTGTGGACATTTGGATTCAGCCTGTGTTTGTACCTTTGTCCGTGTTGAAAACCTGTTCACACCCTTAGCTGCATGTCATTACTGTCACCACCCTTCCCCTGACCTTTTTTGTTTCAGTCCAAGAAAAAGTGGAAATACAGCAAACACAAAAGGATGAAAAGTAAAAAGTGCAAGAGACGAAGGGGGTTACCGTAGAGCGTGCAAAGGGAGGGGGAGGTTGAGCCTAATACCACATGTCGAGGAGACAAAGTGATAAAGAAAAATAGGAAGAGATGGATGGATGAAGAGAGAAAGGAGGAAGAAGAGGGTTGCGGCTGGGTCAAGTCCGTCTTCTGTCCCCACAGGCTTACGTGACTTACCAGCAGTGCAAGTTAAGCAAAGTTCAAGGTTGGATTGACTTGTATTTGGAGATAAAAGTCAAACTCAGCTTACTCAGTGAAATGGTGCTCTTTGGCAGCACATGGGTTTACTGAAAGGCCACGGGAACAACAAATAGACTATAATCACTGTTAACATAACATAGATTTATATATCATTCCCGTATCCCACTGCATGGCAGTGGATGCAATATCTGCAATCTGGCACATTTGCAGTGCTTGAGAGTAAATGGTGGTGGTGAGATGACATGAGGGTATTATTGGATGCTCCATCCTGCTGAGGCTCAAGAGCAAGAAATGTTCGAAAGATAGAGATTTGAGCTTTGAACATTTATAAACGTTGAGGTCCCGCTCCACCTAAAAAATGTGTTTTTCCTCTATTTTTGTCTCCTAAAATGTCTGATCTTTGTGGAAGGGCTGTTTCTTGAGAGGTATTTTCACATTACTCTACTGAAGGGGGCAATTTCTTTTCATTTCCTTAAAATCTGAGATTCAAATGCACAGACAAGCTAGGTACATCGCTGAAACTGATTGCTGTCTAAAACAGGAAACACATATCAACCGGGCAACAGACTTTAACATAACACCAGCAAAGAAACCTGAAACCATCACAGAGCAGGACAAGACTTTGCATTAACATAGTGTGGGTTTTGACAACAAATATGGTATAGTGTACGGTTTTTGGATGTTAAACAGACCAAACACTATAACATCATTAAAGATATATGTTTCACAGCTACTAACACTGTGTTAGCTACTGTCAATTACAACCTAACGAATAATGTAAACAAATAAAAGATGCAAACTTAACTTTACAATTCTGGTGCTCTGCTAGTCGCTGATTTTGGTGCACAACAGATCTTCATTTAAGTCTGGGTTCGTGGAGGCTCAAACATATATGTCTGAATGTCTACCATGTTTCTTCTAATACTAATGTTGGCCATCTTGTGCGCTGATCGTTCACCGGTCAGTAGGTCACCCGTCTAGCCCTAGCATGAGCAGCAGTGATGGGCAGGGCAGAGGCCTGATCCAGAATTTCTCAATTTAGCACCTTTTTGGAGTTTTAAAATGTCAGTTAAATAATTAGTATGTTTCATACAAAAAAATTTCTTTGGAGGTGGAGTTTAGGATGTGCTGATGATGCTCAGGTTGGGGGAGAGTTACTGCCTCAAGCAAGGAAGTTCAAGTACCTCGGGGTGTTGTTCACGACTGAGGGTAGAATGGAGTGTGAGATGGACCAGTGGCTCGGGGCAGCTTCTGCAGTGATGCAGACGCTGCGCCGGACTGTCGTGGTGAAGAGGGAGCTGAGCTGGAAAGGCCTCACGTATGGTCATGAGCTCTGGGTAGAGACTGAAAGAATGAGATTACAGATACAAGTGGCCGAAATTAGTTTCCTCCGTGGGGTGGCTGGGCTCAGCCTTAGAGATAAGGTAAAGAGCTCGGAGTAGAGTCGCTGCTCCTTAACGTCAAAAGAGGTCAGTTGAGGTGGTTCGGGCATCTGATCAGGATCCTCCTGGGCGCTTCCTGTTAGAGGAGTTCCAGGCACGTCCCTCTGGCAGGAGGCCCCAGGGCAGTGATATTTCACTTACTATGTGCATTCCCTTCATTCTACATCTATGATGTATAATATATGGATGTTTCTAATGCCATGGAGGTGCAATCAATGAAATAATGAAAGGTTCAGTGGAGTTTTAATAAAAATGCAGCATATAAGATATGTATAATGTGGAAAGTGAAAAACATTAGTGTATTCATGTGGTTAAATAATTTAAGGTCAACTTTCCTGAAGAGTAAATTATCATAATTTTCCATTTGCACTGTAAACAATCTCTGGAAACTGGATTTATGTTTTATACATAGACTTGCATTTGTAATTATAGAGGTCATAACTTTAATCTACTGCTTGTTCAGATACTTTGAGAGATGATAAAAGAAAACAAGTCCATTATTTAGAAATATTCCATATCAAATGTTACAAGTGAATTAGGTAAATATAATTAATTGGAATGGAACTCAGTGTTGGCAAACATATAAAGGTCAACATTCACAATCTGTCTGCAGTGAGAATATGAAACTAGTGCATCATCTCTTTTGGTTGTTTAGAGGTAAACTGCTACATTGTTTATTCAGATTCCCTGAAATGAATTCACTGTAAATATTTGTGTGTGTATTCACCTGTGGAAATTAATGCAGACATTCAATATTAATAGCTGCTGTAGGCTGTTGCTGCCTCTCTTTTGTTACTTTACTTGCAAATAACATTCACATGTTTGTGTTTTTCACCCCATGTGTGGATGAATGCCTGTATTAACAGCTGAATAGTAAAGCAGATGGCTGTGTTTCTAATACACAGTAGGTGTTAAGAAGAAAACATGTTAACACTTTTGCAAATGTGGCTAACGAGATAATAGAGACTGCATGGTTATCAGAATAAATATGCACAAGTCATGTGTTATTCATAAATGAATTTGGGTGTGTGTGTGTACATGTGTATGAGCAGATGTGAACTGGTCACCGTGTTGACAAAAAAATGACCAGAATCCAAGACAAAAGAGAAAATTCTGTTAGCATAAATTTTGCATTCAGATTCACATTTTTATAATTAACAGGCCGCCTGTGACAACAAAGATTAACAATAGCAGTTAATTTACTTGGCAGGCACTCTGAGACGGAGCAGCCTCATTGCATTCAAATTTGGGGCATGGTCACTTTGAAGGTGGCTCAACAACAAAACAATTTTTATTGCACCACAGTGAGGAGTGCAGCTTACATTTCTTAGTTTGACTAAACCAAATGAAACTCTTAAGAGTGTTGTTCCTCAGCGTTTTCACACTCTCCTCCCAAATTGTTATTTCTCACTGCAGATTACACACAAATATCTGTGTCATGGGGTGTAAGTGAATGTCGAATGAAGTGTCGGCAAGCAAGATACAGACTTTCCACCAGCTGCAGGATTGCTGCAGAGAATCTTGACCTCTGTGAAGGAGGCCAATAGCTAAGGTTCTTAAAGACTGGCTGCTCATGTCGAATCAAGAAAAATAGTAGTGGCAGTGAATCCTCATGAGTCTACTTAGCTATCATTCAGCTCATTTATTTTAGCATTTTATTCTCTTAACATTCATCTGGAACTTTTGCTGAGTTTGTTTCAGCAGCCTGATGTCATGATGATGATCAAACGCGTCGGGAAAGCTTTAAATGCATAGTATGCAAAATGGTAACAAAAAACAGACTTTCGTGATGTCATGAAAAAGGGTGGGATCATAGGAGCGGTTGTATTCACCACCATTGTTGATGAAAATCCATCTGACATGACTCGGGAAAAAACCATGTTCTCTGAGGAGGAAATGTATCAAAGTTTTATTCATGCTACATTTAATGTTACCGTTAAAAAGTCGACAATCTGCAGACAGCCATGGGTCAAAGCTGTTTGCATGATCACATTTAAGTAAATCAAGAAGCATAATAGTTAGAACATTCATTGTTTTGCAGCAGAAAGCTAAGGCTTCTGTCTTCTCTGTTTTCACGTCATAACCTTGAGTTACCTTATCTCAAGTGCCATGGAGGCGTAGTGTTTCTCTGTAATAATGCCGTTATTTCCCCGTAATGGTCGCGGAAGATAGTTGTTTACCTAATCTTTGATATATATTGATCTGAAATCAAAACCATAATAGCTAGAGCATTCATTCTTTTGCAGTAGAAAGCTAAGGCCTTTGTGTTTCCCCTCATTATGTCATTATCTTTTGTTACCTTACCTTACGTGCAGTGCAAATGTAGTACTTTGCTGGAATTACTCCAAAGAATTCTCTGAAATTTTCCCGTAACCCCGCAGAAGATCATTATTTTGTTTGCATAATGCAACACATTCTCACTGTGACCTCATTGCACATCAACGTTTGGTCATGGACTTTGGACATAGAGATGTAATGTGCAAAATAAACTTGCCTGTTACATGCATTGTCTGTTTCCAAAATACACTTATGTTTTCACAGGAAATGTACAGTTTCCATACAGTCTGTTACATACAGTTTTTTTTCCTTCAATAATTAACACACATGCTGACATTTTGCCAACACACACACATGGTTTGGTCGAGGCAACGAAAACCTAGGGTTGGGTTAGGAAAAAAAGAACAGGGTTTGGCTTTACAGTCTTACAGGAAGCAAACACTGACCTCCCAGGTGACAGTCAGTGGTTGTTGGACCCATCTATCACCCCTCCCACCAGCCCTACTCAGACTTCTGCCACTTTAACTTTTATTGTTGTCTAACCGAGTTTCCCCCTGACGCCGCCACGCACTGTTACGCGGTAACGGTTACTTGCCTAGTATCATGCCAACGTGAAGGGATGGGTTTTTTTTGTCCGTGTCTGATGCC